>OX243993.1:5000000-6250000 GCA_945859715.1 Apamea sordens | reverse complement strand
ATAGAAGATATACGAGTACAAGAGTACTAATACGAAGACACGTAGATCTTTGATGTGTTCTTTGATCTTTGTGTATTACTAACTTATACGAAAGTCGTAGGTACACTCTCACTAACTTACTTAAAGGTTTGAGTGCGTACTTTGTTTTGCTTGGATTACCTACTTATAAGAAAGTCAGACTTCTGTTCTTTATCAAGTTACATGATTTGCTTCTTGAAGTTAATCTTTTTTAAGAAATAAGTAGGTACATGTTTTGTTTAAAGAATGTCATTTTCAACCGACGTTTATGTTCTCATTAATACTCATAAGGAAAGTAGGAATCGACTGGAACTTTATAAAACCGTCCCTGTACCCCGTCCTGTCTGTGTCCCGTACCTGTCTTAATAAAAAATTATGAAAATAATGTTTAACCCTGAAGTAATAATAAGTAGTAGGTACCTAGTAGTAAGTAATCACACGGAACATATCAAAACATAAACTTTTACATTTCTGTAAATCTTAATTAAAAGACAAACACATAAAAAAGCGGCCAAGTTTGAGTCGGACTCGCACACGAAGGGTTCCGTAACATCAGTCAATATGTAACACTATATATATTCTTTTAAATACATTATATATTCTTTTAAATACTTTAGTAAAAAAAACACGTTTCTTGTATGGGGACACCTTTAATTTAAACTTAATTTTGTTATCTATTATTTGTTATTATAGTGGCCATAGTAGTATACTCTACGTGAAAATTTTTGTGTGTCTACCTATTACGGTTCAAGAGACACAGCCCTGTGACAGACAAACGGATGGATATACCGACTGACAGCGGAGCCTTAGTAATACGGTCCCGAACAGCACCGTGGAGCATCTAATTAATTTTTCACAATATTTTTAATTACATGCACTGCCAGTGACATTTAATTAAAAATAAAGTTTTTCTTTTTATTTTGCGGCTGGGAATGCCAGCGAAGTTTAAATAAATTGACACATGTAACGAAGTTCAATTATTTCTGTGGAATGATGTGTGTAATATGGTGGTTTAATAGTTGTTTGTGTAATAAATAAATCGGTCACTGCCCAACTAAGTTGGCTTCCAGTGTCACCAAATGTTGATAAACGTCAAGTGACAACCCAATTACTGGGCCACACCGAATATTCTAAGGTTGGACTAGTTGTCACTTTCCGTAGACATTTTAATGACAACCGGAATCGACAGTTTCATCAGGCACAGGAGTTTTGATGTCACCCATTAACGAATTGGCCTCGGTGGGCGCAGTTAAGTGCTCATAGACACGAGCGCCATGTTGTCGACGGCTGCCTCTGCCGTTGATGCATGTCTCTCGTGTGTGTAAGCACTTATTGCTACTGTTAACTTGTATCATCCCACGGCTGGCCAAAGGGCTCTCCCCATGACTTCCAGTATTTGCGATCCAAGGCTAACGTGAACCACGTGGGTCATATATTTTGTCCAGCTCGTTCCGCCATCTTAACCCTTAACCTCTCAAATCTATAAATCCGCATTGCTACAGTTTTATAATCTGCAATGAGTAACAATCTCGTGTTAATTTGCAACAAAGTTATTTTAAATATATCAGTAGCAGTCCCAGATATTAATTTACAGTTTGATTAAATTTTCGTTAATTGGGTTTATAGGCTGTGCCTACGCATAAATCCAATTTACAAATAGGGCGTTTGACCTACTAATACTTTTACAAAACAAATGGATTTTACAAATAGGGTAATTGGCTCATTTATACTTTTACAAGTGAAATGGAAGTTGGAAATAGATAGATTGACCTATTATTCTTAGAATTTCTATGGCAATATAAATTGAGTCGGCCTAGAAATTACATTAAATTAATTATTAGAACTTAATTTAGCTATAAACTTACTTTTTCATAGCAAATAAAATTAGCATATAACAAAATCAGCTTATAATGTTCCCACAGCTGGGACACAGGCCTCCTCCCGGTCTCTCCTCAATCCACCACGCGGACCCAGTGAGGGTTGGTAGATGTTACATGTCTTCGATTTTTTTGGTTCTAGGACATGCCGGTTTCCTTGCGATGTTTTCCGTCGCCGTTTTGGGAGCTGTGGTGATGAAATAATTTACACAAAGTGAAGCGCTTATCTGGGTTCGAAGCCACGACCTAAAACTCGTCAGTCGCGACCGTTACCACCGGGCCACAACTGCTCTCAATTAAATTAGACATCGAATTTATCCCAACTCATCACAGTTCCGATTAGTCACTTAAATTTAAGTCCATAGGGATGCGAAATCTCGATTCGAATAAGTTACAATAGAGTTTCGGCTTCATCTATGAACTACTCATTCATAGCGGTTTATCGAGCTAAAGCACAGCGATAGATATTCGTATGCGCCCATACATTGTGAAGTACCTCGCCAGACCTGCGCCGTACCGTATTTGCAGCAGGCTGCAAAAATGGCCATTGACATCAAGATCAAACTAACACAACAACATTTTTTTCTGCATATAGTCAAGACCAATATTTTTGAATAATGAGCATCGATTAGACTCGCTCAACCGCTATTTCTATATCTGTGGCGTAAAATGGCGGCGCGTCGTCGCAACAGCTGATATGTGGCTGTTGTCGGGCTTACCCCCGAATGAATGGAAATTTGGATTTGCCGCCATATTTACGATATTATTTATTGTGTTTTTGATGAAGTCCTAATTTCTTGTTTCTCTTGTTTCCAGGAACAATCACACAAGTCGTACCGTCCGCTGACGGTGCTGACCTTCCGATGGAACTACGCCATCCACGGTCTGCAGCCGGCCGGCTATCACCTGGTGAACTTGCTGCTACATGCCCTCGTGTCATTGCTGTATTACAGGTATAGTGGATTTAGTACTTATTTTTTATAATATCTAATTATGATATTCTGCATCCCTACTTCGTTTTGACAATAAAACAAAGTCCATTGCTTCGTGAAATGAAAAATTCGTCTGCTTGACAGTATAAATCACGCAATGAATGTACTTAGTTGAATTGTCAAAATGAAAGTGTCTGTGAGTGTGTTACGCAATAGGGCTGCTGCTTACAATGGCGGTGTATCAGAGAGCGATATTACAAAATGTCGATTACTAACACTTATACCTACAAAAATAAATCGACTAGCATTCGCAGAGGTTACAATCAAACCATTCTGTGCTAGCTTATACATTTATAACGTACACGCAAACAAATACAGGGTCTACATCTACATACATCCCAGTATTTTCCAGATCCCTTTTTATTACTTGTTCATATCTCATAATCCCTTAATGTCTTTTACAAAACCGGAACTAGGAAGCATGGCGGTTCATACAACAGCGCATACATAACATGAATATGCAATTAAAACCAATGCAACCTTAAATTAGCACAGTAACAACTAATTACTTACGTACCGTCGAGGTTTTCCTGATTTTCATAACAACACGAACTTCCACTGTAGTCAACTTCAACTTTTTGTTCTATAGTGCGAGCAAATTCCAACTTTTGATTGTATAACGGAATATCAGCAGTGCGGCCAAACTCTGTTCTCGTTAAAACTCCAATGACTTTACCACCTAAATGGGATTGATTAAAGAACGCAGGAAGGCTTAATTGGATGAGAAGGCCTTTCAAATCTCTAGTGCTTCAGAGAATGAATAATTATTTCATATTTATCTACCCTCAGGGTGATGGAAAGAGTTTTAATTGAAGGAGATGCTGACTCATGCCCGGTTCTTGTGTATCCAGAAATTGTTAATGGTTTTATAGGCCCAGGCTGAGTTGTAAACTCATTTTATCTTTGATAGTTAATTTTATTGTACAAAGCTATAGAAGTTCAAACTCTTTTTAGGTAAATTAGCATAGTATTTTGTTTTGTTTTCTTTGTTCTGTTCCACCAGCAATGAGAGTTTACATTGCTTCCATATTTTTCCCGTTCACCTATATTGTCCGACTGCTGGGCAAAGGTCCCATATTTCCCCCCTTTTTGCTGCGCCTTCTCCGTCCAATCGGTTACAAAGAGTCCAAATCGTCACGCCAGTGTTTTTTTGGGCCTGCCTGCTACTTTAGTTTCGTATAAAAATCCAAACTAATATTATAAATGCGAAAGTAACTCTGTCTGTCTGTCTGTCTGTCTTTGCTTCACGCCTAAACTACTGAACCGATTTGTGTGAAATTTGGTACAGACATAGTTTGGAACTTGAGAATGGACATAGGATAGTTTTTATTACAAAAAATAAAATAAAAATAAAATTTATTCCGGACATACAGCGCCATCTATTGGTCAAGAGTCGGTGTCATCTATTGGTGAAGTCACTATTCCACGCGAACGAAGTCGCGGGCAAAAGCTAGTAATCAAATAATTGTAGAATCAGTATACTCTTATTCATATATAAGTCATTTAAGGTACTGGATTCTCAAAAAGACACAGTCACTTAGATGAGAAAAATGCTTAAAATAAATTATATAAAGTTAACAATAATAATTATATACACCCATCCAATGCATTCTGCTTTTAGGAAGGATGTTATTTGTGATTAAGTATGCAGCTAATTGAGTTTCGAATCCATCGAATGAGTGTATTTTTTTATACAGAGGGTGTTTTGTTATAACGGGTGGAAAAAGACAATTAACGAAGCCGAGAGTCACTTGTACTCCCCGTTATTGTAATTTTTTTTATAGTGGACCATACCTGGGAACCTTCTGGTTACGGAGATATTTAAGGTTAATTCTAACTTTTACTGACGTTTATTTACGAAAACCAGTTTTTAATGTCTTAACACAACTTTAAATACTCCCACGACCCCTGTGCCGTTGCATGCGCGCATGAGCACAATGTTTTGTGTGTGTTACATTGCGCACTACCGCAAACAGCAAATTTTCACACCAAAAACAAAAGTCGTTTCCCAGCAATTATTTTTGTGCAATGTTACTTAGTGTATGTACAGAATGCGTAGTTGATGGCTATGTGATGTGTTTTTTTACAGCCTGTATAATGGTGCTCCTTCAAAATTAACGTTTGTTTGCCAAACTTGGTTCTCATCTTCGGTAAAATTAGAAAACTATCTAGGAGGCTATGACGTTGGGCTACTTGTTTTACTTTAGTAAAAGATAAATTAGTAAAATTTTGTTGAGTGGCTCGTGGCTATGTAATTACAGCCGTACGGATCGATCAATTTAGGTTAAACTACGTTTGCCACGGTCGGTCTGTGGATGGGTGACCATCTTTACATACCTGTCCCAGCTGTCATTCGTGGATCTTTGACAGTCGTTACGGGTCGTCAGAAGCCCGAAAGTCTGACAACCAGTCTTACCAAGGGGTATCGTATTACCCAGTAAACGTAATTTTTTCTCATGTAAGTGACTGTGTCTTTTTGAGAATCCTTAAACCATAAATGACTTAAATATGAATAAGAGTATACTGATTCTACGATTATTTGATTATTTTATACGAAACTAATGTAGCAGGCAGGCCTAAAAAACGCTGGCGTGACGATTTGGACTCGTTTCTAACCGATTGGACGGAGAAGGCGCAGCAAAAAAAAAGTGGAAAAATATGGGACCTTTGCCCAGCAGTCGGACAATATAGGTGAACGGGAAAAATATATGGAAGCAATGTAAACTGTCATTGCTGGTGGAACAGAACAAAGAAAACAAAACAAAATACTATGCTAATTTACCTAAAAAGAGTTTGAACCTCTATAGCTTTGTATAATAAAATTAACTATCAAAGATAAAATGAGTTTACAACTCAGCCTGGGCCTATAAAACCATTAACAATTTTGTTACCCAGTAAACAGGGTTGTGGAAGTCAGATAGGCAGTCGCTCCATGTGAAATATTGGTATTCAGCTGCATCCGGTTACACTGGAAGCCGACCCCATCATCGCGCATCGTTGGGAAAAGGCTAGGTAGATTGATTGAATTTTGTTGAGTGTCTTACTAATGAAAATACGTGTTATAAATATACAGCGCGGCGCTTTAATGGCGACATTAATTTAACACATGTATACGCTTTTGCGTTGTAGTTTTATGAATATATTTTAATTTAATTAAACATTAATATTTATTAACAATTTTATAAAATAGCATCTTAGAGCAACCTGACTTAAAGAACCGTAGCGCAGGGTCATTTGCCGGGGTCACGGATCATAACATCGCATCAATGTAATTAAAACAATTAACGAGCAAAGATAAGGCAAATTGAAGGAAAGAGAGAGAGCCCTATGTCGGGGCGCGGCGCAGGTGGAAGTTTTCAAGTTACGATTTTTTTATGTTGTTATAATTTTTATGATTACTGGCCACTAGCCCTAACCGTGTGTTAAATTAATGTTGCCATTGTAGCGCCACGTTGTATAACTATCCATTTTTTTTTATATACCTACAGGAAGGTTTATTATTGCATACAAATATAAATAAAACTAGTTAGTTTAGTCTAGTTAGTTTTCATTTAATTATATAATTAGTAGTACAGTGTTAATAACTGTAACACTGTCCATGTTATACATATTATATGTCGATCAATTCAACATTTACAGAAAGTATATCCTTAAGTAGGTTATAACAACTGTCCTCCACGATGACGTAACCTGATTAATATGAAAGCCCAATCAAAGTTGACCGGCGTTGTTAACCCGTAATTGATAATTGAACAGCAAAACTTTTAATTGTTAGGACTGAATAATCCACTGTTTGAGCCGAAGTACGCGTGGGTTATTTAATTATTCAGTAGAATATACCCCTGATCGGGAGGTTGAGTGCTGTTTACGCCACCAAAGAGTGAATTTTAATTTATTTTTGCACGGTAAAATTGAGTTAACGCGTCGCACTGTGGGGTTGAAGAAAGGGTGAGTGCTGTGAATCCCGGCAGTGTCGAGGTTTTTATTTTGCAAGTCTGCTCGTTACCATCCCTCACAAATTGCACGCACTACCGTATACTGACGTACGACTCTGATTGATACAGAGAAATGCTGGCTTAAAATTTTGGTTTCAAGGTATCTTTTTTTTTTCGGAATATAAAAATTGTGAATATTTTTCTTTTACACATTGTGATGTAAATTGTAAACATTGAAAGAAATTCGGAGACTAAATGAGAAGTATATATTACGTAGACACTTTACATTTAGATCGCTGTGACCTAAATCCCTTGTAGCAACAGAGAACCGAAGAAACAAACGACCTCCAATTAAGATCGCATGAAAGTTAACTGTAGCACTAAAATACATAATTAATTAATGTAAACGATCTCGGAATGTTCATTTGATTTGGTTGTTATTGCTTTTAAAATAGGATTGTACCTAATAGGATGCCAGTACTGTTGCCATTAATAAGTAGTTACGATTTGGGTCGGGCTGCAGCGGCCGCACCGAGGCGAGGGGCCACCAACTGCTCCAGTTAAGCCAGTTTTAATCAGGCACCCGTGCGCCCGATCCCCTTAGTTACTGCTAATTACGGATACTTGCTGTCCACCGCCAACTTAGCCCGGCTTATGCTCAATATCCAATTTGCCAGCATAATCCTATTAACGATTTTCGAGCTCTCATTATTATTCTAGTCCGGCGGACTTGTTACAGAACATCGCTGCGGTTCCCATTTATACATATGTATTTACAACATCCCTTGGATGGCAAACCCATGTAAACTGTTACGATTCGATAACAAAGTTCAAGTGAAAGGGAAACTTTGAGTTCAAGTCCACAATGGTTCCGTATTTTGAGAAGGTTCTCTTTTGTGCGAAACTATTCCTTACACGAGTACCTTTAGAAAATACAGGACCGTACATGAAAACCATAACTAAATATTGGCGTACACTAGAATTGCTCTAACGAAAATGTGCCGACATTCCAAAAATATTTGACCGTTCTTTGCCTCTGGGCGGCGAATATCGTCGGTATTTCTATCCATTTGGGCTCAGTGCGGGTCGTGAGCACGGAGCACTACCACCTATTTCCCTTTACGGTGTTCTGGAGGTGTTAAAATTCACACGCAAATGACGCATTCAGAGCCGACAATAACGTGGTAATGAAGCTCGAACATCATTCTAATCCGCTGAAGTTCTGACTCGGAGCGAGTCCATGCGACTATGTTCAAGCCAGGTACAAACGTACTCTACGAGACATGTATTGCTAGCAGGCAATTGGTACTATGACACATGACGACAACAACTTGTTTACGCCACTCAAAAGTTTTTAATGTGCTTAATGCGGCGCTCTCTCCAATCATATTAGAGTACCTACAAGCGGAAATTTTAGACTACCACATTATTTGCAACTCGAAAATGTTCAACTTCTAACTTATAATGGAATTACTTTCGAATTCATGGCTCGCTGCCGTTTGAATGCGGAAACCCTAATTTGAAAGTAATGCATGTTTGTAATATAAAACTTCTTGCGCTTACCTGAGTTATAGACCCTGTTGATGCAAAACACGTAAACACGCTGTATTACACCAACAGCTTAGTATAAACAAAATGGCCGAAAGAGATAAAAAGCTATTCTACAGGGAAACACGAGAACAGTGCAATTACCCAGTAAAACAGTAGGTAGGGTTAATAAAGTAAATATTAATTTGTGAAATATTCCTTAAAGTTAGATATAACCGTTAAACTCTCGCCGGAATAATAATCAAAGCAACTTGAGCTAAAGTAACGGAATAGGCAAACAAGAGAATTTGTTACGTAAGACTCGAAGGCTGTTTGGGCCATTCATAACGTAATGGAGCGAGAGGAGCGCCGAAGAGCGCGAAACTTTTTACCACGGAGTTAAATTAGTTTTTCATAGTACTCGTACATCTCTTGTCATCTAGTTACTTACTGGGCTTTATCTTATCCTCGCATGCGAGCAATTAATTGCATTTAGTAATTAATTTACTCGTAATGCGAGTGTATCGTTATTCAGGAATAATTAAGCCATTTATTAATTAAAACTCCCTAGATGCGTTATTAAGGTTCGAGTGTGGTGGTGTCGCTTCGTGTCCGTAATGTATCTGTGGCTCAATGAAAAACGAATCGTATGGGAGTGAGCACTGCGTATGGGAGCAAAAATGTAATCAAACAGATGGAAGGACAAAAAAGTTACCCTAACAGCGCCCCCTATTTGGCAAACCCGTAAAAAACCTAAACGTTAGGTACATTTCGCTGTTGTACACATTTGCATACGCATATTTGGTTTTACTCAGTTTTATTTACTCGAAAACGTTTTAGTGTAAAGACTTTGTATATGCAAGCTTTGGTCCCTTTTAGATAAAGAGTTTCTAGCTCATAGTTAGTCCTAATAGGTCTCATGAATTAGTCTGCTCTCCTAACCAGTAGAAAATATATTAAAACATATCCATTTCAAACCAATGTAAGTCGAGGTCGTTAGAACCTGAATTATCAAGTTCCTAACAAATATCTCACCGCGGAAGTATGCAATATATCTGAGCACGCCACCGCCGAGATAATTCAGACATTTAAAGTAAGCACGTGACGTCAGAGCCGTCCGCCGTTAACCTGTAACCGCTCCCAGCCATACAACACACACATAAATAGCCCGCGAAGATAAAACTAAGAACAAACCAAATAGCGCAATAAATAGAAAAATATAGGAGCAGTAAAAGTTATATGACAAAACGGAAACTGCTGTGACGATTTGCGATCCCTCGGGTTCCATTACCGGTACAAACCCTTTATTGCTTCCGTATTTTTCTCGTGTTACATGGTACATGCGGTCTGGTGACATCGTCAATGAATATATTATGTCTATTTGATTGATTGCTATGTGGTTACACGGAGCGTTTGGCAGGACCCACGCCTGATACCAATTAGGCCAATATGTGAGTCGGCCGATCCGTGATTGTTGAGGGTACCGGCTACGATGACGAATGGCGCTTAATTATCAACGATACTTCATCATTTGTTTCCGGCATGTTTTGGTAATTTTGGGATAAAATGAGGGGTATTGTTCTACTACATGAGAGCTGTGGTGAACCAGTGGAAACGGCCCTGAGTTACGAGTGGTAGGTCAGAACCCAGCCAGGCGCTTTACTTTGTGTAAATAATTTCATCACCACTGCTTTCGAAAATGGTGAAGGAAAACATCGTGAGGAAACCGGCATGTCCTAGAATCAAAAATTTTAAGACATGTGACATCCATCAACCCGCACTGGGCCCGCGTGGTAGATTACACCCCACTCCTAGAGAGGAGGCCTATTTCCCAGCTGTGGGAACATTATAGGCTGATTAATTGATTATATATTGTTCTACTGGATGTCTTCACAGGTTGGCATGTAGGTATGGATAACAAAACATGACTAATCCATTTCCATCGCTTTCAACATTCCATTCGTCTACTCTTTGTAAGAATAATAAGGTTGACTTTCATCCCGATATGTCTACAAAAATCTTAGATATATTTTTCGTTATTTTTCTATATTTATACCATATTTTTCCATCTGAGTTCGGGAGTAAGATAAACGAGGCGTTACTCCAACACTTCATTTGTCAAAGGCGGCTGAAGGGTGTGCGTGAAAGTGATGAACACCCACTTTTTCGCCGTATCTGTCGTTAATTTGAATTTGTGTCTTACAACCAACAGTGACAAATCACGTGCGGCATCATTTTTCAAAATACTTTTGAGTAATTTGCGAAAAAAATAACGTAATAATTCATGCTTGCTTATTTTGGACATTTTTTCCTAAACTGCCTTGTTGATCTAGTGGTTGTAAGCACTACCACTGTGCATGAGGTCCGGGGTGCGATTCCCATATCGGGAAAAGTGTTAATGATTTTATCTATCTGGAATTTCTCAGTAAAAGACCGGTGTTTGGATTAGTGCCTGATTGATGACAACAAAGTTGGCCCTCTATTATATCATCTGCCTAGCCTTTTCCCAACTATGTTGGGGTCGGCTTCCAGTCTAACCGGATGCAGCTAAATACCAGTATTTTACATGCAGCGACTGCCTATCTGACCTCCACAACCCAGTGACTGGGTAATACGATACCCCTTGGTAAGACTGGTTGTCAGACTTTCGGGCTACTGACGACCCGTAACGACTGTCAAAGATCCACGAATGACAGCCGGGACCAACGGCTTAACGTGCTTTCCGAGGCAGGAAGGGGTCTTGCTTTGTGAAAATGCTCACCCATCCACGGACCAACCGCGGCAAGCGTAGCTTAACCTGATCGATCGACCCGTGTGGCTGTTATTACTTAGCCACGAGCCCCTCGCCCTCTATTACATGGGACTTAAACATAACTGGCGAAATGTAGGTGTTTCGGTGGTCGTCAGTTCTGCCTAGCCCTTCGGGGGTTGCAAGCGTGATGTTATGTAATGGTATGTTTCTACCCGGAAATCGTCATAACAAAGAAGGTTGGAAATACAAAATATCAGATTTTCCCTATGATATCAAAGTAAAGACCTTATAATATTAGGGTAAAGCCTTTCAGGCTTTTTCTCATACAGGGGGTAGGTACGAAAGTTTGGTTCACTACAAGTTTGTAATTTCGGTCTGTTTAGTCCAAGTTTCAACACTATGTTAGTCTTTACTGTGAACCCATAGCCATTTTGATTAACTTAGAAAGTACATACAGCGCTAAAAAGCCACGCCAGGAACCTGGTTCTTGAGAAACTGTTCCAACAGACTAATAAAAAAACGCGCCATGTTCGAGTCGAACTCACACACGAAGGGATTCGTACCGCTGTACAATATTTAACACAAAAAAAAATTTAACACGTTTCCGTTACGGTGACCCCCTTAAATCTTTAACTTTATTTTTTATAGCGACAATAGAAACACACACTCTGTGAAAATTTTAACTGTCTACCTATTACGGTTCACGAGACGGCCCGCAGACAGACAGGCGGACGGACCCTTAGGGTACGAAACCCTAGAAATAAAAGCCACATAGATATTGTAGAACATTACAATACACCTCTCACATAGTATTAGTAATCTTAATAAATGGCCCTTATACTCTGTACATTAAGTTAACCGTTTTGACCGTTTTGACAGATGGAACTAGTGATGGAAGAGCAACACACAATGCTTTAATTGACATACGTACGGTATTATAATGTCTGTAAGAATCCACAAATAAGATAATTCAATAAGATAAAGCAGTTTATATATTCATTTTGTTACGCATTTTACAGTTAACTTAAAATAATCACAAACGTAATCTGGAATATGGTGTTCTAAGACAGCTGTCAAAAAACGGTTAACCTAATGGACAGGGTACTATGGAGAGCATTTCATAAGAAAGAAAGTTTTTTTTTTTTAAACATTACTCGAGAATTTTTTAATTCATGCAAAGGAAATAGAAACTATAAAAAGTTTTATGATCATTCGTACGTTCATAGTATTGCTTTTACTTAAGGAATGTGTTTTTATAAAAATATTAATTGCCTTTCTATGAATCGTGGTAAAGAGCAAATTACTGTCCTGGTAAATATTTTTATGTGGTAAACTTGTAATTACAGTCCTTTGATTTACCGAATTTGCTATCAACTTCTAGGTAGAAAAAACTAAATGTAATATACATTTACATTTAGTTGCCTGCCTCGGGCGTCACAAGGAAAGGTCGGAGAATTTGAGGGAAACCTTTGCCCAGCAGTGGGACAGTATAGGCTAACGGAAAAATAAATTAAAAAAAAAACTTGAGAGGTGTCAAGGAACACCCGGATGGAACGAAGTATACCTGGCTTGTTTTCTATAAGAGAGAGAGAGAGACAGAAAGAGAAACACGCGCACGCCGCACGGCTTACAACTATAGCAAAAAGTGTCGTTCCAACTTTTGGTCTTAATTTTTTCCGTCTCTCGTTTTTTCCCTTTCGCAACGCGCGATAAGGAACTTCGTTCCAATATACAGTTACAAATATTTTCGCTAAACAAAATCAAACTGCAAAATAGAGACTAACTGAAATATCGTCGCACGCATTCCCAGCCAGAGATGCTTGCCAAAAGCTTTGGTAAGCCAAAAAAAAAAAGAGTACACATGTATTACTAAAGCACAGCTCTATTTCTGCCAAATTGAGAGTTATATAGAAATATCCTGTATATGAAAAGTATTAACTATTCCTTGCTCAGTGAATGTGGACATGAACTTGGTCGTACAGCGACGAGCTACTGCAGTTGCCGAATTTTAACTGCCTGTTAACGATTAACGACGGCCAAAAATGCAAGGAGATGGCAGGGAAATGTATAGATATAGTTTAGTACTTAGTAAGCTGTAACGATTCAGTACGTTTGGCTAGAGAACCATTCTGACATGGCTACGATCAGTAAAAACGCTGTAACATTTGGTGAAGTAATAGCATAAAGTGATGTGACAGTTGAATTGCAGATACAGATAAAAAATATGAAAAATTACAAAGAAACCATAGAGGATCCGGACCAAAGAGATTTAAGATGTTGTAGAAAGGCTATCAAAAGAAATGGCATAGGAAAACTATGATTCCATGTCACAGTGACGCTATCTAGCATAATATAGCAAAATTACATAATACACGTATACACACACACGCACATCGTTTGTTTATATCTTTGTGAGTAACATATAAGTTAATTGCTATTTTTGTCTAGAGGAAGGAATGCTATGAACGAATGCTATCACCTTACTCCGGACCAACTAGGGCCGCATTCGATGGCATTCGTGATACAAGGCAAACCTAGTACGAGTGCCAAAGCACTCCTTTGCCACCTCAATGCACATTACATACATAAGACCAAATTTGTTTTAAGGAGGTATCCACTCTTCTAGTAATAAAGTTTTTCTAATATTATTATTTATCAGAAAAAAATTATGTTGTGTTTGATACATTACATACTTCATAATTAATAATATACATTCTAAAAGTCATTCTACTGCCAAGTTTGGCACCAATTCGGCATAATTTTCTTCGAAAATAATTTTCTTTTGCACTCAATGCAACCAGAAGGCCAATTCTCGTAATTTAAAACGTTCAAAATCTACTCGCAGTCTCATCTCGGCGACAAACCAATAAATTTGTCAAAATGTAGGGAAATTAGAGGTATTTTTGACAGATTGAGACTGAGATCAGACTGTGAACGTTCTTAAAATTACGAGAATATTACCCCTCTGTTATGTGGGACCAAACTGAGCAAGGTGACCTGTAGATTATATCTAGTAGATTTTGGTGTTGTTCGCGTTGTCCCATCTTTCGTATGTATATTTAAATGTTTTAGTCCGAATGTTCTTAATTAAACCACACTCAAATTATTGTACTTTTTTTTATATTCGGAAAACATGTGCAAAATAATGTTAAAAATACCTTATGTAGATTGCCAGCTCTAAAATAAAATAAAATAAGGAAAACATAGACGTTACAATAGCAACCATGAAAAGCCACAACACACGAATGGAACGTTAAAAAAAAAAACATTAAGTACCTCCATTTACATTTCTTCGAATCCGCCTTCGTCACTTTCCAATAGTAGGAATGAAATATTCAAATAGAATTTTAAGTAATCTGAAATCTATTTTGGATTATTTCTGAGAAATAAGCACTATAAGGTTACTTTTCTATGAAATCTTGAACATTTATGTATTTGAAGTGTTGAAGGAAACCTCTACTAAAAGCAAGGGAAACTCAACCTTCGGACCAGCCAAGCATTTCTATAAGGACTAAAATAGCTGTAAACTTACACGTGTACAAATATGTGCCTACCTACCAAGTCCATTATAATATAAATATGTATGTCGCAATACTTTTCTAAAAAATCTTAAACATTTATGCATTTGAAGTGTTGAAGGAAAACTACTGCTAAAAGGAAGGGAAACTCAACCTTCGGACCAGCCAAGCCTTTTTATATGGACTAAAATAGCAATCAACTTACACGTGTACAAATGTGTGTTTTCCTACCAAGTCCCTTATAATACAAGTAGGTATGTATGTCGCAATATTTTTCTAAGAAATCTTAAACATTTATGCATTTGAAGTGTTGAAGGAAAACGGTTACTAAAAGCAGGGAAACTCAACCTTCGGACTAAAATAGCTGTCAACTTACACGTGTGCGAGTATGTACCTACCTGCCAAGCCCCTTATAATATGTATGTCACACGGAGGTTAAAATACCCGTCTCTTGAGCACGAGTGAGATTAATTTTATTATAATTATGTACTTTCCAAGTAAAGTTAATCTCAAAGCTCAGACATCGCTGTCATATCAACGGTGAAGAAAAACATTGTAGGGAAACCTGGACTTATAAGATCTAAATTTGATCAACATTGTGCTAGCGTGCTAAGTTTTTTTTTGTCTTGCAGTAGGACTATAACAAATCGATGCTTTTAATTATATTGCAGTGAAAAACAAAACAAAAGAAATGAACTCATAAATACGTTATCATCCTATAATCTTCCCACAGCTGGGACACAGGCCTCCTCTCGGTTAGAGGGAACGGACCATAATCCACCACGAGGGCCCAGTGCGGGTTGGATGTCACATGTCTTCGAATTTTTCGTTCTAGGACATACCGGTTTCCTCACGATGTTTTCCTTCACCGTTTTGAGAGCAGTGGAGATGAGTTCGAATCCAGACAGGCACTTTGCTTTACTGTATTTAGTAAAGTATAGTGCCTGTCTGGATTCGAACTCAGGACCTACAACTCGTAAGTCGGGGCCGATACACTTCGGCCACCAGTGCTCCTGAAATAGCTCACCATGGATTAAACAAAAGAATACTTACCTGCTATTTCTGTAACTACAAAGTCAGTTTCCAATTACTATCCTGCCAAGTAAGGAAAGGTTGTGTACACCTGATAACGCATCAAATGCAGCCAATCACACGTATATTCCGTTTCACACGCGATGTGTACTGTCCAATGATAGACATCCCCTTTCTTCACGCAAGTAGGAATAGGTAGGTATTCTTACACAACCCTTATGTTAATTATCAGAATAGTTGGCGGTTTAATGAAGCAGCTTTCTAGTACCTACTGAATACCTATGAAGCTGCCCGCAATTTCTTAGAATTTCAGAGCAATTGGATGGTGGTGATAATGGGCTATGGTGTAACGAAGAATTTAAGGGCGAGCCTTATTCAGCATTATAGTTGACTATAACAAACGTATTTGGTTATTCGTCCTTCTCTATAGTTAAAGAACGGAGGCCTGTGTCCCAGCAGTGGGAACATTTTAGGCTATGTTAAAATTTCATTGTGGGGTTGTGTTTGTGGTTTAGAAAGACTTGTACGAGTAGGTACATAGCATAATCAGCCTAGACACAGGCCTCCTCTCGGTGAGAGGGAGTGGGCCGTAATCCACCACGCGAGCCCAGTGCGGGTTTGTAGATGTCACGTGTCTTCGAATTTTTGGTTCTGGGACTTGCCGGTTTCCTCACGATGTTTTCCGTCGTTGTTTTGATAGCACACCTACAAAATTCAAAGAAAACTATATTTTTAACATACCTATTTACAGAATAAGCAATGTCGTACTTTAAACTTAAAAAAATAAGTAAACTTACGTCGGATAACTTTTTATATTTCCTGTGAAAATGGTTGAACACTAGTCACCACTTCACAAGTGACGTGAACGCATTTGCAGCAAATCACACCTATTTTCTGCACTTAATAGCCTAGTGCAGAATGTGGCACGCGATATGTCGTCCAATAGACACCCATTACCTTCTTGGAATAGCTATCGTTAAGTAATTAACTATAGTTGAGCCACGTTGATAACATCGTTGGTCGTTTGACAGCTTCAGTCTAGAATAATATCAGGAATTCTGAAGTGTTATTTGGTTACCGTGGAACTATGCGTGGTTTGGTTGCGTCGAAATAAAGCCCTTACACCTTCAGGGTTTTCAAATATCAAATAACATAAAATCATATCTGTCCAGAAATTATTGGAACGAAGTTCCTTATCGCGCGTTGCGAAAGGGGGCTAGACGGAAAAAATTAAGACCAAAAGTTGTAACGACACTTTTTGCTATAGTTGTAAGCCGTGTGGCGTGCGCGTGTTTCTCTGTCTGTCTCTCTCTCTCTCTCTCTTATAGAAAGCAAGCCAGTTTTTTTTGTCTGTGTTTTTTTATTTGTTAATAATAAAAAAATATTATTATAACTTTAAAAAAATAAAAATTTATTACAATTCCTTCACTAATTAATCGAAAGGAACTTCGTTCCATCTGGGTGTCCCTTGACACCTCTCAAGTTTTTATATATATTATTATTTGATATTAAATGGAGAGCAGCGGTGAACTAGTGGTAACGGCCCCGACTTACAATGTTGGGTAGGTCGTAGGTTCGAACCCAGGCAGCCGCTTGACTTTGTGTAATTTATTTTATCACCATTGCTCTCAAAAACGGTGAACGAAACCATCGTGAGGAAATTCGAAGACATTTTACCAACCCAAGCTGGGCTCGCGTGGTGGATTATATCCCATTCCCTCTCACAGAAAACAGGTCTGTGTCCTCAGCAGTGGGAACGGTATTGGTACTTCCAATGTTTTTGATGTAATCCAATAATACCTACCTCGCCACCCGCAAAGTCACCGCAGACGAACAATTTTCTACGTCAAGAGATCCTCTCGACGCCGCGATACAAAAGCGTAGAGTACGTATTAATAATCGCTATGACAGCGCTACGCAGCGCTACGTAGTGCTACGAAAGTGCTACGCAAGCTGGTTGTAGCTACGTCAGCGGCGCGACAAGCTTCAAACAAGGTGACCCTACGAACATTTTCAGCGTAATCGATATTCCGAGTGATCAACATTTTATCGATAAAAAGATCAGTATAATCGAGTGTTGTGGAATTTCGATGGAAATAAATAGACCGGTCGTGGGTTGGTTATTTCAGATGGATGATGCTTTTTTTTCAGTTTTTCTTTGCAATTTATTCATGTTTTTTATTGTTTATGTTTTCGCATTAAAAGGTGTACAAGAAGTCCAATTACGGCAAAATTGTTTCTGAAGTATGTTCCTAATATCTATTTGTAGACTTTGTGAAAATAGGTTGAGTGTCTGATATTTTCGTGTAGGTACATTTAGAAATTCAATGAATATTTAACCTGAGTGTCTGCCATCGGAGCTTGCGGGTAGTGAAAATAACTATAGTCATAATACTTAAAACTAATTTTTATCGGCCATTTCGTCGGGTGGACCCGCATTACGTAAGCAGAACCCAGTGAAAAAAGGAAATTTTTGGTAGTAACCAACAAAGATCACATTGGACTAAAATGGTAGTCTGTTTTATGTTTTCAGTCCTAAAATTACCTGCTTTTGAACATGATATGAATTTATTTTATAATTATGTAAATATCAACACATACAATTTTAGATTACATACTATTTGAATAATCATAGAATAAATATAGCAATTAACAGAATCTATACATTATACAATAAACAAAAGAACACGATCCTTAATGAATAATACCTCTACTAGTTAATTCCAAATATTGAATACATCGGATCTACATTAATTTAGGCCTTTCAAATGAAAATGAACATATTTATAGCTCGAATATTCGGAGCTCAATAGGTCATAATTTATATCACGTCGGCGATATCTAGCGTGGATAGCCTCTTATTCCTAAACATGGCATGAAGCCACACATCAAAAATATGATTAAAGTTTTTACGGGTCTACTTACACTAAGTTACTTATGCGTCGTTTAGCCCAACGTCTCCAAGTAGTTTAATTAAAAGTTTCGATATAAAACGAGGAACATAAAACAGATCGTCACAATTACGAAACAAGCCACTATCCTCGTCACAAGCGTATCGATTGAGAGGAGCTCATTAGGTGCGCTCGCCGCGAACAAACTAGCCATAAATGTTTTTTCACCAACTTCGTAAGAGATTTCGTCAGATTCGCAAAAAGTCACTAACGAGTGCCTTAATTCCGGCAGAAGTTAGCCGTTGGGAGCACCTTCGCAGCGTTAGTCTCAATTAGCCGTTGTTCCACCTCTGCGGCAAAGTTGCGGTTGCACGCCACGAGGCGGCGCCACTGGACAAAGTTGCCCAATTATTGTCATTCGACTTCCACAATTTACACGGTCAGGACGTACTTACCGCGCTATATATTTCACGAGACAGCGCAGACGGCGGTAAAAATTGTCGACTCAATTTTAAAGTGCTGTTGATAACTCAGTTGACAGTCCCTGGTGGTTTGTTGTTATAACCTGTTCCGTTTCTGTTATAACTTTCTCAATTTCGTCTCTCAATGCTACATTGTATTTGTGTTCCCATAAATACAGTTGAACGTTTATTTTGCTTTAATTTACGGTTAACAGACTCCAATTTTCTGAAAGGTCAACTTACCGAAGAGAACGTTTGTAAGCTGTGTTTGCAGTAAAGATAATGACATGATCGTTCGATCCGTGTGATTAAATTATGGTCTCGGCCGAACCATCAGTGTGATGGGTGGTCAATTTATGACACCTAATTTAGCCCGTTCGCCTCTGAGAGGGCATTACATCACCGGTCCCGGGTGATATTACTAAGTGACATTCGACATTAACTTGGCTTCGATCGGACATCACTTATGTCATAGGTTGTAGATGGCTGTTCGGATCTTGAGATAGTTTCATTACTTTTGGAAAACCGAAGGATATAGATGATCTAATAAAGACTAAAGCTAAGCATAAAAACGAAAGTTAAAATCTAATTATGACACTTAGTCCACTGCCAGTTGAATTGCCCTGAGCGTAATTCATAAGTGAAGGTCGTGTCCCTGAAAGGCCTTCGTGGCTTCATGCACGATGTTCTTCCACTTCGTTCGGTTCTCGGTTTCTCGTAACAGAGAGTCTAGTGAGGGCGGACACTTGGTCTAACAATTGTTAACTTGTTCAGTACCTTAAAAGCCGATAAGCCAAAAAACTAAATACGACTAGATCAAATAAATAAGCAAAATAAATAACTAAATAAAGTAGAAGAATAAGGAGTAGATAAAAAGTGGGAATCCCACCCACAGGATGAATGTGGTGATGGAAAACAGAAAGATATAGTATGAAGCATGGAAGTACGAGAGGCATGTAAGCGAGAACTGGTATGGAAAAGGTTGCGATATAGAATAGGCGCCAATCATGTTGGCGGAACCAGCCCGCAAAAAAAAAAAAAAAAAAACGGTGGAATGAGGAAATTGTCGTGAGGAGAGTTTTGGGTATGAGTGTCGACGGCTATAAGGTAGGGGAAGACCAAAGGAACGATGGATGTACTGTGTGAATGATGATATGGTTAGAAAGGGGGTGACTACCGAGATGACGACTTATAGAGGAGTATGGAAGAAAAAGACATGTTGCGCCGACCGCAAATAAATAGGGATATGGGCAGGAGAATAAATAAAAACAAAGAAAAACATCGAACACAATCGCTTTGATTTCGTGTTGTTTCAATAAATCCCTTCACAAAAACATGGCTTAGCAATAAAGCTAACGTTAAGCACCCCAAAGTGATTTCTAATCAAACTTTTACCCTACGTTGTCATACTAATCCGTTCCAAACAAGTCATTAAAGTTTTCCATATACCTAGAAGTAAACATAAAAATCCATCTATTAAAAGTTTAGCGGGCCTGACGTGCGAGCGTGCGTGCGAAATGAAACCACAAAAGTTTTCACGGCTCAGTCTGCTTATCCAATAGAAATAAAGCGCTGGAAACGCTAGCAATTACCTTTTCAAACATTTTTAAGGTTTTATTTGTATGCCCGTGCGGGTGAGTCCGGCTACAGTTCAGGTATTGAAAAGAAATTGAAGTAAACTTTGTTTTAATCTTTGTGTAGCAACCGGCTGGATTTGTTGTTTTTATTTTTCGTTAATTTGGAAACCTGGGATTAGGTGTTTTCTTTAAAATATATCATCATCTGCCTACTCTTTTCCCATTTATGTTCGGGTCGGCTTCCAGTCTAACCGGGTGCAGCTATATACCAGTATTTTACATGGAGCGACTGCCTATCTGACCTCCACAACCCAGCTACTGGGTAATACTTGGTTACTTACCCCTTGGTAAGACTGGTTGTCAAACTTTCGGGGTTTTTCGGGGTTTTCTTTAAAACTTATGTTAGACAATATTTTAAATAATCATCATTATCATCACTGGCAGCCTTGTTCCACCCACTGCTGCGTACTTATAGGCTTTTTTGGCTTGGCTTGGGGTTTTGGGGAGGTGTACTCCCTAAGCACGAAATTCGTAGTTTTTGCCGAAGTTACATGTGAATTCTACTCCGTACGAGTATCACTTACGGACATAAGATTAGTTCGGGTCCCGACCTAACAATAAATGATACCACGATTTGACAGTTGTCTCTACTCCCGCTGTATTTTTGCCCGTCCAAAAAAGTTAATTAATCGGGTGTAGTATAGTATGTACACTTCGAAGTTTTGAACTACTTTAGGACTGACCCGTATCTTCGTTGATAAACTTAGAAAGTAGGTTCACTGATCCAGAAAGTATCATATTTCAAACACTACACGCCAATTTATTGCCACTGGTTACGTATACGTATAAATCAATGTGAAAATATGTTTCAAAATAAAGACAAAAATATTCAGTTATAAAACCGCAAATCATTGCTATTTAATACAATTTCAATTCTCCCAACACTACACCATATTTTCCCATAATTTCCCACCAATCCGCCCCCGCCAAATTCTAACCGAGTATCCGTCCATTTGTAACTGATACCACACTGTTACACCGCTCTTGATTGCTAATAACCCCGTTCAAACAGTGGTAAATATACTACGGTCTACAAAAACATTGTAATTCTAGAAGACCACAACATCACAGAATATATTTACAGAAGAACTGCGTCATCCAACGAGCGAAAATGCACTCGTACATTGACACGCGGCGTCTTACAGTGAGTGCAAGCACACTCGCGACTGGCATTTGTTTTTTTTTGAGATCGCTGCACGTACGCGTCTATGTACAGTCACCAAAGGACATAAGTAACCAGGGTCGTCGGATATAGTTGAAGTTTAGTAAAAAACCGATTAATGTTTTTTTTTGGTGACTGTACGTGTGTGGTTTTGCTAGTTTTACGAAACTAGCCTTCTGTAGCTATCTATTCCGTGGCAACATATTCAGCCTGTTTATCCATCCAGTGACCTAGTTATTCTGTTACAGGGTGTGCGCAATGTTCCTGCCGGAGTTTGCGAGTTTTGTCGCCGCCATCTTGTTTGCCGTTCATCCTATTCATACTGAGGCGGTGAGTATATTATTTTTATAGCTGTAGTGTAGCTTGAGGAGTGTCTATCGTGAGTGATGTGTGTCTCTTTGGAATTATGCATGTTTGAAACGCGGCTTTGACGAAGGTGTGTCTTTTATGTCAGCCACGTCTTTAGCTTTCTGGATGGGGCGGTCCCCGTGAAAAGGTAAGCAGTAAAAGGGCTTTACATAGAGAAACTAATCTGTACAGACTATCCAATGTCATTTCGATATGACAGGGTGCAAGCATATACTATAATTTATGCATTACATGGTATGGATTTTCGATAGGTCAGACGTATTTGAGTTCAGAACTGCACCCTGTTTGCTTAACAGACTCTCAATCGCAATCTGAATCATTTTGAATTATATCCCTAATCTATTGCTTCATATATTCGAAAGATTTGTTTGCTCAACAACGTAAATAACGCAATGAATGTTGTTGAACTGTCAAAATATAAGCCATTGCATTGTTAGCGTCTTACGCAATAACTCGGCATATCACCTCTGCTTCTATAATTGTCAATTATGTTACGATCTCTAGATAAATTAAGTCAATAAGTAAGTGGAGATGCCGGGGGAAGGTCACACCTTCCCTCTTTCCTACTACCTCTGTGAAAATTTGAGTTTCCGGGAATTCACTCATCAATGTCAGACGCGTTATGTAGAGCATATAAAGGAACTGTCAGAATCGTCTCAAGTTATATATAGTAGAGGTAAATGTTGGGGTTGCTATGGGAGCCTATCACTTTATGTATGCCACACTTTATGTACTACAGTATGTCACACTGCCCTGTGCTGTGTGTGTGCAAGTCACTATACAGGATAAAAATTCAGCACATGATTCTAGACCGCCTAGGGAAAAAAAATGTATTTATTTTATTATTTATGTACAGATGCCAGCACATCAAGCTACTACAATCTGTCAAATTTCTTTAATAGATTTTCAACTTTATCGCTAAAGCTTTAAGGTTCAAGGTTGATTGGGAAAATTTGACAGTTTCGGGTAGCTTGACCTGCTGGCGTCTGTACACACAGTAAAATATATAGGGATATGACATAATTATAATTTGAGTACAAAGATACTATTTTCGTCGTTTAACAAAAAAAAATCAGCTGTTTCATAGTGCAACGCATATGCATAGTAAAGTGCAACTACGCGGTCAAAATATTAGCTATGCTAGGGAGTCTAAAATCATATTATGCTGAATTCATAGTTACAGTTTGCGCCCTGGTTAAATTTTTCCTGTATAAGAACATACAAATGTAGGTATCTCGAATGTTGATCTCGTCATGAATCCTATAATCTGGTTCATATAATAACAAGGCTCTTCCTTTGTCTTTCATCTAACAAGACACTCAAAAAGTTATTTATCGAAACATTTTTCACAAAGGATGGCTTAAAAAGGTCTTAATGGAAGCCTGATTAAATTAGGCCATCATTAAACCAATTTCGAACACTGCATCCTTTATTAAAACTGGCCTGATTGACTGGAAATTCTTTTCTCAGACCTTTTCGGTATTTTATAGGCGACTAAAATATCAAATAGACCAAAATATTGCAACCCCAGAGCGGATTGGAATGCTTTTAAAACTTTGAGGTCGTATCGGATGGCATTCGGTTAATATTCATTCCAGATATTAAACGTTTTGCGTTCAAAATACCAACACGCTGTGTGTGATAGTTTCCGTTGTGATTTTTTCCGATTCGACCGCATATTTTGTTCGACATTTCATTTGTTTCGTTGTTTTCATTCTGATACTTCATTATATTTTAAAGTGTTTCGTACATACGAGGACTTTTTATTAGAATTCGGATTGGTAACTCAAAAATGTATACTGAGTTATAAGCTGGTGAAAGATGGTTTAATACTACATGTATTTTCTGTGCAAAGCATTAGGTTACTAGAGGTTATAGGTTCCTCAGTAGAAGATCATGTTAAGCCCTGATCTTAGATGCAGGTAGGGTTGGTCGATAAAACATGCAAATGCTTTTATAGTACTCTAAAAACGAGCAAAATTGATGCTCCCGCCTGAAATTAGTTCACAAACTAAAATGGGAATTCGCAAAAGAGTTAAAGCCGTTCGTATATTGAAACGTTCGATGGTACGGGTATATTGATGGTTTCAAATAAACGTAAATATTCACAAAAACCCGTGAAACTGCAAAAAAAGCTAGGAACTAATATCATGATATAAAAAACGGGAGCTGATTTTTCTCATTGCACTCGTATTTGCTCTGAGTACATCAAATGTTACTTTTATTTTGTTTATTTAGGGTACTTTTAATCCGGACTGTACATTTGTGCCCGGTTACTGCTAATACGCTCGCCCCCATTACATGGGCGATGGCCAATGGCCATCATACTCTTCGCCCCTTCATCTTTATTTTCAAAACGTCTGCCTAAATATTCAGTCAGTACATAAAACTACATTAGGATGCAGTCGGTAGGTAGGTACTAGGTAGTCGTGCATCTTATGTGGGGATGCAAGTGCTAGACCACTTCGCGTACGTTTTACGATGCCAATTTCTTTCGGTGACAAGCTCTCTTGTATTTCTGTCTAGTGCGCGGTAAAGGTACTGAATCGAAGAATGTTTTATTCAAATATTGAAGTTGATATAATGTTGCAAAGTTTTAGTTGTTAACTTGTCAGAAAATCTCAGTGAATTTGGTGCCAACCTCAGAATGTAATTGGTTAGAAGCACCTGATTTGTTGACTCGTAGTTTTCAAACTTTTGAAAAGCACTAATTCTTGTCCGTTTAGAATATAAAATCTGGCGAAATGTGTCGTTATATTAATTATTTGTCGTTATTTGTGTCGCTTTTTTATCATTATTATTATTAATCTACTTACAAAATAAATGCAAAACGAAAAAATCAATACGTGGAACGAGATTATAAACGAGAAAAAACCTCCAGTTTTGTCCTCAAATATATTATAATAAAGAATTCGATTCCACAAAACAGGCTAATCAGATTGTTTTACACCAATCCAAATTTAGAAGTAAAAACAGGAACTAAATCCAATAAATGCAAAAGAAAGTAGGAAATACTTATTATTAAAAAAAAAAGCAGAGTTTTGCCGGTAAGTAGTATTATTCGCACCCCTGCTTCGTGCATCTGAGGATGAAATTAATTTTATGCTCGACACAAAAAAAATACGATTTGATGGCAATTGTCGAGCAAGCGTTTTCAGAATGATTTTCTGTTTATAGCTCGAACGGCGAACGATCTGATATTTTCGTTGTTAACCGATTGGAAAAACGAAGATCTCAATTCGTTTCGTTGTATCGTGAAAAACATGTTATTTTGATGGGTTGGATCTCTGAGGTTTTCATGACATTGCACGTAAAAGATCATCAGATTACCATGCAGTAATCCACTTATCTAGTATCTAGTTACAATTGGATATATTTTATATATTCAGCCTGTATTGTCCCACAGACAGAAATAAATTTCTTTTTTTTTTAAGGAAAGTGTCCCTCACGGCTGCACCAAAAAGGCCAAGTTCAGCAAAAATGCCAGACAATGCCTGACGCTGGTTTCCAACTGAACCTGAGACAATATGGACCATTTTTTATTTTCCAAAAATTGGTCCCAGAATACAGATGCACTGTTGTTCAGAAAACTCGGTGGCTGTTTACGACTTTCCAGCTTGGCAAGGTTCCAAGTCTAAGGTCCTTCAAAAAGAATTTTCAAAATCGTCAAAGCAGTTTACGAGGCTGCAGTCCATTTTATGTTCCTTTGTCAAAATACGTTGTTGACGGTAGCAATAACGACCAACGACCGTCCGCTGGTAGCTGGCTACTTTATGGCAACCCACTCGGTCAACTAGTATGGCAAATTTTACGCCCCGTCAGGTGTGAACTTGATGATCTTTAAACTTTTCTTCCAATTAGAACCACTCGTTTTTATTGTGTCGTATTTTATATTGCATACGATTTATATCAACGTTGAGTTGCCGTGTGTAACCTATATTTTTTTACGCTGAATTCAAAAAGTTTATTCTCAAACTCAATACAAAGTTAATATTTTTTTCCTAAAAGTATTTTTAAATTTTAAAGTGATCATAATAAGTTGCACAAAAATATAATCAGCCTGTAATGTACCCACTGCTGGGACACAGGCCTCCTCTCAGTGAGAGGGAGTGGGGCGCAATCTACCACGAGGGCCCAGTGCGGGTTGGTAGATGTCACATGTCTTCGAATTTTCGGTTCTAGAACATGTTTTCCACGATATTTGGACCTTCACCGTTTTGAGAGCAGTAGTGATGAAATAATAAACATAAAGTAAAGCGCCTGTCTGGGTTCGAACCTACGACCTACAACTCGTAAGTCGCAGCCGTTACCACTAGGCTACCACTGTACTCATCATTTCAGAATAAATGCACAGATTTTGTTTTTAATTGCGAGGATATTTCATTGCCTGGTTAAAAAAGGACCAACCGCTTTTTGCATATGCAGGACTTCTGCAGAATCTTTAAATAAGGAACCTTCACGTTCTATTCTTCCATATTCAATTACAACTGTATTAAAGACCGTTATTTTCCAAAAACTGTCTTGTTCTAAGTAAAGTTGTGAACCTATTTCGTGAAGATCACAGAGTAGAGGAAATGTGTTTGTAGTGTGCTCGCCGTAATCAAGTCGTGAACGTGGGACTACTGCGGCTCGTACGTAAGCCTTAACCATGTTTGCTATTTTTATAGACTGTGGCGCAGTCGCTGCTATTTTCGCAATCTTTACGGCACCTTCTGAACTGGTCCCTTTTTTCTTGGAAGCTCGCGTTGTAAACTTGAAGGTTTTACCTCGAAACGTCGTAAAAGAGTAATGGGCTGGTCTGTAAGTAACAACTCTGCGTAAGAAGTGGCAGGTTGTTAGTAAAACATCTTAGAGTCTTGGAGTAACTGGCGTTCTTCTTGGAAGGTTTTGCAGTCTCTGGATAACTTAACATGATTAATTTTACACATGGTTTTGGTGTGTAAAGATAACTCGCTAGTTTTCATTACTTAGTAATGTAGTCATTTTTAGGGTACCGTACCTCAGAAGGAAAAACGGAACCCTTATAAAATCACTTCTTTGTCCGTCTGTCTGTCCGTCCGTCTGTAAAGACCCTTTTTCTCAAGAACGCGTGGAGTGGAGTTATCAATTTGAAAATATTAATTATCAAATACTCAGGGGCTGCAATTCCTTGAAGCAGTGAAGAAATCAAACTTCTAAATAAATGCAATCAAAAGATACGGGCGTTTAAGCGGCATATTTTGATACTCCCAAGGGAATCAAAACCTATAGGGTACTTCCCGATGACCTAGAATGATGAAATTTGGCAAGAAGCAATGTCATGTAGCACAAGTAAAGGAAAAAATCCGAAAACCGTAAATTTGTAGTTACATACCTACAAAATGGGGCAGTCCGACTCGCACTTTACCGATTTTTAATGGCTGATGCTGTAGTTTTACTTAACACTTCAATTCCAACAGTTGAGCTGACAATTTTGAAAAACGTCTTAACGGTTTAAAGATTATATCTATACTTATCCAAAAGAACAACGCCCACTTACGAATAAATATAAGGCTAAAGGCTAAAATACAAATTTGATACAGTCGATGAAAACCAAGATGACAACAAACAAAAAATAAAAAGTGCGTTTATGTAGGTAATTATAATAACATAAACAAACAAAGAGAAACCAGATCCAGACTGCACCGTACAAGCTTAACTAAAGGATGCAACACGATTACTTCAAGAGAACTTTAGAGAATAAATATATCTACGCAAATAAATGAATAAAATAAGCCCTGAGGGGCAATTCTCGTAATTTTAAGAACGTTCTCAGTCTGATCTCAGTCTCAATCTGTCAAAAATACTTCAAATTTCCCTACATTTTGACAAGTTTTTGACATTTGGTTGTCGCCGAGATGAGACTGCGAATAGATTTTGAACGTTTTAAATTACGAGAATTGGCCTTCAGGTGGTCTGATCATTCGAATGTTCCATCACAGAATCTAACAACTTATATTTTCTCTAATAAAAAATATTTTTCTGACAGGTGACGGGCGTGGTGGGACGGGCAGAGATGTTATCGTCGCTATTCTTCCTCGGCGCACTACTGTGTTACGCTCGCGCCTCGCAGCGGAGAAGATACACAGGTAATATAAAAGAAAATATTATGTCGATATGATTGTGTAACAGAATTTATACTGGAAGGACGTAAAGATTGGAAACTGCAGTACGATTCTGTAACCATCTCACCGTGAAAACTTAGGCGAGCTGTCATTCCAAATAACGCTAGGGATTGACACTACTGACAACTCACATCAAGCTCACTTCACTTGAGTTTTCACGGTGAGATTTTTACAGAATCGACCGGCTGATGTAGACGAACGCTTGTTTAATGTCCTTTGTTTTAAGCTATGGACACACTTGCACTGAGGTGAATCTCGTGCGGGATGCGGGACGCGAGTGCCCGTCGTTTGTTATAATTATAAAGAAGTCACACGACTTTTTGCGCCAGTTTGAACACCTCCAATAGTTGACACAATCGGCGCGAGCGAATTTCATCCCGCATCCCGCGCGGATAAGCCGAAGTTTGGCCAGAGTTTTATACGAAGAGACAAGGGTAGCAATCTGAAGAAGTTTTTCCCTCTGTTGTTTTTGTTAACAGATCACTGACCTATAATTATACAATTACGCTGGACTTCATACTAGCGATGACAAAACAAAGACATTTGATTTACGCCATTTTGGCGCTGATAGCAATGTGAGCGTCCGTGATATTTTTGATAGCAAGTTTTACAAAATGTGCATACTCTCATGATAAAAATGTTCTAAATATCTCGTAGTAAACACAAAATATAGAAAAAAGTCTTATTCCATGATTTAGACCTAAATCATCCGGGAGGTAACAAAACAACACGACGGCCATTTGCAACAATGTTGTTTTAGTTCCTGAGACGCTCGAGCGGGGGCGCTTTGAATCGACACAAAAAACAACTGTCATTTCGTATAGTATAATTATTTAATCCAGCGTACTTATTTAGGTATCACTGTAACAGCGCAAACTAACGCGTTAGGGTCACCTCTACGTCTCAACGTCTTACGTATGTACCTCTTATGCATCTATATGTCAAAAGTTAAGCAGTATTGGGTTCAATTTACGCTAAGAATCATTAGAATCAGTTCGACAAGTGTGTAGAATCTCATTAAGTATGAAATAAAACATTATTATCATCCTCATCATTATAGACTCAACGATATAATGCATCTAGTAATATTTTATGCCTGGAAAGGGCCAGTAGGTACACAAGGGTTTTGGCTAATTCATTTATTAAGACTTAATATGCTCTTTAACGACCTGTGCCCACTGGCGGCACGGCACGGCAAGAGATTTTTATGCGACGAGTAGGAATTTAACTTAATAGTATACAATTTATGTATTTATTACGATATTTCAATGATAATTATCGTACAAAAACAAAACTGCGGTATGCTTAGCCGTGTCATTGAAATTTCAATTTTATTGCCATACTAACAAGTTATATTCTTATCGTCGCATACAAATCCCTTGCCGCGCCGTGCCGGCAGTGGGCGCCGACCCTAACACGACACAACGCCTTAAGAGCATACATTTATTATTTAGATAACAGAAAACGTAACTTACACGAATCCTTTCTAAACTCCATTTACTAAATAAGGGAAAAACATTTTCAACGTCTTTTAATGTTGGTAATACTGAGAATCGAATTCTGGGTGAATGTCCTGAATTCCCGATACAGACCAGACATTCTTATTTACTTTTCATACTTGAATGTACAGTTCAGGCTTCAATATAAGGTATTCATATTATTCGTATGTATTTAGGTACCGGTCACCAAAAGAGATAAGTAACCAGGGTCGTCAGATATAGTTGAAGATTTATAAGAAACTGGAGGATTTATTCGAATAAAATTTAATTTAATTAATAGAAAACAAACAGTTCATTTATCAAATTTAATTTAATTCGAAAACATCCATCTAAACTTCAACTACATGAAGAGCCTGGTTACTTATATCCCTTGGTAACTGTACTTAGGGCTGTACAAAGACCTGAGTCAAAACAGTCTTTGAAAGAATATCGGCTTATGAAAATTATTGTACGCAGAATTGTAACAAAACTGTTTCTTAGTCATTGTTAAAAATCTACTGAAAAAACTATTTTAACTAAAGTCAAAAATAAGTCACACCGTCAAAACGTATACTATCACATCCTTGAAGGAATACGTCAAATTATAAGTAAGCATTTATAAATCAGTTGTTCTGTTTATGGCAAGTAAAACGGTTTCGACTCCGGTATGAGGCAATAGCCTAAAACATTCATTTGTTTATCCCCAATAAACACAGTCTAATAATTCAACAACCAGTTCCCAGTCTTTGAAGAATGAATGAGAAAAGTTTAATTAAAATTCTTTTAGTTCTACGTATTTGTCGTGTTATTAAATAAGTTAGTTTTTAAACATTTTATTATAAAGAAGTTTAGCCCAATATATAAGTTCTACTTAGAACAAACAAGAATAATAATTATCATCTGTAATATCGGAGGAAATTAAAATACATAACCATGGATACCATTTTTTATTGCTCTGTGTTTATTTTATAAGACAACTCCGACCACTTATTACCCAGTAACTGGATTGTGGAGGTCATAGGCAGTCACTCCACGTAAAAAAGTGGTAACCAGCTGCATCCAGTTAAATTGGAAGCTGACCCCAACATAGTTGGGAAAAGGCTAGGCAGATGATGATGAATTCCAACCACTGTTCAAATAACTTTGTATGTATGTTAAATATTCTAGTTACAGTAATCATATTTTTTTATTATTTTGTAACAATGGACCAATGCATTATTATAATTCCTAATAATACCCACAAAAAATATAAATAATTTACCACAGGTTATAGGATGTAATGCAACCTTGATGTTTTCAGACTGGCGCTACGTCGTAGCATGCACCGCTTGCGTTGGCGTAGCGATGCTTTGCAAGGAGCAAGGCATTACCGTCACCGGCGTATGTGTCGTCTACGAACTTTTCGTAGCACAGAAGGTAAGCCACATAAATTTTTCTACTGGATTTTCTTTAGTTTTCCTATGTCACATTCTACTCATGTTATTACACTGCTGTAACGTCGTAGCAAGAAGCAAAAAATTGAAGTTTCAAGTCATATTCGATCTTATTAAAAGAAAAACAGTTTTTTTCTTTTGATAAGGTTTAAGTCATCGTTCCAGTTTTTGTAAAAATAACGATACTGTGTTTGAAATACAGGTTCTTTGTACAAAAACTTTACCGTACACGGAACAAAATTCGCAATTCAAAAATGGCTCCATGCTTTAAACCTGGCTCTGATGATAAACTTTGTTTTGTAATAAGGGAAGAAGTGTCGAGCAAAATTGATACACTTTGATTATAAACAAAATAGCCCTTAATCAATTTATTCCTCGCTTCGTAAATAAAGCTTTCCAATCTATACGTTTGAATGAAACCAAGGCTGCTGCTATAACGGGCAAGAATTATTTTCCATCCGTTTTTTTCTTGCCTTTACCACAGAATTTAACCAGCACGTTGCAGCGGCCGTCCCGTTTGACGTATTTAATTTTAATACAAAATCGAATGGTACAACACTAGTGCTGGAACCAGACCGCTTCACCTTCTATATTTTTATACCTCTATTATTTTCTTCGTGTATTTGCGTCCTCTAAAAATTATTATGAATATTTACATTTAGCCCGTGCTATAATACGTATTTAGACCATCTGGCAATAGCACTACATTACACCAAGGTACTGTCGTTGAGATGCTAATCTTAAAGAAGTTAGAACCTATAATATAATTACTATTTCCACGACATACTAACCTTTTCAGCCAGAATTCAGTATTGATTATTTATTGGCAGGAGGAATGGATGCGATGATAGGCACTTGACTCCCATAGACAATGCTGACTCCATCTAGCATTTTTTTTATATGTAGTTCTTAGAGGAATTGGCCCACAGACACTGGAAAACAACACAATTCACGAAACAGGACAATGGAAAAGCGAAAAAAGGCAAGGGATGCCTTTGCCCTGCAGTGGGACAAGACTGGCTTATAATAATAATAATTATTATTATTTATAGTCCGATATCCTATTTACAAAATAAACAATTTTGTTTCATGCCCAGCTCTGCAATAACGATACTAACTCCTTAATTCCTTACAGCGTCGAAGTTCAGGCGGCATCAGTCGCTGGTCGTGGGTGGACGCGTGGGGCAAGGGTGGCGGCTGGGGCTGCGCGTGCGGCGAGGCGGCGCGACGTGTTGCCACTGTGTGCTGTGCCACGCTCGCGCTGTTGGCTGCACGGCTGCACGTTATGGGTGCGCAGTTGCCGGTCTTCACGAGGTTCGACAACCCTGCTGGAGCCGCTCTTCCGCCTGCCAGGTAACTATTGTTTTCCAAACATTACAAGAACTTATACACGAAATTATAAGTTTTCGTAATATTTGCACTTATCTACATAAGTATCCCAAAAATGAGGACTCTGCGTAGAAAAATCATCTGTTGAACAACTAAGATAAGGTACCAGAAAAAAGTTAAAGATCGAGAAGAATAAGCACTTACCAGACATACAGGAAAAAAATATTCTGAAACAGTTCTGCGACCTTCGTTTCTCCGCTGAACGGTTTGCCGACAGAACGATTCACTTTTCATTGAATAGCCACTAAACTGCATATTTTCAAATTATTAGATTACGTCACTCTTCCTTTTTATCAGTTCAACCGACCAAGCTTAGCCAGTTGATAAGTACTTAATCGTGTATTCACGAACATGTCCTCGTATTTACTTCTTTTGTGACCGGACGAGGATGTCTGCGTCTTTATCGCCCAGTAATAAGGATAATTGGCTTTGACAAGCGCACTAGCTGCGAAACGGCCGGTCGCAAGCTAAGCCACATTAATTTTATGAGCGTTCTCGTTCGTACGCCATTGTCCAAGCGGTGGACTCTTGGCTTATGGTGGCATTCACTTAAATAAACAAGGGACTGGCTTTGTATCGTTTTGTGATGTTAGAAGGTGGACGTTGTTTGTCTTTTGGACTGATGATGTAGCTGACTTTTTGTTGTTTGTAAGACACAATAAGTCGTTACATGACGGATATTTTTATTATGAACTAGCTGACCCGGCAAACGTTGTTTTGCCATATACGTGCTCCAATTCGAGTGGACCCGAGTCTACCGTACCGAAGGGACGATCGTCAAATGTTTGACAGGAAAGTAGGTAGAACAGTGTATATGGGAAAATGAAATTGTTGTTTTTACTATGTTCCTCGCAATGTTTCCATATTTTCTCACCGTTTAAACCTTCCCTGGAGTACGACAAACATTTCAAAACCAAAATCAGCTAAATCGGCCCAGCCGTTCTCGAGTTTTAGCGAGACAAACGAACAGCAATTGATTTTTATATATATAGTAAAGGCCCATATTTATGACGTTTTATGTTGATAAGAAAAATCCGTCAGAAACCCGAAATTCTGACAACCAGTCTCGGACGTTCGATCTGATGACTTCGGGGAATTAGCCATCGGGCAAATGACATTCGAAATCAAGCAGTAAATTTGTCAAACCAAGGGGTATCGTATTACCCAGTAAATGGGTTGTGTAGGTCAGATGGGCAGTCGCTCTACTGTAAGCCGACCCCAACATAGTTGGGGAAAGGCTAAGCAGATGACGTTGAAGAAAGATCCGTCATGCCAAAAAAAATCCTCCCAACTGAATTTCGATCAGGGTGGCCCGCCTGAATTACCCGACCTGGATCCCACGCTCAACAGTCGCGTTTACGACCAACTAGGCTAACAATGCGTCCCATTAATACATTTATTGCACCCTACTACTGCATCAAACGAAACAGGTATCTTCTGGATACCTAAATTCATAAAAATGCGCATATTTATTTCAGCAGCATCACTTCACTAACCTCATTTCTCTTACAAAACGTTCCTAACATTTATATCTCTCTCTTTACAGGCACCTAACATTCGCGTACCTGCCAGCTCTAAACGCCTGGCTACTCACACTACCCGAGGCACTCTGTTGTGACTGGACCATGGGTACGGTAGCGCTCCTGAGGTGCTGGCGCGACCCCCGCAACATCGCCACGTTGGCGCTGGTCATCATCATCGTGGTGGCGACCATTCACGCGCTGAGGACGCGCTCGTCTGCTCTCTCTATGGTAAGCTACAGTTCCGTAATTAGATTTTCTTTTGTTTTCTTCGCTGTTTTATTTTGTCGACCATTGGGTTGGTAAAGTATTTACATCCGTTCCAATCGTTCGCGTTTGCACAAAAGACTAAAAGAAATACATTCATTTGTTGAGTGATGAGCATAAACGTTTACATGTTTATTTTTTTCCAACCACTTGAACCAGTTGAGGTATTGATTAGTAAAGTATTCACATCCTCTTAAAGTGTTGCGTAAAAAGAATACTTTTGTTTTATTGGAACGAAGTTCCTTATCGCGCGTTGCGAAAGGGGGCTAGACGGAAAAAATTAAGACCAAAAGTTGGAACGACACTTTTTGCTATAGTTGTAAGCCGTGCGGCGTGCGCGTGTTTCTCTGTCTGTCTCTCTCTCTCTCTCTCTCTTATAGAAAGCAAGCCAGTTATACTTCGTTCCATCCGGATGTCCCTTGACACCTCTCTAGTTTTTTATTTTAAGTTCGGGACACACTTGCAACTATGCATTGTCGAAATAACAAAACTAACCTGTTCCATTTCTATGTTCAGGGCCTGGCGCTACTCGTCCTACCATTTCTACCAGCGTCAAACTTATTCTTCCCCGTCGGCTTCGTGGTCGCCGAGCGTGTGCTCTATATGCCTTCAATGGGCTGGTGTCTTCTAATGGCCCACGGATGGCGACTCTTGGCCAAGAGGCGGGCCAAACTTGCCGCTAGTGCACTCATTTTCCTCCTACTAGCGTTCAGCGCTAAAACTTACATGAGGAATTGGGATTGGAAGACTGAATATTCAATATTTGCTTCGGGACTAAAGGTAAATAGATTTTGATGAGCAACTTAATCATTGGGCGTATTTAGAATTTAGAACGTGTTGCTAAACTTGGATTATGTTTTCAGGTAAATCGTAACAACGCCAAATTGTACAATAACGTAGGACATGCCTTAGAAGCGGAGGGGAAGTACGCAGAAGCATTAGAATTCTTCAATACAGCTGTTAATGTGCAACCAGATGACGTTGGAGCCCACATCAATGTGGGCAGGACTTACAACCACCTAGGAAGATATCAAGAAGCCGAGGACGCTTACGTCAGAGCCAAGTCCCTTCTTCCAAAGGCAAAACCGGGTGAATCATACCAAGCAAGAATAGCGCCTAATCACTTAAATGTATTCTTGAACCTTGCGAATTTGATCTCTAAGAACGCAACCAGATTAGAAGAAGCAGACATGCTTTACAGACAAGCGATCAGCATGAGAGCTGATTATACTCAGGCCTACATAAATAGAGGAGATATTTTAATCAAATTAAATAGGACGAAGGAAGCCCAGGAAGTTTATGAAAGGGCTTTGCTGTATGACAGTGGGAACCCTGATATTTACTATAACGTACGTACCTACTCCGATCTTACTCTAATAGTTAACGTAGAATTTTCTGCCAATAAAACATATTGTAATTTCTGTGCCCAAAAACTAATGATTAGGTTAACCGTAACTTTAGTCTAAATATTTTTCTCAAAGATCAGAAAAAGAAGAATAACTTTGTAATAACCTACTGCCTATTTGATTTCCAGCTAGGAGTGGTCCTTCTAGAGCAAGGCAAGCCTTCCCAAGCGCTGGCCTACTTAGACAAAGCGTTGGAACTGGAACCGGAACACGAACAAGCCCTCCTGAACTCTGCCATACTCCTGCAAGAACTCGGAGCTGCTGATCTGAGGCATCTGGCCAGGCAGCGTCTCCTCAAACTACTTGATAAAGATGGTATGTATTTTATTTCAAATAAGACACCATGTTATAATTGGATTAAGTTTTAGTTTGGTCTATAAAATTGGAAGGTATATCGAATTGAAATAAGCTATAGGAACAAATTTAATCCAACTAGAATAAGTTCTATCGAATTGGAACAAGTTCTATCGAGTCGGGATAAGTTCGAGTACTATTGAAACAAGGTCGATTACGTACAACCTGTAGAAAAACTATCTCCTCGTTTTGAATTCGTCAAAATCTTGAAGTTACGGAAACCGAAAAATACAGTGCAAAAGTACAGCTGCAGAACTAAAGTCACATTCTTGCTTCCTTCGGCTTGCATTTTCCTTTGCCAAGTCACACGGCCCAAACACAAACAACCAACAAGTCATTCAATACGCTGCCGAATCGATATTGTATTGTTCCCCCAGAACGAACCTTACAATAGAACTACAATGGCCGCTTAGACGTGCATTTCTATAATTGTTGTAATGTTTTATCTAAGGTCTTGTTAAATTATTTCACTTAAAATTCCAGCCACAAACGAGCGGGTCCACTTCAACCTCGGCATGGTGTGCATGGACGAGGGCGACGCCGAATGCGCTGAGCGATGGTTCAGGGCAGCGGTCCACCTCAAGCCTGACTTCCGATCGGCACTCTTCAACCTGGCGCTACTACTGGCTGACAGGAGGAGGCCATTGGAAGCCGCGCCGTTCTTGAAGCAGCTGGTCAGGCACCATCCGGACCATGTGAAGGCGTTGGTGCTTCTGGGTGACATCTACATCAATTCTGTTAAGGATTTGGATGCGGCTGAAAGTGTGAGTATAAAAACTTTCTTGTAAAAAGTATTCTAGTGAGACGCCATGTTCGTTTTAGTTAATTTAGGAAATTATAATTGTTATTTTTTTTATATTATTTAAATAATTTGTTAGTTTATTTCATTTTAGAGGTTGTGACATAGGTCAATTCTAGTTGGAAAATTGAAGAATACGTCAAATTAAGTGTCCTAAAACTTTCTAATAAGACGGCTTTCTCTATATTCCAGTGTTACCGGCGTATTCTGGAGCTAGAAGCCGACAACGTGCAGGCGCTGCACAACCTGTGCGTGGTGGCGGTGGAGCGCGGCAAGCTGGCCGTGGCCGAGGAGTGCCTCACGCGCGCCGCCGCGCTGGCGCCGCACGAGCACTACATCCAACGCCACCTCGCCGTCGTGCGAGCGAGACGGCTAGCCGCCGCCGCGCCCGCCTCAAACAAAGCACCCCCCAACCCAGCCTCGACCGCAACGGCCACCACAGAAGTACGAGCGAGATGGAACTACATCCCCCAACAACCCCCCGACCCCCACGAGACCGACGACTCATAGCCTACCGTAGAATATGGAACATGAAATGGACGTGAAATACGGAACATGTAAATAACATTTTGCTTAGGAATATCTTCTTCGAACACCAAACTAAACAAACGGCCAGTCGCGGTTTTATCTGCCTATCGATTTCTTTTATAATTTCTTCGAACAATCAGGGTATTACCTTCTATCTGACTCGGACATAATGTATTGTATTTCACCTTACTGTCGCTTGATTTAGATTGTTTCCCTTTGAAGATATCTAACGTATGATACCTATTATAGATTTTGTAACGGTACTGAGCGAAGTGTTTACGCCAAACGATATAATAAAATTATTGATCTCGTAGATAAAAAACTTGATTTGCATAAAGGCGTTTCGTGATATTAGTTAAAGACATCATTAAATTATAATTGTGTATGCCATATTTAAATAGGTATTATGTAGAATATGTTTCAACGAGCTTTTGTCATTAGCCCGGTATACGGAATGTATGGACAATTACAATATGTGTGTATTTAAAAAATAAATGGAAATAGCAAATAGAATGTATAAAAACTGTTTCCAGTAAATTAATTATCTAAGTTTCTCTAGTCACAATGCTCGTTTTGATAAAAATCTCTTTGGTTAATTACTACTAGTTAGAATATGAAATACATTGCATTGTACATGAAATTAAAGTTGAATGACCCCGTGCTTCGATTAGGCGTGGGAGTAGCACTAGTGTGGCGCCCCGCATTGCTGCGAACCGATTTCTAATAAACATATTATCTAGCTGAACAAACATTTGTATAAAGGATCAGTCATTAACCTGTTGAAGTTATCGCATACCTACTCACCGTCCAAGAAAGTCTTTGGAGAGTCACCAGTGAACACAGTGGGGAATGAAATAAGGCCACCAACATCAACACTCATTTTGGGAAAAATATTCTAATTATATTCAGTTTGCTCTCAGAATAGATCTGAGTCTTTGATATACTTTGTGTTCGGGATTCGTACTTTTTATAAATCATCTCTTTGAAACACACTGCTGTTCTGTTTTATAAACTTATTCTTATGAATTTGGGTCTTGATTTTTGTACTAACATGGTAGGAGATGACAATATAACTTAACGACTACCTACTCAAGAAAACGAGTGAGGTACACTACACTCTAATTTTTCCTCCCAATCATGTACACTGTGTGCCTAAGTATGTACCTATAGAACTATATAATTTTCTTAGAAAGTAAATGTTAGATATAATTGTAATTCTTTGAGGATTACGTATTTAATTTCGACAAATATTACAGCAGTGTGTATTCTATGTAAGTCGCTGTCATTTGTATGTAACTATCCAATTTGTTAGCTGGACATACAACCTTTCTCAAAATAAATATTATTTTCTTATTCATTAAAGATATTACGTAAAAACATGAAAGTGATCGACCGTTATTAGAGTTAGATGTGAAAAAAATGTAATGTTGTTAATGTTTTAAGATAAAAAGTAACTTTTGTAAAAACTGAATTTTTTACAATGTCTTGAAACATTTCTTGTGGGAGCTCTGTTATGAGTTGATGAATTCGTAAGGACCCCGAATATTGTAACTATTTGTCGTCAAAACGTTTATTTTTATAAAATAAAATGTTTCAAATGAGTTTCGATTTATTTTATTATCGACTTCCTTGTATCCCTATCTGTATACATACAGATATGATAATGGGGCGGTTCTGTTGAGACACTGACCTGTAATAAACAATGTACGCTGGACTACATACACACGCACAGCAACGTGAGCGTCCGTGAAACTAATATTTTAGATAGCGAGTTTTACAAAATGCGCATACTCTCATGATAAAAATGTACCTACTAAATATCTCGTAGTACCTACCTAAACACTAAATACACAAAAAAAGTCTTATTCCACGATTTAAACCTAAATCATCAGAGATGTACCAAAACAAAACGACGGCCATTTGCGGCAATTTTAGTTCCTCAGGCGCTCGCTTAGAAACCGGCACAAAAAACAACTGTCATTTCGTATAATATATTTAGTTCAGCCTACTTGTATATTATAGGTCAGTGTGTTAAGATAATTAAATAAAACCGACCGCCTAGAATGTTCGTCAAACACTTATTTATTAAAAAATATTCTCTAGTAGTAGTATATGGCCCGGCGCCCACTATCGGTGGGCATCGGTGCGGCTCGGTACAGCTCGGGCGCCTTACAGCGGCTTCGGGCGACTTCGGGCTGTCATGGCAGTCATAGGCATACCTAAGGACGCCGAGGCTGTCTTCGGGTAGCTCGGGTGGCATTTTCGTGGCAGATACGTCGCAGAACAGTCACAACGTTCACCGCGCGCGCCTCCATTAGCTTGGCAACACCCAGAGGAAAATAAAAGGCAAAAGCGTCATTAATTGCAAGCAATATGAACAATGAGAACTAAGTCCCAATCCACCATTATAACAACACGCGCACAACTGTTTTTACGTATCGTTACGACTGCTTTGCGACGTGTCTGCCACCCGAACTGTTCTTAGTTTTGCCGAAGCTACCCGAAACCAGCCTCGGCGTCCTTAGGTATACCTACAACTGTGCTTACGAATGCCAAGGCAGCTCTCAGGCGCCCGAAGTCGCCCGAAGCAGCTCTCACGCGCCCGAAGCCGCCGTAAGGCGCCCGAGCTGTACCGAGCCGCACCGATGCCCACTGATAGTGCGCCGGGCCTATATGGTCTAGTGGTCGCAAGCGCTACGGCTGAGCATGAGGTCCTGGGTTCGATTCCGAGGTCGGGAAATGTGTTATTAGGTTTTTCCGTCACACATTTCTCAGTAGCAGCCTGGAGTCTCGATTTGTGCCCGGTTGATTGCAATAGACTCGCCCCGTATTACATATGGGACTCATTACTGGCGAAATGTGGGTCACACCCCTGCCTAAGCCTTCGGAGGTTACAGGCGTGTAGTATCCGGCCGTAAGAAATATGTATTTACAGAATTATAATCATTAGAATCAGTAATACAACTTGTTAAGTTAGCATAATCCTAAAATGTCAAGATTTCATGAAATGGTCATTCAGTAGGATTACTTGATCTTAGAGAGTTGTGTTGGTGACTTTAATTATTATAATTCTGTAAATACATGATATTTGTTACGGCCGCGAATCATATTTTAATCAACGTACAATTTAGTACTGACCAGCAAATTGCAAAAAACGTAAGAAAATTTGAATTTCGCGGGCTACCCTGGAGCATCCACCTTAAACATAAAACAGCCAAGGCCAATATGAGGTAATGAAAGGAACTTCAAGCGGATGTTGCTATGATAAAAATTATTTGTTTTTAGAAACTTGCTACATTGGTTTCTTGTCGCAAGAAAAAGAAGCGAAGAGCTTGGCGGTCATGTTAGGGTGACGTCAGAATTGTAGACTTTCGACAGATCGCGCTTGCCATAATTATTAACCCAGCATGTTCAGTATGGAATTAGTATGGACTATAGTAATGTCAGATAAGCTCCTACCAGGGGCCTTACCACAAGCTCTTATAGCAGGGCAGAAGTTGAACTGCACTGCTTTTTTGTACTATGACGTCTTATGAGCAGGTCTTATAAGACGTCATAGTACCCTGAGGCCCCAGGGTGTTAATAATAATAATAATAATATCCCTGGACATTTCACACAGCGCCATCTAGTCCCAAGCTAAGCAACCTAATGCTTGTGTTATGGTAACAAGATGGCTGATAAACTACTTATATATAATATATTTTTTTGTAAATACATACATATTATAGATGGAAAAACACATAACTGTTGAATAGCACATACTAATTCCATGGCTTCTACTTATTTATGAGTAGTTTTCTAGCTACCAATTATTGCACACCAACCAGTTCCCAGGCTATTGCTCAGTTTCTGGCAATGTTAGGTTACGTACGCACTGATAGGTGGCTTGCTCAGTGCCTAGAGCCTAAGAAGTCACCTTGCGAGTAACGAAGTGAAACGAACGCTCTTTAATTTTCGCAACCGGCCGCACTGCATGCTTGGCGTCTTCACTAGTCGCCTAGCGTGTAATGCGTGTATCGAAGGATTTTAAGTCACTAGGTTCTAGGCGCTATGCAAGCCATATACTTGTGCGTACACAGCTTTAGGGTTTTTAGTTCAAAAGTAGTTTTGAAAGGGTTAAATAAATCAAAGATCAATGTTTGTGTAAAAGATTCACTATATTGTTTTGTACAGTGAGCATCATCAATTTCAAAACAATATCGCCCCTATTACACTAAGAACGGCTTAAAATATTTTCTCATTTTCCTTTCCACTAGACTTTTAATACGACACGGTTCTAATTTCGTGGAATTGCTTAAATAATTGCTTAATCGTGTAAGACAGAATCAAAAAACAAATATTTGAAAATAAAAACAGTCAAATGATATTTAACAAGTACAATACAATAAGCAAAGGTAGGATATTCTAGCATTTATTCTATAGACGGTAATGGAACCTAGGTGTCCTAAAACTTTAAGTACTATCACGGTTTGCAGTCCTTTTATGTACACATAATACATACTCTTTTCACGATGTAAAATGGTAAAACAATCCAACGACTATCGGGCGACTAAACAAAGTTTATTTCAACACAAGAATTCACAATTCTTTACAATTCACAATATTATTACATGTTCTATGTCCTCAAATCAAAGACTTGAATGTCCTCATAGTATTATTAATTTAAACAAGGTCTTATTAGTTATTATTTAAACGAAATATTAATAACATAAAATAATCTAAGGTCAATAAAGGAATATAATTTATTAACTATACATTTTCTCATCACGAATAACAAAATCTCACTCACTCTCGCGTTTCGAACTTACACCTAAATTTTCTAACTTGAAATACTCTTAATTTTAACTCTCTTTCGATGGACTTTTTAACCTATATTTTTGTTCCGTACATATTTTAACTATTGCTGTTACGATGATTCAAATTATAAGGCCCCTTCCAACCCGACCTTGAAGATAGTTCACGGGTTGCTCCGTGAAACATCTCTTCCAAACTGCCGTCCGCCATGGTTCCTACGAATCCACTTTATGATCGCACCTACAATTAGAATATTCGACAACAAAAACAATGTCGAAACAAAACTAAAGAGTCTAACAACAACAAATTATACTTATAATTTCAAAGTTCGCACTCGAAACCTTTCCAAAAATTAAACATACACAAACCTCCGCACGGATATAATGATAAGGTAAATAAAGTGAAGCATTCGTCTTATCGAATATCTGTACAAATGACCAGTCGTTGTATAAAAATATCCGAGTATATCAAAATTGTAGGCAAAACTTCAGGGGTCGACTGTAGCTATAAGGTTAACATTAAAACGTGGGTGCACAAGGAACAGTTGGTAAAATCAACATCGCAATTGCTTTAACACGCTAGTTCTGGCCACACGCGGTACGATATACTTGCGTACAAGTTTATACGTGTAATGGCAGCTCTCCATTTGCGCGGACACGTCGTGCGACGCGTCCAGGACAGGCGGCGATAGTGAAGAGGCGAGACGCATTTCTCGGCAGATCCCTTTGATGCGTGCCCAAAAAACCGACAAATCACGGATTGCGGCAGGGACGGAGGCAGACGCGGACACGGACACGCAGGCAGATCTCGACAGATTTTGCCCTCTCCACTATGCGCGGATGCATCCGCGGACGCATCGCACGACGTGTCCGCGCAAATGGAGAGCTGCCATGATGAATTAGCACAAAAGTATCCGAGCCATTCGATGGCACGCGCAAGTTTAAACTTGTACAAGTCTAAATTTGTGCAAGAGTAAACTTGTGCAAGTCTAAATTTGTGCAAATCTAAACTTGTACAAGTCTTCACTTGTGCAACTACAATTGTGCAAGTCTAAAAATGTGCAAGTATATAATTACGCGCTTCTGGCCTACGTATAAGGTTGAATGTCACTTGCACGTTATAAAACGACAAGGGCTATTCTAGATAGTTACAACCTTAGCGAAGATTCAATTTACTGGGATTTGTTATCAAAAGTAGTAAAGCAATTACGAGGTCGACTGTACGTCCCGACTGTTGCCATGGCGTGCACTGGCCAGGATCACATCGGTGGTGGTGTGTGGGTTCACTTGTACTCGTCCTCCGCGTCGAAGTCGACGTCTTCTTCCACTTCGGCAACCACTGCTTGCTGCTGCTGCGTTAGCGCTAACGGGCCCTTCTTGTACGCCGTCATTTCCTATAAATAAAATATTGTTTTATTATAAACCACACATACACAACCAAGATACGTTTACGAGTTATTGCAGCAATATCATGACTAAGTTTATTTATTTTATTTTATTCTGTTCGGGAAACTTTCAGCTAACTTATAATAGTGTTCATAAAAAATATGAAATTAATATAATAATAATTATAGTTTCCGCGTATAAACACTATACCCTCTCTACTCTAGCCTCTCTTTGCTAGGGCAGTATTCTCCTCAATGACACAGTGAACGAAACCGTGCGAAATGAACGCGAGGTTGGCGTGATCACATAAAGAATTGACGTGCTTTCTAAATAAGAAATCATTGAGTAGTCATAGTGAATTAGGGCCCTGATGTATGGCGTTAATATAGTATCTTCAAAAACCCTCATCATCATCATCTGCCTAGCCTTTTCCCAACTATGTTGGGGTCGGCTTCCAGTCTAACCGAATACCAGTATTTTACATGGAGCGACTGCCTATCTGACTTCCACAACCCAGTTACTGGGTAATACGATACCCCTTGGTAAGACTGGTTGTCAGACTTTCGGGCTTCTGACTACCCGTAACGACTGTCAAAGATCCACGAATGACAGCCGGGACCAACGGCTTAACGGCTTATGTTCAAAAACCCTATGCATTACTTTTTTATGTTTTTTCTGCTTTATCTAAATTGTTGCATAATCGAATATTCCTTGTAGAAGGGCGAACTGATCTGGTATGTGTGCTATCAAATTGTGAAACAAAACTTAACATTCAAGCTTATAAAAAATCATCGAGCTAGAATGTTCAGTTCTCAAAATTTGCTATAAAGAAAGAACGCCAAAGGGTATTTTAGCGCCCAAGATAGACCCCTACCTACCTATTCTAAAATTCATTAGCAAAACTCCCTTTTTCAACAAATATAAAAAAAATAACGTAATCCAATAAAGCCATTCTCAACGCCTCTCTTAATTAAAGAAATCTTGCATTCCGGACGAATACTTTTTTCGTTCCAGCTCACGGGCGAACCTATCACATAAAGGCATGATTCGCACCTGCCACCCAATCTGCTACTATAGGAACCTTCCGCCCTTTGTTATTCGAGATACATCTTGATATATTATGTGTCAGGTGATGCTGACAAAGAATACGTAATTTGGTGTTAGAAAACTAGATAATATTTTTAGATTAAAGTTTTAGAAACATGAGAAAGAACATTTTGTCCACTGCAAGTTTTTCAGGTACTTTACTCATCATTCTCCTGCCCTTATCCCAATTTATTTGTGGTAGGCGCAACATGTCTTTTTCTTCCATACTTCTCTATTAGTCGTCATCTCGGTAGTCACCCCCTTTCTAACCATATCATCATTCACACAGTCCATCCATCGTTTCTTTGGTCTTCACCTACTCTTATAGCCATCGACATTCATTCATTTTTTTTTAGGTTAGTATGAAAGGAAATATGAGGCGAGAAGTTCCTTCGGCACTATTTTCCTAGTGCTAAAACATTAGAGAATCCCACCAGCCTACCCAGATGCACCTGATTATTAGTATTTTAACCTAAACAAATTAAAGTTTACTCAATAAAGCTGGGACAACAAATGTTTCCAAGTAAGAATTTGGTTCGATAAATATTCCTGATTTACTTAGTAATAATTGATATTGAGGGCGATCTTCATGAATTTGGTTTAAATTTAAAAACTGCTTAATTCCCGCGACATCTCTTAACAGCTTTCTATGTGATCCATCTTCAGATCGCCAGAGATGATGAACACTGCTTACTTAGATAATTGAGTAGTTTTGATCGAATGAAACCCAATTTATATATTTCCCTATTGCGACCACCTCACATAAACCAAGCAGGCATGACGATATAAGTCTCTGCTAACAAAACAAAAAAAAAGCAAAATCAACCACTCACCCGATCATATCTCGCCTTATCCTGCTCCGACAGACTCTCGTACTTCGACTTGGTCTCGGGCTCGGCCGCCGCCCAGCGCCTGCCCAGCTCCTTGGCGATGTCGCCCATGGTGTACTCCGGGTTGTTAGCCTTCACCTTTGAACGCTCGTCATTGCAGAACCAGAAGAACGCTGATCTGTAAATGAAGGAATAATTTTAGTGGCATAATTTTAATAGATCCTGTACAAACTTATTGACCAGTGATGAACGCTTATTTTAATAAACAAGCCTCTATAAACTTGTTGGTCTTCTTATGATATACGCTTTTTTAAATAAATGAACCTCTTATTAACTTTCTGGCTTTTTCTCAAAGTTGGTCACAGTTACTTGGCTATTAAGTATTTTTAGGACACCGTCCAACATTATTCATCGTCTAAACATTATTTACTGGAAATACAAACAACCTACTAGAACGCGTCGACACCAACATGCGTGTCTGACCTACGATCTTCGATTTGACCAAACATTTGAACAAGCAAGACTATCATAGCTTCTACCACCAATGAAATTCTCCCTCTCACAGAGCCCCACCCGTGGGAACATTATAGGCTGATTATGTTTGTTTTGGACACCAAAAGGGGAATTATTTGAGACTCACAAAAATTGAGAACCTCCTCCTTTTTTAAGACGTTGGTCAGAAGTGGTTCTTTTTAACCGACATCTTAAAAAGGGAGGAGGTCCTCAATTCTTGTAAGTCTCAAATAATTCCCATTTTGATTTTCTAAAAATATTAATGGACACTTTAATCATCATCTGCCTAGCCTTTTCCCAACTATGTTGGGGTCGGCTTCCAGTCTAACCGGATGCGGCTGAATACCAGTATTTTACATGGAGCGACTGCCTATCTGACCTCCACAACCCAGTTACAGGGTAATACGATACCCCTTGGTAAGACTGGTTGTCAGACTAATGGACACTTTAATATACATGTTAATTAATGTAATTGGTGTTACCATTTTAATTAACAATAAACAATAATATTATAGTTTTTAAGTAAGATGTAGGTACTAACACCCTATGGGCCTTGATGCCTGAGAATAGAAAAATACATATCCCTAAACTCTATTAATATTTTTAGAAGATAAAAATGGGATTTTTTGGGTTCAATTAAATACATGGCTTATTTAAGTGGTGAGGATCTAATAGATGAGAGAGAATTTATGGTTTGGTTGGATTAAGTATAAGTGAACGCTACGGTTCTGGTATAACAAATAACAAGGTGTTGTATATACAGCTTGGTACAGTAAAAATTACCATTTTATTAACAGTTTGGCGAGGTTACTGTAATTACCATTTGCAAGATAACTATTCAATTCAATGCAACTAACTAACTATGATTTCAAATTGATAATTGATTTTCTAATTGATTTTTAATTGATTGATTTTATTTTTAATTGATTTTTATGATTTTTAATTTGGCTATGGCTATGCTAACGTGTTTACTGTGGGCTGGTTGATCAGTCTAGCACCACAAACATGAAAGGCGGAACCAGCGAGCAAGTTTGGGAGTTTAGGTTACCACAATTAGGGTTTGGTCAGTACCGGGAGCCCTCCTGGGTCCACTAGAACGGCGGTGGGTAATGGCGGCATGGTATTTGAACTCTATAAAAATTGGGTGGACTCGAATGTGTTAAATTCAAAGGGTATCAACGCGTGCAATTGTAAAAATGGTGATGCGGCGGCTTATAGCCTTGGGGCGAAAATCGAAATTTTCTTTAGTGGACTGTATCAGGGGCGGTTCGATGACGCAGATAGGTGCTGGTGATGTGGGAAAATGACAATGATACCTGCCTGGCGAGCTATGGTGGAGACTCGATGAGACTGGCTCCTTATCCACGTGGCGGCGGCGCGTCCAGGATGTCACGTACGATAGATCGGCACTTTTCACACCACACAAAGCACGCACTTGCACAGTTTAATGATGATCTTCGTCCTTCGCGGTGAATTTGAGTTCTTTTCGACTTTGGGTTTATTTATGACCCGCAAGCGTCGATAGCGGTTGAGAAACTGTCTGTTTGATTTATAGCGGCCATATTCGCGCATTTCGAATCTTCTTTCTCGCTCTCGCTCAGGCATTATAAGGGTTGCGGAAGGGAGAGGGAAAGCGGAAGGGATTTCGTGTCGCACAGATACTAATAATGAGAGTTGCCAGTAATTAGGCATGAAATATGATGAACCATAAATAAAATAATATATTATGGCATAAACAATCCTCGCGGCCTTAAAGGGTCACCTTTAAAGAGTATAATACAATAATAATAAAAATAGGAAATAAAGAAAGTGAAGTGAAATTACACTTAAATCGAACTAAAGAGGGAATGGACAGAATAAGATATTACTGAGTAGGAATGGGGCATAAGCGGACCACAGGCCGCACAAGAATCCCATTAGAAGTGCGTACAGAAACGACTCGCGTGCTACCGTCTTTAGACGTATGCAATTTATCAATAACACCTAGAGGCCAGGATAAAGGAGGCGCATTATCATTGACAATCACTACTACAGTGCCTTCCTTGATCATGTCTCCATCAGGTTTATTCCATTTTAAGCGCGATTGTAAACTATGCAGATACTCGCTTCGCCATCTTTTCCAGTACGACTGGACTAATTTATCCATAAGAGAGTGTCTTTGAAGCAGGTTATCAGACAATGAACCTACTTCCGCGGCAGGTAATGAGTTAAGGGGCACAGTATGTAAAAAATGCGAAGGAGTAAGAGCTTTAGGCTCTACTGGATCAGCGCTAAGAACAGTAAGAGGTCTAGAGTTCAACAGGCACTCTATTTGAGAAAGAATTGTAACCAATTCTTCATAAGAGAGGAGTTGTTGACCTATTGTCTTGAAAAGGTGAGTCTTTACGGTCTTCACCATGGACTCCCAACATCCACCGAAGTGCGGCGATGCAGGCGGAATAAATTGCCAATTAATGCGATGCTCAGCGAGCTCCTCTTCCAAGCGCGGGCGGTATTCTTTATTTATGAAGGTATACAATTCGCGTAAAAACGAATTAGCTCCTCGAAAATTGGTCGCGTTATCCGAATATAAGCATTGTACCGGTCCGCGGCGGGATAAAAAGCGTTTCAACGCGGCTATGAACGAAACCGTTGTAAGATCTGTAGCTAATTCGATGTGAACAGCGCGAGTGGTCATACAGGTGAAGATACATAAGTAACTCTTGCGACTCTTCGCACCTCGAGTGCGTACGGGCACGTACTGTATAGGGCCAGCGTAATCACACCCTGTATGAGAGAAAGCTTTAGTAGCAACATTTACTCTAGATTTAGGGAGATCGCCCATCATCGGCGGATCATGAGGTCGCGGTTTCCACCTGTGGCACGCGTTGCACTTGTGGATTCTATGACGAATAATTCGTCTAGCGGACAAGATCCAATACCTATAGCGTAATAGCGACATAGTGAGTTCTGGACCTGCATGTAAATATTTTTTATGATAGTAGTCTACGAGAATTTCAACTATGCGATCATGCCTGGGCAACACTACAGGGTGTTTAGTACTATAGGCCTCAGCCGAATGAGTTAATCGACCCCCAACGCGGATTAAATCATCGCCATCTACAAATGGCTTTAGTTTAAGAAGAGCGGGTGAACAAATTTTATTATTTTTTAACTCGGAATAATCCTTTAAGAAGTGTTTTCTTTGAACCTGACGCAACAAAAGATTTTCAGCGAACTCGAGGTCGCTAGCGGTAACGGCGTCAGTTCGACGCGGGAGTTTTTTCATAAAGCGGTATATGAAAACAACAGTACGCCGCAGCTTGGTCCAAGACGACATACGTTCAGCGAGTATGAGTAGAAGCGAATTGTCCGAACTGGAATCCGCGACTATGGGATGCGCGTGGACTTTTTCTTCCGGAATGGGTTCCGAATTCAAGTCATTAACCTTATGTATGGGCCATTCGGAAGGGTCGCGCTTAGCCCAAGCGGGTCCGTGCAACCATAGTGGGTGCTCAATAAATTTGTCAGGTGTTAAACCACGTGACAAACAGTCCGCCGGGTTTTCAGTACCAGCTACGTGGTAGAAATGCTCCGCGGGAACGTTGTCTACGATGCGAACGACACGATTGGCCACAAACGTGTGCCAACGATGCGGAGAAGAATTTATCCAGCAAAGAGTCACCTTCGAATCGGTGAATGCGTAAATAGCGGTAACATTATAACGCGGATTATAAGTGTCGTGAACACGGCGAAGAAGCTTAGCGAGGAGCTCGGCACCGCAGAGCTCCAATCGAGCGATAGTCAATGGTTTAACCGGCGATACCTTCGACTTGGCACAAACCAGCTGAACTACCACGTCGTCATTGTGAGTAATATGCGCATAGATGACAGCGCCGTAGGCGCCTTCGCTGGCATCAGAAAATCCAATTAGGCGAAGAACACAATTTTCAACAATACCTAAATAGCGCGGGATTTTAAAATCATTTAAAAGCGGCAGGGCAGAGCGAAAAGCTTGCCAAATATTTATAATGTGACGAGGGGGGGTGTCATCCCAATCGAGCTTCAGTAACCACAATTCTTTGATGAGTAGTTTAGCATAGAGAACTACAGGCGCGACAAGACCCATAATGTCCCACAGCCTAGCGACGGCCGACAGTATAGCACGTTTAGTACACGTATCTGGCGGTGCGGAAATAAGAAACTCAAAGCAATCATTTGACCTACACCAGCGCAAGCCGAGGACCTTTTGCTCTACCGACTTGTCGAATTCTAGTTTTTCGGTCAACCTATGCGACGCCGGAATACTGTTTAGTACATTTTGAGAGTTACTGGTCCACTTGACCAACTCGAACTGACCTCCTTTAAAGAGTTTAATCAGTTCATGCGAAACCTGGACTGCTTGCGATTCAGAGCTTACGCTGCAGACTACGTCATCCATATACAGCGAGTCTATGACGATAGCGCTGGCGCGCGGGAAGTGATGACCATCGTCTTGAACCAACTGTCGAACTGTGCGGATCGCATGGTAGGGACTTGACTTGAGACCAAAACAGACGCGGTTAAACTGATATAGAACCAGAGGATCGTTTGCACTGAAACGATATAAGATGCGTTGAAAGCGACGATCGCCTTCTCTTACTTCAATCTGTAAGAACATTTGTCGGCAATCAGCCGAGAGTGCGAATGCGAACAAGCGAAAATTCAAAATTATGGTAAATAAGTCGCCCTGTAAATTTGGGCCACTGTGCAAAATATCGTTGAGAGATATTCCAGTACTCGTTTTAGCACTAGCATCTAGAACGGAGCGTAATTTTGTTGTTGTCTTATCTAAGCGTACAACAGCGTGATGCGGAATTACATAGTCAGGACAATTGCTGTCTGAACTATCGGAAGGAGCAGGCGATAAATATCCTTTGTAAATATATTCGCGGATAACGTCATCATACGCAGTACGTAATTCGGGTGCGGATTGTAATTTCCTTTCTAGGCAGAAAAAACGTTTTTTCGCGATATCGAGTGAGTTTCCTAATTGGAACACATCGCTGCGAAACGGTAAGGCTACAGAGTATCTACCCGTATTCTCATCGCGTTCCGTGGTCGAATTATAAAAGTACTCGCACTCCAGTTCGTCGAGTGATTTGCTTGTCGAAAGAGTGACGGGCGCTTCATCGACCTGCCAGAATTTTTTCAACGCCGATTCTAACGAGTCTTTGTCTGATGGGTGCGAAACATAAGAGCAACAAGACAGTAAAGCCTTATTGCGACGTACAGGCAACGCGGGCACAGTGCCCATGATGACGTAACCGAGTACCGTCTGCATGGCGGGCGGCGCGGAGGAGTTGCTGCTAACTACGCGGGGCAGCAGAAGATGCGGGAACAGTGAAGCCCCGATCAGCACATCGATGCGACCGGGTGTACCGAACGATTCGTCGGCAAGCGGTAAACCGTATAAGTAAGGCAAAGCGGAGATATCTACGGGGGCGGTAGGTAGATTGTCGGTGATTGCATCGACGACTAGCGAATTAATGTTAAAATTAACGTTCGGATTAAAGCGGGAAAAGAAAGTGAATTGTACGGAGCCCTTAACGCATTTTTCCGTACCACCGATACCCTTAACGGAAGGCGTATCAGATGAACGTCTAGTCAAACCTAATCGTTTGCAGCATTCTGCGGTAATAAAATTAATTTGTGAGCCACAGTCTAATAAACAACGAATAAAATGTTCCTTATCAAATGCATCTCGAACTATTACAGTAGCGGTTGACAGCAAAATAGTAGTACTTGTGTTACCTTGCGGCTTTGATACGCGGGAGTTCGAGTCGTAAAGCATCGACGCAGCAATGGACGCGTTACATTGCGGGGCGCTTTGGGCGGCGGCGCGGGCGGCGGCGTGAGCATGTTGCTCGCTTGTAGCCTGTGAGTGCGACAACGACAGCTGCTCGGTAGCAGCCGTGCTATCACTAGCGTGAGCCGTGGCGTTTGAACCCGCTTGTGTACTATTATCAACACTGCTCGACAATACAGTCGCGTGCGATTCGCGATTAAAGTGTAAAAGCGTGTGATGTTTATTTTTACAAGCCTTACACCTAGATTCAGACCGACAGACTTTGGCCTTGTGTTTAATACTTAAACAGTTAGTGCATGCATCGATTTGCTTCACTGCTTTGAAACGATCACTTGGTGTCATTTTAGAAAAGGCAGGACATTTAAATAAATGTTCGTGGACAAAGCTATCACACAAACATTTAGCGGATTTATCAATTATAGTGTAAGATTGCGGTTGCGGAGTTTTGGATGTTTTTTTATTTATAGGATTGTTATTAGACTGAGTGGAACTCGAGCTGTTTAAAGCTTTAGTATTTTGTAAAATGCGAGATTGATTTTTAATGAACTGTACTAAATCGTCGAATTTAGGAATTTCGTCCTTTGAATTCATTTCGAAAAGTCGAGCGGTTTCAGAATCGACCTTTTTTATAGCGACATGGAAAAATATCAAATCTGACAAATCATTTATTTTAAGGTTTTTTAATGCGTTTGCGGCGGAAACAAAATTATCAGAAAAGGATTCGAAATTTTGAATAGATGCGGTATTAAAAGATTTATGTTCAAACATCCGATTAAGGTAACTAGAAGCCAACATACGTTTGTCTTCGTATTTGTTTATGAGTGAATTAAAAATTAATTGGTAATTATCGCCATTAGGGATAACTCCTGAGAATGCGGTTTGAGCTTTAGCTGTCAATTTCCCCATCAAATAATATAATTTCTCCGAATCAGTCAATGTATTATTTTCATGTACCGTGCTTTTAAAATTAGCGTAGAACAGGGGCCAGTTACGAATGTCGCCATCGAATGACATAATTTCAATGGGCGGCAAGCGAACTGTTTGCTTATTGACACCACTACCATTAGAAGTAGGAGCCGATATGGCCGCTGCGTTTGAGTAATTCGAATGATTATACTTAATTCGGCAATATAATTCCTCAAAACTAATCCACGACTGTTCATCAATCTTATTTTTAGGGTTTTGTTTTAGAAGAAGCGAATTATATTTATTAAATGCCTCGAGGAACTCGGTGCGCATCGCATCGACATTAACACACGCACACATGAACTTTTCTAGTGGTTCCCTACCGGACTTCATGTTTTCCATTATGTCGTAAATGCTCTGCATGCGGGCAAAAATCATGTTACGACATGACAATGCTATTTGAATGGCGGATTCTATCGGATCATCCGAATCAATAGTTGCTTTCTTAGACATTATCGATGTTTTTGTAGGTTAGGTTATACACTCCTTTGCAAAAAAAACGGGCGGTTTTGATTTTTCTACATTATTGGTAAACATTTAGTTCTAAAGAGGTTTTAATAGCCAAACTATGTTGCTGGCACTTAATAAAGAGTCTAGGTATGAAAAAAAGCTAATTCCAAATTCGAAACCTCTGTTTTTTTAAAATAATAATCCCTTTTTCAGTTTGTGACTTTTCGCGGGTTTGCGGTTAAAAGGTTATCAGGCAACTAAAACTAACTGCTCATTATTTTTAGTAGAATAATTTGTGTTAGTCGCATAATCTTGCCTTATTGTGACTAAAACAGGTATCTTTGTGTCGATTGTAATGGCAGAAAAAGCAATAAGAGCTAGTAAAATTATAGCGCTGCTGGAAGAGGGGTGTACTCAATGTTACGTCTCACAGCGGTTAAACGTGAGTCGTTCAACCGTCCAAAGAACCTGGACTCGATACCAAGAGACAGGTTCCGTTCAGAGAAGGCAAGGTTCTGGGAGAAAACGTTGCACACAACCACGAGACGACCGTTTTTTAGTAACTCAGGCGCTGAGGAACCGCAAATGCAGTTACATAGACCTCAAAAGAAACCTTGAAGAGGTACGAGGAGCACAAGTTAGCCTATGGACAGTGAGGAGGAGGCTTTTAGCGGCTGATATACGCAGTCGACGACCAGCGCGGGCGCCCAAGTTACTCCGTGAGCACCGGATTGCTCGATTGAGGTTCGCTAGAAATTTCTTAACTTGGACACTAGGTAACTGGAGTAGCGTATTCTTTTCCGATGAGGCTCGAATTTGTCTGAATGGTGAGGACCGACGTCAGCGAGTGTTACGAAGACCAGGGGAACGCTACGCCGACGTGTGTTTTGAAGAAATCACCCCTTATGGTGGAGGGTCCGTTATGTTTTGGGCGGGCGTAACTTCCAGCTATCGTACCGAGATAGTATTCATTGAAAATGGCTCACTAAATGCGCAAAGGTACATAACTGAAATCCTTTGTCAACATGCACAACCCGCACTGGCTGTAATTGGTGAAGATGCCATTTACATGGACGATAATGCTCGGGCCCACCGTTCTGGCGACGTAGATGTTTATATGCAAGAGGTCGGTATTCGTCGTTTGGATTGGCCAGCGCGGAGCCCCGACCTTAACCCCATTGAGCACGTCTGGGACCTCCTAAAACGGCGAGTACGATCTGTCCAACCACTTCCACAAAACATCAGGGAGCTTAAACGTGTGATCTTGGCTGAGTAGGAACACATTCCACAGGACACCATCAAAAGCCTGGTGGAAAGCATGCCAAGGCGGTTACATGCCGTAATCGCTGCAAGGGGAGGTCATACTCATTATTAATTTATTTTTTAATGTCTTTTTTTTATTAAAATACCACAAAAATACTCGTAGTCTTAATTTCATTATACCCATAAAAATGTCCATTTTAACACGACTCTCTGGTTACATTGACCAAAACATCGATTCCAGGATTTAAGTGTTAAAAAGTATATTATCACTGATAATAAGAAATTTCTAGTCATTTATGCTAATGACATATTAAAAATATTAATATTATCCATAGAAAAGCCAATGACTGTAAGGTGCCCGTTTTTTTTGCAAAGGAGTGTATATAATAATAGATAAAATAGATCGCGAACTGCAACGATCTGCGCGCGGTGTGATTGGTAGGTACTTACGAGTATCGTACCGAACGATGGCGAAGCGAGCGAGCGGTAGGTACGATAAGTTTTCCTATCTACCTACTATTAAAATATGCGGGATGCGAAATACCTGCGAATGTACGCAATGACAATGTAGGTATTGCAATAAATGAAAGCGGTTTAATAAGAGTTTAAGGAACGAAGATTGAAATGAAATGTAGTTGCGGGATTATGATATACGGATAGAATAATACCGATATCGAAAGGTAAAGAAAAATAGGTATCCGGCTCGAAGGACCAAAAATGATGCGGCGGCTTATAGCCTTGGGGCGAAAATCGAAATTTTCTTTAGTGGACTGTATCAGGGGCGGTTCGATGACGCAGATAGGTGCTGGTGATGTGGGAAAATGACAATGATACCTGCCTGGCGAGCTATGGTGGAGACTCGATGAGACTGGCTCCTTATCCACGTGGCGGCGGCGCGTCCAGGATGTCACGTACGATAGATCGGCACTTTTCACACCACACAAAGCACGCACTTGCACAGTTTAATGATGATCTTCGTCCTTCGCGGTGAATTTGAGTTCTTTTCGACTTTGGGTTTATTTATGACCCGCAAGCGTCGATAGCGGTTGAGAAACTGTCTGTTTGATTTATAGCGGCCATATTCGCGCATTTCGAATCTTCTTTCTCGCTCTCGCTCAGGCATTATAAGGGTTGCGGAAGGGAGAGGGAAAGCGGAAGGGATTTCGTGTCGCACAGATACTAATAATGAGAGTTGCCAGTAATTAGGCATGAAATATGATGAACCATAAATAAAATAATATATTATGGCATAAACAAATGGTCTGGAGCATAAATTCTCTGCTGTCAATAAAGTTTATCTTAGTCTTAGCTTATGCAACAATAGCCACATTTATTACAACAGATTAAAGAAAAACTCATGACCATAACTCACAGCGATCGCTTGGGTGCATTGGGGTCCTTCATCTGCTGCCGCTTACGTCCCCGCACCTTCATGTCCTTGGGAGGCACATAGGTCTGCATCTCCAGGTCAAACCTCTTCTTGTCCTGTTCTGCCATCTCGTGGAACCGCTGCTTCTCTTTCTCTGACATCGTCTGGGGGGAAATGTCGAATGTTGACTTAAAAGTTGCCAAATCATTTTGACTTAAATTTAAAATGCAATTTCTATCAAATGTCTGTTTTAAAAAAGTCTTGTTTAGTGATGATTGCGATGAGTCTTGATTTCAATTCGACAGATTTGAAACTAATCTCGAATAAAGTTTTTTTTCTCGAGAACCATGAAGTGACTGAGCATCTCTCAAGAATTGATCAATTGAGCTGTAAAATAAAGTAGGACAGTTATTTCGACAATCCCTAAAGCTAACACTATTTTATAAATGTCAAAGACACAGAACCCACTTTATCTTTAAACCTTTGTTTGAACGCGCTAATCTATGGAACTACCGGTCGGATTTTAAAATTCTTTTCGCATTTGATGGCCTAATTCTTGGAAGGCTATTCAACATCACGCTATGACCCGGAGCTGAGTAAAAACAAAAAAACTTGAGAGGTGTCAAGGGACACCCGGATGGAACGAAGTTCAGAGAGAGAGAGAGAGAGAGAGAGAGAGAGAGATAGAGAGAGAGAGGCGCACGGCTTACAACTATAGCAAAAAGTGTCGTTCCAACTTTTGGTCTTAATTTTTTCCGTATAGCCCCCTTTCGCAACGCGCGATAAGGAACTTCGTTCCAAAAACTTGAGAGGTATCAAGGGACACCCGGATGGAACGAAGTATAACTGGCTTGCTTTCTATAAGAGAGAGAGAGAGACAGAGAAACACGCGCACGCCGCACGGCTTACAACTATAGCAAAAAGTGTCGTTCCAACTTTTGGTCTTAATTTTTTCCGTCTAGCTCCCTTTCACAACGCGCGATATGGAACTTCGTTCCAAAAAGTCAAAAAAACACTAAGCGAAAACGTAGTAGTAGGGCGATGCGATGCGATGGGTGGATCGAGGGCAGAAATTTCACTCGTACGAAGTCGCGGGCATATCCAAGTCTTTAGATATAATCCTGAACTTTACGATTGTCCATACAATGAGTTGTCTAATTTACATTTGTGAGTACCTACTGTGAGTGATTTCAGTTACTTATGTAAGTATATTTGGCACTCAATATACTAATATTGTGCCAATTCTTCATGTCCAATGTGACTTGTGATCAAAATTAAAAAAATGGGAAAATTATGAACTTACATATTTGACATATTTTTTTGGTAACAAACACTGTTTTATATTAGGTACCTACCTAATGGAAAATTATTGGTCATGAACAAAATCAAAAGTCATTTATTCAAACTAGGCTGAGAATCAGAAGTTTTTGATCGTCAAAGTTAGGTACATAAGACAGTCCCTCAAAACGCCCGCTCTTCACCAAGCCTTCACATAGACCATTTTGCCTGGACTTTGCCACAATTAGCAAACAACCGTAAAATTGCATCATCACCATGATTACAGCTGAAAGTCGTCCACTGTTAGAGTTGCTAGACATAGATAGATAGAATAGGTACTCTTTATTGTACACCATACAAATTACAGAACATAAATATTTAAAATTTTATAAAGGGGGACACAATGGCATAGACGTCCTCTCTAATAATTTTTCATAAGTTAACACTTTGTGTGTCACTAAACGCCCCCATATGTAATAACAATAAAACTTCTATTGCATCCTGCTCAGTGTCCTTCAACCGAGAGAAATAACTTCTTGAAAAGTCATATTAATCATGCATATAGCCGATTACTTTATGTGGCGAGATCAGTCCTCCATCTGGCGCACCTATTAATAAAATACAGAAAAAAACTTACATTCCACCTCTCAGCGCACTTCTTGGAGAATGCAGCAAAAACAACATTCTCATCGGGATGTTTCTTCTTGTGTTCCTCACGGCACGTCTGCACGAAGAACGCATAAGCTGTCATGCGTCCCCTCGGCTTATTGTACGCCCTTGCCCTAGGCATCTTCTGTTTGACGGTTGCTTGGGCCTGGGCTATTAACGCCTGCTGTTGAGCTTGGTGCTGCAATTCCTGCACATTAAAGTTTCATTCTATGGTTTTGACCTTATTCTAACTACTAACAGTAAAAAAGAAATCACAGAACATTTTAGACAACAAGATTGAAGGCATGGATCCAACCTCTTTGGAAGCTCAGACCGTATCACATGCTTTCCTGATGTAACCAGCCAGCAATCATAGATTATACCAATACAAGTGTTTCCAATTCTCAACTAAACAATAATCTGCGGTGGATTGCCCTCTCCCTCTTACAGAGAGGAGGCCTGTGTCCCAGCAGTGGGAACATTATAGGCTGATTAGGTATGCTAAGGTGTAACTTTACTTTTATTTATTTATTTATTTAAACTTTTCGCACAAAAAGGTACAAAGGCGGACTTAATGCCTTAGGCATTTTCTACCAGTCAACCAAGGGTGGTGAAGAGATTAAATGGCAGGTGCTTTGGTTAAGAGGGACAATAATAATAAAAAATAAAAAATCTCTTAAAACTAGGCACACAAATACATAAATAGGTTACATACACATACATATTATTACTATAATATATACTTATAATATATACAAATACTTTTCCACCTGTATGTTTGATTTGATCAGAATGTTGGGCCACAAAAGGGATGAATGAAAGGCAATTGCATGCAGCTGAGATGAGAATGCTGAGGGGGATGCGTGGTTTTACACGAATGGATAGAATAAGAAATGAGTATATAAGAGGAAATCTGAAAGTGGCACCGGTAACAGAAAAGTTGTGTGGAAACCGGTTTTCATGGTATGGGCATGTGTTACCGAGGAATGAGGAAAGTTTTGAGTATGAATGTCGATGGCTATAAGAGTAGGGGAAGACCAAAAAAACGATGGATGGACAGTGTGAATGATGATATGGTTAGAAAAGGGGTGACTGTGAGATGGCGGCTAATACAGGAGTATGGAAGAAAAAGACATGTTGCGCCAACAGCAAATAAATTGGGATAAGGGCAGGAGAATGCTGATATATTTAATTTGATGTATATCATCTTTTTATGCATGTCTGTAAATAACTAAAATCAACAGCTACCACAGAAAGACAACTACAGTATTGTTTTATATCCTGAACAGAAATGTGTGTAGTTCTTAATTCACAAATGCAAAAACATCTATTTCGAAGTATTACCTGTAATGTAGCAGATTGCCTTTGTAAGGCAGCTTGAATTTGTTGTTGTTGGACAGCTTGTAACTGTTCATGCAGAGTCTGTTGCTGTTGCTGCAGAGTTTGAGCAACTTGCTGTTGCAAAGCCGCCTGAGCTTGTACTATAGCTTGAGCCTGTGCTGGGCTCACTTGTAAAGTCTGTTGAAGACTCTGCTGCAGAGCTTGTTGCTGCTGCTGCTGTTGCTGCTGTTGTTGCTGTTGTTGTTGTTGTTGCTGCTGTTGCTGCTGTTGTTGCTGATGCTGCTGTTGATGTTGTTGCAACATTTGCTGCAAAGTCTCTTGCTGACTTTGCTGCTGTTGCTGCAAAGTCTGTTGCAGTGTACGATTATGTTGTTGCAGTGCTTGTTGCAAGTTTTGTTGCTGCAGCTGCTGTTGCAGCTGATTCTGCTGCTGTTGGATGGCCTGGTTTTGCTCCTGTTGGACCTGCTGCAGAGTCTGGTGGTTTTGTGGTATACCATTAGCTTGCTGATTATTCTGTTCTGAATCAGGACTTGACTGACTTTGTGGCTGCAACAATAGAAAATATTTATTATTTTTTGCATATTACACAACTACAGTTCTGATCAAACTTGATGGTTGATTGTAAGGACGTACAACCTCTGCTCCATTTTGAAGCCCTCCACACAGACTTTATCACCTCGGGTTTGAGTGGCCAGTTACTATTTAATTTGCTCGGTTCACAGATTTGATCTATGGGTATTGGTTAAAATCAATAATCAGATCTTTAAACCAGTATTTACAGGTTAACAGTTACAGTTACCATGTCCGAAAAACCGGGGTGGCTGAGGTTGGACTGCATTGCCTGGTAGCACGCTTAAGAAACTGACCAGATAAACCAAAACATAGAAAGTCCAGACTATTGGGAAGATCTTAGCTCGGCAATGAGCTATAACTTAAAATAGAAAAATTAGAACTGCCAGAAAGGATACCTTACGAATTTATGTCGTTTTAGGATAAATTTGGTTATTAGATAAGTTATTATATATTTACTATATTTTTCCTTACCCAAGTACAGTGTTAAACCTCAATTTTAACTATAAACACATGAAAGACATTTAAATTGTATGAGAAGTAAGTACCATCATTCTTCCTAAAATATAATGTAGATAAAAGATGTCAGGAATCTGCAGCAGTGACTTCGATGTGTCATGAACTCCTGGCACCACCCTACCCTAGTACCACTTTCCTACCGTAGATAGTCGTATTTTTACAATAAATCACGTAAAATAAGTACCGAGAATAATGATGTAACTATTTCAGTGTTGCAGTATATAGACTTTCAAAAACCTTGAGAAACCTTGCATCTACATAACTACAAGTAATCTAGAAAACAAGAATTTGATGTAGTTTCCTGAAAAACTTTATATAAATTCAGAGGATACCGTACTGGACATTGGATTGCAGTTGGACAATAACACGACGCCTTGACCTTGACAAAATGACACTGACACTGAATACCTACTGAAACCATTTTCATACTAATAGTGCTGTTAATAAACTCCAATCAAATTGAAAAATGAATAAATTCAAGTACTCGATTTGAGTAGAGTGGTTTAATTTGTATGCCTATTTTTTAAATTACACAACTACCCAATTAATATTTTGGTGAAACTCGACTAGCATATTATTCCGGTTCTACATCCTTGCAAGATGGTCAATAATGTGATAGCAATTAAATATTACGATTGTTTGGAGCTGTAAAAACAAAAACCAGTGGCTGTTAAGGTTCGTAACTTGACGAATCAGTAAAATAAAATCTTACTTGCTTTTGGAATTTGATTGGAACCTTAATATTATCATAAAGCCCCTTATCTTATGGTGAAGCCTGCATTTCCCTTTCGGGAAATGCAGGCTTCACCATAAGATAAGGCTGAAGGGTGAAATGTTATTGGAACGATGCAGTATTCATAAAACAAAAAATAAACCTACCCTCTCGCTTTGTAGGAAAGAACCGATTTTATTTGAAACATTCTTTTAATCATCCCTAGCAATCTACTTTAGAGTTCTGTCTATGTTGTGGACTGTGGTTTATCTCAGGCTGTTCCAGAAATTCCTTTTTCAAAAAAAATAAAACAGACTGAATGGTTTTGAGTAAAGAATGAACGAATTGTATTTTCAAGTTGCAGTGACCACTCAATAACTGGCGTTTTCAAAAATAAACCGAGTAAAAGAAGAATAAAATTGTCTGCCCAAGATTTGTGAAATAAAAACGAATACAACCAATTTATCTGTATAATTAGATGGCCGAAAGGTAAGAAAAGAATTTGAAGTAGTATAAAATGATTTTACCTTTTTAACCTTAAAACTCCTAAATCTGTAGGTATATTAATGACTCCCGTGGATAATTAATTTAATTCTAATATAAAATCTGTTTATTTTCATTTTAATATTCGTATTGAAGTTTCTCTTTTTATGAATGATTTGTGTATTTTTTGATTAAGTACAGTGTTTCATTGGTTTATTTTGCTTGCTTCAACAAACTAAATTGTTAAATACAATTAGGTATTTGCTGTAAACAAGTGAATCGTAAAAATCAACGTACATATTATACAACAACAAACAGTAATACTGATGTTTTATTTATGTAATGGGGAGTGAAACTAATTTTACCTACTGGAGTGCAAAACAAAAGATTTTTTTTAATTTTTTTGAATAAAACAGTGCTTAATTGTAAAGTTAGAGCACTGGTGGATAAAACACTAAAAAAGAATAGATTTAACCCTAAGATGTAGCTAAAAATCGCAAAATACTCTTTTGCTTTGTTATATTTTTCATTATGACAATAAAACCTTTTCGTACCGTAGGAGAAGATGTTTGTTGCGACTCTACCGATCCAGATGCATACCACCATGGTTGCTGAGGAGATTCTTCTCTCGCGTTTGAATTTGACATTAAGCGGTAATCATAACTCGGGGTTGAGGTATCACCGCCGTTGTTCGAAAATCCACCGGTCATTTTGTATGTATACAGTTGATGAGTTGAGGCGGCAGTGCTTCTTGCTATCTCCTCATGTAATTGTTGTTGATGCTGTAGTTCACCTGCGCCACCCGGCCACCACGAGGCATCGTCGCGCGCACCCCAAGCGTCCCCCGTCGCGCCCCGATCCCCCATGTTACAATCGTAGCTTGCGGTCAACCAGTTATTTTATGCCTCTTTGGTCACTTTAAAATGTTTCCTGCGTTCCAATAGCTGTTGAAATCATGTCCTTTCTCTAATATTACAAATACTGGAGCGTTAGCTTTAAGTATTGATAGAAATATATTTTCACTAAAACACTGTCACTTTTCATGCAAATCGGTTTTTATCACAAAGACTCAATATGATTATGTATGCCACATTATATTTTAATCAAATTTATTCCATGGAAATCGAAAACGCACAAGGTCTCTCGCGTGTTGTTTAGTGAAAAAGCTACCGGCTGTAAGTTCCACTCCACACGCGTACGTTTTGTCTTCGTTTGTACTTAAGTCAATAAAGTTGGCAACGTCGCAGAGTCAGACGCCAAACAAGTGCACACGAGCGCCCTCAACGCGCAGCGGCCATTTTAGAAACGTTCGAACATATACGAAAAGAGACGAGTGTGCACGAACTGGCAACAAGCTCGTCCAGCAACCGGTCAATAAGACGATTAGCGCAGCCTCGGCTATCCATGTTCATACTGAAATTCTTTTGTTTATAATTCAAGTAAATTTACAAGTACCTATAATAAGAACATTTCATACCTTACTAGATCAAGAATGTATTTCATAGAACTAAGATGTCGATAAATACGAAATTAATAATGTTCTTGTATTAATAGAAATAGTATTTACTTCTAAACTGTACAGAATTCATTATTTGCGTTTTTACGTGAAAATGAATAGTAAATTGAAAGTATTATGTTGTATAAAATGAAATGGCTTACTTACTTATTACACAATTTATAGAACATAAGTACTTGTAAGCTTCTAAGCTTTCAAGGCCACGGTTGTAAGAGTAAAAAATCGGCCATTTTTTAATGGAAACTAACATAATATACAGAATCGATACCTATTTCGTGATTTTACAACTTGTGACAATATGTATACAGGACATGTATTTAGGAACAATATGTATACACACTACCCAGTATTTCTTGTCAATCGAGTAATCTGTATCATTGATTATAAAATAGGTAAAAGTTTTGCACCATCTTGTATTGAAATGTTTTTGTTGTCATAAGTTCTATATTCAATGGTGTTTAAAATATAAGTACTTATTTATGAAAATATATTGTATATATCTCCTTACGATGCTTACGGTTAAGTAATGATTAGCAATTGTAGCCTTACATTTTTGATGTTTCAACGTCTCTTAATATTAAGCAACAATTGTGCTGCTACTTTAGGTACCTATTCATTTATAAAAATGAATACCTAAAGTAGCAGCACAATTATAACGTATGTAGAAATTGATTTCTTATAATTGCTTAAATCTGTAAAAGTTAATAATTATCCAATCATTTTTGTACTAACGTTGATGTGGTAGCGACTTACAAGTAGTTACCGAGTATTTGGTGTGGTGGTACTCTGGAATTTATGTCTTCTCTCTTCTTGGTAATCACTGCTCTAGCAGTGAGCTGCACATAGTCTCTGAGTGGCTATGCCAGCTATGGCCTATGAAAATCGATTTATTAGTAGTGCTTATTAATTTGGTGTATGATAGATGGTCAGTCCTGTTGAGGGGGCGATTTCGAATTGTTCATTTACTTGAGGTTTTAGGAAAACTTTAAGAAAGCATAAGTTAGTTTGGTCGCTTAACAATTACAATGTCTTAAAAAAAAATTGAGGTTTAGCAAAGGTCTGTGATGTGTGCTTAGTTTTTATGGTAGGTAGGTTGTTTAAATAATATGGTTTTGTCGGCCAGCCCAGTCTAGCTTTCTACACCTCTCGTAAAGATATATATGAATTAAAATAGGTATTGTTACTTAGCAGTTTGCAAAGCCGTAACTGACGTAGACGACATACATCAGTAGATTGAACTATTGACCAAAAAAAGTAACAGAATTTAGTCTCGGAATATTAAATTCGTTAAACGACTGGCAGTAGCTGAACAGCTCCCATTAACGTAACGTGCTTACTGTAGGACTATGTAAACTCTGAAATTTAACAATCAGGTATATCCAAACTCCTTCTATTGCTTCTCTTAACTCATCATTCTCTTGCTCTTAGTCTTTTTGAGGTCGGCGCAACATTTCTTCTCTATTGGCCGTCATCTCACCCTCTTTTTAGCCATATCATCTTTCACACTGAAAATAGGGAGAGACCAAAGAACGATGTATGTACACATACATCGTTCTTTGGTCTTCCCCTACTCTATAGCCATCCACATTCATACTCAGAACCTTCCTCACAATATTTTCCTTATTCATCCACATCAGATACCCGTACCATGACAACCAATTTTCACACAACTTTTCAGTCACCGGTGATACTTTCAGAAATCCTCTAATATACTCATATCTTATTCTATCCAGTCGCGTAATACCACACATTCCTCTTTGTATTCTCGTCTCAGCTGCATGCTTTGATCTCCCATTCATCAGTCCTTTCCTATCTCCATGGCTTGTCCTTAAATAAATCTTCATTTACGCTTGAGTACCTCGTCGTTCACACCTGCTCTCCATCACTGCATCGCACCAACCATGCTTTTACCATTATTGGGCAGCCGATCTCTGAAATTTTCACCCTCATCCGCATAGCGACGCGCGACGCGGCGCTTCTCTCGTCTAAACATTTTGATAAGAAGAATTATGCATCATTTTCTTACCAGTGACATAAAAGTTCATTCTTTAAATTTTCTAGTAGCATGTACTATGTAGCATGACTTTACCCACAAACTTGAATCAACAGATAGAGTAACTTAATTTTGCTGGGCAGAAACTCGACTTTAAATGAAAACTTGTATTTTTCTATTCTGGTGCTGATGGCTGCTGGTGGAGCACCAGAATGTGGTTTCCATCGAAGCATAGGCCACTCATGTGACTCGTTAAGACCAACTAAGGTGTTTTTTCTCGTTCCTGGTAGACCCTGCTAAATATAAAATTTCATAATATTATGTAGATCAAAGTTCAGCAGTGGGCGTCAGGTTTTTGTTGCTCCTATATATTTTCAATTCCGATATAGGACTGCAAAGGATGTATTCCGTTTTTGTTTAGAGGTATGAAATACAACCGGTAACTTTGCACTCTGGGTTGAAAGCCCATAATGTTAAGCTTTTATCCTATTCCAAGAAAAACTGCACTGATATTTTTTGTGACTGACGATTTGATGATTACTTTCCGATTGGGAAATATCGCGAACCTTTTTTGGTCCTAAGTTCTCAAATCATTTAATCCTTTTGTGTGGCGACATACAGGTAGTCACCTGAAGTTATTATGTTGCGACAAGCATGTTCGTAAAAAATATGCTAGTACCAATTATATTCTTTGTAGTGTAACATACCAATACAGATGGCATACAGAACATGGCGAAGTGAAGAGAGAAGACGAGGAAAGCTGATCTCACCACCATATGGGACTAATGCTGGGAAGAGAGAGAGTTATTAAACTTACCGATAAGATGCATTTCAGTGGTGCTTATTTTCATCGATTCCGGAGTTATTACCTAGTCGAGTAGAAATAGAAAGAGATAGAAAAAAAATTAAGCAAACGTAATATAACAATATATAATTAAAAATTTTATTTTAACACCTGCTTTCCCCGAGAAAAATGACAGAGCTGTACAACTGTGGTCTGTGGTATACCCACCCCCATTTCGACGCTGACTGAATTCAGTCTGCTGATCATTCAAATAAGAGCCGAGCTTGCTGTCTTTTATTGTGAGCAAACTCTGGTCTGCTTACTAAGATTTTCCCAATAGAAGTAGGTACACCTACCGCATAACCAGATTAATTTATAGTTTGTGGAGCGTAAGACGCAAACTGCGCCAGGCGTAAAGGACTAGAGAGGGAAAATTTGTTATTGTAAGAATTAGAATACACATATGACTTGTTGGCAATTTGACACAGTTAAATATATGAAATTATTACGTTTATGCCAAATGTGGCTTCAAAAGCGTTTTGGCAACGATTATTTATATTTATTATTTACGCGTACTAATCATAAGAATGGTGCTGTGTAGTAGGCATACATACGAATATGCGTAATTCATTTTAGACTGCGTCAATGCGTCTTTCCCATCAACGGTCATTACTCTTTAAAAGTAATAATACCCCCACCCTTTTCAGAAAATGCCTGGTTTTATGCCGGTTACGTGCCGCAGCTGTTGCAAGACATACCAAATAAAACCGAACATACCTATCTATACCTATTCTATTCCATGCCACTGTAGCATTTTACATTGATGAATGTGTAGACAAAACTATAATGTTTACCTCGTAATGTAAATAATTTAACAAACTATAAGAAATAAAAATGTTCCTACTTATTGGAACATAATGAGTTGTACCTACATACGTATAACGTATAATTACATAATTTTATTCACTCAGTGAAATACGAACCTGGTTCATTCATAAAAATAAATAAACTAATTTTCGCTAACACCACTTCAAATAATGGTCTTAAATCTACGTTCATATTTAGAATCTATTACAGCTACATACAAAAACAAAAAAAACAATCTAAACTAAAATATCTTGTGGACTACCAAATATCATAATTAACTATTTTCGATAAAAACGCTGACTCTTGAACTTTGAATGTATTCTAGAAACCTATAACCAAATTCGTAAACAGACACGTTCAAAGACATTTGGTAAAATATAAAAATCCTTCCATTGATGGCTATATCATATGAACATTGATAACTACCTATTACTTACCTACTATGACATTGTTATGTATACATATATGGTTGTACATATAGTATCTGTCACCTTACTTCGGCACTCGGCAGCCATTTGCTTACAAAATTAGAATGTAAAACTATAAATATCGTTTCGAGCCGAACACTGAGACTATTTAAACCACAGAAATAATTTACGTAGAACAGCTTTTTCGTTTATTATCAAATTAAATGGTTATAATAGAAATAATGAAACTCACCGAGTATTGTGTTTATTATAAACGAGCACACGATTTCAGCGCTTATTACGTAGGGAACTTTGCTGCGTTCGTCGTAATGAATACATGAACAGGCGATGTCAGTGACAAAACATTCCGATTGGCTTAAATTAAATGCCCCGCCATTTTTCAGCCAATAACTGAGCTAGCCTTAGCTTTATTTTTTGTTTATACTACAATACATAGATACGTTGTCATATTGTATTCATGCACACATTCACCAAAAGAACTGTTTTCGTTTCGCGGTTCTAATCGTGTTACGCTAAAGTAGGTGCTATTCACCATTTCAATAATGCCCTATTTTATAGGTGCACCGTAACTTGAGGCGAGTGAATGAGTGAGTGAATGAAATGACAAACTAGTAATAATAAATTTGTAATGGCGATGCCATCGGTCGGTGCGGGATACGACGGTCGACGAGTACGAGTCATAATTATTCAGCGGCTGCAATTGAGTCTTCTAAGCTCCGTGGACATAATAAATTCGTGTTAATTTTTGTTCTGATTTTAGTAGTCATCTGATAAAAGTGTCGAATACTTGGACAAATAAAACGATTGAACAGTTGCGAAGTAGCAATGGACAATTTGTTGCATATGTGCAGTGAATAAAGAATTAATATCTTCGTATAGTGATCGGTGTGCAATAGACAAACGGCCGGGTATTTGTTGTGATGATTTTAATTGATTTATTTAACACAAATGTTCTGTGTTGTTATAAATCATAACCTCAATTCTGTGTCATTGTGAATACGTCGAACTGTTTTCCATCGCCTAGTGCGAGGTGTAATATAAGAGTTCATTTTATTCGTTATATATGATTCAACGGGAGTATCAAATGAACAACGGGTTTAGTACAGGAGAAGAAGATTCTAGAGGTAATTCTGACCAAATATGTTGCCTTATGGATGACGGCGAGAGTTGCAGGCGACCCGCAGGCAACGCCTCGTACAGCAAGCGCATACAAAAGACTGTCGCCCAAAGAAGGCTGAAACTTAACATTGACCCCCAAGTATGTCACACACATTTTTATTTATTTTTAACTTTCATCAATAACAATCTTGAGTGGCTTGAACGCAACTGCAGTTATTTTGTTGGCTAACTGAATTCCATATGTTATTTTCAGGCAAGGCATACTTACATTTGTGATTATCATAAAACAATGATACAGTGTGCCAGGACTAAGCAGAGGAGGCCCAAGGACTCGGAGGATGACAGCAATGAGGCAGAGATGGACTCACCTGAAGTAGACTGGTTCCAATTACAAGTGAACACATTGAGGAGATATAAAAGACATTATAAGGTGCCAACAAGGCCAGGATTGAACAAAGCTCAACTTGCTGATGTAAGTATTGCATTATTCATATATTCCTCTATTTAGTATTTTCAGTGTTTATTTAATTTATTTCTAAGAAAACCTTGGTTATCCTGTTTATGTATAGCAATTATTAAAAGTATGTTTGTTTTTTTTTCAGGCTATACAAAAACATTTCAAATCATTACCTGTGAATGAAAAGGAAATAATGACTTATTTTATTTATATGGTGAAGACTAACGGTAACAAGCTTGACCAGAAAAATGGGATGAACTCTGACTCAGTGTAGAATAATATACGACTGTAATTTATAGCTGAAGTGTGTAGTTTTAACATAGTATAATTAGATTTATAAATAGTTTTGATTTTATTTTCTTCTTACATTTTCAATCTGCATTCTACAATAAAAGCATAGAAACATAGATTGAGAATCAGTTGCAAAGATATTTGAAGTATATTACTTCATGCCAAATTGTAAACTTGCTAAATTCTTTAATGATTTGAATGAGTGAATGTTTAAAAATGTATTATTTTATTATTCCACACCACTTGCATCCACATGAACTGCTCTATTTATTTTCTTGTTATGTTAGCATAGTTAGATAATATTTTTCTGTATTATACTTAATCCTTTCAGTGTCAAATGTTATGATTGTTTATTGACGAGGGACATGCAATGGCTAATATAATACTGTTAAGAGAGATTATAATAACAGGATGTTTTAAAATGTAAATTTATTACATTTTATTTAACAAGTACATGTGTATTATTTCAGTCTTCCTCCGAATCTGATGAAATTTCTATCCATTGTGAAGCTCCTTGCTTTGTTTGTATTTCTGCAGTTTGGGGTTTGGATGCCACAACTGTGAACAATTGATTAAACCAGCACATAAAATTAACCAGCCCAAGAAAAGTCTATAATCAAAAAAAATCCAAGTCCAAATATGTTTGTAAGTTGAAAACAAATCAAGAATACTGACCATCATATTTGCTAGGCTCAGGATCAGAATCAGCATCCATTATATCGTCATCAGCCTCATCATCAATATTATAATGTTTGAGTTTAATGTTCAAATCCTTTTTACTCAAACACTGTAGATGATCTTGTGTTATTACATCTGAGAAGTTAATCTTCACTCTTTTTTGTCTGAAAATAACACAATTTAATTTACCATTTTTAATGTGGTATACCAATATACCTATTGTCAATGATAAGAATTCTGTTTAGGACTGGTAAATAATTTTGTCTATGTTTATTTATTCCAAAAAGATAACATGTAATTGGAGGACCCATAATATTAGGTATTATGTTAGAATTGTACTGTCTATAAACAAAACTGAGGAGCAATTCTCGTTATTTTAAGAACGTTCACAGTCTGATCTGTCTCAATCTGTCAAAAATACCTTTAATTTCCCTACATTTTTGACATTGATTGTCGCTGAGATGAGATTGCGTCTAGATTTTGGACGTTTTTAATTACGGGAATTGGCCTTCTGACCTATAACAATGCATGCATATTCTAATAATATGCAGCTGAAAACTTGGACACTAGTTCTAGTAACCACTTTCCATGTTATACTGAATACTTGTTAACAGTTAATGTGAAAATCTTGCAAAGAATCCACATGACACATACATCTGCACAGCATAGGTCCAACAGACAAGATTATTTCTGTTAGGACTTGTTGGCAGACTAAGGCTAGATTTAATGCTCGACAGACGGTCAGCGCTGACATCGGTCGCGTACCGATTTATATGGACTCACTCTTGCTGACTGCCGGTGGCCCAGTGCTACACTATACAAGTCCATTTATTGGAACGAAGTTCCTTATCGCGCGTTAGGAAAGGGGGCTAGACGGAAAAAATTAAGACCAAAAGTTGGAACGACACTTTTTGAAGTTGTAAGCCGTGCGGCGTTTCTCTTTCTCTCTCTCTCTCTTTGAACTTCGTTCCATCCGGGCGTAGACAGAGAATAGCATTCTCTGTCTACGCATCCGGGTGTCCCTTTTTCTTCTTTACTTGTATTTCGCGTTTAGTTCATTATCTTAGGTAGGTAACTGAAAATGAGAACTAAACTCGACAGTCGGCATTGTATGTACTTTTAAGTAAGAGTAAGACAACTATTAATTAATCAGCGGAGATACATGTGTCCAGCCAGCTTGAACTCAGGTTGGCTGGACCTTAAGTTTTGGAACGAAGTTCCTTATAGCGCGTTACGAAAGGGGGCTAGACGGAAAAAATTAAGACCAAAAGTTGGAACGACACTTTTTGCTATACCTAGTTGTAAGCCGAGACACACGCGTGTTTCTCTCTCTCTCTCTCTCTCTCTCTCTCTCAGAAATCAAGCCAGTTATACTTCGTTCCATCTGGGTGTCCCTTGACACCTCTCAAGTTTTTTTTATTGATTTCTCGTAAACCCTTACATTTGACGCCATAAATCAAACGTTATTTATTACTGTTACAAATTGCTTCACTAAATGTTAGTAAAGTAACCATATTCGAAAACGCTCCCGTTATTGAGATTCGGAAGTGCCAGCCAGAAGTTTTATACGTAAATTCAAGCTGGTTGGACACATATTTTTCATATTTTTGCATTGTTCTACTAAACCGCTGTACGTATCACAAAACTTTTAGCTCGATGCCTGTTACATGTAACGCCCGTTGATGTGCAAAAAGTCGTCAAAATCACTTCCGTTACCTACCGAGATTGAGAGGAAAAGTGGTTTTTCAAGCTGACTGGACACGTTTTCGATCGATTATCTAAGATTCTGTGGCGTTACAAATTCTGAAATAAGGGTGTTTAGCCATCACATAAAGTGCCCTATTGATCTAGTTAAATGCGAGCTATTTTGAAGATCTGTCCAGCCAGCTTGAGTCACATCCTTAAGGACCAGCAACAATTTAAAAAAAATAGGTAACCTTAACCTACCTGAGAGTATCATCACTGATGATAGCCTTCTTCACTACTTCAACAATCTCTTTACACTTGTCACTAGCTCCTTGCAAGGCTTTGCGAACTAAACCAGCACTGGAAAGGGCAGCTCCACATAAGTTCATTACACAAATCTCTTTGTACTGGTTGAATCCCACTATTAGGAGGCCTCCACATGGTGTTGTCCCATCGTCTATGGTGCTTGTACATACTGATTCTTCTAGGAAATTGGGATCTGCTAGTAATATGCTGAAAAGTTAGAAATAAATCTTATACAAATTGTATAATTGCGCACTGAGCATTCGATTTTGATCAATAGAGAGATAGTCATACGGGTCATACCTCAAACAAAGGATTAAGTTCTTGTTGTTTATATTTCTTAACACTTGGGTAATTATGACCCGAAACCCCGTGTCCTAACCGAAAGCGACCGTCGCGCGATTACACGATCGACGCGGTTGCATGTCTGTATTAGGCAAACGCGACTTAATTGATCGCGTGAGTACCTCATGAGCTCGACGATCGCGTATTCGCGCGAAGATCGCTTCGCGCTTCGGTTAGTACACGGTCTGACTTCACCATAGTTGGTTAAAAGTGTAACTGGAAAATTCACATCTACATTGTTGTGAGGTAGCATTTAAATTTTAATGTGTCACAAAAGAATGCTCAAAAAACTTACTCGCTATTAAATATAGCTATAGTACTGCACACAGGATAATGAAACAGCACAGTAGGTATAGGATCCTTCTCAGTAATGTCATGAATAATGACACTGTCTCCGCTACGAGTCACATCAGGTCTCTTGAAGTGTGCCAACGCAGTTACAGTTGCTATGCTGGCACATTCTATGAGGTTGCCATCATGGTTCAGGATTTTGATGTCTACCCTTAGGGACCAAACCTGAAAAATGATGGAGCAGATGTTATTATTGTAGGCAGGGAGATTTATTTATAAAGCAAGTGTAAACAGATAAACAAGACATGAATTGTTTTAGTTGTTTAACTTCACAGTTCTCAGATGGTGGGATGAACTGGACTCCTTTAATAAAGATTGGTCCTTGGCAGCTCTGGAGTGAGAGGTGGAAAGAGAGTAGAGAGGCCTTTGCCCAGCAGTGGGACAGTAATGGCTAATAAAAAATAACAAAAAGCTCTCAGTGAAGAACTTTAGCCCAACAGTAACTGGTATTAATGATAACTATGGGATTATATCAAAAGGATCAAGAGAGTCCAGCCGATCGATTCTGTAAAAATCTTACTGTGAAAAGTTAGGTGAAGTGAGCTTAGAGTGTGCTGTCAATAGTGTCAATCCCTAGCATTAGTTGGAATGACAGCTCACTCCACGCTCACTTCACCTGAGTTTTCACGGTGAGATGGTTACAGAATCGCACTGCAGATTCCATGTCTGCATGGAATCCACATTCAAATTCTAATTTAATGGTAATTAATCTTAACAAACAAATACCTTTATTCTTGTATCTAAAGTAGTATGTGTTATTGATAAACATATTTGTGAATTTTTATGTGTCATTGACTACATAGCAATAGTATATTACTCCTTTGTATACAAACAACAATTCCAATATAAATAGAGTAACTTGTTTTGCAAATCGTTTGTAATCCATATCAGTATAAAACCTTACCTTTTCTTCAACAACAATGCACAAGGACTCAAGGTCAATGCACTTGGAGTCCTTGTAAGCTTTTTCAAGCATTCTATTCAAATGCACCGCTAGGTCTGTCTGCCGGTTGGCTTCGATGTGTGGTGCTGCCATTGGATTCATTTCCACATTGATGTAGAGTAAACCCTCGTTTGGTCTGATTTGTTTGGGCTGTACCACCTCACATGATACTTGTGCAAGGATTCTGCAAAAACAAACACTTGTTCAAAATAAGAATTAAGTACGGAGAATTGTCTAAGTGTGTAGCAGATAAACCCTTGGACACTTATATTGAGGGGTTTACTTAAATATTCTATTGTATTGGATGGAAATACAAGATATTGTGAAAGTTTAAAACAAAGACTACTGGTAATATAAAACTTTAGTATTTTGCATACTTAGTTTCTCCCAATGACACAATACAGCTGCCATATTCGGATCCAAAGGATATGTTTAACGTCCTGCTTTCATTATAATTTCTGCCATCTAAACGCTGTAATCAAAGCACAAGTTTGAAAAACTTGTAAATAAATATTGTTTATAATCAAATTGAAACAGCCTTACATGTCCCTCTGACACTATTTTATTAACAAAGTTCTTTTCGCAGATCGACAAATATACATCCCTCATTTTTCAAGTTTTTAAACCATTTACAATAAATATTTTAGAAACAAAGATAAGGTTATGTTTTGATCACGCTTTGACAATATATGACAGTGACATGAGCGACACTACGTATTTTTTTAAATGCAAAGGGTGCGTTCGTCTCAGGTTTAAGCGCACACTGAACATATTTTAGTGGTTTTAGAGAGATCTTATCTTCTAAAATTAAATTTAAAAGTACTTAATTATTTAATTAATCTTGTATGTACTCTTATTTTCTGAAATATCTCAATGGATTCGATATTTTTCCTAAACGTAACCGTCTATATTTTAAAGCCCAGTGTAATAAATTCAATTCCAGACTTTCGGTTTCGCGTACCCCCATGAAAATAAGGCCGAAGGAAACATGCTTTTCGAAGCTATTTAATGTTTGATTTAAAATGAATATTTTAGTTATGAAACCCTGCCTCATTGTATTTTTCTGGAGAAAAGGGATTAAGTGATCCTGTTAATTTGATCACTTATCAACAGTAACTTTAGATAATACTAGAAAGGACATTCAAGTGTCGAACATTTTAAGTAACCAAAAATTAAATTTAAAAAAAAATGTACAGTCTTATGGGAAACAACATCCCGAGCAAATTGTAACTATAAGGCCCCTCGCCCACGGCGACTTTTTGTAGCGATGCTGTCGCGCGTTTCGTAAACGCGTGAAAGCATCGCTACTAACGCGCGTCAGTCGCATTTGCAACGCGCTACAGAAGCGATGCCAACGTGCTACTAACGCGCTACAGCATCGCGACTGTATCGATGCAAACACGCAACCGCTTTCGTTGCCTACGCTTCCGCTGTCCACGCTTCGGCTGCTTACGTAAAAACAGCAACAAAGACACGTATGGCAAAGGCAACTAATGTTGCCTCAACAGAGTCCATCTTGCAACTGTGGCATTTTTGTGCCGTTACTAAGTCGCGTTTGCATCGCGACAGAATTCCTCAAAGTAAGAATAAACGGAGCAGTCACTGGGCAGTTTCCGTACAAACCTGCTATTGATACCAAACTTATTGCTGATTATCTGCAAGAATGATAGATCGCACTAAAAGAATAATAAAAAAAAGGATAATTGCAGACTTTTGCTATTATAGTACTTAATAAATGATCAACATGTTATTTCCCATAAGAAAACATTACTTTTTTTGTGGCCCTGTGGCACTTTAATTTTTGGGTACGAAATGAATGATGTCCTTGTAGAAAACCGTTTTCATGATACTATAGTCTCATATAGAGTCCAGACATAATCTTGGTCAGATCATTATGAAGACCATGTAGGTCGATGTCTGAGATGGTCTTTTGAGGAAAGAACCATACAGATTGAGAGGACCTGTCATGTCAGTGCACGCAATAAAATTGTCAGAAATCGTGTAGCTCTACTCAAAACTTAAGGAGCTCAACGATTCGACGAACAATACCCAAAGAAAGGACATTTGGCTAGGCCACATTAATAACTCAAACTGCCAGACCATGACAAAAACAAAGAAAAATAAATAATAATATTGTTACGAGCTTCGGGTTCGTGACAATAAGACTGCCGATATATAAATTACCAAAAAATACACTTTAATTATACAACAGTAATAACAACTCAAACACACTAATTATAAAACACAATTCCACCTAAGTCGCACTTGAAGATCTCTTTCGATGTATTCGCTTGTATCGTTGATCCAAGTCTGACTGGTAGCTTTTTTTTTTATAATGGCATCTCGTAGTTGACCTTGAGAGAAATCTTAAAGCCTCCAGCCAGCCCCAGCAGTCTCAACATTCTTAGCGATCGCTTTACGACCGAATTCGGTCGTAAAGCAATCGCTACGAATGTGGAGTGACTGCACCAATATTACTTTACTCTTTGGACTGCACGCTAAGGGCACCACCTGTGGGGTACGAACCTCGGCTTAGGGCGTCGCCGGGAGAGGGCAGCAAAGGGACAGGCTGGATCGAATTGGATGACTGGTCGCGGCTAATTCTGGCCTTATACAAGTTCCGCGGATAGTTCCAGAACTTTCTGTTGTAGAAACATCTAGAATGTTCGAGTACATACCGGCCCCGACTGACCAGATAGCGATAGTTCTAACATCGAATTTTCTAGAAGGATCTATTAGTTCATACTAGATGGCGCTAGTGTTAACTAATGTCACCATGTACAGACGCCAGCACATCAAGCTACTACAATCTGTCAGATTTCTTTAATAGATTTTCGACTTTATTGCCAAAGCATTAGGTTCAATGTTGATTGGGAAAATCTGACAGTTTCGGGTAGGTTGATCTGCTGCCGTCCGTACATTAATTGTGGCGCGCAACAATATAAATAAAATGACCCACATAGTTTTCACATTCACAATAATTAAAATACTATATATCACTGTATTTTTTAAACAATTTTATATTTTTATGGGCATATAAAAGATTTTCATAAATATAATGAGAAGGCACAGTCTCGGACTTAATTTATAAATTGATCTAATATTTTTATTATTGATTGTCTGAATATCAGCGGCATTTCCCCACAATAGAATACCGTACGACATTACATTCAACTTTATCGCTAAAGTATTAAAGTTCAAGGTAGATTGGGAAAATTTTACAGTTTTAGGTAGCTTGACCTGCTGGCGTCTGTACATAGGTACTATTATTATGATTATTCTTGAGGTACTTACGGCAAGTCATTTATATAAATAAGAAACAAGAAAGGACCAAGAATTTTAGCCCTGTCATATCATATAACCCTGAATATAGCCAAAGCATACCTATACTCATATCGTAACAACTTACTCATAAATTCTGTTTCAGGTAAATACAAGACTTGGGTATTCTGTTGACAAAACAGCAAATATTGTTATGTTTTCAAACCCAGTTAGAAATGCAACAAAGAGTAGGCAAACATTTTTAAATTACGCTAACATTTATTATAGTAAGCAATATTTATAATGGCAGCAACTACCGATGGGTCATCGTTTAGTGCACGTCCACACTAGAGAACTTTTAATATTTTCAGTATGAACGGAGAATTATTCATATGAGCTATAGTATAATCAGCCTATAATGTTCCCACTGCTGATACCTATAGGTACTTACTCTAAATGTCAGTGGCGTAACTATACCGTTCTAGGCCCGTGGCAAATTCATCGGATGGGCCCCCTCCCCCCAATATAAAGAAGCTGAACCAACAATAATAATATTTTTGAAATTTTTATAATACCTACTTATTTATACACTTTTAATCGTAAGAGTACAATAATAAATCACTACGTTAAGTTGGTCTGTACTTACATACAAACTTTATAATTATACTTAGGTACTTGATTATCTAATAATTCACTTTAAATTAAAAGTACATACCTAATTTAAAGTACAGTCAGCATCTAATTGATACATAGAGTAGTCAAAATGATTTGAAAAACAAAAAAAAAATTTGATCCGAATCATCATAAATCAAAGACAGTTTAGATGTGATTAAAAACATGGCTACCAAAAATACGTCAATGGCACCGATTCCCTTGTTCACAAACTAAACTAAATTTAAGTTCAGTGCATCTTTTTCTTTCTATTTCACTATGAAAAGGACAGAAGATAAATATTAGTTTAGTTCTGTCAAATTAAGATACTCCATAGACAAATTAAACGTGATTAAAAACATCATCATCTGCCTAGCCTTTTCCCAACTATGTTGGGGTCGGCTTCCAGTCTAACCGGATGCAGCTGAATACCAGTATTACGTGATTAAAAACATGGCTACTAAAAATACGTCAATTTACAACGTCAGGCGCTGACTAATTTGACAGGACTAAACTAATACCTACTTATCTTCTGCCCATTTCCTAATAAAATAGAAAGAAATAGATGCACTGAACTTAAATTTAGTTTAGTTTGTGAACAAGGGAATCGGCGCCAATTTACGTCAGGCGCTGACTAATTTGACAGGACTAAACTAATATTTTATCTTCTGTCATTTTCAGATTTTCTTAATGAAATAGTTTGTGAACAAGGGAATCGGCGCCATTGTCAACCTATTTTCCCAATTGACTAATGAAATATATCCTCACTTGCAACAAACACCCAATTCTTACAACAATAAACTGCTAACTGCTTGCGTAATAAAATAATAGAATAGTGGAGTCTTTCTTATATACAAACTTGAATCAGGGATTCCCTGTGAGCGTCAAATTGGCGGGACGCGCAGCGGGAATTCCCCGAACATCCGCAATACCAACACGTGTGGCCTGTGGTGTGGCATCGGATACGTTCTAAAACTAGGTTACAACTTTTTTTTTTACAAATGCTTTGAGTTTTTTACTTGTGTATGCAACTGAGTAAGTAAAAAAAATAAATCAAAGACATAACTTTTTTTTACTAAACATGTATGATAAATTATAAATGTTAGGAGTTGGGATTCTCCTCTGACCGGGGGCCCCTTCCGGCTGGGGGCCCGTGGCATTTTGCCGACTTGCCACCCTGTAGTTACGCCACTGCTAAATGTAACATGTCTTGTAAAATTTTTGGTTCTAGGACATGTTTCCTCACGATGTTTTCAACAAACAAATGTCAAAAACTTGTCAAAACGTAGGGAAATTAGAGGTATTTTTGACAGATTGAGACAGATCAGAGGGGCAATTCTCGTAATTTTAAGAACGTTCACATTCTGATTTCAGTCTCAGTCTCAATCTGTCAAAAATACCTCTAATTTCCATACATTTTGACAAGTTTTTGACATTTGTTTGTCGCCGAGATGCAGTGACATGTTTTTCCCATCTCAATGCCAAGATGAGACGAATTACGAGAATTGGCCTTCTGACCAACTCTAGTCTAGTCTTTGCTTCTGTGAACGTTCTTAAAATTACGAGAATTTCCCCTCAGAAAATACATACCTAGCAAGAAAAATACAAACCTAGCAAGAAAAATACAATTTTTAATACAAAACATACAATGAGCGGTCAAATCATATGAAAGTAGGATAGGTATGTACTTATAACATTTTTAATTTTGCCTGTCTGTTTGTTCCGGGTAATCTCAGAAACAGCTACTAAGACCGATTTTGACGGGACTTTCACTGGCAGTGGCAGATAGCTGATTTTCACGCGGACGAAGCCGCGGGCAAAAGTTGGTGGGACATAATAATTAAACATAATTCGTTCCAGAACCATATTGGGTATCGTTTAATGACGCACACTATAGATCACACAGTATGACAATTTACGGAGTTACCTACTCGTGCCGTCACCCATTAACGAGCTATGATTATTTCCCTCTACATTATTGCCTTATGGAATAGTATGGATATGTGCTTCGTATATTTTATTTCTTTGTTAGAAAGGAGCAGTGAAAATCGAAAGTCGGGGCCTATACTGGACCACGTGGGACATCCACTAAACCGCACTGGGCCTGCGTGGTCGATTACGGCCCACTCCCTCTCAGAGAGAGAGAGAGGAGGCCTGTGTCCCAGCAGTGGGAATGTTATAGGCTTCCTTTGTCAGAATATAGAAGTTCACACTGGCCTAAACCAGACCTTTGGTACCGACCCATAATTATAATAACTACCTAACCATGAAATCCTGAGAACGTCCCAGCTGATATCTTAAGCAAAACTTCCATACTATTGCGAACTCGTCAAAAGTGGTCTATTGATTATTTATTACACTGAATGTCAATGTTAATATAACGTGCATTACCGTAGCGTGGGGGGACAGTGGTGGCGAAAGGCCATGTCAGTGGCGCATCCTCGCAGTCGTCCGCAGTGATCACTCGCAGTCGCCTTTCGAACACCGACCACCAAATGTGTCCTACGGCGGAAACCGTGAGCCTCATTATGCTATGGCCGGCATAGAACTAATCATATCGTCGATATGTAACGCCACGTTCTGCGAAGTCCCTTACAATGATACATATAAAGGTGACTTAATTTTTATGGCAATTTTTTTATTTGATTGATAAATTATTAATTTTATTATTTTCTTTTCTTTTTAAGACACATATGCACGTTTTCTTAAAATAAATATCAACGGCAAAGCTTTGGCTGTCTGTCTAAATTATAGCAATTTCTTTAGGGCCCGACTCTTTGGAGACGAAGGACATCAATTATATGAGTTTGATGAGGGAGGTCAATGGAAAGAATCTCAAAATAACGACGTATAATGTAAGTTCAAGTGAAACAATTTTCTAATTAGTAATTAGGATTAATACTTATATGCAGTGGTCGTTGAGCTGTTGGCTACGAGCCATGTCTCATTTCTGTTTTGCTATCGGCTGAAAAGCCAGAGCTAAATGCCAGTTCCACCAATGGAAATGTGCAGACACCCATGCCCAATTAAGAGACCCTGCGGATATGCATTTGTGTTTTTTGACCTTCCTTGTTATAGATTTTACCCACATAAGTTGTACGCAAAATGGGCACTTGACGTGGAGTTGCGGACATCACTCCGTATTATATTAACCACATACCTAAGTTAAATTGAAGATGATAGGTCTAGATTCAATATATTTTCAGAACACGCCCCTAAGTTGGACAGAATGGCACAATGGCACGGTGGTCGGCAAAGGCGTGGCTTTCACTATCATGGATATACTGCGGAAGAAGTTTAATTTCACCTATAAAGTGGTTGAGCCTAAAAGGAATTATGAGTTGGGGGGTAAGATGGGCGATGACTCCATAATAGGACTGCTTAATTCCAGTGTAAGTTTTTGTGAAGGACTGTCTATTAGTTTCAGTATCCTCCAATATAACAAGATATGTCTCTGATATGTATCTGGTGTATGGTGTGTCTTTTAGTCTGTGCTAAATAAATGTATTTTCTTTCTTTCTATATTGCAATATTCTCAATTCTTTTCACACACACTTACTTGTTCCGCTATTGAAAATGCCGAAAGCGCAAAGCTCTACTCGTGCATTTTTTGCCTGGACCGGATACGCATTCGGTCCAGCAAAAATGGCCACTGGCCTGCATAGGGGACATCCTCCTATGCAGGCCAGCAGTACTATAATACAATAAGTACCTACTTAAAAATGTTCTAGTACCTACATAAAATATAGCCAGGTATCTATAGACACATTTTAAACAAACCAACTTGCGACAGACGAGTGATTTTGAAACTAAATCGATTTTACAACGTCTTTTTCGTCACAAATGGAGAAAAAGCACACATATTTTGAACATTTTCAAAACAGAAAGTGGACATGGCCGCTGCGTTTCTACCAACTCTGATAAATTACCGGGAGAGGGTGTCGTTCTCCATATACCTGGACGAAGGTGTGTGGGTGATGATGTTGAAGAGACCCAAGGAATCTGCTGCCGGGTCCGGTCTACTCGCACCTTTTAACGATCTTGTGTGGTATGGTGACTGTTGGATTAAAATTTAGAGAGTGGAATCTCCTTTTTGAATAGCGTTTGTCATGCTTTTTATCCTTCGTAGGTATATTCCTATAGCCTATTTCATTTAGCCTCGAAACAATTTTCATTTAATTCCCATGTTTATTATAAGCCATTAATGTCCCTCTGCTAGGCAATGGCCTCCCTACGCCCTTTCCACCTCTCTCTGTCCAGAGCTGCCAAGGACCAATCTTTATTAAATGAGTCAGTTCATCTCGCTTATTCAGACCAGTTCCCATGTACCTATTTACCTATAATAGGCTCACCTAATTCACCGCTGCATTCACCATTTGCGTTAGCTTGGTGGCTATATGTAGGTACCTATATATCCGACCGTGCCTAGCCTATGCCTTGTTTCTTTCATAAAACAATATTTGCCCAGGTACCTGGTTCTGGCTGCGGTACTAACATTTGGACCCTGCATCACATTCTTCACGCGTGTACGAACCAAGCTGATCACGGACGACGAAGGTGTTTTGCCAATAAAACCTAGCTTTTGGTTCGTCTACAGCGCTTTCCTCAAGCAAGGCACCAATTTAGCGCCGGAGGCCAGTAAGTACCAAACTTTATATAAAAGCTATAGTGTGTTATGGAATTATGGATACTACCCACTGCTTCACAGAAGAGGCTGAGTGGTGTGTTCAGCAGCGTAATAGTTGCCTGGGTAAAAAAATGGTTATTACATTTAGTCCGTCAGTTAGATTATCGAAAAATAATGGACACGTATTTTTTATTTTGTCAATCAAACTTAAAATGACAAAGATAAAGCGCGTCAAAATTTGGGAGTAGGGGGTCGTGACGTCACGCCTTGCTAAAAAGTGTAGCGAGGCGTGACGTCCCGCGGAATTTTAACGGGCGATATCTTCATCATTTTTTAACCGACTTCAAAAAAAGGAGGAGGTTCTCAATTCGGTTGTATTTTTTTTTTTATAGTATACATAATTGACAAAAGAAAAAATACGGTTCCAATATTTTTTGGTAATCTAACTGACGGACTAATTAGATTTTTTTAGGCATCTAGCCTATTGCCGAACACACTATCAATCACAATCTGAATAACTTTGAAGGATATTGCATAATAATTATGTTCGAAAAATTTGTCTGCTCATCAGCGTAATTATAACGCAATGAATTGCTCCTGATAGTGTGTTACGCCATTACTCCATAGGTTGGATCATCCATGTGCGCGGTGCTAATTGCTTTAATTAATAATTTGGGGGCGTTGAATGTACCTAGGTACCTGTAGGATTGTGGGTCTCCATATTTTGCAGTATTGGTAGGTGTTTTGTTACTTGTGACACAAGGGTACCTACCTACTAGCAAGACCAAACATCCGTCTAATACATGTAGGTATGTAGAGAAAGAGACAGTAGGCATAAGATTATTAGTAAATAAAAACTTATTGATCGGAATCACGACGCAGTACATAGGTACCTAAAATATTATGTTTGGCCCGCCATCAAAATGATGATACGAGCATTACAAACTAGTTTCATAACTACGGTCAATTCCTACCCTAGATCGTATCGCCACTAATGGTTTACGTAATCTATCACTTTTTGTCACACCCTTCCAACTTTCCATATGCGACACGAAAAGTAATCACAAATAAAAATGGTGTTAATGATCATTGTCAAAACATTTGTCAGGTCATCCTGATTACTGTTATTGTGCGCTGTTGATTAATGAAGACCTTGGGAAAGACTTGTTTTATGCAACTTTAGATATGAAACATTTTAGATACAAAAAATATATAAAATTTATACCTACATACATAAACTTACGCATACTTCCCATGGGGGTAGCCAGAAATTACAGAACCACCTATTTTAACTAAGTTTAACATGTAGCGTTCTATAGTTTCTGCCTAACAATGTTTTTAACAATATTAAGGTAGAAAAACCCGAAAATGTGAACATGAGGACCAGTAGTGAGTAGCTAAGTAGATTATTATTGGTCTACCGGAATCTCATGGCAAATGGGGAAATAAAAAATAGTTGAGTGCAATACTGGGGAAATTGGATTAAACGATCTTGATACTGTTTCATTTTTATTTATGTCTTTAGTATTAATGAACATGAAGTATAGGTATTAAGTATGTGTATGAATAATGTTGTTATACATCGACGACACGGTTGTCGCAGTGGCTGAGCGATCGACTGCTGCACTGCGTGTCGCGGGTTCGATTCCCGCACGGATCAAATATTGGATGTTTGTGTAAACGCACAAACGATAGAGTAATTCCTAGTGTGGGGCAACGTTTCTTTTTAAGAAAAAAAATCCTCGATTTCTTAACATAGGAAAATAGGTATGTCATCTATATCTTATCTTATACTTATAATAAATCTGTAGAAGTGAAAATTCTGTACATTGAAAATATCAAAAAAATAAATGGCAGGGGGTGTTACTAGACCGACACCGAACCCAAAAATGTGATTAAAAAATTTTTTGTCTGTCTGTCTGTTTGTTCAGGCATCACGCAAAAACTACCGGTTCGATTACGACGAAACTTGGTACTTATAATTATTCTTTAATATCCTGGGCACAAATAAAACAGATTAAAAAAAAAAAAAAAAATATCCTGGGCACCACACTGGGTACTTTTTATCCCGGAAAAGTATATACAATAAAAAACAAACTTAATTTTGCGGTTCGATCCCTAGACCCGATTACTGTACCAACCGCAAATAATAAGTTTGTCGTAGGTTAGGTCACCCGCAGTGGAGTTCATTTTTATTCCTTTTAGTTTTTAGTTATTTAGGTTTATTTTTATATAAGTCGTAGGTATAGATTTTAATTTTAAAGTCTAGGTAGTATATTTGATAGTGTAGGTACGTAGTGACCGTAGGTTATTTTATAATACTGTTAGGTAGGATTAGTCCTTCGTAGGTATAGATATTAGTTTTTAGGGATTTTGCTTATTTATTGAGTTTAGTTATCATCAGAAATAGGTTTATTTAGGTAGGTACCTAGGTATTTAATTTTCTGTTACTGAGTTTTTTTTAAATTAGGTAGGTACTTAGGTAAAGATATCATATAGGTACCTACTCTCTTAAGCACCACTAATGAGACACAATTGGTTTTCTATTGTAATTAGCCACAAAGGGCCCGCGAGATAGATGGCATTCTGGGGAAGCACATACATTTTATCCTGTTAGCACGTTCCCGTGGGTAAATTTCCGACATCCACGCGGGCGAAGCCGCGGGCAGAAGCTAGTGAAAAATAAATCAATTGTATATGCACTAATTTATTATAGTAGGTATATCATTTAAATCATACTAATGACTTAACACTTCATGCGGGTTCGATTCCCGCACGGAACAAATATTTGTAGGTATGACCTACATGTATTTGTTCCGAGTCTGGGTGTTTTTCTATCTATAATATGTACCTATGTATTTACAAAAAAAAAAATGTATATAGGTAGTATATCAGCCATCTTGTTACCATAACACAAGCATTAGGTTGCTTAGCTTGGGACTAGATGGCGCTGTGTGAAATGTCCAGGGATATTATTATTATATTATTCGCTTTAAAATCAAAGATTGAGTTTGATTTACGTTTACCTTCTTCTTCCCTTAATTTATGATACACATTAAAAACATTATTTTTCTCGCTTATGATTGTGGTACCTACTAGTGGCAACGAAGCGCTTTTTCACAAAAACCACAAATTATCAAGAAGATATCACAAAATCTCAGCAGCGGTTGACAAATCTCGTAATTTAATTTGACAGGTGGAACTGTTCGATATGGATGTTTATAACAGCACCCTAATTGCGTACCACACAATCAATCGTAATCTGAATCATTTTGAAGCAAATTGCTAATCCATTGCTTCATAAGTTCGAAAAATTTGTCTACTCAACACGTAAATAACGCAATGAATGTTGTTGAACTGTCAAAATTAAACCGATTCCGATTGATTGTGTGTTACGCAATTAGGGTGCAGTATTAGCTAAGTTGGTTGTAGAGCTCACTGGGTTGTGGAGGTCAGATAGGCAGTTGCTCCATATAAAATATAAGAAGGTATTTAGCTGCATCCGGTTAGACTGAATGCCGACCCTAAAATAGTTGATAAAAGGGTAGGCAGATTGAGATTGATTAATAATATTAGCTAAGTTAAACTTACCGTTACCTTCCTAACGTTACACCATTTTCTAGACACAACCCGCGTACTCTTCGTGACCTGGTGGCTGTTTATGATCTTACTATCAGCGTTCTATACGGCCAACCTGACTGCCTTCCTAACCCTGTCCAAGTTTACCTTGGCCATCGAGTATCCTAAAGACTTGTATCTTAAGAACTACCGGTGGGTCGCATCTGCTGGCAGCTCAGTGGAGCATATTGTTAAATCTGTAAGTTGGCTCATTTGGATAAGTATCTAGTATACCTATAGGGTGGCAGGGACATCGATGCGCAACCTGTTCCCATGGCTTCACTACGTGATTCTGAAAACCCCTCTAGCGTAGAAATTATTCGTCGGTTATTAAAAAATAATCGATCCGTCGATGTCCGTGCCAGCTTGTATTATCATTTCATAACTTTATCTGACTTAGGTACCTACTTATTCGTGATAGATTTAAAAATACTGCTGTATACGACCTCTGAAGGACTGCTACTGACTCGTCAAAGAATTGGCTTAGATAGTAAACCATCACGCTCGTTAAGCGAATGGTGGTGGTATAGACAGAAGGTCACCGCTGCCTATTGTTCTGCCTGTTACGGCGCGTCCTTCTGCATGGTATGCCCCACAACCATGGGGTTTATTCCGTAAAAGTCATAGGTACCTACTATTTTTTCCATAACACCTTGTACCATTACCTACTACTGTATCATTCCTACCTATACTGTATCACCTACAACCTACATAAGTGAAGCGAGAAACACAGACTATTTCTTAGCCAAGGGCACGGTTTTAAAAAAAAATTTTTGGTAGTACCTATATTTTTTGAAGTGCGTTTATTTAATAGCATTCTCATACACAGGAAGGCGAAGAACTATATTACCTGAGCGCAATGATCAGCAACAATAGGGCTCGGTTCCTATCTGTGAGTAGCGACAAAGATTTCTTAGACTCCGTCAAGAAAGGCGCAGTTTTGGTCAAGGAACAGACCGTGGTAGACCACCTTATGTACAACGATTATACATCAAAGAAAGACGTGGAGGAATCTGATAAGTGCACCTATGTAGTAGCTCCTAATGCGTTTATGAAGAAACAGAGGGCGTTCGCGTTTCCTGTTGGCAGCAAGTTGAAAGGTTTATTTGATCCTGTGTAAGTGGATTTATATACGAGTACCTACTTGCTTATAGTGCATAGGCAATTTAGCTACCCACTTTTACCTGCTCCTGAAGTCTAGTGGTCGCACGCGCGCGACTGATGAGCTGCACCCTTATTGCGTGACACACTGTCAATCTCAATCATTTTGAAGTATATTGCTAAATTGCTTCATATGTTCGAAAAAACTGTCTGCCCAATGAATGCTGTTGAACTGTTAAAATGAAAGCCATTGGTACTGATAGTGTCACGCAATTACCCCGCTGGTGTTAAGTTTGAGTCCTGGGTCCTGCACCCTAATTGCGTAACACACAATCAATCGGAATCGGTTTCATTTTGACAGTTCAACAACATTCATTGCGTTTACGTGTTGAGCAGACAAATTTTTCGAACTTATGAAGCAATGGATTAACAATTTGCCTCAAAATTATTCAGATTACGATTGATTGTATGTTACGCAATAAGGGTGCTGGGCAGTATTATTAGCAGCAGGGGCAGGATTTTTCAATAGAATTTATAGAACAGCTGCCTGGATTGTGCCGTTTGTGGATACAGGGTCGCCAGCTCTATTATGTGACGGACGGACCATAAAGGGCCAGAAAAGGTGTCTACTGGCCTTTCGAGGAGACAGGCGAAATAACTATTATGCTACGGATTTTCTATGCAAGCTTGTTGTCATAAGACATATCTTTAAACTTGGCAGTAAGATAATCTTACCAAGCCTATATTTTTTGTGTACCTACCCATTGTTTGTAATAGATAGTCCTTCTACTTACTTCTGTCCATATACTTACTTTTATCTTACAGACTAACACAGATATTCGAGGCTGGCATACTGGACTTCCTGAAGCGCGCAGACCTGCCCAGCACAAAGATATGTCCGCTGGACTTGCAGTCCAAAGATCGAAAGCTCAGGAACAGTGATCTTATTATGACGTATCTGGTGATGGTCGCTGGATCCGCTACTGCTGTCTCTGTTTTTGCTGCTGAGGTATTTCTATCAAGTATTTAAAAAAGAAACGGCTTGAGGCTAATTTTACCAGTCGGATCTTTTATCCGTGGAATAAAATTGACGTCTGACAGTTCTAGTATGGAAAAACTGACAAAAATTCAAAATTTATTCTTAGGATAAGACTTATTCTGGGTATAAAAGTTTGGTGAAGTTCGCCCATATTGACATTACTTTTTTAACATCAAAAGTAGGTAGTCCTTAAAACGCCAGGCCTTCATAACTTCCTAGTGTTACAACGCTAGAAAGAGGCACATAAAAATTATGCTTTATTTGAAGCAGCTGCGACCTGATATCTAAAACAAAATGTAGTTAATAACTGAGATAAGGCAGATTAAAGCACAAATCTTATTTTTCAGATATTCATAAAACGTTACGTATCCGGCAAACTGAATACGGACAAGAAATTAAAGAGAAAGAAATCGAAAATGAGCAAAAAATCGACGAGCCACGACGACAGTCGCCCGCCACCCTACGATTCTCTGTTTGGGAAGAATCCTCGGTTCAACATCGAGACTACACGTACAAAAATTATTAATGGCAGAGAATACTATGTATTTGAGACGGCAAACGGAGAAAAGAAACTCATTCCAGCGAGAGCACCTTCTTCATTCCTTTACAGATCCGATAAATAAGGAAAGGATTACTGTTAGCCTGTATTACCTCACTGCTGGGCAAAGAAAGGCCTCTCCCCATGACTTCCAGCTCATTAAATCCAGGGCTAAAGTGGCCCTCTGGTCGTTTTCTCCAGCTCGTCCCGCCATATTCATAGAAAGGATTGTGGAAACTTAAAAGATTCTCGCTACATAAGAAAAAAAAATTGTGGTAAAATGGACACATGGAAAATACCTCTGTAATAAAATTCTATACTTCTATCGTAGTATGGAATAATTCGATGTTTTCTCTAAGGTAGAAAAACAATTTTAACTTATCTACATATAAGCTAATTATCAAGTACAAAATATTTAGTTTAAGCGTGTGTGTGATTTTAGTATGTTATGATAACACTTAGCACATAAAAAGCACAATAATTTAAATTGGGGCAGAACTTGTAGCATATTCAAATAAATAAATTCAAACAATCTGTTGTTTCAATACATATTTTTATTCATTGTGAAACACAATCCACAATTTAACATTAATTTCATGGGATCCCTTCTTTTCGCATAATATTCTTTTTCTTAATATACTTTGGCATAACGATTTTGGCAGAATTTGTTTTGCCATAATAATACTTTGCCATATTCTTTTTTGGCATACAGTTTATGTTGGCATAATTATCTTGAAGGCTAATTTGTTTTGGCATAAATTTAATTCGCATAACGTTACTAGGCCTAATGATTATTAGCATAATAATATTTAGGCATGCAATTAATAGAAATAACGGAAACAAAGAGTTATTTTTACGTATTTATTTTCACTCGATTCTGAATCACTTTTTCAAGAGTCAGGGTGCCCCAAGGTCTAACACATCTCGACTTAGTAAAAATGCAATGAGAACTCACAGCAACCTCGGACAGGTTAGGTTCGAAGGGGATGACGGGGGCTCAAGTGAGCGAGCGGAGCGAGCGAACGAGCCCCCGTCATTCCCTTCGTGTTAGGTTCGTTTAAACCCTGCAGACAGAAATAGGGGCCCCGCGAAGCGGGGCTCCGTCGACTACGCCTTATTATTATTGGGGATCCCTTCTTTTCGCATAATATTCTTTTTCCTAATATACTTTGGCATAATTTGTTTTGCCATAATAATACGTTGCCATATTTTTTTTTGGCATACAAATTATGTTGGTATAATTATCTTGAAGGCTAATTTGTTTTGGCATAAATTTAATTTGCATAACGTTACTAGGCCTAATGATTATTAGCATAATAATATTTAGGCATACAATTAATAGAAATAACGGAAACAAATTTGAGTTATTTTTACTCGATTCTGAATCACTTTTTCCAAGAGTCGGGGTGCCCCAAGGTCTAACACATCTCGATTTAGTAAAAAGGCAATGATAACTTAGGATGCAAGAGCGAGCGAAGCGAGCTCGGGAATTGGGGCACCGCGACTCGGACAGGTTAGGTTCCTTTAAACCCTGCAGACAGAAATAGGGATCCGTCGACTACGCCGTATTATTATTGTTATGCTTAATAAAGTTATGCTTTAGAATGTTATGCTTAATAAAGTTATGTTTTAGAATGTTATGCTTAAAAAATGTATGCTTTAGAATGTTATGCTTAATCATTATTAGGTCTTAAAATTTTATGCAAATGGATAGGGAACCTTATTATTGTTATGCTTATAAAGTTGCTTATAAAGTTATGCTTTAGAATGTTATGCTTAAAAAATATATGCTTTAGAATGTTATGCTTAATCATTATTATGATTAGAGAAATTATCCGTAAGCTGTTTTGCGTAAATAATTTATGCGAAACTATAATTAGGACAAACAAAAGTATGCCAAGTTATATTAGGTCTTAAAATTTTATGCAAATGGATAGGGAACCTAATTTCATGACTCAACGATTTCATTAAAAAAAAACAAAAACATTTTCGTCGTATATGTACGTAGATAAAATTAAATTAATACGATTTTTTTCACAAATAGCTGCACAAAATCAATACAAAAAAATCTGACGAAAATTACAAGAATAAGAAAATTCGCAGACGGATTGTCGATTTCGCTGTTTTACAAAACCTCTAAATCAATCAATAAAACAACTCCGTTATATAAAACAACTGAACAATGTTATTGCGTTACGTTTAACAAAACTGCTACAGACGCCGTTTAAACGATATGCAGAATGGCTTACCTGCAGTCACTGGTGTGGCTATAACCAGGCTGACTCCTGACCTGAATTGGTTTAGGTTTCGTTAGCACTGTAACCAATTGCGCGCGAGCCGAGCGAGCGAAGCAAGCGGTGCCGCGGCAGCAGCCAGCGAGCGCTACTTCCAAGTTGGTCGAAATTACTTGACTATCTAGTATTTTTAGGACTGAGAGAGTAATTTTCACTCATATTACTCGTTTTAATTATTTCTGTTTCGGACGGGATCCCTTCTTTTCGCATAATATTATTTTTTCTAATATACTTTGGCATAACGATTTTGGTACAATTTGTTTTGCCATAATAATACTTTGCCACATTTTTTTTTTTTGGCATACAGTTTATGTTGGCATAATTATCTTGAAGGCTAATTTGTTTTGGCATAAATTTAATTCGCATAATGCTACTAGGCCTAATGACTATTAGCATAATAGTATTTAGGCATACAATTTATTAGGTATGATGTTTCCTGATATTTACTACTGTTATTGAATCATATGGGTTAGGTTAGGTTAGAACAGTGACAGATCCCCTCTATTCTTAGTGTTGTAAGTTGTGGTTTGGGTTAGATGAGGTTATAACAGTATGATGTTTCCTGATATTTACTTATTCATTACAGAATCTTGAAATTTTTTTAAAGGATTAAATTACAACTTTGCAATTATACATTTAGTGACACAATAGTTTTATGACACCACCATCCAATTAGAAAAATTAAAAAAATGATTTATTCTACCTACAGTGTAAAGTGCCTACAAATTTCATTAGAGCAATATTGTATAAAAATGTGTAAGTATTAGTGTCTAACATTTTAGGAGTTAATTATTATGCATATTTGATATGCCTATAAAAAATATGTTTTAATATACATTATACGTAAATAAAATGCTTTACAATTTTATGCTTAATCATTATTATGATTAGAGAAAATATGCTTAAAAAAATTATGCGTAAGCTGTTATGCGTAAATAATATTATGCGAAAATATAATTAGGAGAAACAAAAGTATACCAAGTTATATTAGGTCTTATAATTTTATGCAAATGGATTGGGAACCGTTTCGGACGCCATTATTTTTGTTATGACACACAGAGTCACAAGTGAAAAAATTTAGAACTAAAATCTACAATCTGATGTTTCATTTCACATTGTTTTACATAACCTCTAATCGTTAACCCGCTGCATTGATAAATGCAAAACGTTTATGCAATTCTGCGTTTTAAAGTTGTTATTATGAAAAATCGCTATACGTCGTTCAGTTGTTTTACATAACGGAGCTGTTTTGTAAAACAGCTAGCGGTTATGTAACAGCTTATGCGACAATCAATCTGCGACATTGACATCGCGAAGATTTCATTATTGTAATGAGATGAGCATAGACGTGGATCTCAAAAAAGTTACTTCATCTTTCTTTCTTTGTACATTTGATTAAGTTGGCGGACCACTTTCCACCTTTATACACTTAGTAATAAGGTTGAAAATTGGTCAACCTTGAACTTAGCCAACTGTACATAGAAACAAAGGTGCACATCATTTAATTCTTAATTAATAATATTGAGCAGTGACCCATTTGTCAGACGTCACATCAGTTCACCAAATAACCGTAACATGATCGGATTATATTATCATAAATTACATTGAAACTTAGTCCTATACAATAAAATACAAATCCAAAATAATTATTTTATAACATTGTGATTGAATCAAGGGAAATATCACAAAAAAAAAATGTAAGTAAAAGTCAACACACCAACGGAGTGGTGATTAATCTTTACTTGCTGTTTGGAGATAAATACACGGAAAATGATTTATATGACGCTATGCCAGAGGGGTAATTCTCGTAAAAACATTCACAGTCTGATCTCAGTCTCAATCTGTCAAAAATACCTCTAATTTCCCAACATTTTTGACATTGATTGTGAAAAACGTTAAAAATTTTGTCGCAATATCGTTTTACGTTACGTTTTTAATTACGGGAATTGGCCTTCAGATCATACCTATGCCATTCGTAATAAGAGGCAGAAAAAGCTGGTAAATCCTATTTCTAGTACATCCTGTTTGATACATAAGAACAGAATATTTTGTTATGTATCAATTTATCACTTCCATCTCTACTTAACTAGGGGGCTATTTAATAGAGATGGTCAACAATGGTTCAAATAGGGCAATACAAAAACGGTCAAACAACAAATATTTTTTCAAATAGGGACGTTTCATATAGAGACGGTCACTCTATCTAAGTTCAAATAGGGGTCCTATCGAAATGGATTTAATAGGGGAGTATAAAATTCATTTATAATTTTGGGGCGCAAGTGCTATAACTATGTTTTGCTTAATTGTGATTATCTAACTAAGTTATTATTGCAAAGTTACCCGCAAAATGCTCTAATGTCGTTATCTATGAAATGCTAGCCTAACACTGCCTAACTCGGCCATTACTAGTTATAACTACAAAATTACATCACATTTTTAAGTAATAAGAACCCCATTCTTATAATAAAGAGGGTAAGATGTTTTGTAAATCTATAAAAAAGGATATTAGCTTAGATAGGTCCTAAAATGTTTATCTTAACTCCCAAAGGAGAATTAACTTTAGGTTTTACCTAATTATAGTAACAATCAAATGTGAAAACCGATTTTACGCCTAGGTGATCTAAAAACTTCAGTTATTATGGAAGTACCGAGAATTTTGATTAACAAGATTTTGAAAGGTTAGATTTGTGACTATTTAATTCAATTTTAATAACTTGCCTACTATTTTTGACGCAACTTCACCTAACTGGCTACTATAAATCTAAACTGATTAAGGAAATGTAAATGTCGCAAATATGTAATGTAATTGAAGTTGCCAGTTTACTTTTATTATTATTTAGGAATACTTAACATAATTATCAATTGTCATCATCATTTATATTTATTTTAGATAAGATTGTTAGACAGTGTGTTGCGTCATCCACGTGGAAGATCAGTATCAGGTTATTGACCTCGTCCTCATAAATTTCCTATAATTTACAACGCTCTTTATTATTGCATGTTTTACAAAAATAATGCCATCAAGACTATCTCAAGATACAAAAATAAATAGGTACTTAGATACAGAGAAATACTTAACATAAGTAATAATCAATTACATACATTATTTAGATATTTATATTTATTTTAGATAAGATTGGTAGACATTGTGTTGGGTCATCCACGTGGAAGATCTGTAACAGGTTATTGAACTTGTTTTCCTCGTAAAGTTTCTATAATTTACAACGCTATTTATTATTGTATTACAAAAATAATGTCACCAAAAAGACTATTTCAAGATACAAAAAAAATATAATATGCGTATTGTACTTCAGGGATAAACAATCCAAAATGTATAAAAAGTTAGTGCATGAATTCAAGGAGATGTGCACTGGATTAAACAATTTGATACAAAATAATAAATCATATTTTACATCACAGCGTTATTTCAGTGTGGTGATTATTGTGAGAGCATATGGAGCACTTTCATTTTCTTTAAGAACCTGTACCTATTGATTTTATTTGAAATTTGTAAATTTTTTATCTATATTCGTCTAGACAATACTGCTAATCCGGTCGTGATTGCTACGATGAATAATATATTTTATTGTTGCCTTGAAGACATTAATTATTAATACAATTGAAATTATATAACTCACATTGCACAGCATTCAACAACATTGTTTTGGTATAAACAACAAACACCTCTTTCAACTCACAGTTGTGAAATACCTCTTATTAATAAAATATCCAATTAAACTTTACTAACGCTTACGTTAATTACTTGACGTGAAAGGATAACTTTTTTATTTTTTATTTTAGACACGTTGCGCGTCGTAATGATATTATCAGTTCAATCTCAGTAAAATATAATTCATTAATTAAATCATATCGCCTATTATTGCTATTTTTTTTAAATTAATAAAAAACATGACATGTTGCATCCGGAAATTATAAATGAATTCTATCTATATTCATTTTTAAACTTATGTAATATCCAATTACTTAAATAAAAAATAAAAAAATAAAAATTTACTCTAAGCATCTGTAACAATTTAGATAAGGTAAGTAAGTACTTAATTTAAAATGTGAAACGATGTTACTCTAACGAGTGAAGTTACACCTAGGTAATGTAGCGAATTTTTATCGAATTTTAGTAACAACAGCAGCACATGAGATGATTCGTTATGTTAGATGACACGTTAGAAATTCGTGGTTCTCTTATAATGTTCGAAATGTTATTATAATAAAATTGGAACTAATTTCACAGCTAATGTGTAGTGAAAGTGACGGGGTTAGTCCGTAACAGCTCGGTCGGGCCGGCCGGGTGTCAGACCGCAAGGCGACCGTCCACCATAGGCGACGGGAGCAGGGAACTAAAAAAAATACTATTATTAAACTCGCTTTCTATAATGCGTCTGCTGTTTTCTTTTAGTTGCCAAATACCTTAACATTAATATAAAATGAACTTAATTTATCTATCTACTTCTTAGCTTCTATTTAGCGGCGTTTTGTCTACAATCTTGTGCCGACAGTCGTGGTAAATGCATTTATTTTTATTAAAATGTAAAGCTGCAGTTATTACGTTTTAAAGAAAAGCTTTTAGAATTCGGGATCGAACATGCATACGGTGAAACATATGGTATATTAAATTGTACTTTTTTAACCTTAAATAATACCTAGGTACTTGCGAGATCTGTCGGCATCTAAAGATTTCAGGGAAGAAAATGAAAAATTCTAATTTTATGGTTGCCAAGTAATACTGCAATATTCCAATTTAGCCTCAAAATGTACGTTAAATGCACGCGAGTGTTAATACGAAGTTGTACTCTTTGGGCTTTGTAGGGTTACTGACAATATTTCCTCGCTGTTTCTTAACATTCACACACAATGAGTTTGAAAATATTCAACAATTTTTTAACAAGTAAATTAAAACGGCTTTAATAAATACAGGATCAGTTAACCTGATTTTATAAATACAATGGAAAAAAAAACTTGCAAAACATTTTCAACATCACTGCGTTTACTTGCAACTAACTACACAACATCAATTTACGACAATCCTTAATCACATATAACCGTTAGTAACAACGTGATATCACCGATAACATATCGAGAGATCGATAAAAATCGAATAGGTCCATCGCTACTAAGTTCCGTCATCGTTACTCTACTAACCCGCACTCTAAAGCTTCTAGGTTCCACGTGGTGGCTTTCCGGCCGGTTGCGCCTGCCCCATTGGTGGAACACATAGATTCGGTCCTAGAACCCATGGTCCGTTGTCTGCAGAGGTACGGCGTTACTGTGGGAGAGGGTGTGCTTTGCTCCTGGAAATCCTGGAATGTTGATAAAGCTCGTATTATATGAGGTTGGCTTCTTTATCCAAATGTGTACGCTATATACATCACCAAAACCGGTAAAAAAAAAATCTCCAAAAGATTTTTACACGTTGTGTATACTTAATCCACATAATATTGACTCGTTTTAAGAAAAAGTTGTCCCGCCAATGAAGTTGAAACAATGGGATCCCATCATACGAAAGTCCGGAAATCAGTAAAAAAAATTACACGGACAATCTATAACGCTCACATGTTTCTAATCTATTTCAAATAAGTACAAGAGGCATATTTGATAATAATCAGCTTCAAAGATAACAAACAATAGTTCTAAAGCAACAAGATTTATAATATAACGCATCGATAATGTACCACAATACAACTGTGTATTTTTAAGCGTATAGATACCGACTCTGGCTACAAGTACTTGATAAATAGTGTGATAACTTTGCTAATTATGTTTAATTACCCTCTGTGTATTGAGTAGGTACGTCGTGTTGGAGTATTGTAACGGAGAATAATATATTGTATTCCTATGAATTTAATTTTCCTTTAGATAGGGAAAATGTGCGTCTACCTACATTATTATCATATGTAAATAAATATCAACATATTTGGTCAAATAAAAATACATGCTATACGTCTACATCAATTTAATACCGTTGGAAACACTACCTATTGGGTGCGCTTGACATAAAATAAACGTTTACCTTTATATTATTTCTGAGTAAATTTCCATCGGTCAGACCATTTTCAAAGTTGATATAGGTCGTAACAATTACGTGTCCTTCGGAAAATATGCAACGATATTGATCAGACGGCAAGGCGGTCGCTCAGTGCTTCACAAACGATTAATAAGTACGCTACGCCAATTATCTTGAGAGCACTACTAGCGAAAGAGCATTCCACTTTTCTGCTGTAGAAAAATCGCATAATGCACTATTGGGAAATTGGCGCTTACTGTATTTTACTTCTGTATACTGATCATTAATATATGAAGATAGAGGAATCCAGGAAACAGGAGTATGTAATTAAAAAGGACAAAGGATTGTGAGTTAGCCATTTCACCTTATAGATATTTGTGCTCATACCATTTTACCCAACTGTGAACTTAAGTGTAATAGTTCCATCATAGTAGTCTAAAGATTAGATTATTTCTGCCACCAATAGTCATGCAAATCAAATGTTTATACATTATCATATCTTCGATGTCACCCTTTGTACAAGTAGGGTATAGTATCGGAGAACGTCTAGCTAGGTCGACTCTCATCTAAGGAAATCAAAGTCCAATCAATTGTAAACATTTTACTATTTTTATAAATCTTTTACAACAAATGAACACAGCCTCGTTAACAAACATTTGGCATTAATACAAAATCACTTATGATTTAATGAACCTGTAATAATAATAATACAACTATGATTCAACAAATAACTTCCATACAAATATATCTTCTATACATATCAAATATAATTATTCTAACGATTTCTACATTAGTTTTCAGTGAAAATCTTGATATTGTTTGACATGGAGAGGGTCGGGTTTTTCATTTCGTCCACTTTCAATGAAACCATCTCCTTGAACAAGATTTATCGAACCCTTATCGTTTCTAAAGTGAAAAACTGTAATTGAAATACATATAATACTGCTAAGTGACTGACAAACAAACCATAAAATTAAAATACTAATGAAAAATTAAATTCCTAATTGGATTCTTAGACAAAAAAAAAAGTAAAATAAAAATGAATTTGGTTTAAAAAATAAAAAGCAAATAGTATAGCATAAATTCAGTTTATTGTGATGTTCATGCGTAGTTCTTGAAGTATAGACAAAAATATAATCGACGCTTCCATTTGATAGAGAAGACGTGATGCAAGAAGCATATTTGTTAAAACATTCACGTTTATTGACTTGATTGTGCTTGCCCAGGCTTTATACAAACATTGTCAGCAATATCAGCAGTTACTTTTTAAAAAAGGCTATAAAAACATAACCTTTTTTTACACTGTCCCCAATTTTCGTAATTAGGGGCGTCTCGATCTTTCCCTGAAGACTAGTACAACTATTCTTTGGTCCTAAAGATATTTTATTCAAAATCGTTCTTTACACTTTATACACAATATACATAATATGTACAATGGGTTACATCAACAATCATCCCAAAACCAATTTAGATAATGTGCTTTATTACAACATAATTTGAACAAACGACCATTTTTCAAATTAAAAAAAAGGTTTTTACGTTTAAAAAGATTTTTAAGTGATCCCTTCACTTAAAACCACTTTTTAAAAGTAAAAACCTTTTTCAAATAGGTGTAATTTGAAACCACTTTTCAGATGTTTGAGTGTTCGAACATATTTATTAATTTAGCTGCCCAAATAGACCAAATTAGAAATAGTGGTTCGTTTCTAAAATCTTACCAGGTAGGGATAGAGGAAGGTGGAAAATTAGTCAAGACTGCGAGGTTTGAATGAGTTCAGCTTGGAAGATTGTTTAGCAGATTGGTTATAGGACCCGATGTGTTTTGTATTGTTATTAAGGCGCAGTGGCTAGCTACTAAATAATGTCTTCTGGTAAAAGACGCACCTGTTGGTTGGGCCCGCAACACGTTGCGTTGTGACAAAGGTCGTTCGGTGGACAGTGAAGTGCGCAGGGCGCTTCTGCTGATGCCCCACTTATTATCTGTAACAAAATACATGTTGTTTAAAGTTTACAGAGTCTCAAGTCTAAACGGAAGCTGAAGTTGTCGGGCAACGACGCGACGGTCTTTACTACGTAGTCCATATAGATTAAGATATATATAATTTTATTGGAAATGCATGTGGCTAACTTCTTCAAACTAAGTAATCTCATATTTCATATAAAAGAAATGTAGGCCTTGACGAAGAAACCACGCAATCTTTTGCTGGTTTTTACTAAAGTACTTCTTATTAATAAATTAATACAGTTAAGTTACTTCCGAGGTTTACAGTACCAATGAAATTATGTTATCATAATTTCATAAATAAATCAGATGACGGCGTAGCGGCGGCGATTGCAGCCCCCATCTTGGTGTTGCAATGTTTCTCGATTTCGAAACAGTACCTACCTAATGCGGTCACTTCGTGAAATATTTTTTAAATCTTATCTGATTATAACGTAGTAGTAGCACCTTCAGATAAGAGAAAAACTTGCACACAATCGATATTTTCTCGTTATCGTGATAATTTAACGAATAATCGTTGAAGTATTACTAATTTATGGTACGATAGTCATATTTAGCATAACGACATTTTATAGATGGCTTTATTAGATGACGAAATATGATTTTGAAGATTCCATTTTGGAATCATTGATTAATTGTCGCTATATTTCGAGTTCACATTTTTTATTACTTTTTTTTTTCAAGATTTTATACATTTGACCACCACCTTAACTGATGCCAAGCGAAGATGGGGTCGGTGATGGTGCACGCTTCCGTAGAAGTGGCATGTTTACTCGAAATTTGTAATACTCAGGTAATAATAATAATAGTCCCCCAAACCGAATTTCGGCCATGGCGACAAATCTCAACGGAGACCAGCCTTCGGCGCAGGAGATATTATAGTGCAGGCGTATGTGCGCACACAGAGGTGCACTCTCTCTTCCTTCACTTTCATAGTCCGATGCTTCGATCAATAATAGTACTAGATTAAGGATCAGGAACAAAAATCAGTCGCTCAAGTGGCCACGTTTGCACACACATAAACATCTACATTTCATAGAAAAAAGTTTAATAATATTAACAGTTTATTATAAACCTTAATACTTAAACATAAAGTTTAATTACCATTGCAAAATATATTTAAAATGTCGCTTGAAAATAAAATCGTTCTATTTTTAATTTTCAGTCATTTATTCTAAAATGAAACTTAAAGTCTAAGTAATAAGGTTAAAAACATACCAATTTGAAATAAGACCACAAAAGTATTTGTGGTCTTATTTTTCGGGCCGTTTTTGAAGCGCTTATCGGGAATCTAGTACTATTATACCGACTTTGACTTATTATTGATCGAAGGTCCAATGGGACGGTAACTCGACGGGAGAGATCAGGCGTAGGATCAACGGCTTAACGTGCTTTCCGATGCACGGGGGTATCACAACGTCAACTTCCAAACTCCCAGCTAGCATTAAGAACTCAAGACACAGGTTATAAGCAGTTATAGCAGGAAATACTGGCAAGGAGTTCCACTCCTTGCCAAAAAAAAAGCAAAAGGTATAAAAAAGAAATGTAAAATATTACCTCATTTCCACCAATAGGAAGCTCTACGAACTCAGGCTGTATGGTGGTTGAATGGATGCCTTCGTTATGGAAGAATTCTTTCACCTTCTCCGCAATCTTCATGTACTCCGACAAATTTCTACACCTATAACAAAAAAAAAACGTATTGTACGAAACTTCGTAAATGTTGTCTTCCTATTTCCCCTTTGTACCTCGAGCAAAATTTTTCATGTCAACATACTAATAAATAAAATTGAAGGGTCTGTTTGTACTGTCAAAATAACAGCTATTTACTAAATGCATAATTATGAAAGTATGTATAAGGTAGTCAAAAACTGCCTGTTAGTTCCGGCAAATCTCCGATACGGCTGGACCGATTTTGATGAAATTTGGTATGAGAATACTTTGAACCCTGGGGTAGACAAAGGCTACTTTGTATCGACATACCACGCGGGCGCGCGAAATCGAAAAAAAAGCAAAGAAGGTCCCGTTCGTCCACACTATGAACGAATGAAACTTTTTTTTCCCTTCCCGATCGTCAACAGTGTTGACAACCTAAACTCTTTTGTTTATTTTTGTTGCAATCTTTATTGTGGTCTATAGGAAAGGCAATATGGTAAATAAATCAGCAATTGTCCTTAACCGGAACATACTATTGAAAGGGTCATAATTTACTGCATATAGTTACGTGACTACTTTCAATGGTTTCAGTATCATTGTGTTGGCCTATAGAAAATATCTATTCAAATAAATAAAATTTAAGTGTCTGTTTGCAATGTCAAAATAACAGATTTATACAAAATGCATGTGAAAGTATATACGGTACTTATAAAATTAATAAAACATATTTTTTTCTGTCTGTTTGTCCCGGCTAATCTCCGAAACGGCTGGACCGATTTTGCTGCTGCTAAGCCGATGTTATAAGGAGTAATTTATTTAAAAAAAAGAATTAGTAAAGAGACATATTATTGCTTTCCGACATCCATGCGAACGAAGTCGCGGGCACAGCTAGTAAATAAATCAGTAATGGGTGATTCTAACACGTCCTCTTTAATAATTAATAGTCCTTATATAAATGATATTCGATAAATTATTGTCATAAATATCGATAATTAAAACTGCATTCAGTACGTGACCATTTTCAATGCTTTGAAAATAAGATGTTTTCCAAGCAATATTCTCACACAATGACCATATAAATTAAACAAAGAGCATTTATCATTGATTGTTATATCAACACGTTAATATTGCTCTCGCTTTGTAAAATATACAATGGGAATGTGTATATTATTTCTTTTTACTGAATGACCGCCCTCTTAGGTAGGTATTTTGTGATTTGTATCACAAAAAAAAAAAAAATGCAGAAATGTATTGCAGTGATTATTTAGAGATTGTGTGTTTTTAAATTGTCCTGTAACAAGTCGCTTATTTACCTTAAAACATATGCTAATAATTTATTAATTAAAATACAGGGAAAAAAACTGATACCAATATCGGGAAATCCCAACTCTCAACAATACAGTTTTTATATCGAGCTTTAAATACCTACACAACATAACATTTACCTTACCTACCTTTAAGATATTTTAACTCTGCTATATTTCAAGCAATTATTCAACTGACAGCTGCAAAGTTTTATTTTATTTTATTTATTATGGGACAATAAACAGCTACAATATAAAATGTTTACAAATAACAATAAAATAGGCTCATAAGTAGTATTAACAATATTGCAGCCCACTACATTATCCGCATGTTAACAAAATTAAAATAAGGTAAAAATTGCCACTAGATTAGCATTACTCAGATATATAAAAATAATAATAACAATAATATTTTTTTTTTAAATTGATTATTATAGTACAATACAATAAAAAAAAAATTGTATAAGATTTAAAAACAAGAAAAAATTGGAATTGTTCCTTATTATCACAAATAAGAATTAAAATTATAAAACGAGAAAAAAAAATACAGTATAATACAATAATAAAGTTAAGACGCAAAACAATGTAACGCATGGAATTAATTTTATCTGTTGGGGTCAATAATTTAATAAAGCCGCAAACACGTACACACAGTGTAAAATAAAGGCGCCAGCGCATTAGTTCATTGACATTGATTCTGGGACAAAGACTAGTTTGGGTTGGCTAGTTGCCAAAATGAATTTATTCGTGAAACGTTTTTCAAAAACAAACACTACCGGGAGAGCTGGAAAACTGCTTTTGTATGAAAAATAAACTTTTTAAAGCGCGTGGTTACATACTTGAATACGTCCACGATCACTTTCAGAATAATGAAAAAAAAAACTTGAATTCTGAATTAATTGGTGTATTAATAGGTAGATAGGTAGTGTACTTAAAATTGTAGCGCTATTAATAAGCTAGGGAATTCAGCTCATAGGTACAAGCTTACCTATGAGCTGAATTCTACAATTTTATTCATTAGAAAGAAAACTATGTTCTTAGCTTTCCTCTTTGTGACGTCACAAAACAAAAAGCGTAACAAAATAGAATAAAAGTAATTATAATAGCAAACGTAACAAAATGTAATGACACTTGTAACAATGACAAAGTAGCAAATGGTATGTTTATACATGCAACTATGTATGTACGAACATTGACACAGTCTCTTCAGCAACCTTATCAAGTTATCAGGCTGCACTAAAAGGCTTTGCTTATCACGCGGCGCCGTTATTGGCGCGTGTAAACGAAAGACCGACTGTTAGCTAGCGAAGGAAAAGTTACGAATATTTAGATAAATACACCGTGTATACTTACTATGACGTACTTGACCTAGTTGCAATGGACGGGTTCTGATTTGTACGCTAATTTGTACAATGTTACGTTGTCAATTTGTGTTGGAATAATATTTAGTTCATATTTGAACGTAAACAGATAATGATATTGTTATAATGGTGTCGATGTTGTACCTACGAGAGCGGCTAAGTAAAAATGAATGAATGTTTTGTTATGATGACACATACGAAGCAATGAAGTTGAAAATCCTACTAATATGTTACACATTTAGATAACATCTGAGGATATGCCTTTTAAAACCATGCTAAGTTTGATAGAGCCAGTCATTTGTTTGGGAAATCAAACAGTATTTTTAAAAACACGGATTATCTTCAGACCCAGGTTTATATCACAGAGCCTTTTTGATTTTGAACTTTTTTCCGACTACGATAGAGATCTTAGTACAAAATTGACAATCTAGACTAGAGTTTAACGTCAGTTTTTGTAATTAGAACCTTTAAATTTGTCGAAATAAAGAATGGTATTAAAAAATAGCTCGATGGTTTAAACCTGGGTCTAAAGATAAACCTTGTTTTGTAATAAGGCGTTCAAAAAATAAATGATTTATTTATATTATTGTCTGCAATAAAATACAGGAACATTTTAATTTATAAAACTCTTTCCATAAATAGCCTATTATGTCGCCCAATTTCCAGCTGTTGTTGGTTTTAATGAAAGGGCTACACTACAGTAATTCAAGCCTTTTTACTGAAGTCGCAACTGAAAGAGGTTTTACAGAACTCTTAGTAGCAATACAAAAAGGAACTTCGTGCAAAGAATTTCAATTGCGTGCCGTCTAGCCTAACTATAATTCCTAATTATCCTCCAAATAGGCTGAATAAGAAATCGTGCCAACATTTTTTAAGTAGTTTAGTGGTACTCAAGTTAGCCTAGTTTTCGTACGATTTAATTTTGTCACGTAAGTATAACAAAATGAGGGAAAACTGGATCAGATTTCCTCTTTTCTATTACATATTGCTTTTTTCAAGGAAGCCCATTAGGTTTATCCTATTCAACAAACATACAAACTTTTAACGGTTATAATAAAACGGTGTTTTCCAGCGATGCCTGTTCGACTAATTGAATGTCAGGCCAAGTTTTCGAGCTTTTACCGGAATGGATGAGCGACATCCATTTCGGCAAAAGCTCGATTTGGCCGACATCAATATTTCATTATCATCAATCATTCCTAAAACAAATGAACGACAGACCAAAGCCTGGTTTTATATGACAATCCTATGCATTAGTCAATGTAAAGGTAACCCTAACAGACTTTTTTTCAGAAAAAAAAAACTTTTTAAATTCAGACAAGCAGTTTTATGTCTTGGAAAAGTTTCAGGTGTGACTTATTTATTCGTTACAAAAAAGAGTAGAAAAAAATATGCACTTTTTCATAACATTTATATTGTCATTGTTTCCAACATCTTATTAGTTATGGCACAAATAAAACCAGTGTATAAAATATTTTCCCATTACATGACAAAGACTCTTCTAATACAGAGAATATAATTACTACTTTTATTTTATGAAAGTTCTAAAATGGTCACAAAAATAATGTCATGGAAAAGTGAATCTTTAAACAACTATTTATTTACAGCACTGCAGGATTTTATGAGACGCTTTGTTTACAGTTCATGATTAATTCGACTGTATGAAAACAAAGACTTTCAGGAAATACCGAGAAATGCGCATGCGTCTCATGAAGCAGATGTCCCTATTTATATACTACATGTAGTCTACCGTTGAAAGGTAAATTTTTGTTTCCTCTTTTTAAATAAAAATTTTAAGCAATCAAGGACATTTTCGTTACAAAAAATAAATAAATAAAATGGAAAAAAAGACAGGAAAGAATGTAGGTACTTTTATCTGCAATACTGAATTTGCTACCAAAGAGTTTGTTATTTGCTCTCATTTTTATTAGATTGCCACATTGTCCCCTTTCCATTTAAATGATGTCTTTGCTTTGCTATTTCAAAGTGTCACAATTCGCTTGACCTCTATCTTACACGTGTCTGTATCTTTTGGAATTTAGTACATTTCTGTTTTAGCAAACACCGAACAACTGGCAGAAATTATTATTTATTACTGTGCTTGGGTCTTTGTTACCGTGCATGTCGAAAATTTTATTGTTTTTTTTTTGCACGGAACCCTAATTATTTTTCTTAAATAAAAGTAGTCCAAGTTACTCCTTATAACATCAGTTATCTGTCAGTGAAAGTCCCGTCAAAATCGGTCCAGCCGTTTCGGAGATTAGCCAGAAAAAACAAATAGACAAAAAAAATTAAAATTGTTTTTTTTTAATATAAATTCCGTAAGTGTAAACTACTAGTGTACTTTCATATGCATTTAGTAAAAAGCTGATATTTTGACATTACAAACAGATACTTCAATTTTATTACTTTGTATAGATGTATAAGAAAGCTTACAGACTATTGAATAAACCAATAAATTCTATCAGAACAGCTCATATCAGAAATTATTTTTATGTACCTACATTCTAAGCAAATAAAGACCTATTCTATTCTATTCTAATCATAAAATATGTGAAAATGAGTAGATAAATACAGAAACAGACAATCATATAATTCCGAATCGGGATACAAAACCCATTCATTACTACACATACACAACATATTTATTTATTTATATATACTGTATATTCTTTCTGTTTTAACTACTTTCATCCATGATTTATTTCATACTAGCTGCGCCCCGCGGTTTCACCCGCATAAGTTTCGATCCCATGGGAATATCGGAATAAGAAGTATCCTATGTGTTATTCCTGGTTATAAACTATGTGTCCCAAATTTCATTCAAATCCGTTCAGTACTTTTTGCGTGAAAAGTAACAAACATCCATCTCTTCATCTATCCATCCTTACAAACTTTCGCATTTATAATAATAGTAGCAATATAATTACACCAGCAGTTCAATAGTCCACCGTGACTAATTTATAACTAAAGTATCACAGTAAGTAAATAAAGGTAAAAACAGAGTTTTATCAGCGGCTAATCATCGGGCGGTGTGCAATTGAATTAAGAGGATGTGTGACTAATTCGGTACGTTTCAATTAACGAATATTGTTACCAGCTGCTTGCAGTATTCGATTCGAAACTGTCATTGGTACTTACGATTAATGAACAATTGTTTTCTATGCGTGAAATCAGCAGATGTTGACTACTGAATAAATTGCAACATTTGCAACTCTCAATAGTCAAATGAGGTCAAATTCAATTCTATCAAATCGAGAATGTACTAGGAATAGATCTTGGGGGCTGATCTCTATTAAGTTCTAAGACAACGGCCTTAAGATCTATCCAACACCAGTTTCCTTGCCATCCACGGCTAGTCAACTAAAGCTATCCTACATACATACATAGACTCACGTCTTCCCTTGGGGGTAGGCAGAAACTACAGAACACCACCAGCTACTATCCTTACATACTCCTTTTGCCTCATTTACGTTCATACATCTGGGTCGCACGTAGGGTTGCCAACTCTTTTTCATTCAAAAATAGTAGTTTCAAAATAATTACCCAAAAAATATAGTAGGTTTTAAAATGCTTTATTTCCTAAAAGAATATTTTTTGCTACTTTGAGCCTTCATAGGTATTAGTGCAATTTAAATTAGTAAATACCATTAGCTCAGCTTTAGTTAATTTTGTACTGGCCCTTTTGCGCTCATCTCGCCATTTATCATTCGTTACAAGAAATATACGCTCTGTATAGGCGGAATTTGCCGGAATTGACATTATTATAAAATTTCTAGGGTTACATATTGACAACAAACTTAATTGGAAAGTACACATTGACCATGTATGCAAAAAGCTGGGGCAGTTTTCATTTATGCACTTCGCAGATTGGGGAAAATAGCGAATCAGACTACTTTGCTAACAGCTTACCACGGATACGTTAGCTCTACCCTCAGATACGGTGTAATATTCTGGGGCAACAGTACAGACAAGGAGCGTGCTTTAATTGCTCAAAAACGTTCCGTCAGGGCTATATTTAAGTTTTATGAAACTGACTCCTGTAAGCCATTTTTTTTAAAAGATGAACGTATTAACACTGCCGTGTGTCTATATATTTGAGGCCGCAGTATTTGTCAAAAACAATATTGACATGTATAATTACTACACGCGTATACGGACGCCGTAAGGACAAATTGCGCACAGTAGCTAGCAAGACTCATCAAATGCATGAAAGTATCGTTTGTACTGTACAGCTTCACGCATCTTTAATAATATTCCAGGGCCTATTAGAGTAATTACGGAAATGAAAAAAATTAAAAAGAATCTCCATGATCTGTTAGTAAACAAATGCTACTACTCTATAAAAGACTTCCTATTAGACAAATCACTGCTCCAATACAGCCCCCCTCCGTCATGATGCGTTCAGTGGTGTAGTGATGTGTACCTACTTAATTTTTTTTATATTTTATGTGACATCCTTATAATTTGTAATAATAATGTAAATCTAATTGATTTTTTATATTACTATTGTATGCCTTAAAGGTGGGACATAGCTGATCACAATTTTATTATTTAAGACCTGTATTATGTACCTACCTATGATCCACAATAAAGATATTGATTGATTGATTGATATTTTTTAAATATTTGTAAAATTTGCATCACTCAAAACTTGTTGTCATTTTTCAACTGTAGTTTTTGAAGATATATTTTCAATCTAGAATTGTATTCATCTGATTTATTTCTATATACAAATCATTAAGTAGCTATTTCCAAAACACAAACTACGAGGAGAGGCGCGAAATTGACAATCTGTCAAACTCGAAAGTGACATACCAGAATCGTTCAGAAATGATATAAACAGTTTACCCACCTAATATGTGCACTTGCGATGATCCTGTCCCCTGCAAGCTGCCACACATGGAACTCATGAACAGCGAGCACACCATCGACTTTTTCCAACAAGCGCCTCTGTATCGCGTCCACCTGAACAAATAATTAACGTCAGAAAAGACTCCGCGGCTTATCAACAACCAAACATTTGTAACAGACGGGTTTATTAACTTTGAAGAAATTTGTGGCTCGCGTCGAAAATATATTTCAAAATAGATCGTCGAGATTGTTTACTCAAAACTGTTTGACAGATGTTTGAAGTTGAAGGGTTTAAAGATGGCGTGTGTCGTTCGAATTTGAACTTTGTGTCAATGGTGTTAAAGATATCTTGAAAATGTTAGGAGTGGACCTAAAAAAACAATTGACGGGCGGAATCGCCTATTGCCTGGGAATGTCACAATGAATAACTGAAAATAAAACACAATCAAACTTGGTTCAAGGTTTATAATTGTTTTTAAATTAGGAATCGATATAGGAGTCACGTTCGCTGCGCTTGCGAAAAGGCCTATTCGATGAAATGGATGTTCAATTTACAATTTTATTGCTTTTATTTTATTTTTTTGTGTTCAATTACACCCATATTTCGTCAGTTATATTTAAGTTCCATGTAAACAGGGTGAGCCTATTGCCTATCGCCATCAACCGGGCACAAATCCTGAGTAATTCATGATGCAAAAACCCAATAACACTTGCTCGACCCGGGAATATAACCCAGGACCTCATGCTCAGCGGTAGCGCTTGCTACCATTAAGCAAAGGTTCAATAATTATTGTGGTATCGATAAACACTACGGTAATGTAGATCGGAAGTAGGAATTCCGCATTTCACTGCGAACAATGTAATTGTAAACAATGAATATTTTAGCAGTTGATTATTGCAGGGTTACGTTACACCCGCAGGTGTCAAGTTGCAAGGTTTTACTATTGTACTTTACTGCGTATCACCCGAAATTCAACAATACATAATCAGCCTATAATACGTTCCCACTGCTGGGACACAAGCCTCTCTGTGAGAGGGAGTGGGCCGTACCACCACGCGGGCCCGGTGCGGGTTGGGACATTTCGGTTCCCTCACGATGTTTTCCTTCACCGTTTTGAGAGCAGTGGTGATGAAATAATTTACACAAAATAAGGCGCCTTATCTGGATTCGAACCTACGACCTACATTTCGTAAGCCGCGGCCGTTACCACTGGGCCACCACTGCTCTATTCAATAATACTTTAAACAAACACTTTTTCAGTAAAAGCATTGTAAACTTTTTGTAAACTATCCAAACAGAACATTAATCTTTCTAATTATCTTTCAATGTCTGGTAGCGAAAATTGGTCAAGGCAGCGTCAAGCAAATATTTATGGTTTTTTGCTCATTTGTCTGTGTGCCTAATAACATAATCTTCCATAGTATTTGCTAGTACTTGCTAAATACAATGATGACCTACAAATCTGAAAAAAGCATGAATAAAAAATGATATCTGTATTTCAGAGCACTTTTTAATAATCTGATGAAATACTAATGAGACACAGACAAAAAATAAAGGAATAAGGTAAGTATTTTCTTTTCAGCTCATTCACTTTCAATTGGAGAGACTTGTCCAGCAGTAGACTGCTAAAGACTGATGATGGGGCAAGCATCTAAATTATTATAAAATGGAATCAAATGTTAGCGTTTTCTTATCTAGTATTATCAGCAAAATTTGCTAGCTAGCAGGGTCGCAGCAAGGCTCCCATTACATTTAAGTTTCACCACAATAGGCATAACGGGCAGTCCTCTATGCAGGCCTTTCATGGAGGCTGAGGAAACCCTTGCGCATCCCTTGCGTGCTCTTTGAATGCACAGGCGTCACCCAGATTAGGACTGAAACCCTCGGGGAACCCAGATCTTACACACATGTTCTTAACAGGCCAGAAGATGGGATCAACTTCTGGGAGGTGGGCTGGTTAGAATAACCACCGACGGCCGCCATGGCCCACGCACAATGGTCCATCTGAAGAACTAAGTGCGAAAACCAAACCCTCTATCTATATCTAAGCGAAAACAATAGAATGTAGAAGTAACACCACTGGTGAAAGCCATTTTAATGTTATAGAAAATCTTACCTGAATATGAGTTGGCACAGTTTGCAGGAGAATTAATGAGGACTCTCTGAGTAACGGCCACACGGACGCAAGTATCAAGATGACTAGGACTATACTGAGCGCGGGGTCGATATAGTATTTGTACTCCCAGTCCGTCAGCCATACTACTAGAGCTGATCCTACTACGATTAGTGAACCTAGAACAAAGGAAATTGGAATTAGTTAATATGTAATGTTACGAAAGAATTGTGTGTTTATCCCTGGAAGGCTTTTGAGCCAAATAAATGATGGATGGACTTTGTGAAAGATGTTATGGCTAGGAAAGTATGGTGAAAGAAAAAGACGTGTTGCGTCGATCCGAAATCAATTTGTAGAGAATGATAATGATGATGATAACAGAATGTTGTGTTCATCCCTCGAAGGCTTAAGCACATGAGCAGAGCTCTCCTGATGATTTAGCTGTCGCATTTCGCAAGCCAGTCCTACTTCGCTTTTTATTTTTATCAAGCGTATATGAGCATTAAAAATAAGAATGGGATATCTGGATTTCTAGAGCAGCATTTGCTTTGGTCTGTGCTTTTATTTAGCTGCAAGATTATAATTACGTGATACGGAAAAAAACGGTTTTATACCAAAACAAAATAATAGGGGTTATCAAAACGCCATGTGTGATAAAGCCAGGTGTTTAACGGATGAGTTAACACATGATTGTTATTTCCCCCGTTCCCATACACGATAGGAACCTTCTATTTACTATTACTTACAAAACAATCGATCATGAACCAGTTCCTTATCTATCTCAAAAATACGATTGAGTCCCACGTACGCACGGGAGCTCTTTTTAACGCGACGTTTCTTTGTGCGCACTGGATTTTTAACGCTCGGTTTAGCGGCGTGCGTTAAAAATCCAAATGTGAACTTTTTCAACACGCTAGGGATGGACTGTCTTCTCAACGCTCGGTTCAAAATCAAAATATTAAACACATAAACCTACATGGGCACTTATGAAACGTCAGAAGCTAGGTGCACGGTTCCAAATTGGTCGTTTCCTTGGAGAAGAGCTGGCAAGAAACTCCACGGTTACTCTTTTAAAAATAATTGGCTTTTACAATGTTTTCAAATTACAGTAGGTATGGGAGGACAGCGTAGGCTTGTCAACAAGTACCGGGTACTTGATAAAATAAAAAATGGTCTACAGATCTACAGCCGTTCGACGCAGAGAGTTGAAAACACACGCACAGTCAAAAAATTCGTGTAAAAAAGCGCCCATGCGATTTATTTTGTGCCTAATCGTATTGCTACTGTCACGTTTATCATTTAAGTTTCGTCATTTCTCACAGCGCTAATCAAGGAATGTACGTATTTACTATGTAACGTGAACCTTGAAAGTAAAATAATTGATAAGATGACCGATGATCAGCGTAACTGATCAGATTACTATAAGGTTAAAGATAACACACCTTTCGTGAAATTGGTACAAGGTTACTACTGTTTCGCATTTGTTTTCGTATCAAAATAATGTCAATGCTAGTCAATATGAGAGGATAAGGATGTTTTTTTCGGAATTCTGTTATTCACGGATTTTTTATGGGTGGGACAGTTATTTATATCTAAGCCTTAGTTATAAATAACTGTCCCACCCATGAAAAATCCGATTGCACACACCTTAGATATAAATAACTGTCCCACACATAAAATTTTAAATTTATAAATGTGATAGCATCTGTCCGCGACCTCGTCCGCGTAAAATTTCTTGTTCCCCAGACGCATTGCATCGCATCGTCCGCCCGCGTTATTTCGTTTTCACTTAGCGTTCTATCTGCCTTTTTTCCCTTTGATCGGCTCCTAAGGATCGTATCGTGATGTATAATAAATAACCTATAACCGTCCTCAAAAATTGTGCTATCAAATCCAAGAAGAATTTTTCAAACCTGAGTGGTACTTCCAAAGATTAGCGCGTTCAAACACAACAACAAGCTCTTCAGATGGGTAACATTCAATAATTTCTCGCGATTTAAACCCGCTCCCTACATGCGCAACACCATCTCAATAATTTTGAAGGAAATTTCTAATCCATTGCTTCATACGTTCGAAAAATATATCTGCTCAACAACGTAATAACGCAATCTACTGCAGTTAGTGTGTTACACAAATTACCCCGCTGGTTTCTAAAAAAATAACTAACACTCTTTAAGCTCATGTGAGTAGTTGTGAGTTGTGATTGGATGACCAATATAACAACGGCCAATTAAATCACTTGACATGAGATTAACAAACTAAATCCAATACATTATCAGAATCCGGGGATTAAATTAACTACTATTTAGTTAGTTTAATCCCAAACCAGACCAAACACAAAACTATTGTGCTACTTTACTCTAAAGGCTGATTTTTCAATCATCAGAGGGGTAATTCTCGTAATTTTATGAACGTTCAGATCTGTCTCAATCTGTTAAAAATATGCGCCGTAATAATATAATATATAAATACGCCGATATGTGTCTACAACTAGATTTTGAACGTTTTAAATTACGAGAATTGTCCTTCAGATAACTTGTATCTGAAGGACAAACATGTCAGTTTGACATATTTTCTATACAAAACATCAATTATATTCCTCAGATAAAAGTTATCTGAAAATTGAAAAACCGGTCCTAGAATAAAAAAATGAAAGAAGTAAGTAAGGTGTAGGTAGAAATGGGAAATCTCCTCAACCTTCAAGTAATGCAATGTCAACAATTTACCTAGAAACCGTCCTTGGAAAAGAATAAAATATCAAATGCAAAGAACTTAATGGATCATAAGTGGATACAATTTCCTCAATTGTCTGTCTTTACTACTTCGTGGAAAGATATAAGCAGTTCACGTGCTCCAATTTTCTTTCTGCTCCAGACGCCCGTTCCCATCTATTATGCACTAGGTTCCTTTGACCGACGCGCCTTTCGACTGTGAAATCTTAAGACTTCAAAGGTCGAGTTGAATTTGCAAGACCCAATCAATACCTTTAACAATAGCTGTTTAACAATAACACAACAACGTTGCTTTTGAATAATACAATAGTTAAAGGATTTGATGTTTAATTTATATGCTTCCTTTGAGTAGCCCTGACTGCCTATGACTGACTTAGATGTAAATAATTGCAAGCCTAAGTAGGTACTATAGAAAGGGAAGGCCAATTCTCGTAATTAAAAACGGTAATTAAAACAAAATCAAGCCGCAATTTCATCTCAGCGACAATCTATATCAAAAACATATATTTTTTACAATTCTGACAAAGAAATGTAAAAATAATTAAAGAAAGGTATCAAACTGCTAAATAAGGAAGAAGATAACTCGTTGCATTTTGTTTGAAAAGATACACTTCAATATTGTAATCAGACATTTTAAATACTTACCTAAGATCTTTGATAAATTCTCAGACGTATTATTTTTAGGGACCTTTTAATTGAACACACGAATCTAGGAAACTGTCAGACAGCAATGGAGAGGAGTACTGCTGAACATAAAGATATCAGATGGAATAAGTAACAAAACTATCAGAAAACGCACGAAAATAGAAGATGTAACAACGACAATAAGAAAACTTAAGTGGAAATGGACAGGCCATATAGTAAGAGGCATTGAGAAGTGGGAATAAACATTCTATTTTGATACCCAAGAAATAGAAGAAGAAAACGAGAAGGACAGTTTCAAAGGTTCCCACCTTCATCTTCAGACGAAATAAAGGATATACTTAGCAGGAAAAATATGGACTAGGAAAGCGACCAACAGAACCGAATGGAAAGAAATGGAGGAGGCCTTTGCCAAAGTAGGGCAAACAGACCAAGTTGACGGTTTCATCGTCTCACCAGAGTCGTCAAACAAAAGAGTTTAATCATTGTCAAATTCTGTGTCTAATAAAGGCTTATATTATGAATTCAACACACACAAGTCGATAAACGTCGTTAGGCCATTGACTCTTTGGGTTAATTGACAAATTTATGTGTAAGCATGCACATTTCAAAAAACCAGGGTGTTTCCGTGCTTCTTTGCAGAGAAAACTAGTCATTAGCAAAAAGGGTTTTTAACCGACTTAAAAAAAAGGAGGTTATATTAATTCGGATGTTTTTTTTTTTCCAATGTTTCTCGGTACGTGGCGCTCATGTTAAAGAGGTTACTCACAAGTTCACAACTAAAAAAAAAAACAATTTACTTAACACTGCAATGCTTGTACGAGAGATAAGTGTGTGTAGTCAAATGTAGTGCGCATTGCCCCATTTAATATAATTATCATGGATTAAACTAAGGCGAGTAAACACTTGTATTGCTTGTGGCGCTTAATCCCGATTAAAATAATACCTACTATTAATTTTAAAACGTACTTGTAATGAAGTATGTGTATTCCACCCGATAAAGCAATTGAATTAAGTATTTTATGGATACTGAAATGATAATTATAATTTCCATGTTAAATTAAACATAAATGCGTTTTGTTTTCAGCTATTTTACGACTTTAATTAAATGTTAACAAGAATACAACAATCAATTTTCTTTTCAATTAAGTTTGAAAATATCAGCAGGGTTTTTTACTCGAGCTTGTTACGATTGAATCCGCAATTTCCTTGTCGAAAGTATTTAGACAATGTCAAGGTAAACTTGGCTATGGATCAAGTGCACCAAGGTTTAGTGCTAACCTACAAGAACCTTCGTTGGCAGTGAATGGAGAGCAGGACAATAAACGTCACAGCGTGTGACTTGCGCTAAAGGGTCAAGTTACTATTCGGTGTTGGTTTACGTTGTGTTTGAGAGAATATTTGTGGATGATTTCAATTTTCAACGACATATATGTAGACTAATTTATAGATATCGACACCCACGGCTAATGTGTCCACCGAGATATGGTGTTTACTCTTCTTTTAGAGTCGATGGTACTTCTCAAATTAGTTGTACTCATTGTAGTTGGTCACGTTATTAGCTGGTGTTTATTCCGCTTATTGAGGTACAAACACGGACATCTCAGTGTCTATAAGATTAGGGGACAACCAAAGATACGGTGGATGGATTATGCGAAAGATGATATGGCTAGAAAGGGGGTGGTCAAGGGGGTGAAGAGATGATTGGAAGTAGAAGACATGCTGCGCCGACCAACAAATAAATTGAGGGCAACCGGATGATGATGTTGAAATTGAAACAGTGCATCACTGTGTGACAAAACGGTTAAATAGCTGTCATCTTAATATTATAAAAAGGTAAAATTTGTTTGTTTGTAAGTTTATATGTAGGGGATAATCTCCGGAACTGCCAGTCTGCTTTGAAAATTTTTATTTGCAAATGGTAGCCCAATTCTTGAGGAAGGCTTTAGGTTATATAACATCACGCTAGGACCTAAGGAGCCGAGCAAAAAGAAAAAAAGACAGAAAGAACGCTATGCGAAAACGCAGTATTAGCGGGGGCAGGCGATGCGAGATGCGATGCGACGGGGTGTTGGGGGAACAACAAATTTCACGCAGACGATGTTGCGCGCAGAAGCTAGTAGCCCCATGGACGCACTAGCCTCGTGGACATATTAGCCCCATGGACACACTAGCCTCGTGGACATATTAGCCCCATGGACACACTAGCCTCGTGGACATATTAGCCCCATGGACATACTAGCGTCGTGGACATATTAGCCCCATGGACACACCAGGCTCGTGGACATATTAGCCCCGAGTGACTATTATATTTCTAGTTATGCCGATTATTCAGAAAGTGAATTCGGTTATGAATAGATTATGCTATTATTATCTTCCCACACAATCCAGTCTTGGTTAAATAAAGGGTTGGATAAATATCAACTATTATTTTTGGCAAACAAGGTTTGAAGAAATTTTTGGCACTGAATGGCTCCCCGTTATGGCAGTATTGACATTAATTTATTGTGTCACAATGATACAATATTTTTGTATGTATCTAGTCAACGCCTACAATTTTTAAATAACATACTTTCCTGAATTTACTTTTATGACTTGTGGTGTGGGAGGAAAGAAATGTTTCATCATATTTTTATTTCGAAGAATATTATCGTTTTTATAGTGGGAATACCAATAAAATAAACATAGAAATCCACGAGGTTGCGGTTTTCCAAGTACCTACTTGAATGAATTCTCTGGGTTAGTATTAATCACCTATTGAACGAATAAATATTTATAGTTGTAAATAAGAATGAGGTAAAATCCTTCGAATTTAGTTTTATACTTATTTATTTCCTTATGATCACGTTTTAAATACCTACGCTAATACGCTAATTGTACAAATTTAAATGGTCTCGTGATTTCGTCTCCAATGAACAACAGCAGAGTCAAAACGGTTATTTATTCAGTAAATATTGTAGCGGGTCAGGGGGCCTGATCTCTCACTCAGTCAACGTATATATATGGGCCCGTCCGAAAGTAGTTCGAAACTTCTAAATGGATCCGACACTCGATTAATTAACATTTTGGACGTGCAAAAACACATCGGGAGTAGGGATAACTGTTTAATCGTGGTGTCATTCTATTCTATTCTATTCACACATTCTTAGGTCGGGCCCTCAACTAATCTTATGTCAGTAGGTGAAATGGGGTAGTAATCGCCCGTAACTTCGGCAGAAACGACGGTCTTCGTGCTTTGCTTTGGGAGTAGGACCCATCTCCACTGTCCAGGGTGTGCTTGTCGAGCTTGAGCATTCTCACTCAACCCTCTTAAAATAACCCGCCGGTTCCACAACACTCCAAAAGCATTCATTTAAAATAATTATGCTAAATCAATCCCAGATGAATCAAACTCACTCACATGTAAACCATGTAGGCTACAAATAAAATGAGTGATCGCCTTTTCGAATCAATGGTGTGAATTTCACACGCGATATCGCAAACAGCCGATAGCGTTAACCACTAGTTCAATTAAACGTTTCTAGGCTAAGGCAGTGTTCGTTGACCTAAATGTTACACAGCTTTGATTAACACTAGTCCCCGCCCCAGGTATAAACGGGTTCCGTTTTATAATTAGAATTTGGCTTCAGTAATATTTTTTCGCCTCACGTGTTGAACTCCTGGATCGTCATAACAACTCTTTCTTCTTATTTGGGCCACCCTTGCACAAGTTTTTATCGCAAAAAAGTACTGGTTTTCCTCAAGAATTGTGAAAACCGTTACTATAGAAACAAAACTCTTATTAAGTTTTAAGGAAAAACCAGCAAAAATCAGCTACATATTCATTCTACAATGTCGGCAATGTAAAGACTGACGTAATGGATGGCGATAAACGACAGGGATTGCTTACGCAGTTGCTTACGACTCGTTGAGTAGATGCAATTAAAATCCGCGTGTAAGCATTCGTATCTAACTTTCTCTTATTTGATTTGTCTACACTTCTACAGCACGTAGAACAATTTCTGTTTCATGTCTACTGAACTTTAAGATGAATGAATACATAATCAGCCTATAACGTTCCCACTGCTGGGACACAGGCCTCCTCTTAGTGAGAGGGAGTGGGCCGTAATCCACCACGCGGGCCCAGTACGGGTTGGTAGATGTCACGTGTCTTCGAATTTTTGGTTCTAGGACACGACGTTTTTGGTTTCCTCACGATGTTTTCCTTCACCGTTTTGAGAGTAGTGGTGATGAAATAATTTACACAAAGTAAAGCGCATGTCTGGGTTCGAACCTAAGATGAATGAATATCGAAACTAATCAGATGCCAGTTTAAATTAATTTTTAGATAGATAGAATATTCTTTATTATATATAAAATAAAAATTACAGACATAAATGTAGAAATTTTACAAGGGGTGACACAATGGGCGATCCTATCACTAAAAGCGATATTTTAAAGACAACCTTTGGATGGATTAAGGGAGAAGGAGAGACAATACTGAAGGTAGGTAGGTTAGTTACATTAAGTATCAAAAACTCTAAGTGGTAAAGTGTATACTAAATAAAGTGTCGTCGTGAAAACGTTATCGTAACCACTTTGCTAAAGAGGTAAGAAATAAAGTGGGCGTATTAGAAAAGAGAAAACATAATGGCTAATGACGTAATTGTGTCATCGGCCACCTTTTTGTTCTAGTCGCCTACGGATTGACTTCGTGGGTATCGAAGGCATAAACAAATAAAAAGTATTTCTTCCAATTTGACATGCAACTGGCAACAGTGAGGCAATCAATTGCACGGATATGATTTTTCAATGAGCAGAAGTCATGATTGATAATTGAATACTAGGTATTAAAGTCATGGCAATGGCGACACATACATGATTTCCGAATGAACTTTGGAAATCCCCATACCAATGAGGATTGCCGGGGATTTCCAAAGTTCATTCAGAACCAAATTGAATTTCAATACTCAATACTCAAATCTTTATCTTTATTCAATTTGGTTATAATCTCCATAATCTATATCTATAATAATCTATAATATGTCATCATCTGCCTAGCCTTTTCCCAACTATGTTGGGGTCGGCTTCCAGTCTAACCGGATGCAGCTGAATACCAGTATTTTACATGGAGCGATTGCCTATCTGACCTCCACAACCCAGTTACTGGGTAATACGATACCCCTTGGTAAGACTGGTTGTCAGACTTTCGGGTTTCTGACTACCCGTAACGACTGTCAAAGATCCACGAATGACAGCCGGGACCAACGGCTTAACGTGCTTTCCGAGGCACGGAGGGGTCTCGGTATGTAAAGATGGTCACCCATCCACAGAACAACCGCGGCAAGCGTAGCTTAACCTGACCGATCGACCTGTGCGGCTGTTATTATTTAGCCATGTGCCCCTCAATAATCTATAATATGTAACAATAATAAAGCTGAAGAGTTTGTTTGAACGCGCTAATCTCTGGAATACCCAGTCGGAATTGAAAAAATATTTTTGCATTTGATAGCTTAATTCTTGAGGACTGTTATAGGCTATTTAACATCACGCTATGATTCGAGAGGCTCTTATGATTCGAGCAAAAATAACAAAAGTCAGAAAGAACGCTAGACTAAAACGAAATAAGAGCGCGGACGGGCGATGCGATCGATCACGCGGACAAAGTCTCGGGCAGAAGCTAGTGCTATACTACTTACTAGAAGCTAGTACTTATGGTGGCCTAAGAATGATCTCATATGTATGTAAGGAATGGAATAGTATACTTAGTCACTTTGTATCTGAATAAGACGTTTTTAATCGCTGTATATACGATGAGCAAAAAAACAAACAAAGAATCACTCACCTAAAGCATCAGACAGGATATGCAAGAACACGCCTTTCATATTCATATGTCCAGGATCGTGGGCCGCTCTGCATGGCGTCTGCTTCTTATTATTAGCTAGTTTGTCCGGTTTCGGCGGGACCATTTCGTCAGTCTCTTCGGTGTCAGTCGCGTTGTGACCTAAGGCCATGTCTGCATTGCTGTTGACGATCTCTGTGAGATGTCTCACGTTGGCTGGGGGTGGGACCCCGCCGTGGGAATGACCGTGGCCGCCGCCGTGATCTACGAGAAAAAGGTTACGTTTAGAATCAATATTACAATCAGCCTATAATGTTCCCACTGCCGGGACACAAGACTCCTCTCTGTGAGAGGGAGGGGGCCATAATCCACTACGCCAGCCCAGTGCGGGTTGGTGGATGTCACATGTCTTCGAATTTTTGGTTCTTGGACATGCCGGTTTCCTCACGATGTTTTCCTTAACCGTTTTGAGAGCAGTGGTTATAAAATTAAATACACAAAGTAAAGTGCCTGCCTAGGTTCCAACTCACGACCGTACAACTCGTAAGTCGGGACCAATACCACTGCTCTGAAAGACTCGAAACAAAATGTCGATTATAAATGGGTTTTCCTGGGCCTCCCCCAAATTCTTCCTTGTACTGTTTCTGCACCACTTCGAAGCAACCTTTGCAGTACGCCATTATTTATTTAACCATTTATGTACACACATATCATTGAAAAACAGAACAGAAAAAATAGGTACACAGGTGATGCTTATTTCATAAGAAATCTCTTCCAGCATACCTGAGATAGGACAATAAATACAGAGATGTAGACAGCGTGTGATTATTACATTCAGCCAACTCTATTTTCCACCAATGTTTAGTAGGTATAGAAATATTGATTCAAGGAACTGTCTTATATTAGGAAAGGTAAAGGATCCTTCAAGACAAAAACAAATAGAAGACACTTCAAATGTAGAGCAAGCTGTATCGGTGATTATGATAAGGTAAGGCCGTAAGGAGCCATGCCTCCAGTTGCACCGAGTTTCGAATTATTAGGTGTGTGTTTGATCCACTTCGCTTCAAATAATAACAATATAAATGAGCCTGTAAAGTCTCGTTTGCATTGTTATAAGGCGTTATAATGCAAAAGAGGCTTTACAGGCTCATTTAAAAGGTTTTGTATGCAAAACAACTCCATACATATTTGCAGGCAGAAAATAGAGTTTCAACTTTTGAGCCCTACTTCCGAACTAGACTCATTTGCATGCAGTGGCATTCAGGTAGGTTTACTTTTGGTTTAGAAGCTTCCGGTAATCAAAACTTTCTTCAGAACATGTAGTTGTGTACATATATACACATATTCGCCTATGCATTTTTCAAAACAGTTGTCTAGGTAGTATTTTAGCTTTGAACTACTTCAATATTCAATAAAAAAAGAGAATTTAAATGACTAACAGAACAAAAACAATAATTTAACATTGCACAACGTATAGCGGACATAGTTACAATATGAATCATGTTTTATATTATTATTACAGCTAAAACATGCCATAACCAAAGCGTATTCGATAACTCGAACCGGAAAAGATCGGTTAACCGCTCTTCGGAGGAAGTAAAAAAAAACTAACGTTACAAAAAATCGAAATTCGACTTGGATGATGTTTTATAAACAAGTAATAAATATTTATGATATAGGTCCATGCCTGGACCGGTCGTAAAGAATGTTAGCATTGTGACGCAATAGCAAGGTCAAGGTACAGTTAGGTTTAATTTACGCTCATGGACTGCATCTCGAGAAGGTTGTTTGTATGAGGTCTTAATGCATAAATATAATAAAATAGTAACGAAGTCAAAACGGCACATACAATATTTATGAGAAAGAAAGAAATTGCTACGAGGTGTGGGAACGAGTCTGGTGCGGAAAATATAGTTTTTTAAATTTTTGTCTGTTTGTCTGGATGTATGTTCCGGATTGGGGCAAAAACGGCTGAACGGATTTGAATGAAATTTGGCACACAGATAGTTTATAACCTAAGGATACTTTTAATTCTGGTTGTACGTTCATGTGGGATATTTTCCGACATCCGGCGAAGTCGTGGGCAAAAGCTGATATTGTGCTGTTGTTGTTGTGTTTAGTTTTATGATCTTCCTGAGCGAGTCGCAATAAATACTTTTTCTTTCTTTCTATATTGCTACAAAAACTGTTTAAAGGCTTTAAGGAAGATGATTGTGGAATGTTAAACACGCAAGTGTATTGCGTGTAGGTCAATGGTTAAACAGTCGGATTGGTACAAACAATAAAAATTTAAGCCCGGGACATAGCGGCACGCAGGACTGTTAAACGAAGTTAGAATACGGAATCAAGTCTTTGCGTTTCTGTTAACTTTTAAGAAATCGGTGAATCACCCTCATTCTATTGCAGTCGGATAAAAATAAGATATTGTAAGAGTTTCGTGTACAAACCCACGCATTGCTGATAGTTTATCGGTCAGTAACATGCTTTCAAATATAAATATTTATTTACATCGACGTACCTTTCGTGTAAAGGAGGAAAATATGTTAATCAATAGGTACCTACTAGCATAATGTGGACCAGATGGATTTTTAAATAAGTTTTCCATTTATCCTGTAAACATTTATTACATTTATATGTCTGTAAAAAGTCATAAATAAGATAATTCCATAAGAATAGACAGTTCATATATTTATTTTATTACGCATTTTAAAGTTAACTTTTACGTAATCTTGAATAGTTCGTTATTTAGGCAGCTGTCAAAAAACGATAAACCTAGTGGACAAAGTATAGTTTTGTTTATTTGGATCTTGATTTTTTTATGTCTTTTTTTTAAAGTAAGTAAATAGGATAAATAGCTTGTTTTTTAGAATAAGTAAATGTCTACAACGACATAGATATCCAAATCCTTTAATCTTGTTAGGACTGCAATAATCTGCATGTTAGAAAAGCCGATGGGCGATAGCGAGTACTTATCAATGTACTTACTTATCATCTGCCTAGCCTTTTCCCAACTATGTTGGGGTCGGCTTCCAGTCAATCTGAATGCAGCTGAATACCAATATTTTATTTTATTTTACACTAGCTTCTGCCCGCGGCTTCGCCCGCGTGGATGTCGGAAATCATCCCACGGGAACGCACAGTGTATTATAGAGACCATTTTTCGGACATCAGTTTTTTATTAGAAATACAGATATAATTAGTCATTTAAAACGTCAGAGTAGAACTCCCGAGTGACAAATATGCATAATTTTGTAGATTTTTTATTTTTAAATCTCACAAATTTTCGTCTGGATAAAGTTTAAAAAAAATGTACACCTAAAACTAATTGCAATAAAAAGTAATTAATTAGGTAGTTCAAAAGTGTATTTTAAGATTCATTTTATAGAGCTTAAAATAATCGCGTAAGTTGCTTAGAACCGGAGAAATCATATTTTTTTAATTTTTAGTTTTTATTTTTTTTCTCAAGTAATCCGCTATTTTAGGAAAAGATATTAATACTAAAATTCAGATCTGTTATTCTTCTATTACTCACAAAAACACTATGTCCTAATCTTGGTGGAGTCTAGGTACTACAGGCGATTTTAGTTTTATCCGGATTTTTCTTCATTAGGGTTGTCACTCTTTTAATTAATTAAATATCCGGATATGAATAAAACTGACAATAAAATTGGTGTTAGTTTATTTCAGTGATACGTTTTATGCGGCATGGGAAGGGGTCCACCCTCGGAAGGCATTTTGCTAAAACTCCATGTCGATGCATGTAACGTTGAGGAACGGGGGTGAGGCATCATGGAGCCGTACCAGACCCATGATGCTACTTTGCCTCAGCAGAATCTGACCCGCTCTGCTGGGGGATGTCCTTCTGGGCTCCGACCAGAGGACTTAATGCTAGGATGGCATGAGGGCGCCAACCCTCAAGCTGGTCAGCGAGAGGCATTTGAAGCTGTGGATACCGCCGCAGCCGGCTCTCTTCATCCTCCGGGAGTGTCCGCAAGTTCACAAGGAGATGAACTCAGAAAAACATTAACTCGATTGGACGTTTTTAAAATGTTTACAAAGAATACCTGCCTTAGAATTTAGCCTTAGTTTTGAAAAGCAATTTAATATATTAGTTTTAACAAATCCTAAAAAAATAACCTATATAATTTTCTTAAAAAAAAAAGTGGTCCCATCGGATAAAGTGACAACCCTAAAAAAAACGAATTTTTGACTATAACTTCTAAACTCCACGATATTAGGATGTGATTTTTTTGTGAGTAATAGAAGAATAACAGATGTGAATTTTACTATAAATATCTTTTCCTAAAACAGTGGATTACTTGAGAAAAAAAATAAAAACAAAAAAGTGAAAAATAAATATTTCTCTTGCTGTAAGAAACTCACGCAATTCGTTAAAGCTCTATAAAATGAAGCTTAAAAGACACTTTTAAACTACTTGATAAATTATTTTTTATTCCAATTAGTTTTTGGTGTAGATCTTTTTTAAACTTTATCCGGATGAAAATTTATGATATTTCAAAAAAAAAAATCTACTTGATTAAGCATATTTGTCACTCGGGAGTTCTACTCTGACGTTTTAAATGACTAATTATATCTGTATTTCTAATAAAAAACTGATGTCCGAAAAATGGTCTCTATAATACACTGTGGAACGTGCTAACAGGATAAAATGTATGTGCTTCCCCAGGATGCCATCTATCTCTATGCCAAATCAGAAGTTCATGGTTTAGGCGTGAAAATGTAACATACAGAAACTGAATTACCCCTTTTTGTCCCGTCAGTGGTAAATTTTGGACAACTTTACATACTTATTATTAATTATTTTCTGTCAAAAGTATCAATACTGAGTTTCGAGTTACTCGGACTGCGCATTCAATTTCTCCCAAACAAACTTAACACCCCCCCCCCCCCTTTGAGGGGTAGTTTTGAAAAACTTATAATGATAAACTTTATTACTTACTTAGGCAAGTATTCTTGCCAAGTTTCAAGTTTACTAACTAAATGAATAACATTTTTCATATAAACTGTATCCCCCGCTTTTCACCCCCACAGGGGTGGAGTTTTGAAAAATCGTTTGGGAATATTCATAACTTGATCCAAAGATTATTTATACCAATTTTAGAGTTAATCAAGCCACGCATTATAATCCTCCCTTATAAAATTAACTACCCCTTTTCAACCCGTTAGGGGTAGACTTTTGAAAAACCCTGATACATGTTACTCTTTATTTTTGGTCTTAAGTATAAACACTGAGTTTCGAGTTAATCGGACCGCGCATTCAAATTATTCCACACAAACTTCAACACCCCTATATCCCCCTTTGAAGGGTAGTTTTGAAAAACTTATAATGATAAACTTTATTACTTACTTAGGCGAGTATTCTTGAAAAGTTTCTAGTTTATAAACCTAATGAAGAAGATTTTTCATATAAACTGTATCCCCGCTTTTCACCCCCACAGGGGTGGAATAAAAAAAAATCGTTTGGGATGTATTCATAACTTGACTCAAAGATTATTTATACTAATTTTCGAGTTAATCAAGCCATGCAGTAAAATCCTCCCCTGAAAAATTGACTACCCCATTTCAGCCCGTCAGGGGTAGATTTTCAAAAAACCCTGATACACATTATTCTTTACTTTCAATATTAGGTATAAATACTGAGTTTCGAGTAAATCGGACTGCGCGCTAAAATTCTTCCATACAAACTTTGAAACCCCCCAATCCCTTATTAGGGGGTAGTTTAGAAGAAAAAAAAATGACAATATTTATAATTTCTTTAGATAAGTATTCGTGCCAAGTTTCAAGTTTATTAACTCAAGGAATAAGATTTTTCATACAAACGAATTCCCCCCTTTTCACCCTCTTAGGGGTGGAATTTCGAAAAATCCTTTCTTAGTGGATGCCTACTCTTCACAAAGAACACACCCTCCAAATTTCAGGTCTCTAGGACCAGCGGTTTAGGCTGTGCGTTGATCTATCAGTCAGTCAGTCAGTCAGTCAGTCAGTCAGTCAGTCAGTCAGGACTTTGAATTTTATATATATAGATGGAGCGACTGCCTATCTGACCTCCACAACCCAGTTACTGGGTAATACGATACCCTTTCGTAAGACTGGTTGTCAGACTTTCGGGCTTCTGACGACCCGTAACGACTGCCAAAGATCTACAAATGACAGCCGGGACCGGGTCGGGGACGGCGTCCCAAGACACCGTCCCCGATCCCCATGTAACATTGTCACCCGTCCACGGACTAACCGCGGCAAGCGTAGCTTAACCTGATCGATCGATCTGTGCGGCTGTTATTGCTTAGCCGCAAGCCCCTCCTTCTGTGTACTTACTATGCGATCAAAATAAGTCTTTTATGGATATTCCCTCATATTTTTATAAAAGTGTGTTACATTGTGTTCTAAATGTTCTTTAATGTTCCGTCAAAATGTAACACGCTTTTATTTATTTCTTTCAGGTTTAAATTATTTTTAAGATTTTTGTCCTTTTTATTAATAAGTAATAAAAGCTTGTTTTTAAAAGTTTATTTTTTTTTCTTTTAATTTTTTAAGTCTGTTTGCAAATTTTTTGTTGGTTTTAGAAACCGGGTGTAAGTCCAGAGGAGACCGCCACAAGAAAGATCGCTTACTCTGAATATGTCAAGGGCAACCCTATTCTTTTTTCGATTGTATAGTACCTACAGGTGGATGCCCCTGCGCATAAACAAGCTTCAGTCACTAACGAACTCAAATTACTTAGAAATTATTAAACACAGATTTCCATATAAACATAAAAATACGTACCATGGAATAAAAACAGCCCCACAATATTGAGTATCAATCCCAGGGTCCCAACCGCGACCAAAAGCCTTGCGTCGTGTATCATCTCGATCTCAATAAATCTCTTCACAGCCTCTACAGTGATACTGAAGCAGAGTGCTACCAGGAACACTGCGTTGACCAGCGCGCCCAAAACCTCGGCGCGGGCCCACCCGAATGTATTCTTTGACCATTTCTTTGGCGACATCTGGGTAAAGAAATGTAGTGGTTAATGTCAACAAAATACTTTTTTTTTTAAGAAAGATTGAAAATACGTTTATTGCGGTAAACATGACGTAGAGAAAGGACATCAACAAAAAATTATAAGTTGGGGAAAAATATGCGTCACATCCACGCAAAACGGCGATCGCTCAGCATAATGCTACGACCCCATGCGAAACAGAACCCCAGCGCTGGTTAAGGATCTTTAACCTCGCAGGGTGGCTATGAGCTCTAGTGGAGTTCGAAACGGGTCGGACAATCCCGATAAAAGTTTACTTTTCTATTTCCATGACTATTATGTTTTGAATATTTTGTTTCCGGAACTACTTTTGTGGCTCCGAAAAGAGTTGAATCATCCTTTCCGATTTTTGTAAGATGAATCATTAGTGCTCGATACCCGGAAGTTTACATTATTTCCGAATATGTAATTACGATGATGTCATGAACCCAATCGGTTCATTGAGTCAATATTATGAGTATGCTGCTGTGTGAAAAGGCATGCATTCGTGAGAAAATTCTTGTTTTCCTATAAGGAAAACCTTATTGGCACGAGACGTTTATAGATACTATTTATATAGGGAAATAATAACAATAATAGCTACCTACTAATGATTTGGAATTTGCGTGAAGGCAATATTTTAATCTTATCTGTCTGAGTGAATTTAAATTAATTGCAGTTTGAATGAATTTGTAATCACTAATCAGTTAATAAAAACAAAAAATAATAATTACAGTAGATTAGTCTCTAATGCTTCCAATTAGAGACTAATCTACTGTAATGATAATTTTTTGTTTTTACAGTTTAATAGCCTATTATAGACCTTCTCTGATATCATTGTATTTAGTCACAGGTCAGGCTGAAAGGTCTACATTAATTTGTTTGTGCTTATCTTTTTTTTTCGTATTAAATTTACATAGCAACTTAAATATTTTTTCTAAGCATGACATGCTATGAAAAAAATAGTGGCAAAGGCAAACTGTTCCATTACCTCAATATTTTTATAAATAATAAAACAGACAATAACATCTAATGAACGTGACTATAACAATAGACAATAAATTAGTAAAGGAAAAGTTTCTTTGAAGTCTAGTACTTCAAAGACAAAGATGACAAAGACTTCAACATACTCAATTAATTTTGAACAATTAATTTTGAAACAAAACATAGAAATGATTGGTTTTAATTATTTTATAGAACAAGAAAACTTACCTTAACTGATAAAAATGCAATAACAAGTGCAGCAACATCGCTTAACATGTGAAATGAGTCTGCTACTAGAGCCATCGAGTTGGTGATGTAGCCAACAATCAGCTCCACGAAGAAGAAGCTGCCTGTCAGCCATAACATCGACAATAGTCGGCATTTCTTTCCTGAGAACCTCCCCATGGTTTCTGTTGAAAATAAAAAAGAATTAATAAACTGCCATTTGTTGGAATTTGGATCTACACAAACAAAATAATCTCACTATTCATCTTCTGCCTAGCCTTCCCCCAACAATGTTGGGGTCAGCTTCTGATCTTACCAGATGCAGCTGAATACCAGTATTTTACATGGAGCAACTGCCTATCTGACCTCCACAACCCAGTTACTGGGTAATACGATGCCCTTGGTAAGACTGGTTGTCAAACTTTCGGGCCTCTGACTACCCGTAACGACTGTCAAAGATCCAATTGCTTAATATGCTTTATATATTGTATATTATTTTATTCTATTACACTTTTATTATGGTGTCTGTAAGTGGGGCAGTTAAGAGTACAGTAGTAAAGGTACTAGGTGCTTCCTTGAATCCTGGCTTGTAGTCTCAGTACCAAGCGCCAACCTCCTTACTCATGAATATTTTTACCATTACAATTGAAATAATTCAATAAACTTGCAGAAGGCTTATAGATACTATTTTTATAGGTCCTCCACCATTTGTGTAAATTAAGGTTTGCCCACCAGTTCCATCTTATATTTAAGTTTTTGAGGGGACCCAATTAATTCAAGCCCAGAGCAAATTGTTTTTTATTGGCTTTCTCATAAGAATTTGGGAAATCAAAGAGAGATATAATGACACAAGGCAGCTAAGTATTAAACACAGAGTTAATAACCATGATTTAAAATTGAAATGTTTAACCACCAGCAAAAAGTGAAAGATATAATTAACAATAGATATAATCAGTGGCAGCACTAGAAGTCCAACACTGAGTATTATAAATCTTAATAGTAAATCTTGCTACGAAGCATTAGAAATTGCTTTCAGGAATGTATTAAAATTAACTAGCAATCCGCCCCTGCTTTATACAGGTGCAATGATGACAAGTAAAAACAAAGAGATTTTTGTGCTAACTTTTAATGTATTATACACATAAAGCTTCCGGAATAAATGCTCTAAATTTTGGTGAAAACCACATTAAAATCCATTGTGAAGTGTAAAAGATCTAAGCGCACACAGACAAACATGAAAAGCTCCCTTGTTTTATACTATGTGATAGAGATACATTTTTATAAACTTGTTGGAATCAATTGAATAATGTATTGCTAGTTGCTATGACTGTAGTAGGATGAATGTATAAGTTTTGTGTCAGCCAGATACATGGTGGCAAGGACATTCGCAACCAGTTATCATAGATTCAGTACCCGATTCTGGATTATAATTATTTCAATGAAGGAAGCTTCATTGAAATAATTATATAAAAATTTCAACATGGGCCCATGTTGAAATTTTTATATAATTGTTTTTAGTTACAGTTTTTGATTTAAAAAACAATTACCAATGAAAAATTCCAATGCTGGAAGTCCAGAATCGGGTACTGAATCTATGATAACAGGTTGCGAATCATCCAGAATCATGTACTGAATCCTAATTTTGTGTAGTTCAACATTCTTATTCTGTATGGAGAAGAGGGTTTTCTCCTGTACTGAGACAGATTAAAGTTGATATTATTTTTATGTTAATACTGCAATTTTAAATAACCATTAAAATAAAATATTTGATGCCTGTTTCAAGGTTTTAACAGGGATAAAATATTTCTATTGTTTTGAAGAAGACAAAGAGAGACAAACACATGCAATGTTTTAAAATGAATAAATGAAGTTTTACTTTCAAACTGAATGAAATTACCTATATTTATTCAAAAGAGTTGCCTATTTGATGGCTACACTGGTTTAATACAAATAATTAGAACTTATTAACACACTTCTATTAATCATTAATTTTTCAGGTCTTTGTTCTGTATTGTTTTATAAATGTCCATCCACTTACAAACCATTACATTGAGACCACTGAACACTACTGATTTATCCCACAATCAAACACATATTTATATATTCTGTTCATGTGGTATAACTTGGTATAACCCTTGAAATACTTGGAACCTAAGACCTTACACTTATGCTACCTAATATATTCTAAACGGGCAATTGTTTATTCATATCTGAAATAATCTTTACAAAGTAACGCGTGTGAGTCATGCATATTTCCAAGATTTGGGGTCAGGCACCAAGAGCAAAAAATTCACTTACGTGTTATTAAATTCCTGAGCTTCGGTGGTGATGCTAATCTTCCATCAGGTGCTCATAACTCAATGGTCCACTAAATATGCACACTCATTTCACAACAATAGGTTAACGTTCTAATACAATATTGATTCTACTCTACCCAGGCATAAACATAGAACACCGCGAATACTTGATAACATAAACATCTAACACTACTGGGTAAATCGAAAACAAATATCTTCTACTGTTGACCGTTGATTTCTGTAGAAATAATCCCATAGAAATTAAATTCTAATGTGAAAGCTGATGGGTTCACCGTGGCGCAACAAATTTTGGTACACTAATAATTTTGCTGTAAAGCCAATGAACAAAGGACACAGACAACCGTTTAGCGCGCCGTTGGTAATGTTATTTCACTTTATTGTAACAAAATTTATGACGAATCGCTAAGCTCGTTATGGCCCAGCGAATTCCAAACAATAATCTGTTTGAGTTTGATCCTGCCTGCCTGCTGCCTCATGCCCTGGTAACTTAGAACATTCTTTTTTTATTGCGAAAAGCGCCATCTATCCCTGAAGCAAGTAACTTTTTATTGCAGTGTTACCACTTTTTTTGCTTAAAAAAATATGGCAGTTTGCACCAATTGTTAATTTTGCTATTTTTCTTTAATTACTCTAGCTTCATAAAAAATATGATTTAATAACCAAATCAAAATTGTTTTAAGTATATTTTATTAAAATTTTGTATTATTAGTGATATTTTTACGGTGATGGAATCTTACGAGTAGTTTACTGATACTCATCGTTAGCAACACTGAGTCTTAACGTCACAAGAAATTTTCCACCGGTACGTTTGTATGCTCGTGCGCAATTTTTCTTGTACTTTTTGGTGTTTTTGTGTTATTACGTTGAGTTGAGCTTTAGTTCCTCCGTATATTCCAGAAATACCGAAATTCCAGCATAGACTGTACTTTGTGAAAGTGTTTGTGACATACATGTAGATAGGCCCTCCCTAGGGAGTTTGGACCATATATCTCAGTGTAGTGTTATTTTACATTTTACACAATGCCGCGAAACGTCTGTTGTGTTCCTGGGTGCCCAGTAGTAGCAGAAGATAGTGAGTGAAATGTGTTTTTATATTATGAACATTCTTAATCAATCAATCATCATCAAGCTGCTAAAGTCGCAGGCACGGCAGTTGCCGAGACATTAAAAAAATAGAAGCACTGTACATGTGGGTACCACATCTACCTACACCCCTTTATCCAGGCTTTTGAGTTCTTGATATCGTTTTTAGGGTTCCATACCCAAAGGGTAATACGGGCTGGTGTCCGGAACTCCACGTCAATGCGCGTATTTTGCGTACAACTTAAAGGGTAAAAACGGGACCCTATTACTAAGAAAAAACGGGACCCTATTACTAAGACCACTGTCCGTCTGTCTGTCTGTCTGTCACCAGGCTGTATCTCATGAACCGTGACATCTAAACAGTTGAAATTTTCACAGATGATGTATTTCTGTTGCCGCTATGACAACAAATACTAAAAACAAAATACAATAAATATATAAGGGGGCTCCCATACAGCAAACGTGATTTTTTCTTGGGATAAATTCATTGCAACTACGGAACCCTTCATTGTGCGTGGTCCGACACCCACTTGGCTGGTTTTTTTACTGCATTGCTAGTCTGACCTATGTGCTTTAGAAAAAAAACATCTTTTATGATAATTTAACACTTCATTCCTGTACTTTTATTAAATTACATTTTTATATTGTAAAACAATTTATAGTCGCTAGATTAAAAATCACATTTCAGGCAGTCCCATTATAGTCACTTTATTTTATTTTCAGGTGTACCTCTACATTATTTTCCATGTCCTGAGAAAGATGCAGAAAGGTTTAAAAATTGGGTAAAGTTTATTGGAGGTGATATTGCGAGTCTGGACAGCACCACTTTCCGCAAAACTCAAAGAATCTGTCATCGGCACTTTCAGAAAGAATTCCTTTACCCGAAAAACAGACTTTGTAAATTGGCTGTTCCATCTTTGCTTTTACCATCTGCAGATGTATCAGGTAAATATGTTTTTATTAATTTTATTTAATACTAACAACAACATTGGATTCACACAGGTTATAAATGAATGTACAATACACAGAAACCTTCCTCTTGAAAATCTCTAAATGAAGGAGAAAATTGCATTGCATCAAGTAGTTTAGAAGTTTTAAGTGTATATGTTACTGGTAATCTGTATAATTCAGGTACTCTGTACACTACCTAGGCAATGTATAGAATAACTGAGGCGTCCAGGCAATGTATGAAATATTATGAATATTATTGTCCGTTACATGCTTTGCCTAGGTAATGTATACATTTCCTAGGGATTGTATAGAATACCTGCTGGTTCACCGGCAATGTGTAAAGTAAATAGATTTGGTCTATATTTATTAATGTTATGTAAGTACCATGGGAGAAACGAACATCTATACACCGTAAAGACTATCTTGCTTGCAACACACGGCCGCTATTGTAGTACTTGCTAACAGTTGTGTTCATTGTGTGCACGTGATTTTTAACCGACGAAAATAAAGGGGGAGGTTCTCAATTCGACACATATATTTTGTTTTCAAATTGGTCAGATGTAAGTTTCCTCTATAATACTTATCTATAAAATGACGGACAAATAATTATAATATGTTTGCTCAAAATTAACAATCACTCATTAAATATAATCTTTATAAAGAAGGTACCTAGGTATTACTTATCTAATACTTTTTTTGCAGCAGAATAAGAATTATTACACTCAAAAATATTATTGTCGCGTGAAATTTACTGCCTGCTCGCACGTCTTCCCCTTCCCCGCTTTCGTCTTTTGCACACATTGCCAGCTGCGCATTCGGTACTGTGTAGAATGCCTAGGCAAAGTATAAAATAAATAATAATAATAATTATTTATTTATTTGTATAGAATGCAGGTGTTACAATAATGGTGTTAGTTTCATAGATATTCCCAGTACATTCTGCCTGTTGGCATACAAAAATATAGTGGTTAACTTACAGATAATTTAGAATCTAGATACTTAAATTCAAAATGAGATCATGAATCAGCTAAGTCTAAAATTATTTACATCATAAATGAGACAAAATGAAGGAAATATTACAATTCATCATTTAAAAAATCGGTAACAGAGTAATAACATTTCTCTGTCAGCAACGACGATAGGAGTTTCTTGAATTTTATTAAGGGCTGATCCTTAATATAATTTGGCAATTTGTTAAATATAGTAGGTGCCATACCAATAATGTTTTTTTTAAGTAAAGCAGTGTTATATCTACCAGTACACAATAGACTCTGATATTTTGATCTCATAGCAGTAGTTCGCATCCTTGTATCATTCAATGCAGGAAATAGATGCTTGTTAGTTTTAACGAATATAGCTACTTCGAGAATGTATATACTAGGAAAAGTTAGTATTTTGTGTTTCTTGAAAAAAGGAATGCTTCTGTCTCTTGTATCTGTAACCTTGAGATTAAAAATGGATCTTATACACCGTTTTTGCGCTTTAAATATAGACTCCCTTTCGGAACAATTACCCCAGAATACTACACCAAACCTTAGAACAGAGGCCACTAAACCGTGATATGCAACCATTAATGTATCAACGTTAACTTTCTTGGACAGATTGTAGAGAGCATACGCAGACGTGCTTAATCTTTTGCAAACAAACAAACAACAAATAATATTTCATACATTACCTAAGCGTTTTAGGTATTCTATATATTGCCTAGGTATTGTACAGAATATTGGATTATACAGATTGCCGGTAACATATACACAGACACAAATTACGGATAACTTAAACTATTCAAGTACAAGGTTTTCAATATTTCATACACAATTTTGTTTTTAAGTGAAAATATTAACTTCTTTTATTCTGTACTTTCCAGGACCAAGTCAAATGGATCCAGACAGCCAACCATCTACTTCTCAAGAAGCAATATCATTGAATCCTAATATAATTCAGGACTCAACAAGAAACATAGAATACATACCTTGCAGTTCAGGTATGTTAGCAAATGTTATCCATCTATTGTGTATCCAATTGGGCTAAATGAATATGGTTTGAAATAGGTTCCATTTTGGGTTGGGCTGTAAAAAATTAAAAGTCCTAGTAGAAATTAGTGGTGGGAACTTCGACTATCAAGTATTATGCTAACCAAGGGGATACGCTAGAAATATATGTATATTTTTTTAATATTGTTTAAATACTAACTTATTCTCTTTTCTTTTCAGAACCGTCTACGTCCCAAGAAGGTATATTGCATTGTAATGTAATACAACCCATGAAATCTAGAACTATTGAATACTTCAAGCCTTCTAGTTCAGGTATGTTATCTATTTCTTTATGATCACTTATCTTAGTCTATCTGCAAATGCAAATCCTTTAATTTCAAGATCATTGTCTACCATGATAAAGCCGAGGTTCACTTTTTGATGCACCTTCCTTAATCTGTCAATCTCCGCTAATGAGACACAATTGATTTTCTATTGTTTCGTCGCCAATGGGCGGACCGCGGTCCTTGACCGTTGGTTAAACATGTTCTGCACAATTTAAACTATATTATTATATTTTCAGTATCCTTTCTGCAAAGGAAGCATGAAGAACATGAGGTGAAAAAGTTAAAGCAAACACTTCGTCGGGTTCTTACAGCCAAACAGACCTTTCGCCAAAGATACCTGCTAGCAAAGAAAATAAGGAAAACGAATGCTTTTGAAATTGTGAGCAAAAAGATGTCATCAGCAGCTAAATCTTTATTTTATATGCAAGTAAAAGGAAGTGATAAAAAGCCTAGAGGAAGGCGATTTACTCTTGATGAGAAAATATTAGCTTTATCATTGTATAAACCATCTCCTAAAGCTTATCGCTTGCTAAGCCAGCTCTGTGTTTTGCCAAGCCGAAGGACGCTGCAAAACATACTACAAAAAGTAGATTTAGTGCCGGGCATTAATGAAACTATTTTTCAACACTTGAAAAAGAAAGTGTCTGGAATGCCAAACACACACAAATTTTGCTCCATTTTATTTGATGAAATGTCAATAGCGCCAGCACTAAGTTACGACAAAGCACACGACAAAATCACTGGTTTTGTTGATACTGGCACAAAACGAGAAGTGATATTTTCGGATCACGTGCTTGTATTTATGGTGAGAGGCATAGTAAAAAAATATAAACAGCCGATAGCCTACAGTTTTTGCTCAGGCACAACGAAGACTGCAGATTTAAAATTTCAATTGAAAAGAATAATTGAAAAAGTTCAGAGCACAGGCCTAAAAGTAGTAGCTACAATATGTGACCAAGGCTCTACAAACCTTGCTGCCATAAACCAATTGGTGGAGGAGACTAAAGCAAAATATTTGCGAAAAAATGAAGAATATACAGGAGGCTTTTTTGAAGTGGCTGGTGGCAAAATTGTGCCTATATATGATCCACCTCATCTAATAAAGGGCGTGCGTAACAATCTGCTGAATAAAAATTTAAAATTTACCAAGGATGGCAAGTTACGCGTGGCAAAATGGTCGCACATAGAAAATCTTTACCATAGAAGTCCAACATTTAGGGGTGTAAAGTTGGTCCACAAGCTGACTGCTCTACATGTTGTGCCCTCAATGATACCGAGAATGAGGGTTAAATATTGCACTCAGGTGTTTAGCAAGTCTGTTGGTGTGGCACTTGGGTTTATGGCAGGTTTGTATGAGTTTAACTTAGTTATAATCATGTTATCGAAGTGTAAAATTATAGAAGTACAACATTAACATTTCATTTACAGAAAGTGGCAGCTTGCCAGAGGAAAGCGTGGACACTGCAGAATTAATAATGCTGTTAGACGACCTCTTCGACTCGGTCAACGCAAATTTTCATAAAGAAGAGGGGAAAATATACAGATCGGCAGTAACACCAAACTCACCACATTTAAAATTTTGGAACTCTACTTTACCAATTTTAAAATCCATGAAATATGTAATTAATGATGATAAAGAAACAACAGTGCCTTCTCTTACCAGCTGGGTGAAAACAATTGAAGGTTTTAAATCTATTGTAAATTATTTAAGATCGCAAGGAATAAACTCCATACTACTAAGAAACATGAACCAAGACCCTCTCGAAAACTTTTTTGGAGCCATAAGAGCTCATGGCTGTAGCAATATAATGCCCACTTCTACAGGGTTTGAAAATGCATTCAAGACATTATTGATAAATAATATGACATCCGCACACTCCCTACAGGGAAATTGTGAAAAGGATGACAGTATTTGTCTACAATCCTTAAAATCATTTATAGAAAATGAATCACGCAGCAACGAAAATGCTGATGGTAATGAGATTAGGCACATAAAAGATTATCATTTAAATATTGAAATGATTAGTACACAAGCAATGTTACTAAGTCGTTCTCGAGTCCATGTAGAAAAATGCGCTGCTATAGCATATTGCAGTGGATGGATAGCCACCAAAGCCAAAAAGTTTGTCTTTAAAAAATGTACCTTGTGTAAAAATAATTGCATAAGTGAAAATGTTGAAGATTTTCACAAGTTCATAGGAAAAAAAGAATATTGTGGCAAAAAATGGTTGTGCTATCCATCCCGGGCATTGTTTGACTATTTTGCCCAAGTGGAACACATCACTTTAGAAGTGTTAAAAACTGATGCACATAAAAAGCAAATCGTACAATATATAAATTTAATAGTATCTTTACATATTGATTTTAATTTTTTAACATGCAATAAACATAAAAATACAGTAAATAAGTATTTATTGAATAAAAGTGTTGTGTTCTTCATCATGAATTGGTGCAGAGAAGTCTGCAATGTCCTCAGTGGCAAGAGCTTTTATAATTTTACTAAAGCAGACTGTGATGATATGGACTGCATTATTCTACAGGCTCGAAAGCATTTTAATAAAAGAAAGGGTAAGAAACGAGAAAGGCAAACTGGAGTAGCGTTAGATGTTTAAGAAAATAAATGAATTCAATATCTAATTTTTGTATTATTACCCGACTGTTTATTTGGTTCTAGTAAGTATTTAAACATGTATATTTTGATACTCATCTAGTTCTCGAAATATCAAATTTACTGATTTGACTGATTTGGATGAGGAATTATCTACTTTATTCTCTGTAATAAAGTATTTAATCTCTTATTGCAAATCGGTCGAATCAGTACATTTGATATTTCGTGAACTAGCTTAATAAGAACACACATACAGAACCTTACACACACACACACGCATCTACACATATCTATACAATACATAGTATAGATATATTTCATCTAGTTCCCTGCTTCACGTTCAGATGTCGCTCTTCGCTAAGAAAAAATCAAAGTGTCAGTTGCCAGTCTATCTCATTTTATATATATTAGTCTATGTGCTGCCTGCTGTCATTATGTCAACTCAAATTCAATATCATTTGAATCATATCGACTAAACTTTAAAAAATCGTCTATATTCTCTACCTATAAGGCCTTTTACACACTCACGAATGCAAATGTCTGAGACCATTATAAACAATCACAACGGCGCGCGGCGAGCTATATTATATTGTAGTCTGTGACGGTGAGATTTAAACATTTGGCTAGGGCAAAGAGACGTATATTTGCTACCTTACTTTAGGTACCTATACGACAAAAAAGGGAAATAACAAGACCAGCCGCAGCCTCACACACATACCTGGCGATGCGCCAGCACGCAGTGCTGCTGGTGATAGTCCGTATAGAGTCTAGCACATGACTTTTGATCCTGAGATTTAATTGAAAATGGCCATATGCTAAAAAAAAATAGATGAACGAACTCTATGCGTTAGTTAACCAAATAGGTATAAACACCTGTCAATCCGGGACTTTGCGACCGAATTCGGTCGTAAAGCGATCGCTAAGAATGTCGAGACTAGTCGAGACTGCAGCCCCTGATAAGCATTTATCACCACTTTTTCCATTGATCAATCATCAAAGATAGGTTTAAACCTAACATAAAACCGCAGCCTAATTGCGTAACACATTTTGTTTCTGAATGCGATTCCGAAATGAACCAAACTACAGTACCTACGGTACCTAGTAATCGTTTTCCATAATTGGAATTGGAATCTATACTTTTAATAAATCTGTAGAAGTGAAAATTCTGTACATTGAAAATATCCAAAAAATAAATGGCAGGCAGGGGGTGTTACTTGACCGACACCGAACCCAAAAATGTGATTTAAAAAATTTTTGTCTGTCTGTCTGTCTGTTTGTTCAGGCATCACGCAAAAACTACCGGTTCGATTACGATGAAACTTGGTATAATTATTCTTTAATATCCTGGGCACCACACTGGGTACTTTTTTATCCCGGAAAAGTATATACAATAAAAAACAAACTTAATTTTGCGGTTCGATCCCTATACCCGATTACCACTGTCTGTACTGTACCAACCGCAAATACTAACTTTGTCGTAGGTTGGTTCACCCCCGCAGTTAGGGTTACCAGATGAAAAAATCAAAAGTCCGGAGAAAAGGCCTGATTTCCATTGAAAAATCCTGAGATTTTTTACAGTTTGAGAATTTTCTCTAAAACGTACTTAACAATTTAAAAAGTCGTAATATTATCGTTTTTATACACTGCGGATCTCGCTCGCGTTGCACGTCGCACTCAAAGCGTGGGGGCACCCCCTCCAACGCACCGCCCCTGGGGCATTTTTAAAATCCATAATTAAAGAAAAAACCGTACTTAAAAATGTATCTTCACATATTAAGTATGATAAAACTGATTAAGTGCCTACTTGGATAAATAAGTATTGATTTTAATTGTGCAATTATTACCAAAGGAATATTATTTTTAGTTTGTTTAACTTTTTATTAAAGAGATCTTTAAAATATAATCTGTATTTTATTTAAAATTCAAAAATCCTGAGATTTTATGATATTTAAAAAAATCCAGCCGCAATCCTGAGAAGAGTCCAAAAATCCTGAGATCTCAGGAAAAATCCGGAGATATGGTAACCCTACCCGCAGTGGAGTTCATTTTTATTCCTTTTAGTTTTTAGAGTTATTTAGGTTTATTTTTATATAAGTCGTAGGTATAGATTTTAATTTTAAAGTATAGGTAGTCTATTTGATACTTTACGTAGGTTTAGTCATTCGTATAGATATTAGTTTTTAGGGATTTTGCTTATTTATTGAGTTTAGATTAGTTATCATCAGAAATAGGTTTATTTAGGTAGGTAGGTATTTAATTTTCTGTTATTGAGTTTTTTTTTAATTAGTTAGGTACTTAGGTAAAGATATCATATAGGTACCCTCTTAATCACCACTAATGAGACACAATTGGTTTTCTATTGTAATTAGCCACAAAGGGCCCGCGACATAGATGGCATTCTGGGGAAGCACATACATTTTATCCTGTTAGCACGTTCCCGTGCACAGAACAGATAAAAGAGGTTAGAAGGGCCTTGTGGGCGGGGCAGGCGCGCCGCAATGTTGATCAGACGCTCAAAGTCAACCGAAATGTGAATCACCGCTCAACAATCGCGTTCTTGTTGTGACAGCGTTCGAAACTCCGCGGAAAAATAGAATTATGCCGTCTTGCGCTATTAAAACGTGTCGGAAAAGAAGTCAGGAGTGTAATGTGGCCCAAGGAGGGATTTCTTATCACCGGTAAGTCCAAAAACCTTAAAATACGAGTGATATTTGTAATTATTGCAAAAGTATTATGAAGTTTGTAGACAAAAACGATAAAATCGCATTCAGATGCAAAATTATACATTGCTTGCAATACATGGGTACGATCTTGTACGACGTGAGCGGTCGCGCAATGTATTGCGTTCACTGCGAACGTCGCGTGTGGCGAGCCAAAGCATCTATTCAGGGAAATCTATGCGCATCGATAGTGTTGTACCAAATTGTAAACAATGTCGATATTAAGTATGTGTATTATACGAATGATTATTTTCAGTAATATTACAATGAATACAACTTCGTTTTTATTAACACTAATTTTATTATTGTATACTTAATGTGGATTATTATTATTAATTTAGTTTCTTAGTTGGTTTTTCGTCTAAAATTTGGTTTGAGGTTTACTAACCTCAAACCAAATTATGGAAAACTAAAAAAAAATTTCATCTTAAACATTAGTTTATTTTTTTTAGTTTTCCAAGAGATCCAGGTACGGACGCCAGCAGGTCAACCTACCCGAAACTGTCAGATTTTCCCAATCAACATTGAACCTAATGCTTTAGCAATAAAGTCGAAAATCTATTAAAGAAATCTGACAGATTGTAGTAGCTTGATGTGCTGGCGTCTGTACAAGAAAACTGTGGATTGAGGCAACTAGTAGCATTCAATGGATACCTACTAAATGTAGCACAATTTGTTCGCAACATTTTGTAGAAAATGATTATGTAACAAAACAGTCAGGGAATTGACAGATTGAGACAGATCAGACTGTGAACATTTTTAAAATAAAGAGAATTGCCCCTCTTAATTAATCCTCATCCAAATAAATACGTTACTCATCACAAGTATTTAATTTTGAACAAAATTGGATTTTGGATTTCAATGAATATCTTAGGAGATATCATGGTTTTAAAATAACTCCGCAAGGCGGCCGGTCATTAGCTTACTATAGTAATGTACTAAGTGATAATCGTAAGTAATACTCTTAAAGTAATGGAATATAATATTTTAGTAGGCTTTTACCTCAATTTAATTATGACGTAAAACAGAGCTGCAACTAGCATAAAACGAAAGAAAATTTAAATTTCACGGCTGTATCGGATGTTCCCCCTTAAATTGACTTTGATTTAATTTTATTTATATGTAATTTGGATGTCCACATTATTCGTACCGTACCCGCAACTTAAAAAATTGCAAAACTTTAATTAACAAAATTACAGTAATTTTATCGATATGATTAATCGACCTTTCGGTCGCCGTAACTATTTGCTTTTACAAGTGTGTGAGTGTACGTCCAGAGCAGTATTTGCGTTAGTGTGACAACCAATAGCAAACACGCGATCTAAGTGCATGTGGTTTATTTGTGTGCGTAATGCGCGTACGTATGATGTCTTGCTTGTAGTGGAGAGACAGGAGTAGGAGACATGCGGCGACACGCGTTTTAATACAAATCAGGAACTATTTCCTTTCTAACCTCTTTTATCTGTTCTGTGTTCCCGTGGGTAAATTTCCGACATCCACGCGGGCGAAGCCGCGGGCAGAAGCTAGTTGTGTAAATAAAAATGATTCCAATCCAGTAGAATTGTATTCGGTGTATGTACCTACCAATACGCCACAATCGGTTTTGTTTCATCCTATATGAATTATTTGTTTTAGAATTAATATACGATAATTTAATTTAGTTTTAATTACAACTGATGGTCTACTAATGCTTACAAATGAAAATGAGCAATGATTGCTGAAAAATGAAACGGAACCTTTGTACCAAAAACTACCATATTTTGACGTACGCAAAGACTACAATATGTATAGGACGTACGTGGCAAAAGTTAACTTCTCTTTCCGCCGTCGATCCAGCCCGTAAAAAGAGAATCCTCTGTTTAGGATCCAGCCCTATCCAGCCACAAAAACTTACTTTTGAGAAAACAGGAGTTAGTAAAATTGATATTGCAAAATAACAAGGTAAACGCAGCGCCATCTTTGAACACCGGAAGACATTATCCCAGCCAATCATGAAGATAGTTCGATCCTTAGCTCTAACCAATAAATCTCTTGTTAAGAGTCAGGCGTCAGTCTAATTAGCTTGAGTCGTCTCGGTTAGATGGCACCACTTTCCGTATCAATTAAGAAACAATCATGTGTAGATTTTGTCTATGACATCCTATTAGGTAAACTTCAAATTGAAATTCTCACTCATTAAACAAACGGTCAAAACGACATGTGACTCAGACTGGCTGTACAAATCTTCAAATTAGCTCGCATTTAACTATAATAGGTCAATAGGACATTTTATGTGACGGCTAAACACCTTTATTTCAGGATTTGTAACGCTACAAAATCTTGGATAATCGATCGAAAACGTGTCCAGCCAGCTTGAAAAACCACTTTTCGCTGGTCTTTCAATCTCGGTAACGGAAGCGATTTTGACGACTTTTTGCATATCAACGGGCGTTACATAAAGTAACAGACATCGAGCTAAAACTTTTGTGATACGTACAGCGGTATAATAGAAAAATGCAAAAATCCGTGTCCAGCCAGCTTGAATTTACGTATAAAACTTCTGGCTGGCACTTCCGAATCTCAATAACGGGAGCGTTTTCGAATATGGTTACTTTACTAACATTTAGTGACGCAATTTGTAACAGTAATAACGTTTGATTTATGGCGTCACATGTAAGGGTTTACGAGAAATCAATAAAAACTTAATGTCCAGGCAGACTGAGTTCAAGCTGGCTGGACACATGTATCTCCGCTGCCTGATGATCTACGGCCTTCCGCTGCCGGCGGCCTTCTTTAACCCCTGTGGGCAATGATATTATTAGAACATCATTGCCTGTGGGTTTATTTCGTAGTGCAAAGTGCGAATGATCGGATCGGACCGACACATGGCCAAACCGAATATTATTGAAAAATGCGAAAAATGTTCGGATCGGCTCAGTTGGGTCGGGAGTTCGGGACCATAGAAATAGGTTTTACACTTAGACAAAGGATAGTAATAGACAAGCTGTTAAAATAATAATAATTGCGAAAGTGAGATGACACATGTCAAAATGTGTATGTGTGAGTAGGACATAGCATGCATTTTCTATCTCTATTTGCGTATCGGTTTTTGTTGTTTGGCATCGATCACATCGATGCCAAACAACAAAAACCGTGTTGTTAAAATATTTTCATTGATAAAAAAAAACTGTGAAACGCATACTTTGTGTAATTTCTGACTTTATTGATATTCCAAAAGGTAATATTTACTGTGTAATGATGGTGAGTTGCTGTGTAATCGGCTGTAAAAGTCGTAGTGAACGAAATCAACCAAACATAACCTTTCATCGGTAAGTAGCATTTTTTACCTATTACAGCAAATAAATTAACAAAATATTGTACTTTAAGACTATTTTGTGTCAATAATAAGCAAAATATTGTGATAATTTCATCTAAAAAGACGATTAAATCCTAACTTGTTTTTCGTATTAACCGACCAAAGTGTTAAGCATTTTATGTTAGGCGGTTATCTATGTTACTTCGTGTCTTTTGTCAATAGTCGGATAATACCTTAACGGGGATAGATAGGTACCAGCAGTTATTTGTTTTTATCACTGCACTTACTTATTTCATTTTTAATTTTGGTTTTTCGAAAGAACCATTTTTAAGAAATAAGTGGACTGAGTGCACGGGCCGAGTTAACTGGCATCCAAGTCGTCACTCCCGAATCTGCTCACGACATTTTGAAGCTAGTTGCATTCGTTCCTGTTTTTATTTTAGGCTTAACACCAGATCAAGTAAAATATACTTTCCTTGATAAATCCTTTACTGTCCAGGCCGCTCGTTTTTGGAATGCATTGCCACTTGCCAGTTGAAATAAAACGCGCGCAGTCGTTACAGGTCTTCAAAAGACTTGTAAAGGACCACTAGGTACTTGTCGTTGTGATCTTGTTGTCTTATCTGCAATCATCTACAATCTTCATTTATTTTTCGTTGCTTGTATATATAGTATGTATGTATCTATAAATTTTGGATATGTATGCTGAGGGTGATGACCAGGTATGCGCGGACGCTGCATGCTGGTGGTCAGGATACCCGTTGAAGCCGTGGATGCTGGCTGGCTGGGTGACTCACCGCTGTAGTGATGATGATGACGTCACGCTGAAGTGTTTGCACGAAGGCGTTCATACTCGGGGTCAACAGTTTAGAGGTATGAGGAACAGGGTGTAAAGTTCACTTATCCTCTATAGAAAAGCGAGGATCCTCCGACCAGACGGGTGTTGTGTCTGGCGGGCAATTGCCCAAAGATTGATGTTGGGAAATTGTATCTATGCTAATGTGATTGTGCTTTGTGATCCAAACGTGATAACTAGTAATACTCGTATATAGTATCGTTACTCGTTATAGTAACAACGAGATAACAGTTGTTCCTTGATGGGCACAACCCTAGCAATGGCAGCCATTTTATGAGACAATATAATAATAATAAACAGTTTTTGTATCCAATTATACAATCTGGCAGCCCTGATGTGGGAACATAAAAAAAGTTTTTTGACAGCAGCAGGAGTTTAGTGTCAATAATGCATTGACATAGAAAAGTACGTACCTATCTGATTATCGGGATCTGTCATTATTTTGTCAACAATGTCACATAGGAAAAACGTATTATTAATCATTTGTGATGATTTCTTAACGAGTTATCGGCTGCAGTGACTATAAATACATCAGAATTAAACTAATAAACGATGAAGCAATGGAAATCTCCTTAGAATAGTAAAAGCATCAACTTTTAAACCTAACCTTGTAAAATGGCCTTTCTGAGGTTTGTCGGTAAAACCTTCGGCTTTATGGGATATGCTTTACAAACAGCTTGCATTACGCATTGCACATTCGAATATGTTGGAGACTTTGTCATGGTAAGTACAAAATGTTGAATAAGTCTGTAAGAGTCTGAAAAACTGGCTATAAACACCTTCGCATCATCATCATCAGCCTACAGCAGTCGACTGCTGTACATAGGCCTCTCTTATTGCACGCCATTCAACTCTATTTTCAGCAACTGTTCTCTCATCCAGCTGCTACCAGCCATCCTGCGAAGATCATCGCTCCAACTAGCCTGAGGGCGTCTCACCTTACGTTTACCGATTCGCGGTCTCCTTTGCTGTATTACATTCTTTTTGTAATTTGTTGCAGTGCTCTGGTCCGTCAATGGAACCCACGCTTCAAACCAACAACATATTGTTCACTGAACATGTATCTCCCCGCATTCAACGCCTGCGGCGTGGAGACATCGTGATATCTAGGAGCCCTTCAAACCCTAAACAGAATATTTGTAAAAGGATAACAGGCCTTCCTGGTGATCGCGTTAGAGGTAACTTCCCAAAACGTAACCAAATTGTTCCTAGAGGTCATGTATGGTTAGAAGGTGATAATTCTGGTAATTCAGCTGATTCAAGAGTGTACGGCCCTGTACCTGAAGGACTCATTAGAAGTAGAGTAGTTTGTCGTGTTTGGCCACTAGATAAGATTACCTTATTGTCCCAATATTGAGCCTTGGATACTAGGAATGTCTAGCTATTTTTGGTTTATACTAAGTGCCCAAGTGATTTAGATAAAGTGACTTTAGTTGTTGTTAAATAAGAATGCAGTAGGGATTGTTGCCCTTTCCTCTTTATATGACAAACTATGTATTGTCTTTATTTGTGAAAAATGTTTTTGACTATTATATGATAGGTATCAATTCAGAATATCTACAGGCTTTATTTCTGTATTTTCTGTAAACAAATCTGTGTGTCAATGTCCGCTATTGGTCCCTTTTTTGGCACCAATCATAATCTTATGTATGAGTATGTTTAGTATGTTTACCTTTTTATAAAGAGCACAAAATGTGCCAAGTTATATTTTTACCGATGTGTTTGTCTGGTTTTATTTTGATCAAATGTAGAGGTGGTAAAATAATAAAAATATATAATATAAAAATGTTACAAAAATAAATATTTTTATTTAGTGATGAGTGTTTGTAATTCTAAGGGTTGACTTCCACTGTCTTCACTGATTCAGGCTCCATTGTAATTTCAATGTATCTATTGCTGCTTATATTTATTCGCACATTCATTGGTCTTTTTCGTCTGAAAATAACATTTTTTTTTTTAAATTGGTTGTTAAGTCTTATTTAATATTATAGGGACTGAAAAAGTTTACCCTAGCACTCAGTGGGATCTAACTACCTTATCCAAATTATTAATAACTAATGGCCAGTAGTGGGACGGCTAATTAAAAAAAAAAAACCGCCTCTACTGCACACAGTTTTTACAACTTGACAAAACATCGAGATTTCTATATTATACAGGGAGACAGGGAAACTCGACGTATTCCTTGAAAGGCGTTATACTAGAGGTCACTAGCAGCTAACTAATTTAGTCCAATTAACTAGGGTTCAAAACTAGATGGTTACCGAGCTGTGTTGGTTCTTCGATTTTTTTGAAATTTTCTGACTTGTTACCAAAAACAATTAATTATGAGAAAAAACTACTCCACTCTAAACATTTGATTCATACTTTTCTGAAAGTTGAAAAAAAGAGCGATCATAAAAAAAAATGCTCGCAAAACATACCTACATAATCTCAGAAATTTGAAAAAATTTGCTATTATGACCTTTTGTCTTAATAGCAAATTTTTTATTTTTTAGCAATCCAGTTTTGATCCGTTGTTGACTGGACTAAATTTGTTGCTAATTACCTCTAGTATAACCCTTTTCAAGGAATACGTCGAGTTTTCCTGTCACCCTGTATACTTTGTTTCTTCATTATATTTATACATCGCGAATTTGGCCCGGAGTTTGGAAGTTGGCGGTTTGATACCCCCGTGCCTCGGAAATTACGATAAGCCGTTGGTCCTGCGCCTTATCTCTCTCCGGTCGTGTCGGATTGCCGTCCCATCGGACTATGAGAGTAAGGGAAGAGGGAGTGCACCTGTGTCTGCGCGCACACTTGTGCACTATAATATCTCTCGTGCCGAAGGCTAGTCTTCGTTGACATTGGCCGCTGTGGCCGAAATACGGTCTGGGAGAACTTTATTTACATCTCAAATTGATGGTGAAAATCGTAACAAAATCCGTTGCGTAGTTCAGAAGAACAACGTGATAAAACACGAAAAGCGACTTTAATTTGTGTGTACCTACCTGTTCTGAAGCACAATAACGAAATTTCCATTAGTTTTTCTTATAACAACATTTTCTATGCTTGCAAGACTTCTTTGGGCCACTCGCACTCGCCGAGAGCCCCTCGGGATGAATTTTGAGAAGTGGCCCATAGCATAGAAGATTGGTTGCTTGATAAATTCGTCCTCATCTCCGAATACTAGAATGGGTGCGTCTACGAAGTTGTCTACCCAGTTTGGACCTCCGTGGGGATTCAAGGCAAGATTCCAGTCAATCCATCCAACAACGTAGTGGTTCAAATCCTGATAAGAAATGCATAAGTTAATTTAATGGTACAAAGATTTATACAACACTCCGTCCTTTCATAGTTATTTCAGCTCTGATTTTGCATCACTGTCCAAATCACAGTGATCTTTATTCTCATTCTAATAGTGCTGCTGTTGGGTTGTTACTTGTTGCCACTGACAGGTCTGTCAAAATCATTGTGACCTTTATTATCGTCATAATAAGGTTGCTGTTGGATTGCTGCTGGCAGAGAGAACTGTGAACGGACTGTACGAGATTCTTTTGACGCGTGGCAAAAATCGGAACTAACGCCGCCATCTTGTTTTCTCAATACAAATTCTGTGACAATTTCACGAATGATTACCAACAACGCCCTCCTGTCAATTTCATTCAGGTGCCAAAAGATCCTAGCACGCGTAACTTTGAAACTTTCTCATACATACTTCCAAGATGCTCTTGATGTATCTGCCTGCTCGTCTCCAAGATCCAAGAATAACTTTTTCTGAGTTCCAAGGCATTGATCCTGAAAGTTTTGATTGAACGTAAAAAAAACTGTAGTTCAAAGACAAATATTCTCAATACAGAGTCAACCTATAGCGGGCCATGTGAAATTCTTGCATTTGACGAGCACCTTACGTCAATCACAATGAAAATCACAATGGGCCGCTTTCGCGTTTTGCGAAGAATGTATCACATAGGTTCACCTCTCTAACCCTTTGGGGATTACAGGCGTGATGTTATTCATGTATACCACAAATTGTTACGTTCTTGCTGATTAAATATCAATACGCTCCTTTTATGGTCAGTGTTAAACAATTTATGAAACATGAAAGTAAACTACGATATTTTGGGCTTTTTAAAACCCGTACGTACACCGTACGGGTATTAAAAAGCCCACTCGCCGCTATATTTTTACGGACGTAAAAATATAGCGGAGAGCGTTTATCGTGCATTGGATTTTCAACTCTCCAGCCGATCGATTCTGTAAAAATCTCACCGTGAAAAGTTAGGTGAAGTGAGCTTAGAGTGAGCTGTCAATCTCTAGTATTAGTTGGAATGACAGCCGATCGATTCTGTAAAAATCTCACCGTGAAAAGTTAGGTGAAGTCAGCTTAGAGTGAGCTGGCAATAGTGTGAATCCTTAGCTTTCGTTGAAATGATGGCTCACTCCACGCTCACTTCACCCAAGGTTTCACGGTGAGATGGTTACAAAATTGACCGGCTGTTGAGCCAAGCATTGAGAATCAAACAGCGCATCCCAGCGCGTTAAAAAACCACACTGTTAGATTATCAACTCTCGGCGCTAAGCAGTAGGTACGTTGAAAATCAAGTGCGCGAAAAAATCCTGCCGAGATAGGCTTATCTATTTTAGAATTTTACCTTCACAAGCTTCAGTAGCAAGAAGTATTTTGCCGGGATACCTGTTCTGTATAGCGCTCAATATTTGTGGCGGGAAGAAATTTCCATACCAATGAATAGCTATCCCATCCATGTAGTCAAGCGATTCCGGAGCTGCGAGTTCCATCTATAAATTAAACGTATACTTTAAATCACTCGGGTTAAGGTTTATTATTTAATGTCAGCTGTTCTCTCTATTCTTATCTTTGATCTACTCATAGGTACTGCTGATGTTATTGATGTTGGTTTGGTGTCCGTATTTAGTTTACTAGTAGGTACTTACTCCTGCTAAATAAACAGGAAGGAGATACCGTTGATCGTCAACAGAAAGAATTAACGTTTCGTTGAAACGGGAATTCTTTATCGTAGGACCGAGGTTGTCGGCCAGCCAGCGACCCTGTAATCATAAAATAATACATGTTAATTGACAGTACTTTTGTTCCGTTTCACCATGACTGGTCAACCTGTCCATATTCAATCTCCGGCCATCAGCCACCGCCTCTTCCAAACTAGTTTTTATCCTTCCTACCCCTATCCTGTGTATAGGGTCAGTCGGCACAGTACAGCTTTTTCTTCTATAAGTACATCTCTATCAGAATCAGCTGTCATCTTTAAGTTCATTTCATTATCCATACTCAAACTATAAATCCCCAACTAACTCTCGCTAGATTTGTTTGTTAGTTACTAAAAACTAGCGACCCGCCCCTGCTTTGCACTGTTTTAACTGCTTGACAAAACAGATGTCTGTCTGTTACCCTTTCACGCCTCAACGGCTGAACAGATTTTGATGTAATTGAGGGTTAAGACGTAGGATATTTTTTATCCTGGTAGTACAGTCACGAGCACCAATATGTCAACACTTGGCAACTTTCAATTGCGTTTTTTTCGTGAAATAACGAATGCAGCCTTGAAATACGACACATTACATAAACCCATGGGTTTGAAAATGCTATGTTCGTAACAACATAAAATTTCATTCAAAAATAAAGTAGTAAATCGCTTTTGAATAAAGCCGAGTGTATACATACTTATGCTCATGACTGTACCTATGTTCCCGATCCCCATGCGAGCGTAGCCGCACGCAAAAGCTAGCTTTTGTTTGATTTGCCTCCTATCTCTCACAGCCAATTTCTTGTTTCTTCATCCTATTCAAACTGAGGTTTGTATATAAACTTTGTACATACCAACTGTGGAGGAAACCATCCGAGGGAGTTGAACTGCACAAATGGTACAATGCCGTTGATCGGCTCGTTCGTCGTAGTTATAGCCCAAATCTTCACATTCGCTTTATCGTATTCCTCGATGAAACTGAAATGACACAAATTGTATACTTAGATGAAAAATGCAGCTGATAGAACAAAGAATCTTAAACTTTTGAGAAAAGAGCAACTCTTTCAGCGTATTTTGCAACAAGCCTTATCCGATCTATAGCAAGCCCTATAGATCGGATAAGGCTTGTTGCAAAATCCGATGCCGAATGCCTTATCCGATCTATAGGGCTTGGACAAGGATTATCGCAAGGGAATAGGTGCCTTTTCTTGATCATAGTACCTTTCTGTGTAAAACTACAAACTTTTTGTAGGCGTCTACTGATGGAGGGACCATGAAAAAATATATTGTTAGTGGTAATGAACTTACCGTAGATGGTAATCGGCGAAGGCCTGGTAGTACTGAGGTCTCAGTTGTGCGAATCCTGTGATCGCATCATTTGTTTTCATCCACACTGGTGGAGACCAGGTACTGGCAGTGATCTTTATCTCGTCTGTCGCTACTCGTTGGGCTCTCTTGATCATTGGCAGCTAAAAATTAAAAGTTTTGTAGGTATAGGTATCATTTTAAGTCTTCGATTTAAGACTTGGGGGATGCCTGTTCTTCAAATTCAATGTTTTACATACACAAATTCACGGCATATTTTTCTCGAGGGGTAAGCAGAAACTTTATGGCAAATGTATTACCAATACCAATGCGGTTTAAAAAAAAAACTCTATAGGACAGATATGGGAATCAAATCTATACCCCCATGCTCGCCAGCCGCGTACAACAGATCAGCATATCTATTCACAAAGTTCCGATACGCTTCAGTGTCGAATCGAACATCAATCAATCCAAAAGGAGAAATCCATATCCGAAGATTTTGTCAGTTTAAATCAAATAGACCGCTATTCCTCTGAAAGCTGTTTGCTGTTGGACACGACAGCCTGTCGAATGGTTGTGATTAGTTATACAGTTCAGCAGTAAGGCAGTTCTTTTATATCTAGATTTTCCAAAATGTTATGTTCCTTGTTTATTATTTACCTTCAAAAAGAAGTCATGTGACGACAGTGAGAAGTTGGATAGACTAGCATCGTGCCAAGGAGTTTCGGCGTACGTGTAGGGGTACTCGGAGAAGTCACAACCGGCGATCGGTACTCGAATCATGTTGTACTCTATGCCTTGGGAGCCGAAGTAGGTCCTAAAAACATGACACAATTTTTAGGAGTTGGTACTTACTACCAAGTACCAATGGGTATGTAACTATGTAATGTGGAGGAGTGAAAAAGGTATGAGGAAAGTTTTGATTATAAATGTGCATGGCTATAGGAGTAGAGAAAGACCAAATAAATTAAGGATAACTGTGACAGAAAGATTATGGTAGATGTTGATACAAATTGTGGGTTTCAAGCCGTGTCGCGATTCTAGGATCGTAATTTTCAAAATAATTAGCAGTAATTATTTTATGCTATGACGAAACAACAACGATCAAGAATTTACTGATCTAATAAATAATTAGCAGGTGTCTTATAAGCTTGGCAAAGCTACTTGAAGATTATTCGTTCGATAGAGAGAAAAAAACATTTGTGAGGCCAGTCATTGTCATGCCAGGCATTGCCCACGATAGAGCAAATAATTCGTTCATTCCCAGTCGCCCCCGCGGGGATTGCCACCGGAGGCAAATGGGAATAAAAATTCCCAGTCGCCACCGCTATACATTGCTTTGTTTCTTGTGAAGAATAAAATAATAAAGAAATTAATTACCTATTAAAAAAAAAAAAAATAATAATAAATTTTCTTGGGCGACTGGGAATGAACGAAATAATTGATCTCCGTCACTTTGACGAGGTGTCGGTGTCCGCGAAACTAGTTTCCCAGTTAAAAGAAAATGATATGATTATCTTACGTGATAAACTTCTCTTGTGCGGCATCAGATAGCTTCCGCCAGTTGATCGCAGCAGCGTCAGTGACGGACCCGCCAAATCCTTCAATAACTTGGTAGCGGACGCTCGGGTAGATCCGGAGGACGACATTGCTCAACATTCCTGCGACTGTAACGTAAAGGTTCGTTCGAAATGTAGAAGCGTTTGTGGGAGACTGGCTAGAGAAGGCGACGTAGGAACAACTCTTAATCTATTATAATTTAATAGGTAGGTACCTAGTTATTTGTATTGTAGGTACCTTACCTACAATACAAATAACTAGCGGGTTTCGGCGTATTAGGCGCCAAGGCCGAGGATTATAAGTACCTAATATAATCCTCGGCCTTGGCGCCTAATACGCCGAAACCCGCTTACCGATCAAGGAAGGTGGACCATTGGGGTCGTGGACGCATAGAGTGGGGACTCTGTTCGCTTACCAAGTGACCCCAGGGAAGACGGTGGCACAGTGGTCACGTGCTGCCGTGCATAGCGAGGCTTAGGGGAAGCCCCTTTATAGTCTTCCCAGGGATGTGCCTTACAGGCGTTGCCCAGGGGGGGTTCCGGAACGCGGTTGGTCTTTAAGAGAAACCGGGATTACCTCCATGTGCTGATGGTGATCACCGGGGTGGTTTTAGTGGGCTAAAAATCCCACACTCCCCGACCTCCCTCTCCAGAGGTCGGGTGCCTTTTGAAGGTTTCCCCCGAAAACAAAAAAAGGGACTTATAATGGCCCGAATGAATCATTTCTATTGTCTCTGAGATGGCATTGCCAAAAACACATGCGATGCAATTGTCGAAGAGGTATGCCACCTAACACCTGTTTGTTTGCCAATTACATTAAAATCACACACCATGTGAATGTAATGTGATTAAATATATTTAATCATATTCAATTTTTTTACACTGACTAATTTTTTAATTTTTTTTTTTAAATAAAAATCAAATTAAAAAATATATAGGTATATTAAAAAAAAAATAGATTGAATTTACATTAATCCCTTCAATTAGACTAGCCAACTTATACCTATCTGCTTAGAGTACATTATGTACCCAATTGGTCTACGATTCCACAAAGATCACGTACTTCCATAAAAAAATTGTAACGAAGTGATACGTACTTCCAAGTCCAACGACATCGTCTTCCTCGTCATCTTCGTCTTCACTAGTCGGTGGAGGAGCCAAACCTCCTTCGGGAAAGTCAGGGACAGGTTCCGGTTCAGGCTCAGCTTCTAGGTCTCCTGGGTCATCCTCAGGCTCCGTAGGTGGTTGTGTTTTGATTTCTCCGTAGCTCTTTTCGAACCTTTTGCCAGCCTGTTACAGGGTTTTAGGTAAAAGGTTTCGTTTGTATTGTATATTTCAGAAGTAATTTTGTTGGTAGTTAAGAAAAGGGGAAAAAAATGTTTTTTTTGGTATTCAATTTTGAAACAGAAATGTCTGTGATTGTAATCATGAGTTTTCGAGGTTTTTCATTACCACTCGATGTGCTCCATCTTCAAATTCATCACTAACAAATAAAACTAGGGTGAAACCTAACCTCCTTGATTTGTAGAAGAAAATGTTGTTAGGGATTAAGTTATCAATTATCTATCGACCTTTCGATTCGATGAACATTTATAAGATAAGAAACAGCCAACACCTGATGAATAAATTAAAGGCCATACATCATGACAAAATTGATAATATCGTGGGTAGCCTAGTACTTAGCGAGGTAGTACCTATCTTGTGTCACCATTGTCCTTAATCCAAGTCCATCATCATCGACAAGCTTATGAAATTGAGCGCTAAACGTAGGTTTCTCCGATCGCTCGCCATTTAATTGTTCCTTGGCTATCATCATACTCATCTAGCCGCCCTCAAAAATCGGCATTCCACCGAGCCTTGAAGGTTTCCTACCTTGCGTTTAGCATGAGCATAATCAGCCTATAATGTTCCCACAGCCGGAAAACAGGCCCTTTGAGAGGGAGTGGGCTATAATCTACCACGTGGGCCCAGTGCGGATTGGTAGATTTCACATGTCTTCCATTGCTTAGCTCTAGGACATGCCGGTTTCCTCACGATGTTTTCCTTCACCGTTTTGAGCACAGTGGTGATAAACTATTTACACAAAGTAAAGCGCCTGCCTGGGTTCGACCCAGTACCTACAACTCGTAAGTCGGAGCCGTTATCATTGGGTCACCAGTGTTCTAAAACCTTGCGTTTCCAAAACACATCTTACATTGTTCGAGGTGTAGACGACAAACGTGCCTCGCGCTGGGTTCTCTCGAGTGATTGTGTCGCAGTAGGTGGAGTTGCATACACAGACCACCGATCTACCTTCAACGCCAACATCGCGAGGTGCACACGGCAGGTCCTCTGGAAATCAATAATGATATTTGCTCAACTGACGTCACCACAGTCACGACCGATATGCTGGAACTGTCATGGGTAGTGCAAGTCAAACTACCCTTGTGTTACGGACTGTTGCTCACGATCTTGATTGATGGCTCTTTCTTTTATGATATACCTTCAGAAAAGGAAGTCTTGGATTCGATCGAAATTTCTTAACCCTCGGTGGCAGGGTTGGTCCTGCCGCACGAGTTGCACGTATTAAAGTACTTATGTATACTCTAGTGTTTAGACAGAAGTGGTTACAAATAAGTTTCAGCGTTGACTCATAATGAAAAGCCGTGATTTCGTCTGAGGTATCATCCAAGATCTTCTACAAATTAATAAAATACCTAATTTAATAAACTATTAAATCATACGTGTACTTACCACTTCCTCCTATCGTGAGGAATGAACATAGTATCAAAGCGGAGGCGATCAACCCCACTTCCCTGAAGATCGCCATCTAAAAATGTTAAGTTCATTTATTGGCGTAGGTATGCAACGTACCACAAAGATTCTACTAGATTTCTTTCAAAAACAGTTCTTTCTATTTTGGGTTACCAAAATTCAGCCTTCAGACGTCCACTTTTGGGCATAGGCTTCTCCTACGTATCGCCACAACGACCCGTCCGTAAGAAAGTCGACACAGTCAGAGTCGTATCTGTTTGATAGACACAGTTATGTATGCAGAAGCACTCAGCACATCTAACGCTATGATTCATATACATTATTGTGTTGTGATCCATCAGATTACTATGATTGTTTATCAAAAAGTATCTCGCATATTTTACGGATTCGTAATGCAATTTTACCTATTTTCCTCTAAGTATACTGATAGTAGTTCGTTCTAGCTCTTGGGAAATCTTCTAAGCTCTTATTAGATAAGCAGTATATAGAGATAAAAACGTATGCTTAGTTACTAAGAGGTTTATTCATGATTATCACTCGAGGCTACTAGATATCCTACCTATTATTATTTTTCTATTAAGTACCTTGTTTTCACTTTTTTCCACCTTAATTTTCTGTTGGAATTATTCTTCTGAATTTAGCCTGGTCCAAGGCCTATAGTTAGGTCCAATTTTATATCCAGGACAACACTAGTGATGGCGTTTTAACCGGTTAAATGCCGTAATTACAGGAACAATTAAAAAGCCATTGTCTCGCGTGGATCCACGTTTCATAAGAAGGCATAAAAAATAAAACTAAGCTTCTTGAAGGTAAGAAATGGGTTGTTGACATTGGCCTGAACTGCGTTCCTATATTTGAAAAAAATGCCACTAAGAGCAGATCGAAGACATTAGGAAAACTTCTGTGACAGACGGGTAAAACGAGATCCTGTGAAGGTTCCTTTTGTCATTTTTAGGTCGGACCGTTAAAAAAGGATATTACTGCTGCGTCTCGTCCGGACTCCGGACTGTCGCTGTGTCCTCAAGAAACTCACAAAAAACCCGTAGCGTACTACAGGACCGCTTAGTGTTTCACACCAGCGGCACGCGACAACAGTCGAGAACGTGCTGCTCGTGTATTTGAGCACCGTAGTCAAATACACGAGCAGCACGTTGTCGACGGCTGCAGTTGCCTTTGCCGTTGACGCGTGCCGCTCGTGTGTATGAACACTAACTTCAATCAATTTCATTTTACTTAGAAAAATAAAATCTAATATACTTACCTCCACAAATATCACTGACAACTGAATGTATTTTGTTAATCAGACTTTGCAAATGACTTTATATCTTATCATGAATAATTTGGACCTTATCTTGGGCTGATTAGTAAATATCTCTAATTAAATAAGTTTGGTATTTAATCAATAACATAATATGGCCACTGGATTCATCATCATCACGACATCACACTTCGCCTCGCCTCTCATGCTCGAGGACAACTTCGTGTTCGGGTTCAAATCTGGCCACCAATTTGACTTTCAATTTGCATGAATGTTCCTAGTTTCTCGTGGATGCTCCTAATATCGGTAAAGGAAAGCATCGTGAGGTAACCAGGGGCCTACTCCGAAGTAGTATCGGCCGAATGTTCGGCCGTTTCCTGCTACGAACTTACTATTTGGTTCGGTCGGTTCCGATCCTACACTCTTACACTCTTTCAAATATTGACTATGGTCCCGACCCAACTGAGCCGATCCGAACTTTTTTCGCATTTTGCAATAATATTCGGTTCGGCCATGTGTCGGTCCGATCCGAACATTTGTACTTTGCACTTCGAAGTAGGCCCCCTGTACTTCAGTTAAAATAAGTCTGAAATAGCCAACCTGCCTTGAGCAGGCGTGGCCTGCGGCGAGCCCTGCAGTGGGACAATATAACAGTAAGACATTACTAGGCTGGTGTTATTATAATGAAGTATAGTGAAAGTCTTGAGGTAGATTCCCAGGTCGGATGTTTCTTTTGATCGTCTAAATGAAATTTTCGGTAGTAGTCCGGAGTTTACTAATGCTACACAAGTTGCAATAGTCACCCTCTATTAGGCCGTAATAAAGCCGTATTAACCGTATTTACTTTTGTTCGAATTCTCATGGTCCCGCTGCTGCTTTAAAGCATACTTAGCTAGTCGGGTCTTGGCCATGAACAGAAGTCATCTATAGCTACGTATAGCGACGATTCGGATGCGGGTTGTGGGCACAACGCACACGAATTAATTATTTTTCGATCCATATGCTGCTTGTTTTAGCATCGGAAGTGTTAAGGACTCTCATAAACACTGGTATGTGTAAATCTAATACGGTAATATTATCTTGATTGATACTTATGTCATGCTCATTCGGACGGAGGTCCGATGTTGTATTCTCTACCAAAATTGAGTGTAGTGTGAGTTTTCAGTAATTTGTGGATCCCTAAAAAATATTATCAAAATATTTTATCTATTGCTTGTGTTAATTATTTTTACACGAGATAGCTAATTGAAATGTTCTAGTGATAATCCTATTCCTAATCCGAATTTTCTTCATGGAGGCTAATTACTATTATTTATTAAGTTATCACTATCAGGGCGTCACACGGATAGCTCGAGGGCCCGGGTATTCACAACTGAAGGAACACTTTGGTCAGCAAAAGTCAGACTTTTGCTGACTAAGCCTCCCGCTCCGCCCAGAACGGGAAAAGTCAGATGATGACTTCCCACCCCAAAGAAAAAGGGGCGTAGATAAAAGAGTTTCTGAAATAATAGTACACATGATTTTATGAAGACAATATAATTAAATTTTCATACAAATCTTTAACGTAGTATTATCTTTAAAATACTGTACACTGTCGGCTAGTATTGTAAAAAATCATTTGCTGTCATGTCGATTGAAAAGAAATCAACAAAGTAATATTCTTCAAAACTTAAGAGAGAAAACTATATAAAATAGAAGGTAATGCAGCCGATTGCAAATGATTGTCTCCAACTCCGCCGACTAATTCTTTTTATATTTTCATATTGATATGGCTGATTGTCGATATGAAATCTTGTATATAAGCAAAAACCGCTTACAAATACTAACTGAAAGAAATGCGCTAAAATTATTTTATTTACACAACACGACCTAACGATATCTATATTGAATATTGCCATCGGCATCAAACAATTCCATGTTTTAAGTTTAGTAAACTATATTCGACTCCGTAGCTGTTGCACTAGACTCGAATAATTTGAGTTAATCTCATTTGATTGAGTACATATTAACATTAAAAATATAAAATCACAACAGGGCAGATCTCTTTTACTAATTATTGAACACGCCGTCGTATTGCAAATAGACACCAAAGTTGTCGTAATTTAGATAAGAATTGTAAAAAAAAAAGTAATTTCAATCAAACAAATCTTATAACCGAGTATTGGACAAGGAAATCTACAGTTGCAACAAAAATTAAGTTTTTTCTTAAGTACTAAATATGTGACAACTTCACGGATAAGTTCCTGAACGACTATCGCCATATAAAAAAGAACCTTAAAGCTAGTCACTTTACAATTTATCTAATATAACTCTATCAAATAAATACAAAAATCTCTTATTTTTATTATCTAAGATAATATTTTCCTACCTCATGTCTTGAAACTAAACACTATTTAATGCACATAAACTTAACACTGTGTAAAATTAAATGAGCGCACCATAGTACGCACGGGAGGACCCTAAATATATTTGACTAAAAGAGAGATCAAATCATTGCCACGTTAACATAATTATTCATGTAAGTATGTCGAGTAGTGTGGACACTCATTTGTACTTTGAAATTGGAAGCAAAAGCGGCCATTATTGCTTTATATTAGTTTCATGAAAATAGAAATGTATAATGGTTATTTGGAGAAATGGAATACGCTGTAAGGGTCTGGAGGGTAAAGCTGCCTCGGAACTCGCGAAGATAGCGTCCACTACAAAGAAAAACGTTTCTGATAGTCAGATATGTACATATTGTAGGTACACGATCATACAAGATTTGTCATTACTTTCATATGATACAATTTATTACACAATTTTAGATCTGGCAGACCGTGTGAACACATGGACACTATTAACTTTACGTACATAACAATAGAATATGTACAATGTAGGTACAATACCATACCCTAAGTACCTAGTATTTAATGTGGCAAAGACTGCAATAGTAAGTCAAATCTGGCAAAACGTACATAGAAACTAGATAAAATGCTATGTCTCAAAAAGACCTAAAAATAACAAGGCAAAATGAAATAATAATTAAAGCATAAGAAAATACTCGAAAGAAAACAATAGATGCCAAATTATAAAATAATGAAGATATGATTTCTATACTAAGGGACAGAAAGACTTGGACTGGTTTAAAAGGACAACTAATACGGTAAATTGTACCACGAGAACAAGAATAGGTGTAGTAACTCTATATATATACTTATTAAACCTATTACTTTCATGGTATACTACACTAAAGTTTAACCTTTTCACTTGTGCATTATCTTACCATTTTTTCTCTTCAATGTTCTAATGCAGTGAAAAGACTAAATATGCTCAAGTAATTTATGTTAATGTAACATAATTATAGAGGCACTGTGTGTATTCAAATCTATATAATTTTTTATATGATATTTTTTACACGCGAAGTATACCGAACGATATTTCGTATTTTAAGAATTATGTAAAATATTATTGTTACTCTCTTTACCTTAGAACCTTAAAGAAATCATTTTAGAATGAGAGTATTTAGAAAACCATAATGTGAGAATAAAACCTACATATAGACAAGGAAGTCTATGTTGACGAAACCTACTGATCCACGGCCAACTCAAGGTATCAGGACTACGATAGACAATATTTAAAATTGAGCTATGTATAATAAACACTCAGTTACAAAAATACTTGTAGCGTAATTTTCAGATCACATTTTGCTATTTTAGGTTTCATAACAAATATTTTTATTTTTGAATCTAAAGAGAAAGGTGTTTACGAGTAGGAGTGAAATTAGGACAGCACTCGTTTTGCTTCCGCGAGGTGGCGCCAGCGGCGCAGCGGCCGGCGAGTCGCGGGCGCGGAGACTACGTTTATACAGACTCTGGTCTTCCTATGTTAACCACCCGGCGCACGCACACGTACTGAGTTTACGTCAAGTTCTACGTGAAAGTACGGGAACATAGTCTGCGAGAACTTCTCGTTTCATACATGTACGTGCGCCGGCCGACGAACGCAGCAAGTCAGGTATCTATGTACATAGTCTGCAGAGGCTTTCGTAAGGAATGGTTGTACGGGAGGCGTTGTGCGGCGTGCGGAGCGCGTTCAGTCTTTGACGAGCCTGTAGATGTGATGCTGCGCTCCGTGCTCACTGTTCGACACTTCAAACACAAACGCGGCACATAATAATGTCTCTTGCGTGTCTCGGTTTGACACCACCTGCGGGAGAAAAAGTTTAAAGATTAGTACACGCCAGAAAACTTTTTTCTTCTAATATTATTCTGACGACATAAATAGTCCATTTCGGTCATGGCCAATCTCAACGGAGACTAGCGAGCGGCGCGGGGAGATATTATAGTGCTGGCGTGAATGCGCAGGCACAGGCGCACTCTCTTCCCTCACTCATAGCCCGATGGCACGGCAAGCAATCCGACACGACCGGAGAGAGATCAGGCGCAGGACCAACGGCGTAACGTGCTCTCTGAGGCACGGGGGGGGGGGGGGGGGGGGATAAATAATTTAATAAATCAGCTCGGCCGAACAGGCAAGAGCTGTCACACCATACAGTGGGTGCTAAAAGATAGACGTCGTCGCCGAGTTAGGCATAGAAACCAACTGGCGTAATGGCGAGAGAATGCCCAGGAAAGGCAACGCATAGAAAAGTGTGAAAGGCTATGGGGGAAGAGATTTTTCCAAGAAGGACGGAGAAGGTATAAAAACATGCTACGTTTATTTACTTTTCAACGTTAGCTGACTTATCAAACCGTGAATGCCACTTGGGTATTCTGGTTGCGTAGTTATTTGCCCCACATGCTCGTAACGGCTAGCGCAACACATAGTTCTATAACTATCATTAAAAGTAAACAACGCCGATTAAATGCACTCGCCGTTTAATTGCCAAGTGGCGCATTTTTTACTGATTGTGTAGCAAAAGCGTAATTAAAAATAAAGGTGGGTTTTCCTAAGCGGTAAGTGGCACAGTGTTTAGGTACAGAAAATTACTTTTTCAAGGATAATTCGTTAAGTATTTAATCTTTACTGCTTGGGTAGATACAACTCATCAGCTAGAGGGCATAATCAGAGATACCAAAAAACGGACAATTGGTAAGGCCTACCATAACGGTACCAATATAGGCGCTGTAAAATGGGCTAGAGGGTCTTGGCCTTCAAGGGTATTTGTTTTGTGGCAAGCCTGCCACACTACATTATACCCATTACTGCAACCTTTGTAAGCCAGAATTTACTGTTGCGGCCAAACAAAACAATTAAGCTTGGGTATGGGTAGTCTCAGATAAATGATCCTACCGTTTGGAACACCCACGCAACGAAAAGAACATTGTAGAAGTAGAAAATAACCATAGCAGCCTATCCAGAATTTAAACAGTACAAAGCAAAGTTGGTTTTGTTTATATCTATGTTTAGGATTTATTCTTGTATTTTATAGTTATTTTAGAGCTATCCCGTATGTTGCATCTGCCATGTTTTGTCTCTGTATCACGCTTAGATTGACTGGTAGAAAATGCTTTCGGCATTAAGTCCAACAGTATTTCAATATTTTTTACTTACACATGAAGTTTTTATCAATAAATAAATAGAAAGAAACAAAAAAGTATTTATTGCGACTCGTACAGGATCATAAACTAAACTAAACACAGTTAAAAATAAAAAAAACTTGAGAGGTGTCAAGGGACACCCGGATGGAACGAAGTTCAAAGAGAGAGAGAGACAGACAGAGAAACACGCGCACGCCGCACGGCTTACAACTACCTATAGCAAAAGTGTCGTTCCAACTTTTGGTCTTAATTTTTTCCGTCTAGCCTCCTTTCGCAACGCGCGATAAGGAACTTCGTTCCAATAAAACAAATTATATAAAAAAGTAACAAAAGGGAAATAATGTCTAACTTACCTGTAGTATAGTGAAGTTTTCTAAGACGCTGTTCATCATATATTTCTCTGGTAGATGCTTCAGCTTGTGTATGAAGTTGACCATGTACTCGCACATGGGCGACCGGTGTATGCGGTACACGAACCGACCGCCTTCAAAGCGTGCGTACTCTGTTTCTACTTTTTCCACCACTTGTTTGCCGAACGAGCAGACCTTAGTACTACACGTAATGGTCATGTTCTCATTGCTTTCGTACCTGTAATGAAGAAGAGCATTTGTAAGACATTTGATGTAACGAAATAAAGGCTGGCAGAGATATCGATGCATGATCTGGGGGCTTACTCCGAAGTGCAAAGTGCGAATGTTCGGAAAGGACCGACATTATTGCCGAACCGAATATTATTGAAAAATGCGAAAAAAGTTCGGATTGGCTCAGTTGGGTCGGGACTATAGTCAATATTCAAAAGAGTGTAGGAGTGTAGGATCGGAACCGACCGAACCAAATAGTAACTTCGTAGCAGGAAACGGCCGAACATTCGGCCGATACTACTTTGGAGTAGACCCCCTGTTATCATGGATTCAGTACTGAATTTTGAATATTTATATTTTTCGTCCGTTAACTATATAAAAAAAAAAGTTGAGAGGTGTCAAGGGTCACCCGGATGGAACGAAGTTCAAAGAGAGAGAGAGCGAGACAGACAGAGAAACACGCGCACGCCGCACGGCTTACAACTATAGCAAAAAGTGTCGTTCCAACTTTTGGTCTTAATTTTTTCCGTCTAGCCCCCTTTCGCAATGCGCGTTAAGGAACTTCGTTCCAATAAAATCTGCTGTTTCATAGAAAACTGCAATACCTACGCGGTTAAAAAGTATAGAACAGCAATAAAAAAAAAATAACCGACGAAAAATTTCAGTTCAGAGTCATGTACTGAATGATAACATGTTGCGTGTCGAATTATGCCACCCTGTATAAAGCAGCGTAGTTCCCGGTAAAGAGTTGTAACCCGTGCATTCTCTAAGTATTTTGTTTAAGCTTAGTGAACTGTATTTCTTGAGCTATATCTTTTCGTATACGTCGGTCGGCTTTAGACTAGATCTTTGAAAGCAGTGTCTTTGCAGCAGCAGGGAACATTGAATTGAGAGACTCTGTGTTTCCTGGTGCATTCAACCTAAGCTGGCTTCTCAATGATGAGATGGGCAGAAAGATTCACCGATACCTAGTTATACGTAGTGTTATGAACAGCAGTATCATCAATGAAGACAAAGTATGTGTTCATCATTATGGTGTCCTAGCGCTTGGCATGATATCAATGTATCAATCAATACTTGACATAACATACCATATTATTTAATTTTGACGTAGTAGTTTGGAATAGCTACAATTTTGTCGCATTTATCGCGTCATAGTCGTAAAAATAATATCATTTGGCATTATTTAATATGTCCAACGTGTCTTTTGACGCAAGAAATACAGGTATAACGTGCATAGACGTACGCCATGTATGCGTAGATGGCGTAGTTATATAAGCCAATATAAGTAACATTTTTGCGCCCGGAGACCACTCTGAAAAGTACATTGCTCTAATCGTCCTATGCATCAACACTTACGAAATCTGTGCGATAATTTCAATTTTTTTTTTTTACGATGCTGTTCGGTTCGAGCAATCTCCTTTTCGTATTTTTTTAAAATGTACACTTTATAGGGCAGAAACGCAATTTGTACAGCGAAACCACCCGACTAGTCTAACTTTAAGGTCGATTTTTAATTGATAAAATCGACCCTAAATTGAGACAAGTCAACTACAAATCGTTTCTGCCCTATAAAGGGTTAAGTTTATCAACATTCTTAAATAAAATTATACTTACACACTAGTAACCCCATAGAAAGCCCCTGGATCATCCAGGTTATTTGTGTTAAGGTCCGCCCAGAATTTCACCAGGAAGAAGGCATTTCTGGGTCCCTTCTCATATAACTCTTTGAGGCCACCTTTCTTCTCAGGGAACTTATCGTTAATCTGTTGTACGTCTACCGACTGTGGATAAAAAAGGACGGATTAAGATAAAAATTTGAACAATTCATTGTTTTATGGGTTCCGGTTGGGACCTTTACAAGACCACTTTCTTGTTTTTCAATATTGAGAAGGGATAGTGGCATAGTGGTGAGTCATGAGTGCCCCTTACTCCTTTGTTTAACATATTGAAAGGGTAACAAAGACATAATAATAAAAATGTTTTGGCGGTATTTAAGGCAAACCACTGTTTTATTAAAAAAGGCAATTAAGTAGCACTTAGCAGTGTTACTATCTCTAAGGAGAATATTTTACACAGAATATTGAGACAAGGTTTTTTTAAGAATAGATAAGTGGCATAAAGATATAGTTACCTCTAATAAAGGATCTGCGTATGTAACTGTGCCGCCTATGTGTACGAATAGATGTTGCGCAGGCGCCGAACTTGGGTACTGGAAACAAAACAAAAGGTTACGATTAAAAATATTCGTACATCTTGGATCGTTTTCGAATTTGCGATCTTTTTCATTTTTGTGACGATCTACACACTTAGCCATCACCTAGGTTGAAAACTATGTATGAAAAAAATACTGTAGGTATTAACTTTTTTCAAACAGGAACATAACGAGTTTTTTAAACACAATATTCAGGTAAGTATTTATATAAACATAAATTTATAATGTCAGTCAAACCGCGACAGTTACAATTTATTATTTCATGATACTAAAAGTTCAAGGTGCGTTACTTTCAATTTGTTAGTGAACGCTGACAGTCCTTTATTTAAATTGTATTATATATTTTATACTCTACGTTATATTTATTTATTGTTTCAAAGGTTCAAGGTAAGGTCTGAGCCTATTCGAACCATGAAACGACGAAAATTGGATCAGAGCGGGAGGGGGTCATTTGATGATTTCCCATCCTCAAAAAAAAAAAAAAGAAACGACGATAATGCACATTAGTGTACTTGTAAACGCACAGCTGAAACCCGGTTTTTCCAACAAGCAAATACGCTAGTCTCAGTCCGTTGACTCAGTAGACAACCACAGACATGATGACGCCTTTCTGTGTCCCCCAGGCTTTCGACGATGTCACCTTCCTCAGAACAACGAAGTAGAGGGACAACGTAGGTACGTGTTGTTACTGTTGTTAAGTAGGTACCCCGATTTCCAAAGTGGGTAAACAGTTTACTACCACTCTTCCAAAATATTTTACCGGGGTCCTGAGGGTGATCGACGAAGACGGAAAATTCCGCGCGTTAGGTTGGTGTCCTACAAAGAAGTCTAATTGTGTCATGATCTGAACTCAAAGGGAACTCCTAATCTGCCAAACAGTTTACTACCACAATCATCTGCCAAGCCTTTTCCTAACTATATTGGGGTCGGTTTCCAGTGTAACCGGATGCAGCTGAATACCAGCCCTTTACATGGAGCGACTGCCTGTCTGACCTCCACAACCCAGTTACTGGGTAATAAGAGTTAACTACCACAAGTCTTCCAAAATATCTTACTAGGGTTTTGAGGGTGATCGATGAAGACAGAAAGTTCGGCAAGGTACTTTGGCCTCCTAGAACAGCCCACTAGTGCCACATTCTGTAGTCAACGAGAAGTTCTCTAACTCCTCAACCTTAAAACCTTACCGTTTCAGGATCCCGTGGATGTTCGACGAAGGCGGAGAACTCGACAAGACGTAGCTTATGTGTTGCTATAGCGCGTCCCTCCCACGGAGGTGGCGGCGCTACATCGGTTCCGCTCGGCACTCCCACGCCCCCTACACCGGGGACTCCTTTGTAGCCCGCGCCGGGGAATGGTTTTACGCTGAAACAAATAGAAATTGAGAATAGTTTATTGTCCAGGTAGTACAGTCAGCAGGTTCATAGGTTAAGACGACACGAGTCGATGAAATATTAACTACAGCTAGGATACAAAGTATTATTTGCCAGTGAGCCCCAATCTAAACAGGTTGTCTGTAGCTTGGGGCTTGGGGTACAAATTCCAGAGTGGAGACTAGAGAGGAGATTTCAGATGTGGTATAATATAAGTGGTATGTGTGTAAGTGTTCGTGTTTGTACCCATTGTGCTTCGTTTGATTCGGTGTCAGGTCAGGGTCTTCATAGAAAGACATTAGTTCAACAGAGTTCTGATGCTGTATTTTTGCAAAATCTGGAGAGGCCTCTCGGCATGTTTTCATGCCGAAAGGATCTGGTTATCTTGACTCCTTGGTCTTCAATGCTAAATTAAGCGTAATTTTCATATCTAGTCTATGGAGTGTAACGTCATTTAAAATCAGGCAAAATACGTCCATGGGCCCCCCTCAGCAATTGCCAATGAGAGTGTTTAGGTTACGGTTGAAATTATGTATCATTGGAAAAGAAAATTCTGCCAATTTCTTGCCAACTGTTCGAAGGAAGAAAAAGTGATCAGAAGGCAAATTCTCGTAATTTAAAACGTTCAAAATCTAGTCGCATCGTCATCTCGGCGACAAACAAATGTCAAAAGCTTGTCAAAATGTAGGGAAATTTGAGGTATTTTTGACAGATTGAGACTGAGATCAGAGGGGCAATTCTACTAATTTTAAGAACGTTCACAGTCTGATCTCAGTCTCAATCTGTCAAAAAATACTTCTAATTTCCCTGCATTTTGACAAGTTTTTGACATTTATTTGTCGCCGAGATGAGACTGCGACTAGATTTTGAACGTTTTAAATTACGAGAATTGGCCTTCAGACTGTGAACGTTCTTAAAATTACGAGAATTGCCCCTCTGATGTTAGTCCATTTGCTTATTTTCCTCCTCGCGATGCTTGAATACAGAACGTTGATTTAAATGTGGTAATAGCATTTTAGGTCAAGTGTCCCGCGGTTGTGGTGTCCTGTTTATCGTCAAGTTAGGAACACGGATACCAAGACACTAAAATATGTTGATCTGATTATTCTGCAAAATGAAAATTGTTTAAGACCAAGTTGCTTCAGTCAAGTGGTACAAATTACAGGAGCTAGCGTAAATGTTAACTTTTATCTTGAGCAGCACCCTAATTGCGTAACAGACTATCAATCACAAACTGAATCATTTTGAAAGATATTGCTAATCCATTGCTTCATATGTTCGAAACATTAATTTGCTCAACAACGTAAATAACGCAATGAATGTTGTTGAACTGTCAAAATTAAAACCATTGCTACTGTTAGTGTGTTACGCAGCAAGAAAAACTCATCCTTGAATATGAACTCCATTTAGTAAGATACTTACTCTTGTGACGGTCCAGCTTGAAGACCCGGTTGCCAAAATTGCTGTAAAAATAAAAGACTTCATTAATATCTTCGTTATTAATAACTTTATTCAGTAAGCTTTCGTGTTATTTTCTGCTCAAGTTGTTAAATTCTACACACATCACTTGAAGCATTATTTTGTTTGTGAAAACATGGAGACATGGATGTATTTTTAATTTCAATGTAGTGCACGCCCTGAACAAAGTGACTATCTATAGGTAAATATGATTCTTTCGAACAATATTATTGAGTATTTTCAGTTTTAGTTCAATCCAATTACCAGTCTATTATTTGTGTGGTAGAAAAAGAAACAAAATGTGAGTAAAGCAATTTCATTATTCGTTTGGTGTTATTGTCGCCTATTCTTTACTTAATACGTGCAATTTGGCAACATGCCTAAATAGTAGTGAAGCAACACAATTTAGAGGCGATTTAGTTTTATTTTTACTAGTAACACAAAGGCATGCCTTTTGCAAGGTGAGTACCGTATGGTGGTACGCGGGGTGCGGTAACCCGGCAACGATCTGTGCGCTAGATAGTGTGCTCATTGACTGCATGGCCTTTTCTTTCATCACCCCACCATCCTAAACGTCATTCATATGTATATTTTAATACATTGTATCTTCTGTGACATGATTTATTTCATATCGTGAGCACGGATCGAAAACATTTAGCTAATTGAATCAAAAGTTCGACATGAAATGTAGATAAATGTTTCATGTAAAAACAATGCTAATTGATATTGAATATATAAATACTCGTAGGTATTTTGAGTGATACTAACCACTTTGAGTTTGGCCTGTATTTCCCGTAGTTTTCGCCTAGCTAGCACTTGTATGTGGGATGAGACTTGTTTTCTCGTGCGCGTCTTTCCTGTTCTGAGTTTTATATACCTTGCTATCAGCTCGTTTCTTCCTGTAATGTAAATCAAAGTCGAGTTAGTCAATGATAAAGTAACACCTCATAATATTTGAGAATAAGTATTTTCTTAAAATATAACCATTTCTGCTTCTTCTTTGGGGTAGGTACAGTCAACAAAAGAGATAAGTATGCAGGGTCGTCGGATATATGTAGTTGAAGTTTAGTAAGAAACCGATGGATGTTTTCGAATTAAATTTAGTTTGATAAATGAATTGTTTGTTTTCTATTAATTTAATTAAATTTTATCCGAAAACATCAATCCGTTTCTTACTAAACTTCAACTACCTATATCCGCGGTCTGCATACTTGTCTTTTGTTGACTGTACTTAATCATCTTACTAACTGCCGACATTTCCGAGATAAATTATTTTATTTCTATAAGTATATAGGTTTGTATAAACACTTTTACACGTCGATCATATTTTAAACATAAGTCCACACATATTCAGGTCAGATCGTGTGATTGATGTCTGAAATGGTATTTTGAGGATAGAACCACACAGATTGAGTGAACCTATCCAGGATGAAATGCAATCCCAACATGTAAGACCAAGATGCATTCTATGTCTCACATTAAAATGATACCTAGAGTCCAAAGCCTAAATGGCATCATAGTTAACCAATCTCAACCTGGTGGTACTTGAATAAAAGTTTTTATTTTTTCAAAATCAAAAGTATCCTTATCCAGAATCCCGCAAACCAAACTAGGTACATTTCAAACAATTTAATCCAACTTGTGATTGAGATCCAAACATTCTAGCTTCCGCATTTACATATATAATAATACCCAATGGTGAGATATTTCAATTTAAGTAATAAAGGGGTTAAAACATGTGCCAATTGCCCGCGGAATATTTAGCATAGCTGTTTCAGACAAACGCGTAGAATGCAATGCAGGCACAGCGCTGCCGATCCTGTTATGAAACAATTTTCAAAATATTTTGAATAGCTATTTTCAATCATTGAAACTGCAGTGAGCCGGAATGCGGGGTGGATCGTCCGTAGTCAGTGCAAACTGGTATTGTGAAATAATTTTCAGTTGGTTTACATTGAATATTGTTGTCGATAAATAATTTGAATTTTCTTTTTGTTTTGATACAAATGTAAAGTTTATCTCATTGGTTTTCTTTAGTTGCCACCCAGCTGTTTATATGGATGATTATTAAAAAGTGAGAACTATGACATTTTGTTATGAAATCAGTTAATACGTTTTCGACACTTTATTAACGCTCTATATACGTCTTTACAAAGTAGGTACCTATCTACTTTAACTGTAGAAGGTACTGAGTAGCTACGGCCATCAAATCTTCCTTTCTTCAGTTGCATCGATTTTATTCGATAATAAACCAAACCATTCTACGAATATTTCTTAACTGGTCACCTGAAGACTATAATTAAGGGAACTACAGCCAGAACCGTTAAACACTAGTCATAAAATGAGTGATCAAAGCCCAATTAAACCCAAAGGTAACTTTGTGACGAAATTTTAATATACATCGTGTATTAATTGATGGACACGATAGAGGAAGCGCCGGTCAGAGCAAAGTAAATTGAAATCTCATTGAATTCGGGGAATGCGATGGCGACGAGAGGCGGCTGCTGGTGCGAATTTAATTAACCCCTTCCTTGCTCGTTGAGGCGAATGCTTACGTATACGTACGAAATATTTGTACGTGTATTGATTAACAGTACGAATTTGTCCATCATCGAGGAACTTGGCAAAAAGGGGTTAGTTAATATGCGCTTTTTACAGTTTTAAAATGCTTGTAAGTTGTGGTATCTGTTCCTTCTGCGTGCGAATAGTTTCGCAATAAAAAGGGTTCAAAGAATCCTATGTCTGTTATTGCCAATAATAACCTTCATCATAATATTCTGCATTGCGCCTTAAATACCGCGCTACAACACGGCCCCAGCTAGAAGATTAAAGCAATATCAGTTATTTTTATATTAAACTAGAATAAAAGCTCAGATCTCGAGAAGGAAACTCTTCAAGACTGTTAAGTCAAACATTCTTGAAATTACTTCGAAATTATGGCACCGTCGTAAACTTTTCACGGCGGGTGTTAAGCTAAAATTAGTAAGTGCGGCCACTCTAACAAATTGCTGTTAGCACGAATTAGTGAAGTGAATATACACGTCGTATGTTATCCGTTGTGAGCGTAAGTTCCACTAGTGACATACGCGCCCGCGAATTGAGCATTAAGAGTGCTTTCACCCGAAACGTCGTGTGCATCCTTCTATAAATAGTGCGGTGCAGAGAAGGATCAAGTCGAAACGTTTCTATTCCACAGTGAATAGAAAAACAAGAGATCATTATTTATTAGTTCGTTAGTTGGCTAATTTGGTCCATTGCCAGCGCGACGCGCCACGCTCTCGCGCACTCCGCGAGGAAATTGTGCGTGCACGCTCCAGCTACATTATGAATATTAACAATTTTCTTTTTGAACATATTTGTTGCTACTATCGTACATTTATAATTACTCGTTTGTTTATTTACAAGTTTCACAATTTTATTTGTTTGCAATTAAATGTAAGTTAGGTGTTGTAATTTTTTTTATATTTCCCGATCCTCTTCTTACGCCCGGGGCGTTTTGAAAAGTAATTTATTCGACAACTGGGGAGATATTGGAGATCCATCAGAAATACATTAACGTCGTACCTGAGGCATGACTTCGCGATTGTTTTTGCTTATAGAGCTTTTGCCCACAAAATATATTTCCATCAATAATATCAGTCTATTAGGCGTCAGTTTGTGCGTGTCCGTGCTTAAATTTTTGAGAATAATGATTGATCTGAATGTTTTGTTCCACTTTAGCATACCTACCTACTTATTTTCCTTCTGTTCATAATTCTACTTCACTAACGCATTTAAGACCCAATTATTAACTTTAATGACTGGTATTAAATTAATAATTTAATAAGGCCTATAATTTTATTTCCAAACGGCATACTTTAAGCCCATTTTCCGTGTGATTTAAGCTAATTATCAACCACGACCCCACCGATCGACACCATGATTCGGTTATAATTAGATATTATCTAAGACAATTAGGGTACCGCCAACAATGTGTTAATAGGGAACAACTGAGTATTTTAATAACATGGAAATAAGGCTTGGCTCCAATATTATAGCAACGAGGACAGTTCGTCAAAAATGAAGACCTTTGAATGACAAAGGCTCTGCGAAAGATATTGGACTTTGTAGAGTTACACGGGCGTCGTAGCAGAATTTCACGCTGACCCAAACAGGAGCTATGCGGAGCAAATCCTCACGGAAAGGGTTGAGTTGCGACAGGTCTAAGGAGGATTTCTTGGGAGACAATCGGGAGTTATGCCCGAAGCGGGCGGGGCGCTAAACAACGGGCGCGGGCGGCCCGCCCCTTCTTTATATTTTCTTACTGCGTTCGCCGCCTAGCGGCGCGGCCGGGCCCCTTACACGCTCGCTCGCTCACTAATTGCGCATTCTTCGCATAGTTTAGCCCTCCCGACGAACCCCTCGCCTGCCACCCCCGGACCACGTGAAGCCGTGCGCCGACGAAACTTTCATACTCCCAGGATATTGAGCGGTTTTGAATGTCTTAACTCACGAACGTGCTACCAGCAAAGCTGAGCACTAGCTTTGTTGGCAAACTGTTCCCAACTACAGTCTCCAACACCGCGTGAGCCGCCAACCGAGCTCCTACACCACACCACGTGTATGACATGCCGCACTCGACTCACTAATGTAATAACGAAGCTGATAGCTCAATACAGCGGCACACGAGGGTCTCGTGTGCCGCTGTATTGATATCCAATACTAGGTCTCGTCACGAGACCTAGTATTGGATAACCTATAAACAGCAGGACGGTGTCGCCTAGCTAGGATAACTTTTATTGGCACTTGACTACAGTTGTCATAAGTTTCAGATAAACGAGCCTTATGTGTTTATTCTGTTCTGTGTCTTTATTTAATCAAGGAGCAGTGTAACTAAGAAAATTCCCAGTACTTACTCATATGAGAAAATAAATAACAAAAGAGAATACATATCACCTTTTTGCCCTAAGTTTATTTGGATCGACATTGTCTCTCACTCACTCATCCTAAACAAAACCTCATAATTTGCCAATCGCTGAAATAAAAAATAATTTCCCCATTACTCTTTTAATAAACACACAATAATATCTCCCTAGAAGAATGCGGGATTATTGCAGCACATGACGATCAAGCAAAACAGTGTCCCGTGGAACGTCCCGGCAAGGGAGAGGGTGGAAACGGACAAGGGTGACGCACTTTTACGTAGATTAAGCGGGAGGACACGTCCTCGAGTAATGTGGTCATATATTGTCCGGGCGACGCGACGCGTGTCCGCAATTATTATCCACACAGATAGCCATTATCAACATCTTTTACACATAGTAATAACACTTAGACATAGTTGTTTACAAATAGAGTCTGCGTAGTTGAAGTGACAAAGCTTTCTGAATTAGTTTCAGGACTTGTGTTAGTTACTTTGTTGTTTACTATGACATAACGACATTTATTATTATGTAGAAGATATGTTGTAGATTCGTGCCGCAAAAAACTAATGAACGTGAATTCCTACATCAAAGCATATCATAGGCCTAAAAGTTGTTGGGCATTCCCCTAATTTCCCCTTCCGCAGTGTGAACCGTAAGATTTGAAGTAATTTAAACATCGCATTTCTTTACGCCTATTAAATCACTTAAGGTGGACACATCGCCTGTGGTAAATTTGTTTAGCAATTCCATTTGGCACCGCGACGAGGCTGAGCGGGCAGTCCTTTAATTAAAACCGGGACGTATAATGTTGGGCGCTTGACGCAAACTTAATGTGCGTCCGGCGGCGTTGTAATGGCACTGCCACCCTCTGATAATTGTCCTATGTCAATTCTGCTCCATAGCACCCGTAATATTACTTTTCGGAAAGCGTTATGGAACTATTCTCCTCGGGTTAAGTATGCAGGACAAGAACTAACTCACTTCGCAAACTGTTTTATTCAAACTATTATTTCTTCATAATACTTCGTAACTGCGAGACGACCCCTGACAAGTTGACAACAGGGTTTAACAAAGCCACGCAGAAAAAGACTTTACGCCTAACTATAAAATACTAAAGCAACACAAACCGTTTCCTTCGGCAGTTAATTTACTGGAGGCAAAGCGTTGCTTTTATGTAGCAATCGTCACGTTCGCGTTAACGAGCTTTCTAAGTTAACAATGTAACGTGAAAAAATTTGCTCCTGCCTCCCTTTCATGAACAGAGCTTTCATTTTAAAAATCGAGGCTTATTGAGAACAAATTGGGGGTTCATTTGGAAATATTTTTGTGGCTATGTGGCTTTGCAACATTGCTGACTAATTACCACTCATAAGTGTAAGTATTTGTACACGTGAACTTTGAAACAAAAGACGACACATGGGTTCTTCGAATTGGCGACATGGTCCGATCAAGGGAGATAATAATTGTCGGTTCACGTCTTTCCGCGGAATCCTATTGCGCAAACGGCTTTGTCGGCCGACTTCAATAGGTACTACAGTGGCTTTTGTCTCGTGCCACTGCCATTGTTCATTTTCGGCGGAGTGGCCTTGATATCTCTCCATTATTTAACTTAAGTGACATATATAGGTAAATCGACGTGTTTGCGTCGGCAGTTGTAACATTATTACTACATGTTAGTGCTTCATATTTAGGCCTATGTGTCTGTGGGGATTTTACGTATGAGCTGTATTGGAAAAACCTTTATTCCCACCGTTGTACATAGCCAAATCTTCTCTTTTATCAACAGAAAAATTACCGTCTTCATCCAGATTTGCCTTTGGCATCCTAGTTCTCTACAATTCAAGAAAGACATGTTGTTTGAAAGCTAGTGCCTACAAAGACTTCTAGCATGTTTGGACTCACCGTACATCTTGCCCTCGTCGGAGAGAATAATTTTGCGTCTGCCACACGGTGGGTAGATGGCCAGGGCCTCTTGGAAGCTCTGCTCAATGTCTGGACTCCACACTCCCTCCGCATCGGCCGCTGACATGTCCTGCGAACGCGCTTTGTTATAAAAACATAACTTATTTAATATCGAAACAATGTAGAATCGATATAAATTTTCCCACTGTAGGTAAAGATAGACGTCATAGCAAACACGTTAATGCAGGCCACGGTTGCTTTGAAAACTAAAAGAAAAACAAACGCGGTAGAAAAGAAAAGTAAAATCATAAGGAAAGTAACGTCTTTCTGGACAATTCAAGTGTTTGGTAAACCGAAAAGCTTGGGAGCTACATAATTACGGCAATAATGTGCTATATATCCACTAAGTTAGGGAACAATCGCATTCCGTGCAACCCCGATGTTCTAATGGAGATGCTTCCAGTAATAGCAAATTCACATGTATACTCTTAACAGTTGGTGGCAAGTGCAACTTTTGTTTTAGTAGCACTAGCAAATATGAAATTCGGGAACCAAAAGTTTCTATACTGTAATGTGTGTCCTTAATTTGTACGAGTGTTATTGCTCTGATGTTTCACAGCATGAACAACCGTTGTTGATTTGATTACCTACTTCTAATTTATTGAATAGAAATATCTCCATTAGAAGTTGCACCGGAGAACTAAACTCGTTCCCGAACGCACTCTCTTAGTAGCTGTAACTGTATCGAAAGCTTGTTACGCCCCAATGAATCGAATCTTACGATACGATCATTAATCTTATAAACTAAATACGTTTGAAGATAAACTGTTTCTATGTTAGCCTAGTCCACTTCCAGAGAAAACGAAACAAATTCAGAAGCCTTATTACATGGAAACTAAGTAGGAACACTGAACAGATGTACTTATTATGAACATTTGTAAAGACTTACAGACTGTTACAACTCGAGGAGTGCGTCATTGTAATTAATAGACTCGCTTCTATTCTCAAAAGAAAATAAAAATAACGCGCTGCCCTCGACTTGGTCCAACAGGCCGGATCGAAAACATCGTGAATCACTGTTCCTTGAAACTACTTGAAACGTAGCTGCTTCTGGATTTGTTAACTACTAAGAGTCAATATTTACTTGCTGTTTCTCACAAGCGCGCTTACTAATATTGTTTTGTTTTAGTTACAGTTCACAATTTATTTCGTTATCAATCAGCCGTAATGATCTTAAAAAATCTATTAATGATCAGTTTGATGTGATTGATAGTAAAATAAATTCTATTGATAATGAAACGCAGAATAAACCAGTTGAAATTCTCGGAAAGCCTTTTTTTTAGATCTATCGTTTCTCAGCCTAACACGCATGAATGAGTCAACCGAAAGATTTAGTGGAAGTCTTATAATACGAGATACATTTTATGTATCACTTTACACGACATGATAATGGCTACTAAAGTTACCCTTGTACGACCTGCAATCAAATGCGTGTGACTGTGAACTGTACTTGTACTTTCTGTCCTATGCAAATTACACCTGTGTGTGTAGGATATGTTTACAAGAACGTACACGCTTAAGTACCCTCTTCCAATCCGGACTTTACTATTAGTTCTACAAACAAAGCTCCCGCGGTTGATGACTTACAAAAGGGAACTAAGATTTACTAATAACCGCGCAATAAAATCTACAATTGTGAGTTCACTGTTTCGCTTATTGAGGGACTGGCAGCGATACAAGAAATTAACGATCAACCGTCAATCCAGAAGCCATTGGAGTACTTACCATAATCGATGTAAATAAAGATAAAGGGAGATTATGAAACAGAATTTCATAATATGCTGGAGAAGCCAAGTCAAATTGTAATTCTTATATTCTAAGCCCTAAGGAAATATTCCTTTAGAGAAGATGAAAAAGTGTTTTCCTACTCAAGCGAGTGACGACTTCCAGTCTAACCGTAAATAGCTGGAACTCGTGGGAAACACCCACCCATCTTAAGGTGAAGATCGGCGTAAATATGCGCTAATATTTACGAGCAGTTAAAATCGACACGTGTTCAGTGCCTCGGTTGGCGAGTGACCAGCAATGATCATTAAATTAATAGGATAGTTACGTCTGCTGAGGCTGGAGAAGTTAATGCTTTGCACTGGAAATAGGATTATTCCAAAGATGGAAGAATTAATAAAATTGCTGCAAGAGCAAAGCTACGGTTTCCTAGCAGAGCGGTGACCGCCACATGCGGCCGTAATGTCCAAGATAGAGACGACGTCTTTTGATACCTTAATGTCAAATGCTGGTACAAATGACAGATTTTCGTGACGTCTGTCATAAATATGACGAAAACGCTCCTCTTGGAAAAAATAACTTCACAAATCGGCCAACTGTCATAAAGATGGCGCTGTAGGCTCTATGACTTAGTACCTGGACATTGTTAAGATAGTTCCAAAGTCCTGCTACTTATCTAAGTCTTATCAGGCAGCTGACTCAGAGATACTTAAACCGTATTTCTGACAGATAACGCCTGGGGTAGGCGTATCGGATTCACTTTCATATCTATGTTCAAAAGCGTTTGTTTGGGTACTCCATGACTTTGCCGACTTAACTAAGACTTAAAGATGCAAATAGTCCTGACATACCTACCTACTAAGTAGTAAAGCTATGTGTAATACATATGTAGAACTCGTCTATGCAAGTTAGTAGTACCATACAATATTTTTGCCGCTAAAAGCCTTATTATATTTCGCAATATTCAGGGACCCTTAATCGTGATGGTGTAATTTTTATTTATTTATTAATGTACACCAACAGCTTCTATGTATAATATAATTTAAGTACTATAGTTAATAATAGCCTCGGACTTACAAATTCGCCAATTACAGGTTAACCAGCAATCAAATAATAATCAGAGAAAGGGAGCAAGGGTCCCTATTAAAAAACACATTACCTAAATATCGGGTCCTAAGTATTGTGTAGTGTATTAGGAGTTAAGCAGTGTAGCGGTATCTACAACGCCACATGCGAACAACGCGTCATACTGACGTCACGCAAATCCTGCATCTCGCAAGCAGAGTTTACCGCGCAATTAGCATAGATACAATTTCCCAACATCAATCGTTGGGCAGTTGCCCACCAGACACAACACCCGTCTGGTTGGAGGATCCTCCCTTTTCAATGGAGGATGAGTGAACTTTACACCCTGTTCCTCATGCCTCTAAAAGCAGTGTTGCCACGTTCCGACTTGACCCCGCAAACCTGTGCTCAAGGTACCGGAGTAATACCCTCAGATGAGCCATCGGCTACTTTGCCCTTCAATAATATGAAAAAGAGATATTTACCTTCTCATCGTCACTGGCATCGCCGACATCCAGGTGCTTTGCGTCGGCGCCGCCCGAGCCATTGGTGTCGGGCGCGCCGGCCGCCGTGCTCCACGGGGACGCAATGGTGCCGGCTGCGAGCGCGCCGCTCGCTGCAATAGGAAAAAACTGATGGTTAGCATTGTTATTTTATCTAGATAACCTTACTATAAGAACGGAAAAAGGACTAAGGAATCTGGATCCCAATCGCCAACAATTTCTCCTCTCATCTGCTTCAGAATGATCGCAGACAAGTCAACACATCATCATCTGCCTAGCCTTTTCTCAACTATGTTGGGGTCGGCTTCCAGTCTAACCGGATGCAGCTGAATACCAGTATTTTACATGGAGCGACTGCCTATCTGACCTCCACAACCCAGTTACTGGGTAATACGATACCCCTTGGTAAGACTGGATGTCAGACTTTCGGGCTTCTGACTACCCGTAAAGACTGTCAAAGATCCACGAATGACAGCCGGGACCAACGACTTAACGTGCTTTCCGAGGCACGGAGGGGTCTCGGTATGTAAAGATGGTCACCCATCCACAGACCAACCGCGACAAGCGTAGCTTAACCTGACCGATCGACCTGCGCGGCTGTTATTATTTAGCCACGGGCCCCTCCTCGGGATCGCAGACAACACAAGGACACAAAAATACCTATATTATTAAACACTTTATTGTACCTAAACCACATAAAACAAAACGGACAAACATATTTAAAACTAGTGTAGGTACAGGGGATTGGTTAGCATTAGTGGAGGTCTATAGATTTTCTGGTCCTCTATAAAAGAGGCTGCAGACAAAAATCCATGATAATTGGACTTATAATTATGGGAAAACAGGAGTTTTGGTTATCATCATTACTGCCCCAGGGTTCACTCATATCTTCGTATTTGCTGTACCTGCCAACTACACTAATTGCATCCACAGTTAGGCCTCAGCGTTGGCTTATGGCTAAGCCTTAACCGTCTCTTTTAACGATAACTTGGTAAGATAGATTCAAAACCAATTTCCCTGCCAAGGTATTAAACACTTAGGTAAATGTAAAACAGAAGGGAATTTTATATTTACCTAAGTGTAGCAACTAACTCCGACTTTTCAACAAAGCACAACATTAAACATTCCACATTAAAGGGAAAAGAGATTCAACACTTCCAAAAGTTTCAACAGCTTCAGTTTTTCTAAAAATAAATCCATGAAAAGCATTTGTCGCAACAATTCAAAGTTACCGATAAGCGATAACCAATTACATAACCAGTATCGTATCGTTGTACAGTCACGAACACCAATATGTCAACACTTGGCAACTTTCAATTGCGTTTTTTTCGTGAAATAACGAATGCAACGTTGAAATACGACACATTACATAAACCTATGGGTACGAAAATGCTATGTTCGTAACAACATAAAATTTCATTAAAAAATAAAGGAGTAAATCGCTTTTGAATAAAGCCGAGTGTATACATACTTTTGTTCGTGACTGTACCAACCATGTAATTCTCAAGTGCAGCTAATGTTTGTGACCGTGAATTGTATGTATGGACGCACCCATGAACGTAACGCAAGAAAAGTATTAATGTAACCTACTGAAAGTTATTATCCTTTAACAATGCCTTCAGCTCCTTTTACTTTTATATCTGTGACGAAACTCCAGCTTGAGTGGAAAAAATAATGAAATAGACGTTAATTAAACGTTGTAAAACAATCGGTAACAAGGTGATTTATACTGTGGTGAAAGCAGTAAACATTCGAATCGATAAATCTGGAACTTTTTTGTTGATTTTTATACCTGTGTTATAGAGTTACAGTCAAATTGATTTTTCAGTAGTCTTCAGTTAGATTTACACAAGGTTAACCACCTGCTTGGGTTCAAACCCGTGACCTACAACTTGTAAGTCGGGGCCGTTACCACTGGGCCACCACTGCTTTCTCAAAAACGTTGAAGGAAAACATCGTGAGGAAACCGGCACGTCCTAGAACCAAAAATTCCAAGACATGTGGCATCTACCAACCCGCACTGGGCCCGCGTGGTAGATTACAGCCCATTCCCTTACGAAGCGGGGAGGCCTGTGTCCCAGCAGTGGAAAGTTTGGGAACATTATAGGCTGATTACTATTCATTATGCTTCAGTTTAATGGAAATTGAAAACTGTCTCCACTACGGTATAAATATGAGATTTTGTGCCGCTAAAAGTTTTTATAACTATCTTTTTGCCAAGAATTTTCCTATTAACAATATGAATATAAGAAAAAACATTATTGCTAGTAATGAATGGATTTGTCTGGTAAGAGTTGATACGCGTCTCGGGCTCTCGGCTCGAGTGCCTCTGACGTCAGACCGCTTGTTTGTTTACCGTGTCGGATGCTCGTCTTGTAAACTTCCAATCGTGTTATGGCCGACACGATAATACATTGGCAAAACTGCGGTTAGTCCGTTACTATTTTTAAGGCATTACAAAAAGCTTTGGCGAATTTACGTCAAGTTTTGGGACTGGTGTCTCGTTGTTTCAAAAGCGAGCTTACATTTGAATTGATTTCTCCGCATTCATTAGCAACATTTAAATTAACATCTTATTTACATAATTTAATAGTGCAAAGTCGACATTGTCTGACGCCAGAATAAAGTTTCTCAAGATTTATTTATATTTCGTTAAGAAAATAAAACTGGCAAATGAAGCCAAGGAATACCGAGTCAAAATTTTCATAATACCAAATAAAATCTTTGTTCCCTCAAGATCGGAGGCGAGCTCGTAGGCATTCCGGAAATTTTCATATTTACTGTTACAAATATGCAGGTACGAAACATTTACAATATAAATATAATATCAAAACGGAGAATTTCTTTATGAAGATCGGATCGAGAGTCGAGAGTAAAGTATGCGCCCGGGCCCCGCCTGCCTTCGCGACGAGTCCTCCTTGTTACTTTATAAATCCTATCTTTACCTACCTACATTCCCGCTATATTTGTATCAAAAACTTCCCTTTACACCAACATTTCAATCTCCTTATTCTGTTGACTCTAGTTTTCTTGACAAAAAACAAACTAGGTCGATGCGTCTAATTAAATTATTCTCGCGAAATGTCATTTCCCAATAATAACACCGGTACACTGACAAAAACTTGCAAGTTATGAACTTAGTATAGTGTACTGTCAATACGGCCCACATTGACGCAACAAATTCGCATTGTCTCCGTCGCATACTTATTGAGAAATCGTCTTTATAAATGAGAAATTGACCTCTTTATAATCCAGAACGGTTTCTGCGAACAGTTTTATCAATCAAAACAAAGCTCCACTAAGTATCTAAGTACTTATTTGATTTTTATCTTTAGACTATCACGCATACATTTACATAGGTATATCTAAGTAGTACGTAATTTTATCTATTCACAGTCAATAAGCCTGCTTACCTAAGTGGTGGAGCGACACAACTCCACTAGTTGTATCAAGGATCTTCAATTAGGACAATTATTATTCAGCAGTGACTAATTCGAGCGGAGCGCTCGCGGTTGGCTGACAAAGGGCGCATCGTGGACGTGCAATAATTAAAATAATAAAGCATGGCTGTTCATTGTGCTGATATGACAAGTGCCCGCAATAAGTGGGACCCTCGCTACGCCGCGGTGGGGTCGACTCTTGATCATATTTAAACGGGAGTACGGGCCTATCTATTTCATGCGTGCGATTTATACTGTTGTGCAATATTAGCACTATTTGCGATTTTATTTATATGAATGAACTCGAGTGCTTGAGTCTATTGTTATGACATGAATGAGGTTACTCATTAAAAAAAATATCCGTTGTATAGTTTATAGGATATTATTAGGGTTCGGTGTTGAGTTTCTTGCCCGTGCCATAGAGATCTACGTTTTCAACTCAACTCAACTCATTTAATTCAACTAAACCAATTACAGGTACTTTTGAATTGTCAAAGGGTCGGTCAGTCAGAAAGATGAAGCTAGTTGCCCATTCCAAAGCGTAGGTACCTATGGAGAAGAACGGGCAAGAAACTCCGTGGACACTCTTTTAAATCATAAAATTGTTACAAAATATTTGATTACATCATTCGTGTTGAAATTAACCACAATTCAAAATCTGCAAAAAATCAATTCAAATCTGTTTCAGTTTGGAATGGGTTTCAACTTTCTGACTAACTGGCCGACTCTTTGACAATTCAAAAGTGCCTGTAAATAGTTTAATTGAAATAAATGCTTTGAGTTTGGATTAAGAGTTTATCATTTTATCGGAATAGGCACTAAGAGGGAACCATCAAGGAACATAACTTCGATAAATTCATAATAAGACGATGAATCAAGAACAGAACTAGGGTAAACTCTCCTCAGAACATTTATAACATATCCGAGTGGGCGGTACAAAAGGCACTCGCTGTATTTATAGACAATGCCCACAAAGTAGGTATGTAAGTAAGTACGTACGTAGGCAATATTAGTCACATCGAGGTAAACGACGTAACTGTTGGGACACTACTCGTACCCGAGCATAATAGTTACGCATACAGAAACCTTTGTGAAGCAGATGTTTATACATAGTTTTATCAACCGCTCTACCTACTACAGTAATTTGATAGAGTGTATAATAAAACTGTAACAGCAAATATTTACAGACTTTCAAATGTTCACTGAATAGGGATATTGGATATTGATTGTCATTGTTGTCAGTTAGTGACTTTTTCAATTCAGGTTTCAATTGGATTTACTTTCATAATTCTATCTGTCTCGTTTGTAAGTGTAACTTTCTGTTTTAAATCTCGGAATAATATTTCAGTAAGCAAAGTTATGCCCAAAAGTATGAGGAGGGGGATTCTGTAACGTTATGTAGGTGTACGTCAAAACGGGGCTATATACAATTGTTTTGTACATATGTGTTGCACGCGATTCCTGAAACAGGAATGCATTTAACATCAACAATGGAATAATTCCGGTAATTTAATGCTGTATGGCCCTATATCGCGTGTGCCTTTTAAAATCTATAAAAGCGCCTCTGTTTCGTGGCAGCACGCTTTTTTCCTAACGTTTGCCTATTATCCACTTATACAATCCCAACATTGGCAGCCATTTTAGACCTTGTTTCGCTAATTATTATTTATTTACAAGAAACTAAAGAAAAAGTGTACATACTCGTATAACGGGAAAGTACAGACGCCAGCAGGTCAAGCTACACGAAACTGTCAAATTTTCCCAATCAACCTTGAACCTGCTTGCTGCTAATGGTTCAGCGATAAAGTTGAAAATCTATTAAAGAAATTTGACAGATTGTAGCAGCTTCAAGTGCTGGTGTAGGTACATTAAAAAAATAAAATTATAAAGGACAATTAACATTTTACGACGTCAATATAACAAAATACTTTAATGAAATGTGTAATACGTAAATTATATTATCAAATTAATAAATTTTAGTACGTTTTCAAACGTTGGTAGGGACATATTTATCAAGGAGCTTTTTTCCTACTATTTTCGCCATTGCCTTTGAATTATATTCAGAAATCACTTACTTTTGCTACTCTCATTGTAAAGAGTAACTATCAATTAAAATAGTCAAACTAAACATTGTTTCATGTGTTCATTTTCATTCAAGTTTGTGGTTCCCGTTAACGGTATTTCATTTGACTATTCAACTAGCAATCAGACACATCAAATTAACTTCATATAGGTAGATTTGAAATGTAGAGGTATGTTTTCAGAATCAGATTACTCAGGGCTGCCAATTATATAATTTCCTGAAACTAGTTAATTGAATTTCTATTTAATTAGCTGCTAGGAGCGTAAAGCTAACCTATAATAACGTTATTAGAATCTAAATGTTACATCTGGACATGAACAGTATCATAATCGAATCAAAAGCTAAAGGTACCGAAAGAACTACATATGTGCAGTTCCGTAAATCCGTTGTTAACATCGGTTTATCTCTCTTCTGTATTCGAGCGCGCGGAAAATAATAAAAAACAGAATCATGAATCGTTATGGGAACAAAAACGTTTACAAAGGTGGTAGCCCTAGTTGTTGGGGTGTGCGCTGTGGGGGTGGGGGGCCACCTGTGAGCGTACCGTCCAACGGTCGAGGGTTGCGCGCCAAAGTATGTTAATTAATTTTCGGTTGACCGTCCAGTGCTCTACGGGTTTGCTCAAATCGGCCCACCGTGCGGTTTTCGTATATTTTGTTTTCAGGAAAGGTCAGTCATGTAATCCAACAATATTGTTAATACGGTCAATGGAGTTACGGACGGGGTGTGTGTTGGTAATAAATTAATAAGTTGTCAATTAAAGGATCATGTTTGTTTAATTAATTTTGTTATCAAGTTATATTCAAAGTATCTGAACCACCAATATAGTTACGAACAATCACGTAAAATTATCGCCTACAAACAACTCGTTGACAAAACATGCGTGTGGTTCATACATATTCTTCGATTTTACCGCCGTCTGAGTTCAATTAATTATTCAATAGCGTAAACCGCTAGGAAATGGGGCAATGGGTTTTTATTAATTCCTCTTCGGAATATTAAAGTGGGATGGGATGATTAATGATTCAGTACGATTATTATGTTTATTAAAATGTGCGCGTGCGGTGGTACAGTACAATCAAGCCACATCACAAAGATGTTTACTAGTCGGCGTGAATGTTTACAAACGCGACGTGGAGGAACTGGAAGACACAAAGGCGTAGTGCGTAGTCCACGTCCGTGCGTGCACTATGCACTGTGTGTGGAGTACACCTCAAGTCGTCATTACGTCGTGCACAGGCCGCAGAATGCCATACACTGCCGTAACCCCCTATCTGCCCAACCGTGTCTGCGCCACGCCGCAGCCACTGCGTCAGACGGTCAGCAATATCGCAGATCGACTCATACGGAAACGTCAAACGTTATGCAACCTAATAAAAATGGTTTTGCTTGGATTGCGATTTACCTACGTATGATAATAATGTGCAGTGTTTTCAATTACTTCGAAGTCAGCCTAGGCTTATGTATGTCACACATAATAACAAATATGTTCATTGATATTTGGATTTAATGATACCTACTTTGTCACAAGATAAAGACGATGAATGACCAATCAAATGCCCAATATACTTTTTGGCACTCTGACCCTGGCAACAGATCGGGATAGCGTTTGGTAGAACGCAAAAAATCATGATTCACCAAAATAGTGATTCAACTTTCCAAGTCATGAATTGGGAGGCTACAATATCTTCGCAAATGTTTATGTAACTTCTGAGCTTCCGACTGTCAAAGAGAATTAAGATACACATGAAAATTAAATCATTAAGACGTTAAATATTGCAATGATCAATGCCATTTTTTTTAGATTTCAAAGTAACCAAATCCCCGAAGATGATCAAGACATCTCACCTCTGAGTCACGTAGCCGCTGCTCGCCTGCCAACATCAAATAATACTAATACAAAGCATAGGTATTTATGTAGATTGCTACGCCAATTTAGACTTTGATTCAATACGACAACAGATCGCAAGTGAGCGTAGTAGAAGTGAATCATCGTACTCGCTCCGCCAGCTGCGAATTAAGACTCAGATTGCAAGTTCTCAGCGAATGTCTTGAGTCGTCTTGCAACATTAGCTTTAAACACTAAACATTATCACATTTTATGTGTACGTGCGGACTTAGCCTCGTGTCGTCGAAAAAATCTACATAAGTCGTCACAGAATCCGTTTCTGTTCACGCGACGCGAAATTTTTGTTACCCTCACGAAATCGCTTTTCATGTCGCTGTTCACTCGCGTTTCTACTGTATGATGTATTTAGAAAGACCTTGTATGTTTCTCTATTGATATGTGAGCTACCAAATCGTTGTTTTCCAGTTTGTCATCGAAGATAATTGTCACTTGACACACCATCGTTTCTTGAGCACACCATAAAGTGTCTCTACCAAGACTCGGCACGAGAGAATGGAATTCGATTCAAACGAAAAGAAGTATCAATACTGATATGACTTTTGATGATAAGAACGTGAATTCGGCTTTGCAAGTCCCTAAATATTAGGATAAAGGAAAATAGAATCATATGTTCCTAACGTATAGGACATAAAGCCAGAAAGCGGGAATTCATTGGCATTCACTTCACTGATTTGAACTGTTTCATTCTCATAAAACGATACAGTTTCGGACAATACCCAGGATAAACACATCCGATAAAATCCTAGAACAGCTATTACTACCGTAAACAGCTATTTATACTCAAGTGTCACGTTAAATGCTCAAGAAACACGCGAAAGGCTTCGTTACAAGTATTTTTTATTTTGAATTCGCAGAGAAAAAAAACATCCCTATTCCTTTAATCGACCCTAGAATAGTGTAATAGTATATGTTATTATTTGATCGTGGGAAAAGGAGAAAAGTAACTGTTTTACTAATTACCTTTTAGAAATATGCACGAGGTTCTTCAGCCTTTGTTATGCAGTTTATATAATCTAATGAGTAAACATAATTAGCGAAACGGGTTTGTTTACATAATGCACATGTGCAGCAATAAAATATGCATAAATTATGGGCAAAGTTCACAGTCTGCTGAATTAACATTAGAAGTATTATCAAAGATTACTTAATGGTTATTATTAACTACATTCAAGAAACTTGTCGATAAAAAAGGTTTAGTAGAATCGCCTGAGAATGCTACACTTGAAGTAAAAGAAGGAAAGAAAGGAGTAGGTAATGAAGATAATTTGGCAATTATCGAAAAAGACAAATAAACTTCTTTTGCTCACATGAACACATCAACCGTTTTGAACGACACGCGACGTATCATGTTGTAACAAAATTAGTCAATCCATGTTGCAAAAAAGGATCCTTCCCAAAAAGTTGGAAGCACCAGTCCCTACGAAAAAATGTAGGCAAATGACTACCATGAAGCATACAATCTAATTGGTTTTGGGTCCTCTGAATTTGACCCTTCTTGAACATATCCAATAAAGCGAGCGGGATATTACTCAAATATGATATAGATGGTCTGGTAACAAAGAGATACTTATGAAATTAAGGCGATAAATCAGCGTGGTCTGAGCGAGGCGGGCCATGAATGAGCACAGGAACAACGACTTATATGTAAATAATGTCGTATGCCGACGCCCGACGACCGCTCGCCTGAATATAAAGTAATATGTCACAGGACATTACATGCCAGTGATCGAGTGCTAATAGTCTTAGGGACTTCCACGACATGTTTATAATTGATAAGCTGCAAGTCTGCAGACAAGACGATATACATCGAAAGAAAGTTGTTTACTTTCAAGTTGACCAGTGTTTGGTTATAAAAGGTGAATGGTACTGAGACGATTGGTTTTGCAAAACGGACGTTCAAATTACTTTTCGTATGGCGTAAATGAGAGGCGTCAGCGCGTAACGTGGCTGCAACTGGCAGAGATAACAACTCACTGTAGTCTGTAAGCAACCACAGAAGCGTTAAGCGATAAATGTATGGCTTGAGTATGAAATAGCCATTAAGTCGTTTAGACTACTTCTCTATTTGTTGTTGAATGTTCTCCGGTGCATTAGTTTTACCAAGAGAGGTAAATTGTAATTATGCTGATTACTATTTTGTAACCATTTTTACTTTGTCTAGTCTTTGTTTTGCAGTATAATTGATTAGCGTTGACTTTTAACTATACCAAAGACGTTTTCTACTAGCAATTGATTTATATTATTAACGCTACCTGTTAATGAAAATTAACTATCGAGAGCAATGTTTAGACACATATTTTCCCACTCAGTTATTCTATTGTTCATTTGTTTTTTCTAGTCAATGGTCAGTATACGGCGATCTGAAGTAATCGACATGATAGTTGAGCAGCCACACTAGAACGGACATGTAGGTCTGCTGCGTGCGTACTCTTGCCTGCTATACAAATAGCTAATATTGAGTTGTAAAGTGTTGCAGAAACCGCGCACACAACATAATATACTCAGGGATATATGCAAATTATTGAACCTTCAAAGTTTCAAACGCTACTAAACTGTAGGTAATAACAATACCTGATTCGTTGTCGAATAATTTCGCCCAATAAATCGCCAAGAAAGTCCCAGCTATGCATTACTATTCAATAATATGCATGTCTCTACATAAGGGAAAAATTCTTAAAACTCAACCCATTCAATATATTTTGATCTTTAATATTCCCTGTCCGTACAGTGTTCAAACGTGACCTGAACTCTTTCCTATTGTGGTTCAATATCAACGACGACGTCAAAAACAATGAATTCATGACCAACTTCCAGCATAGTGCGTGAGTTTGGAACGCCCGCCATCTGAATATTGAGTAATAGTTTAATGTACATATTAAAGCTTCCAGCTACGTCTAATATACGAACAAACCCAGCTAGAAATGTATCTACAAATATTAGTTAGACATCAGGATTCGAGATGTTAGATCGTGTTTGTTTCATTATGCCGCAGTCTCGCGTATGTGTAGGTACCTAATGAAGGGAATCTGAGAGCTTTAGCGAGATCAAGGTGCGCTGATAATCGAATTAATTTGAACTGCATTGGAGCCAGCTATGTTGCCGACAGAGGGCTTAACTAAGTTTATGAGTATGCTAGGTACGCTCTTAGCGCAACAAGTTTGTTGGGAGCATCTTGAGTGCTTTGAAATCGGTTAAGCCATATAGAACCGTTGAACCGTTGTGTTCAATAGTTTGGCTGGTTTGGCGCTCTTCAGTATGTGAAGTCGAGCGTCAAGAGAGATACTGTGTTTGTCTAATTCATGCTGGATAGGGTCGTAAAGTGATTATAGCCGGTGCAATTAGTACTAACGGTTGTGGTGGCCAGCCCAGCTGCGTTGTGATGGCGGGAGACAATTGCTGCCGACAATTCGCGAGGGTTCAATGACCACTCGGACGATGCAAGCAAGACGCGCTCAAACACGACGATTTTCTTCTAGAAAGTTTAGCGTTGTCGACGTGGAACATCTATGTTTTAGCTGATTCCTCTCGACATTTTATTGATAAGCGGAAAATTACATTTAACTTTTGTTTTTTTCCTGCGGCGATGTGGATAGGCAAGTTTTTCCAACATGACGTTCTTTGTTCGTCAGTAGAGGGTGAATCACATGTCTAAGCCGCACTACTTCAACGATTTATTGCGGAGTTGAAGAAATAAAACTTAGTTTATAAAACATCAATAACAGGAAATTAATGTATAGTGTAAATCACATGCCTATATGTTAGTTTATAACCATAGACGGGCAGGCCAGCATTGTGTCCGTTTACGATTCTCACAGTAATTATAGTTGCCATAGTAAATCAGCGCAATAATATTTCTCGACGGTATCAGGTATAATTGGATCGCAATGCGAGTAGCATCTATGCGGAAGAACGGGAGCAACATCTCTCGTTACATTCTGTGTCTTATTCTAAGAACTCCATGGGAATACATCGGCGTACTTGAAACAACATAAATAGCAAAACTCATTGTTCACAGCTTTCATATAAACTATCTTTTAAATTAATGTCCGCACAAATTTTCCTAATTATAGTCTGGGAATTAAGAAAATAGAAATAAAAATATTTGCTCAACTCTTTCACATACACGGAGGTGCAGACGATTCTTATCGTATCATTATGAAAAAGTAACTGGACTAAGCTTTTAGATTTTAATTAGCACCCAGTTCGTCAATAGAAAAGAGACACTACCATCAAGGGAGGAAACAAAGTCCCCAAACATAAACAAAAGCCTGTCACGATCCAGCTTTCAAAAGCAAAGCACACCAAAATATTTCCATTAAAATCGACAGAGCACATGAGGTTAAGTGAAAAACTTGGGGAACAAAGGCTGGCGTGGTCGGCTCACTATTTAGTATGCATTTGGAAAGGAGTTGAGGCGAGAGCAATAAGTTTGAGCCCGCGATTTGCATAGATTGTGGCGCGCGGCGGCGCGGCGGCGGGGCGCGGGCGCGTGTTTGGTGATTTACTTGCGCGGCCGCGTGGGCGACGGCAAGATAACACCTGCACTGCTATTATGATGACACCTCGACGAACTGAACCGTAGTAGCGCGAATGTTACAAAAACTGTGTAGATTATGTTAAAAAACGGCTAAACTTAGGACTAGCCTAAGTTAGTTTTGTCTTCATTGCAATTTTTTGCAGAACCTTTGACATTTCCTCAACATACTCGTATGTTAATGTAATTTAGTTTGTATGTTGATTAGTATTTAGTGCATTTATATGTAAGCTTTAGTGGGTGTATAACATAGGTATCAATTCTAAGTCATAGGTTAACAGCTAATTATTACGCCCTTAAAACGACAAAGCCCAAAATAGTATGCGACTTTGCCCCATATTGTACATGGATACCTTGAACATATATCATGACTACTAACGTCTAAAATGTATGTAATTGATAAACAAATATTTTAGAAGATCGGACACAGGTAAAACCAGCGTAAACAAGATTCCACCAAACTCTACCGAGAAGACTATTAGACGCGTAAAAAGAGTAAGATTTCTTTAGTTTCTTATGTTTCTCTACATTTATAAATTCCCAAAGGAATAAACAAAAGTAAAGTTAATTCAGGAAAAGAAGTCTGCAGCTTTATTAATTTTTGCTTCCGTAGACTGCACGCTCTGGCAATTTTCTTTTCCATTTCGGACGTTGCAAACAAACATGTGTTAAAAAAATTACAAATTAATCCAACACAAATTAATCCATATAAGGGAAACCTCGCAGAAAAACTAGTTGCGTATATTAAGAAAAACAATAGTAACTCATAATCACAAGTGGTGGCTGTCTTGTAGGCTCAGCTCGACTGTATGGCGCGCCGAGAAGCCTGCTTGTGGTTAAATTACACTCATTTACCGCAACAACAACGTCCGTGGCATGTGTAAAATGTTGCCAGCGACGATTAGCAGAATTCCTGCCTTGCAATAGAACATATAAATGCTAAAAAACAAGGCCCTTGCGACACACATATGTACTTAATGACTGGATAGGTTAGTTGTTTTGTTGATTTACCATTTACGTTCGTCATTCCCTTGTGTGATGCATCAACCACCTACCGAGATAATGTTCTGTCATTCTGTCAGTTTTATTTACCTGTATAGATGATTGAGTAAGAATCTTAATTAGCTATAGCGAAGTATTAGAAATAATAAGCGCAGTCTGTTGTTAGTTGATTTAATGATTTGCAGTTGCCATGTTACACAATAAGTTCGCTAATGGAATTGATCGCAGTAATTAGAGAATGAGCGGCTGCGACAGCCTGCGGCACGATCCATGGAGTTTCGACACAGACAATCACTGGCGCGTTGACTATGCGGGTTATTATAAAGTGCAATTGTTGCATTCAGCATTCGTAGCGCATTGACGATGGCTAATTTTATCTTTAACACCCGCGTGTTTTAGCGACGGCAAGTTTCACTTTATTTATTTTTAAATCACTGCTCATTGATTTATTTGTTAGTATACGAGTAAAGCAGCCAGACGCTTTAAAAATAAAAATGTTTGTGAAGCCCTTGAAAGAATAATTAGCATGACTGCGTGAAAATTAACGTATACAACTTTCCTTGTTCTTGTAAACATGTAGTGTGAGCGATACAACGATAACCATAGTTAATTTAACAAATGGGTTACATGATTGAATGTTAGTTGGCTGATGAAGGTCGTGTAACAAAGTTCAGGCTTTGTGGTCGGCGTCCGCAGAACACAATAAAGATGTCGTCACAACTTCGCAAGTTTACTGGGCATGGAGCCACGGGCGTCATAAACGTTATAACACTGTATCATTCTATTCTTACCTAATCATTTTCATATTCTATGAAGTGCGTATCTCATTATTCAAATACCATCGTATGATAACAATACTGGTTTTACGTCAGCTGAAAATCACGCTATGAATGTGTCAGTTTTTCTTTAAGGAAAATGGGGAAGTCTGTTATAATCTGTAGTTCTTTCACATTCGTTCTCTAAATTAATATTTATAATATTGAAGGTTCGAAGAAAGTTACTTGATTGTTACCCACTGCACACCTTTCTGCCAATTGAAAATATAGGAAAAGCAAAGGCTTATTGCCTTTGCCTTTCCTATATTTTCAATACTTCCTGATAAATGCTATGCTAAGTATACGAGTAAAAACATAATTTATGAATTCATCATCTGCCTAGCCTTTTCCCATCTACATATATTGTGGTCTCCTTACATTCTAACCGCATGCAGCTGCATACCAGTACTTTACATGGAGCGACTGCCTAGCTGGCCTCCACAACCCAGTAGCTGGGTAACACGATACCCCTTGGTATATTGCCTGTCAGACTTTCGGGCTTCTGACGACCCGTAACGACTGTTACAGATCCACGAATGACAGTCGGGACCAACGGTTTAACGTGCTTTCCGGCACAGGGTTTTGGTATTTAAAGATGGACATCCATCCACGGGCCCACGGCGGCAAGCGTAGCTTAACCTGATCGATCGACCCGTGCGGCTGTTATTACTTAGCCACAAGCCCCTCTAAAAACATAATTTATGAATTAGTGACGGTTAAACCATGTTATGAGAAACTAAGAAACCATGAATCAATTAGATAACCATCTTTCTTTTAATAATCACATTCAGACACATCAATCGTTGCTAACCTAACATATAATTAACCGCGTTTCTAATTGCAGTAATTGTTGACTATCACGTCATATAGATCTATACCTCACCGAGACTTTTAAATCAACTGATGCACAGATTACACGGATGATTTAGGCACCTAGCAGTTATCTAGACCACTACTGGTAAAACTGAATAAAAATCTTTTTCATAAACGTTAAAGGATTCATTTAAAATAAAGTCGTTGGACTCTCTCTCCATCTTCTTCTTCTTACATATAAAAATCAATTGCCATTCGTTAGTCTTGGAAAAACTCGAAAATGGCTTGACAGATAGTGATGAAACTTTAGTAAATTGTTGTGGAGAAGGTTCCTAGCATAAAAAGAAAAAGGCATTGCAACGCATGCCGGGGCTAGCATAGTAATAAACAAATCTTAATTCTCTATCATATGTCGGATAGTCTATTGCAGTTCCCAGAAGTATGACTAAACAAATATTTCGAGAATTCCAATGTGCTTGAATATTCTTCAATCGATAAAGAATTCTACAAGCTCGAGTATCCGACGGAACTTATTAATCTCTACATTGATCACACCCCTGTCGGAGGACTTTATGTGCTCATTTATCGTTCTTACGTATAGGTGTTTTTATTTTACCATTCACATAGGATTTAATTCCAAATTCTTACAGATTTATGTGACCACATTCGGAGGAAACTATTTTAATTAGGCTCTTTTTCTGTCCATAATATTTCATAATGACTACTACGAGAGGTTAAAAAACCTAGTTCTCCAAATAAAACGTTCTCGTCGCTTCTAAATGGCATTCAGAAGATTTTATTTTACGCATTTCCATTTTTATAGTCGTGCAAACTCGAACCGTCAATCCACACCCTTACGTATAACTGTAAAGGCGTCGCGCCGGTCATGGGCACTGTGCCAGCAACAACGGTGTTTCTCGCCGCTTCCGAATGAGTGTCGCTCGACCACTTGTCACTCAACAGCTGCCGATAATTGGGGTGTTTACCTAATGATCATTAATAAAAAACGAATAGATCCGCGTTATGTAATCTTAGAATCGAATTAAGACTAAGCCGTTTACTCAACAGTTCGGAATTGATTAATAACAGTTTTTGTCTCAGTTTTTATATCGATTCTAATACTGATTTTCATTGCACTAGGTATTTAAATAAGTTGTCGGAGAGTTCATACAGATTGTTCTGGTGCACTAGACATTGTAAGTAGGCCGAATCGATCACGCTTCGATTGGAGTGTTGAGCTTTTGCTCCTACATAAAGCATCGTTAAAACTACTTGTTTGATCTTTAACCTCCGTCAGTATATACTACATGTAAATACATGAACATGGCTGCGTTTGCTTCGTGCAATAATTACCTACAATATGTAAATTGTTAATGGTAGACTTTAGAGAGCTTAAAAGCCCACAATCAAAAATTTACATATTTAACACACAATTACTGAGCGTAATCTCATAATTTGTCTACGGTTTGTTGGATTGATTATGTGATGTCTTCGCATTTATTTACCGATAGCAACACAAACAAGTTTTTACGAACAACAACACTGAAGTATCCTCAATGGATACTTAATAAAAACAAGTGCTCGCTACAACAATGAAACAGTAGCAGTACAAAACAAATTCGTGTCGATAAGGTTATTACTCGCTCATAAATATAGCAGTGACAAATAATGTTTAAGACACTTAAGCAGCTCGTATCAGCGCAGGGGACATGACGTAAGTACAAAGGGTGCAGGCGTCCAAGTTGTCAAACGAGAAGTTTTTATCGGGCGGCCTGTCGGCGTTGAATAGAAATGAGCCTTGAATAATGCATGTGTGGTGCGGCCCGCGTCCCGCACCTCTCCAAACTGATTTGTTGCAACCGACGTTGCAACAACGCGATCACGCTCATACACAGGTGTTTACGTTTATACCGAGCGATTGTACGCCTCCACTCCATGTGTTCTAACTCCGACCGACTCGCTGACACCGCATTATGTGATATCAGCAACGTTGTTTTACGATTCTAAACCGACTGTAAGAACATTACTGCTGGATTCAAACAACTTGATAAAAGGATATTAATAAGCATGACCTACGATGCGCTATACAGTGTGTTGTAGTTTAGTTCGGTGACTCACAAGTCTATTACATAAAACAATGTTTTGTCAAGTTAAGCGTGTAATAATCCTTCGAAACTGAACTGTTAACGCTAGCGGCAAATAGAAAAACGTGTAAGAAAATTGCCGTTTTATAGCTAATCAAAAAACTGCATCAGTAGTTGATACTCAGCTTAGTGTTAAAGCGTAGGCTTGTAAAGTGTGTGAGCTTGTGAAACACAGATACTTAGCCGAGCGCCCCGAGGCTGGTTTCACTTCCTGTGCCTTAAACCCATTGATGCGGCATCAGATACGAATCTTTTTCATGCAATATAGTAAAACAAGAATGAAATTCTGTTACAGGTTTGTGGTTACGTGGGTAGAGTAATGGTTGACTATTGAGTGCTGTTATAGCTACTGTCAGTTTACGTTTCCACAAAGCAAAATATTAGTCATTGTTATTACTAAGTTTAGTTGCTAAAAATTAAACGGGCGTACGTCGGAGAGCTGCTACATAGAAGGAACGGTACATTAACTAGCTGCGTTCAAAGCGGGAATGAAGCGAGCCATTTGTGGCCGTGGTGAGGTTCTGGTTTGCTCCGCCAAGATGGCTATGTTATAAGTCGTAGAACGCAGCCCAGTACACATTTTTGCGCAGTTACCTCCATTCTTAACTAGAAACTAACTGGCTGTTTGATTTACTGCGAATTAACATAAAAGATGCACATTGCACGAACTGCTCAGTGAAAATAGCGAGATGAATCTGCAGAAGCGACGGGAAAAATTATATTATCTTTAAGATTAGAAAGCCTTAAGAGAATTAAAACAGTAGATATTCACATTATAACAGCCTATTCAACTATTCATAATGGAGTAACATTAAAATCTAGGCAACGCAAGATGATAAGTCCATCCGCAACGGTATCGGAAATATCAAATTCAAGATTTTTATCTGCGCAGACGTAGAAAGTTTCAGTTGGAAGGAAAGTTGCGTAGGCACCTCATTAATTTGTGCCTAAGTCCTAATTATTGAGCGATCATGATTGTACATTTCTATTATATTATATATTTACACGTTTTTATTTGCTTCATTTGTAACTACTTAACTAACATGTAAAAAAATCTTAGAAACCAATTTTATCCTACATCTAATTATCGTATCGAAATCAAACTTTGTATTAGTATAATATGTAGTTCGGATGACTATAATTTGGTATCTTTGAGCTGATCTGATGATGGAGCCAGGGGGTGGATAGTGGAACTCTACAGTAGCTAATAGTAAATCCCTCGAGTCTGGGCTCATATAATTTGTTTGGACGCGTCCAATAGATCGGATAAAGCGTGTTTTTTTTTTTAAACGAAACATTTGGAAACTTGTAATTGGCCATTTTTTTTATACTAAATATTTTTTTCTGTACCTATCTGTTTAGCTGTAAGTTTTCCTAAAATAAATAAAATAAAATAAATACCTATGTTAGTGGTTTATAAGCTCAAGAGTTTTTACCTTTCTAAGTTTCCTCACAGTGAGCGGACTAAACTAAACAGATGAAACACTTAGGTTACCTTTATTATAAAATGATTATATAATCGTTATTTACAGTCTATATTATTGAAAGAAGACATGGAAGTCATCAAAAGATTCATTACTTCACTCAATTGCTTCCAGTTATGTATTGTTACTCTGTAACATTAGTTTCTGTTCGCCACATTAACTTTCGCGTGGACTACATTAATAAAAGGCTGCCATTTATTTTATTCTTTATTTCTCAAACTCCGTGATGAAATGTATCTGGTTTCCGTTTTCAGACTACAACATGACTACTTCAATAAAATCAAAATGAAGCGACGACGCGTATAAATAAACAGGTGAACATTCTGTAAGGACTTCTCCATTTTTATCTATTCTGAAACTTATTTTTAGAATGTTTCACTATGGGTTTAACTGCAGTTGGAACACTTTATGACCAGATTTTGTTGTTGACTTAGTTTTGTTTTACGGTTTAAGACATTTATTTCTCAAAACGTAAGTTTTAGGGCTCTATTCTTTTGGGGGGGAAGAGATGAATGAGGATTATGGCAGTTGGAAGACGAGAACCATCAGTCTACATATGAAGGCTGACGCTTCTCGTCTCTGCATAGCAGTTCAGAGCATAAGCTCTCAAAAAACATTGTTTTTGTCTATTATAAGCAAATTTGCCAACCCCACTAATCACCATCTCAGATCTTACGAGGTTTATTTTTAATATTTTGGGGTCTTTTTCAAGGCAGTATTTTGAGAGTTCTTAACAAGCTTGGCAAACGTAAAGATGGTATACATACTTCATGATAACATTTTGCCTTACAAAAGCTCGAATACGTTATTAATTGGAGCTGAAAGCTTCGTAAAAGTCAACATTTATGCGCAATAATAAAATAGTCATAAAACCTTCGTAACATTCAAGTAGATTACCTTCAGATATACGAACGAGAAGCAAATATGTGTCTGAGCATTATAAATAAATAAATAAAATAAATAGACAAGATTCTGGTGACGAACCTTTTTTTGTCACAAGCTTGCTCGTATATTAAACATTGTGGTTAAATTCAAACAAAGTAGTCACAAGTTCACGTGTGATTACGATACCTAATTCACAATTCTTTGTATCAGTTTTATATGCCTCTCTTGAGGAAGTCATTTATAATAATTCCATGCATTGTTCTGAAAATCAAACTTTCTGTAATCTCATTTAACTGTAAATCTATACTTATATATTGAAATATGATGATTTCTTAAAATGTTTTAACACAATTAAAAGCTAAACCGGTTGAACACAGTTTCGGAAATAACAGAACATATTATTAGTGAAATCAATGCATTTCATTATAACATGAATGCAGTTAGCTCTGCAGTTATAGATATTGTTTTAAGTTTCACAAAAGATAATATAATACCATGATAATACCAAACGACAGATTATATTCAGTAGCTGTCATAAAAAGGTTCATTTGACCAACATTCATTAAATAAAGCGTCCTATAAAATAATAATGTACAATATTTGCGTAGAGGTCTCAAGTGAACGGCTCTATTACAATGCCACAGTGAGAAAGCTCGGTCGTGTCGCTTGCGTTGCAATGGCGCCAGCACAATGCTCACGTTTGCGACATCGCAATCAGCATCGTCAGCTCTATGTGTATCGAACTATAAAAGGTCAGGTTAAATAGCAACTTACAAAGTCGCAATTCACTTGCCGTTTCCATTCCGCACATTTTTTACTATAATTATCTGCGCTAATTAAAGTTATGGACTACTGCTGACAATGTTAACATAACTGCCGACGGTAAATGTTTCCTTATACCTACAAAAATAAAACTACAATATCTATTTTAAGAGACACAATCCTTAACAAGTATTCATTAAAGGACCAAATAAAAGTTTCAAGCAAAAATAACGCCAGACGTCTGGTTATGTTCAGTGTGGATGACGGTTGAAGATAAAAAAAGAATTAAATAGTTAAAGAAGAGATAAAGAGGCACAATCCGTTAGTGAAATTGAATAAATAGTTTAAGAACACCTCTTTAAACAAAGCAGGTAGAGCCAAAGGAACTGTTTTAATATAAAAGACCCGACTGCCTCACGAAGAGGACCCGACGCGGTGAAAGGTAAATAACACTATGAGATATAACATAACAATGAAATTTTAATGAACCACTGTTTCAACTTCTATTCAGCAGCTTTTTCCGCTATTGTGTCTACTTAGAAATAGTTCAGCTATTCAGCTTTATAACAATTAAACGAAAATGAAATCATTATAAAAATTATATGGTCTCTGACACTGTAATTTGTTATTGTTAGTCAAACAAAAACGATAGTAAGTTGGTTCGAGGATCAAGGCGAAAGAAAAAGTCAAAGTTATCCAGTGTGAATAGATACTTGGTGAACACAATAAGCTCTGCCCACGCGCCGATGAATCATGCGCCCGCGCCGTTGCCGCAATACACACAGCAAGAACAGCAAAAACATTACCTACTTTTGAATAAGTATCCTTTCTCTTTCTACACCTCCGAGCGTGCACCGCGTTCGGCGCCACTCGTTGTATCAATAAACAAATGAATCATTATCAATACATATCTAATAGATTGACTTTGACCATGATTTGAGTCAATGCTAACCAAACTAGCGCCATTATCATTATTACATAATATTTGTTGGTTTACCTTATAGCATAAGGACTAGAATTATTTGGAAACGATACTGCGTAAACAGAAACAGATCGTAATTGGATCCCTATGATAGTGAGAATCGCAGGACGGTTAGAAGATAGCGTATAGGTAGAAGTTGGTCTATAATCAATCGTTGAGAACTCAATTTGGACTGAAAATAACAAACATAACAGATAATTATAATAAACAGAGTAATGTAGAGTTAGTATCCGCTGAAGAAAGTTTTAAAATAAAGTCCATACCGGAGACGAGAATGTTTTTATGAGAACACGCCAAATGGCGCATAAACGTTTAAAGTGTTGTAAATTATTCTCTTAATCTCGATGGCATTAAGACAAATAATACGTCCTTTCACCTGAGAGACGCTTTTGGAAACGATGACGTTTAAAAGAAAGATATGAAAAAAATGTTATACTATATGCAATTCGGAAACAATATCTATTATTTCAACAGTTTACTGCTCTTAAATAAAGCATTGACGTATTTCCTGATCGATCATACAACACATGGCACATCATTTAATCCCCCGGCTTAAAATTTTAAACTTACATTACATTTGTGTAATTAATTACGCCCATTGCCCTGAATACAGAAAATGCTATTGAATTGCAACTACATATTAAAACTCGTACAGTGTCAATTGAACCAATGAATGTGCGTCGGTAATACCAAGCCTGATTTCGAAATGTAAGAGCGGAACTGTACGATCAAAAGTTTTTTTATAAGAAATCTATTTACTTATTACATTGGACATTAATTTATTGTCGCATTAACTGACCAGTCATAGCAGCCAAAGCGTGACGAAGTCGAACGAGTGGCCATGAAGTGCGTAGAGCGACTGGCCGGTGTGATACGTAGAAACGGTGACTCACAGAGAGAGAACAGAAATATGCATTACTGTGTACCAGATAAGGACAACAGATTTCAGAAAACAGGTTTGAGATTTCGAGTTTCGATCCGATATTCTCTTGTCTGTGCCAAGTATACTCTGAGTAAAGCTGCCGTTCACGAAACTCGGGGAAGTCGTACCTTACAACTTTTTATTTTTACTTGTCTTGATACTGTTTAACAATTAGGATTGACTTTAACTGGCCTTCGTCTACTTCTCGATTAATGGTTGTTATCGTAATTAGTCACAGACCGGTTTTGATAACTTTCCCGGCCTGCTTTAAAACGACTATTATTGTGAATTAGCAGATTTCGTTCTTTATCTTATCAAGTAAAGGTTACCTACTGAACACTTTCTTTATCAAGACATGGTCTGTGCCGTGGTGATGTCACCACTACTTCGGTGCTCTTATCTTAACGACGATAAAACGTTAGTTAGGAATGTTCTTCAGACGTAAGTTAGCTAATAAAACGCGTACCAACTAGGCATCCCGTCATCACCGCAGTTATCTCATCTAATGAAAAGGTTATACGAAACTTGTATTATGAACACAGTTCCGCGAAAGACAAATAAAACTACACAAAAGCAGATAGTATAGATGTTGTAGTAATAATTATTGTATGTTAAGCCGTCGGCGGCATATCAACATGTGTTTCGCGTGTGATTATCAATCGGTGCAGTGATCGCTGAAGAAAGTCTAGAGCTACACGATTACAGGAATTTTCCGACTCGGTGGAAATGATCGCGTCTCGGTGAATCATTACATGTTTTTGCTTCTACGTTGCCCACAGAGAAAACGCGCGATTCTTACATGTTAATAAAATCAAACATCAAAGTTGACTTTTAAATTGGGATTTTCAATTTTGCGGGCGTTCCTTGTAAATCGTTAGAACAAATCACAATGCAGAAAGAAGTGCCAAAAAATGGGACAATCATAACCAATGTTGTCCACACGGCTGTCTTGTTAAACGTCTCAGTAATTTATTGAGTACAAGCCGGCGTGTAAAAATATTCTATAGTAAATCTTGATCACTTACATCAGCGTATTTGTCCGTCAAAAAAGTACAACAGTGCCTTTAATGTTAATGGGTCTATTTTTAATGATAATAGGTTGCCGATAATTGTGTAGTAGTATTGACGTCACGGCTAGTTGGCAACGTAAGCGGTCTATAGGAAAACATGCAAATTTGTTGGCTGATTCCTGCCACTATCTTCTAACTTGTCTGTGTTAGTATTGTTATTAGATTGCGTTGTTACAGATTTATTATCTCAATTGCTGGCTCAGTGGTTCCATACAGTTTGAGCATGTCGAGTTTGTATTTATTCTTTAACCATAAATCCTAATACATCAACCAATTTATATATTATAATGGAAGCAAACACGGAAAAAATATCGATGATTTGCAAATTAACAGCATGTTTAAATGTTTGCTTATAGGCTCGGAATTTCCATTTAAGCAAATTTATCTAAGTCACATTTCTGTATGACTAAGTAATAACAGCACACAGAGATGCTATACAAAGATGGCATTAGTTATCTTAACATCATCAAATATTTACGTAAGAACTGTGTACTATTCATGCCGTAATTATAAATGTGTACTAATTTATATTTCGAATGTGTTCTATAATAAAGATAATGTTTTGGACAATGCGCTTCCTAATGTTGCTATATAAGTGAACGCAACAGATGCAGCGTGTGTGTCGGATCTGCGACGCGGTGCTAGGTTTTAGTTGCATACAAATCGGAACAACGTATAATTTGATCGTGGTTCAACAATCGTTAAGGCTACTGTTACCGGCTTGTGCGGCAACCGGTTTGTCCACTTCCAGTGCCGAAACGACGCCAATCATAGCCTTAACACCAGAGATGGAGAGCCTTTTATTATTAAACTAACTGACAACAACTCTTGACAAGATTATATTGCTCCCTCACTTTTCTTTAATTAGACCATACAATAGATGTATAGTTTCATTAAAGTTTAACGCGTTGATTAAACTTAGTCAGAACATAGGGCAATAATGAAGAGACAAGTAGGTACTTAACAGGATAACAGGAGAGGTGAAGAAAGAGCAAGTCTTTATAGTAAACGGTAACTGTAGTTGCCGCCGCTGCAGCGCTTACGCAATTTTTCAGCGTACTTGTTGTTCTATTGACACAGTTAAAATGACAGCTTTTATCAGAACGGATTTAAATTGATCCAATGACAACAGTGCTGTTGTTATAGGTTTCTCTCAGTATTGTAATTTATTTTGCAGTTTAGTTTCTATTTCTTTTTTGTTTTCGATGAATGCAATTGGATTACGTATATACGAGTATATTTTGGATTATAGAAAGGAGATGAAGTATTAATTACAGTCATATTTTACGATTTCTTGTTATTAGTTAGAAATTGTGCCAAATGTCCTTTAGCATGCATATTAATTTGGTAGGTATATTTGTCACGATTCCAGAGAAATATGTTATTATATTTTTAATTATTGTTACGTAAATCAAAAAAATGTAAACAACATCGCTTTGTTTTCTTTTCCTGGTCAGTAATGTATATTTAGAATTCCTTCGATAGAATCATTGTTTTCTTACACATGTAAAGTGTTTATTAGTACTTACAATAATTGTAATACGATTATACAATCATTGGCAGCAATCACTAAATCTCCTCGCAGATGCCGAAATTATCGCGTGCAGCGGTGCCAATAGCTGTCTGATTGATAGCTGATCCGGCGGGCATTTATCCATTCGTGAAACCGAGTAGGCGGATTGACAGCAAAAATCAAGAAAAGACTAATCAAACCAAGGCGAAAGCGCTTTCAAAACGCAACTTCCTGTGGAGCCCCTCAAATTAGCCGAAAGCATAGCAACATCAGCCACTGGAAATTATCATGTGGCGTGCTGGAAATTGGCGTGCAACTACTTATACCATTTTAGAAATGAGTAATTGCTGTCGAAATTTAGCGCTCGAGGGTGCGCACCTGCGGGCGCCGAGATTCATTCATGAGAGGAGCAAAATAAAGCGGCGAGAGGTCGAGAACAATCCGCGGGCGATAATAACAGTTGGCTTTTCTAAGAAACAGTGTGGCGTGGAGGCTTCGACGGAGGGTGTGTTCGCGTCTCACTCGCACGGTTAGGGAGTGAGTGAGAGGGCGTGGGCGGGGCCGGCGTGTTATGTCACGTCGCGGGCGGTGAAGGCGTCGGGATCGGAGTGCGCTGCTGCACGCTGCACTCCCTGCATCCGCAACACTTCCCGACTTTTCATTATTAACGCTTGTTAAGATCGGAGGTCAGCGGCAGATAAATATTAAGTCAGGTGGTACCTTCACCAGTACCATTCATTCGGTGATTAATGTGTTAATCATATGCAATCTGTTGTGCTGTTAGTATAAGGAAATGATAGTGTTGTACAGGTACCCAATCTTCATGCTGATAAGATTTAGGCGGCTACTGATATCGGCAAACATTAGTCAACAGAACCATAAAGAAACAGATTTTAAGTAGATATAGAAACAGTTATATCATATTGAATAATACATTGAATATGTGCCGAGTTGTTTGTATTACCATAATTAACATCGACTAATACCTCGAGTACCTTCAGTGCAAGAGAAAATAAGATGATAAGTCTGACGTAAACAAGCATGTTGTATGTGATTTACATTCTCAATAGCTCAAAGGATTTGCATCAATGGATTGTTATTGAATTAGTTTCCATGTCATTTATTGACGGTTATAAGTTATAACATAGGTATTCTAATAAGATTATTATCGAACCAATACCAGCGGTATTCCCATACAAAAACGCGTGATTTATATTCATAGTATGATTACTACTTGTCGGGTCGGGGATGAATAAAGTAGTTTATGTGAAAATTACCGGTGGGCACAAATGAAAACATTTTTATGCATAAATAAGGCGCGTTCGATAGAAACGGCACGATTCAGCCGCACATGGCACAATGCGGCGGTTTTATTACACGAGCCAATGGTGAGGCGACGTTTATAAATCATACCTTTATGGTTATTCTTAGCGATAAACTCGACGTTTCTAGCGTTGATGCGAACATTTCGAACGCGTGTGCGCCTACGGCAACGGGTGTTCCTATGCGCTCGCGCCATGTGGATCGCGGCATTTCCCTAACATGCCAGGAAAAACACTGTTTTGCGCTGCATTGATAAAACTCGAACAACTAATGAATGGGATACGGTATTTCTATTGTTGTTGAAGGATTAGTCATAACCACTCATTACCAACAATAAATTAACTATTAATTATTGGTCAATTTTAATTAGTATAATTACGAACTAATTTACGCCAATTAGTTTATGAATTGGATATCTAAACCTTTAATAGATATCAATTGCATAGCATAGATTAGAACAAAAGTAGGTTGGAGAGGACTTTCTTTTGTAGACCGCAAAATATTGATGTTAACTAGCTTATAAAGATTAAAGGCTAATTTAATGGGCTAAGTGGTTAGATTACTCTGCCAATTAACAAGGAAAATAAGAGCAAAAAATGTATACCTAATGACGTCTTATTTATTTACTAGTCAACTTCCTGTATTATGTACGCACGTCAGAAATCAGGACTTCCCGCGAAACTGTGTTACCTACTGTTGAAAGACACACTATAATGTTTTTATCCTTATAATAATATTGTGAGAACCGGTACTTCATCCTAATCAGTTCATTTATCACATCACGACAAGAAGACGGCATGCTGTTTAAAAAATGATCTTTCGTGTCTAAAATGATGTGACTGGTAAAAGTTTTTAAACGCTTGAGACAAGTTTAGAAGCACAGCAAACAACAATATTTAAAACAAAAGAAATAAGTAATTACCTATTTATTTATTCTTTTTTTATGAACAGCGGTCCTTTGGGCGATCAACCAAGATTTTTAAGCCGTAACCGAATAAAAAAACATCGTTTTTTGAGTTAGTGATGGTTTGATTTTGAACTAAAACTCTAAACGGAATGGACTAAACTTAAGAACAAAGTTTTCTTCAAGTCTCATAATAATACAAACAGACCATTTTCTTTTTATTTATTCTTTTTATAAAGGAAAAAAAAATCATTGGACGTTCGACCAAATAAGCCTTTCAATCCGTAACCGGAATAAAACAACGTTTTTTGCCCAAAAAAGTTAGTGATAGTTCGATGTTTAAACTAAAATTTTGATCGCAAAGAAGAACGGTTGCCTAATTTGAAGTGTGCTAAATCCATAGTGTTTTTTTAGTTAGGTACATACAACGATACCAACATATTCAGCTGCAACCGGTTAGACTGGAAGCCGACCGCAACATAGTGGGAAAAGGCTAGGCAGATGATGATGATACAACGATACCAACAAAAATCATTTATTCTTTTTAAAAGCATAGGTCCATATCTATCGAACAGCCAAACAAGACTTTCAACCCGTAACCAACGTTTTTTGTTCAAAACGGTCAGTGATAGTTCGATGTTTACATTGTTAACGTAAATCGGAGACGAGACGGCTACTCATTTTAGATTAGCTAAAGAAAAAATTGTTTTAAAGTTATTGCGACTTTAGAATTTATTTAAATCTTACCTGGTGACCTGTAACACAGGTTTTATTCCTAAAACCTACTTCAGGTACCAGTCTCTCACAAAGGTGGAAAAAGTTTGACAGTATTTATTAAGTTTGCATTATTTTTAAGACCACTTTTTGTGAGGAGAGAATAAATTATATTATATTATATATATTTATTTTTATTTTTATAAGCATCGTTTCATGGGGTACTTAACCAAATAAGTCTATCAACCGGTAACCGGAAAAAAACAAAGTTTTTTTGTCTTTTGTGATAGTTCGATATTTAAACTAAAATATAAATCGGAGACGAGGGCTATTAGGAAGTTATTGAAGCTTCAGAATCAATCAACGATATAAAGAATACATTTCCTATTAATTCATTGTTTTTGGAATCATCGCTCCATAAGTAGGTCACTCGACCAAATAAGTCTTCCAACCCGTAACAGGAAAAAAATAAGTTTTTTGTTAAAAAAAAAAGTCAGTAATAGTACGATGTTTAAACTAAAACGTAAATCGGAGACGAGGGCTATTAATTTTAAATTAGCTAAATAAGCGTGTTGCCCCTAAACAGTTTGGCAGTGGAGGGTATTAGTGGTGTATAAATTGGCCAATCAATCGGTTCCCGACTCCCGCTTCGGTACAAACAACCTGACTATAGCAATTAGAGGGGCCTATTTGTATTACCAGCCAGTGTGCACGGTCTACAAAGGGAAATTGCCAATATTTACATGTATTGCTATTGGAGAGTATCCATTTCACCTCAAAGGCTTCAGTCCTTCATTTGTTTTGTTAATCAGTAGTATTGAATCGAAATATCATATTGAATTGTGTTTTTAATTACAACGAATGAAGTTCTATTAAGTTTCATTTTTGGTCAAAATATTTGACACATTCGTGGAAATAAAATATTTAGCAAGAAATCAGAAGGTCAATAAAATTCTCGTAATTTGAAATGTTCAAAATCTAGTCGCAGTCTCATCTCGGCGACAAAAAATGTCAAAAACTTGTCAAAATGTAGGGAAATTAGACGTATTTTTGACAGATTGAGACTGAGATCAGACTGTGAACGTTCTTAAAATTACGAGAATTGCCCCTCTGATGTTTTTCAAAAACACGTTTATTTGTGTGTATCTAGGCTACTATAAGTAGGATTTTAATTAACTTGATATTTGAAATCATTTACGGAGAATAACTTCAAAGAGCTCACATTATACCTAATAGTTAATTGGTAGGACTAGAATTTCAATCAGTTGAAAACTGGAACCTTTGTCTGTTTGCCCTCAATTACAAAAATTACTAACTAGTGTCATTACGCGACTCAACATACTAACATCCCGCTTAAAAATACACTCAACAATCCCTTTAGTTATTGTCAATAAAAATTTAAAATGTTACCCGAAAAAAAAACTCCATCTATTCACGAGAAATTAAAAAAGCTATTAATAAGCAAATGTTATTATAGTGTCATGTCAACGAATATTTAAATGATAAATCTTTGAAACACATAACAAGTACAAGAATATAATAAGCAAAATTTTAAACTATCATTATTATAAATTAATTATTTTGTAAAAGTGTGTTTAGAATAAGTTAGATTATAAGATACGTAAATGATAAGTCCTCTTCTCCACATATCTTTCTTTTACTGTGCCCGACAGGGTCCATGATTGTTTTTTTGGCAAATATTTACCACCTAAGCCTACATTGTGGAATGCAATAAAGAATTGAGTATTAATTAAATCAAAGACTCTTATTATGGACTGTTATCAGATAATAGTTACCATCAACATATTTATGTAGGTATCGGAAAAGGTTTGAGTGAAAAGCGGTAAGTTTGAGAAAACCGTTTTTTTTTTGTTTAGGCAGTATGAGCAAGTCCCAGAATGTGTGATATTGTGCATAGCATTGCACAATATGCTACGACTACCGAACCGGTTGGCAAGAGGTACCGACCGGTTCATTTAAATTACTTTGCAAGTCATTAAAAGTTAATGATATTAAAATATACACAGATCAACTGTCCTATCGGATGATGAAACGGTATTACATCAATACCGCTGTTCTTAAAAGTCAATTGTGAATTTCGCAGTTCAGCGCGAAACTATTAACCATCTGTAGAAGTGTAGACCCATTTGTCCGGAATAAAAGCACATTAAGCACATTATTTAATTTGAAATTTAATTTCCTGTAGTTTTCTACCCCACATTTTATACCCTGTGTTGCCCTACAGCCGGACAAAAGAACTTGATTTTTTTCCATCTTTCCAAATATAATCCGGAAGTTTGGAATGTTCTGATTTCTCAATCACGGTTAGATGAAAGACACCGAATGAATTCTTGATCTAAGGAGAATGGGGAAATTTCAGTTTTCAGTGTGGAAAAATAAGTAAACTCAACAAAAGAGATATACGCTGATAACTTGCAGTTCTACTTTTAATTTATGTTGTCCGTAGTTAACTCTTTGATTATCAATATTAATTTGATAACCCGATTAATTTTTATTTGTTGTCGTTACTCTATATGTGAAATAAAACGTATTCAACAGTATCAGGTTGGACCGGCACCCTAATTGCGTAACACACGATCAATCGTAATCTGAATCATTTTGAAGCATATTGCTAATCCATTGCTTCATAAGTTCGAAAAATTTGTCTGCTCAACACGTAAATAACGCAATGAATGTTGTTGAACCGTCAAAATGAAACCGATTCCGATTGATTGTGTGTTACGCAATTAGGGTGCTGGTGCCGACCCCAATATTGGGATTGGGAAAAGGCTAGGCAGATGATGTGTGGAAACATTTTTGGACCAAAAAAATCACGAGCTTCAAAAGTAGAAGAAACTGCAGGTAAAGGTAGTCAGTTTATAAATGAACCATTCGGCTATGAGTAGTGTAATAGAGAGGTTTCTGACGGACCGGAAAGGGGTGGTCGGGTTAGAGTGGTTGCGGAAGGCAGAGAGCCGAATGTTTTAGTGTGCCGCCCTTTGGGCGCTTATGGGCAAACTGTGGATTGCGATTTACTGTTGAATTAATAATTAAATGAGAATTACATCGTAAGGTAGAGAAACAAGAGATTATGGTTGATAAAGATTAACTTGTAAATCATGGAAAACTCATAAACGCTGAAGGAAAATATCGTGAGTTAACCTGCATGTCCTAGAACAAAAAAATCAAGACATCCACTAACCGCACTGGGCTCGCGTGGTGGATTAAGGCCCATTCCCTCTCACAGAGAGGAGGCCTGTGTCCCAGCAGTGGGAACATTATAGGCTGATGATTATGCTATGCTTGTAGATAATAATACCTTAGCGCTTTCTATACGATCTTGGTAAAGAAAATGATAGATTGACAGAGAAAAGGACGGTAACGATGATTGGTCATTTAATAAGACACTATCAATAAATAAAAGTAAAATACATAGATACGCGGAAAAAACATAAGCCTGTGTTTGTTGTCGCGCAGTAAGGTGAAAAAAAAAGTTGACTATCGTAAAAGAGAGCAAACAGGACAATTACCTACTAAAGGAAAAGACAACTAAAATAATGAACAGTGGATGGATTAGAAAAATTCGAAGACATGTGACATCCACAAACCTGCACTGGGCCCGCGTGGTGGATTATAGCCCACTCCCTCTCACAGAAAGAGGAGGCTTGTGTCCTAGCAGTGGGAACATTATATGCTGATTAAGTATGTGTGTATGGATTAAAATGAAAATATCATGAAGCTACATCGTCAAGTGTACAGTTATGTTTTGGATAGATTTAAGTAATGAATCAAGTTATGTCTCCTTGCCATGTGCATAGTTTAATGATGAGTCTATGTAATGTCTACCTGTGTTAATCAAATCATACTGAGAGTTTTCTTGCTTAAGTAACTACCTATAGGCTAACGGCAATATTCTCTTAGTTAGTGTGTCGTAGCCACATTTCGTAGTTAAAAGTAATCCGATCTATTACGTCGTAGTTTGAAGTGAGATGTCATTAAGCTCAATTCCCCTAAGTCATCACGGTCATATTTTTACAGAATAGCACCGCTACTGAGATTGACACTATTGGTAGCTCATTTGAAGCTCACTTCACCTAAGTTTTCACGGTCAGATGTTTACAGAATAGATCGGCTTATTTTTTCAAGTGGCAGGTGTTGTGTCCTGCCGATCGATTCTGTAAAAAAATTCACCGTGAAAATTAGGTGAAGTGAGCTTAGAGTGAGCTGTCAATAGTGTCAATCCCTAGTATTAGTTGGAATGACAGCTCACTCCTCGCTCACTTCACCTGAGTTTTCTTAGTGAGATGGTTACAGAATCGCACTGCAGGATGAGACGACGGTCAAGTTTAGGATGGCACTGTCAATAATGTCTTCGTATGGTCTTCGTATAAATTGTAGGTATCACAAATTATGTTAATATCTAACCTGTCATGTTTCCTATTTGAGGTTCCGCTACATCCAATGTCGTTTAAATTTCGATTTCATTTCATCGAAAAATAAGTGACAAACGAGATGTTTAGCTGTATATTGGCCACTTTATAAGGTGCAAGGTGTCCAGGATAAGACGACGATCAAGTTTAGGAATGCAAAGACAAAAAACTCTTCGTAAGGTCTTCGTATGAATTTGCTTCACAAAATAATTTAATATCTAACCTGTCTTGTCTCCTTTGGGGTCCCGCTACTTCGAAATGTCGTTTTCATTTCATCGAAAAACAAATGACCATCGAGACGTTTAGTGGGAATAACATCGAAAGTGTAGTGATGTAATTTTTACAAATTAATAATAATCCGTTATCTCTTTTGATCATCGCTATTAACGTTTCCATATCAGTATGTTTCTACGGAATCATAAGCTGATAAGAATGTGTACAATGTACACGGTAACATTCGCTCTATTACCCTCGCGCCAGAGGTGGTTCTCGCAAAAATTACGAATTTAATCTTTAATTAATTTCTTATCAGTTTATAAAATATCGGTTTGGAACACAAAACCTAGGGCTAAATAAATAATATACGAAAACTTATAAATCTCTGATACGTTTCTACGTGAGGGATTAGACATTTAATACCATGATTCTAATTGTATTGATTGTTTTGAAGATAATATCTTCAACACTTTGTATTTTTTTTAATACTTTGTATTCTTTTTCTTTCACAATAACGTTTTTTATCTCAATTCATAAAACATGATATTGTTCCGCCACTCTAAATCCCTTTAGAAAAACATAATTGTTTCATTTTGAATGAAATGATTTATTTAAAGTATTATAAGGTCGTAATTTTGAACTATCTTACCAAGATTCGCGTAGTACCCTGCTGGATGCATTGCGTCTATGATCACCGCAAACTTTCCATTTGTCACTTACCTAAAACGAATACAACATAACGTAAAGTTTAACACAAAATAATCATTCATTTATTTATAGTAACATAAATTATAGAAATAAAGTCTGTAACATCGCTGCGCAACTCGCCACGTATCCTGCTACGCAACAATGCTACGCAACACGCTACGAATCCCGCTACATTGCTACCTAACCCATTAGGCATCCCGCTACGCAACGAGCTACGCAACACGCTACGAATCCCGCTACACTGCTACGCAACCCACTACGCATCCCGCTACGCAACGCGCTACACAACACTGCTACGCAACAGTGCTACGTAAATCTCCCGATGTAGCGATGTCAGGAAGGACTCAAAGGTGATTCGATAGGCAGTTCATTTTACTTTTCCTAAGAATATAAGCATAAGTTAAGGTCCGAAGGACCGATATTTGAATGTTTTAATTTTCATTATATTTCTATTCTCTCAATTACTGCCGCGAAATGAAATATTTCGTCAAAACTTTGTAAGATCGTCTATGTTACCACAGCAGTTGTGTGCTCAAAGGGCGTTAGAAATACTTATGTTTGTATGTATTCATCATACAGAAAGAAAAAAAAAGTAGACTAATTTGTTAGGTTTACGTCAAGTACATTCATCGGCATTAGCTTCTAAAATAATTTGCTTTAGATTGTTAAAGTTCTATGAAAGGAGTAACTGATTAATAATTACATAGGAAGATAAAACAAGTTTAGGAAATAATTAAACCACAATCCAAATAACGCTAGTGTGCTTATCCCATTGTATCATCACGCGTCCCGAAATCATTTAATAATTACACTGATTAATTAACATATACGAATTATATAGACCGCAGAATGTATCTAATAACAACGGAACATGCGTGCAGTAAATAGGTACAGTCACGAGCCAATGTCTTTCATAGATAGGCATCACTTCAATTATATTTATAATCCATTTAACGCTAAAAGTGTATTACAACGGAAATACTGAAACAGTACAATGTATGAAAAGAATATTGTGAATTGTATTCTGCGAATAAAAAATTCTGTCACGTGTTCTTTTTTTATTTTTTTTTTATTTATGGGGGCTTTTACGCATAACGCATGTCAGTCCCATCGTATCCTAAACAATTGTACTTTCACAAGACGTGAACCATGAATTTAAACACACCATTCGCATCGTCGCCATTTGATTGGGATAAAATTGTATGGAACATGCCTACATCAGTTCTATTCAAATTCAGGGACCTTACTAAGTTAATTCTACTGGACTTATATTGGACACATTCCATCAATAAATGTTCTAGGTCCTCGCTGTCACGTGTTCGTATTTATAGCACGCAGTTTTCAGTATCAATTTTCAGCATTTAACTCGAAATTTTACTTTGGAACACAGAACAAAACTCGCATCCGTTTCAGAGAAACCATATTGGATATTGCTCTCGCCAGTTTGGCTGCGAGTGTACAATTCTCAGTTATTAACAATAATCAATAACCGCACATTATCTACCTCACAGCTACATACAATACGAGTGCGACATGAAATGGTAATCGACGTTCGATTTCACCTGTGTCACATTATTCTCCAACATTATTTGTATCCAATGTGCATGGAATATTCGGCATAGGGGCCAAAATTCATGTTGCAAGGGCTGCATATTCGGGCGGAGGCATGCGGAGGCGAGCACACGTGGCTGCCACGGCTGCCTGCCTCGGAATCTGACCAAATGCCCATCGGAGCTCGATTGTTAGCTAAATAGCAATGGCTTATTTATGAGCTGTACTGTTTGCGGTCGACGACGCTACAACTACGTGTTACTGGGAGCGGAAGGAATTTTCAGGATTCAGTGAATTTATCAAGTGATAAACCAGTGAGTGGAATAACTGACACAAAGGAATATTAAATTAAAATGTACCCGTGTACCGTGTGTGTGGGTAGTGTAGAAATATCTGATGGCGATTTCGCACATTGGTGTTCACATGGTAATTTGACGTCTCGTGCTTCAGACCGTATGTAGTACAATGAGATAAGAACTATTATGAATTGTCTACTTATTACTTACTAACGAAACGATTTACGCTGTTAAAGTATAGATAATCCTCATAAATAGCAATTTGCGTCGTGACAAACGATCTGCGTTGCGTCGCTTAGTTTGGAAATCGCGTATAATGCCGCTATTGTTAATTATACAAGTCACCGCGTCGCTAAACATACGATTTATTGTCAGCTAACTGGAACGGCAATACATCTAGCGTGAGATCTGTGCGGCACAGCGTCACGCCTTCGCTCAATACACTAAAACATTGAAAAATTAAGACTAATTATGATCGTCTCGTCGCCACACGGAACATGTCACATCCTTTCAAGAGATTAACTTTCCAAAACACGACATTTACTAACTTACATTTAGTCATTAGGTACTAAACTGATCTTGAAATCTTAATGAAGCAAGTAGGCGGACGAGTTATTATTATTTACAGTCGCATATCAATAAAGCCAGTTTACGATTTGAAAAATCGACATCTTCGGCTCTCAACAACACAGTAATGTCTGTCGAAGTGCGATCGAACGGAAAGATAACACTAATCGGGCTTCAGATCTGACGGCTACGCTTTTTGGTTGAGAAAAACTACCGGCAGCGACCTTACCGCTTTACTTACTTAGCTTATGCTTTTAACAGAAACTTATCGCGATATCAAATCTGGAGCGGCGATTAAGAAACAATAGGACATTAATAAAAACTTGTACCAGAGCGAGGCATTACACGTTACGATTCTATGAATTTCGTGGAATACCTTCTCGGTTATTTACATTTTACAGAGTCGACGGGGATGACGTAAAGGCGTTACTTAAGTGTAGTTTGCTTTGCTTAAAAGAAGTGAAATAGTGGTGGTTACAGGTGTCAGAGCTGTAGAGTTGCTGAGGCTGTATATCTCTCAGTAAGCACCGGACTGAGGAAATAAAACAATGGAACAATGAAATACGCGCGACTGAAGCGCGCCTCTGCTAATGAACTGCCGCGCCGGCTCCAAACGCTCTTGGTATTAGACCAACATTAGTTTATGTTGAAATCACTCATTAATTTACACCCATTATACTTTTGTTGTATTGTGAAAAGCAAACATTCGGCTAAAAGATATTAAATTAAGATGGAGTTATTTCAACCCACCGATTTGGACACTACCTCTTACTTTAATTGATTGACGGCGTTTCAAAAAGCGTCATGCTTGAGTAGTTGAATCAGACAATTTTTCAGCTGTCCTTGTATGGCCAGTCTCAACAACGACCATCTCTTTATGGGGTTTTTGATTGAAAAGATTATATTTAATATCAAATAGTACTTTTCAATACGGTTTAGTAACAGATAATAAAGTTTGAACGGCAATAAATACGTTGATTGTTTCGTGTCGCCGCAAGCCGCGAGTCTCAAGAGCGTTCGGTCAGCGCGCGGTGCTAGATGAAAAAGCATCAGTCGAGGTCCAGCGCGGTATGCGCGGAATGGAGGGAGCATCCGGGCGGCTGCGATTGTTACCAGTTATCACTGAATGTTTTCCACCGGGCATTTTGTGCCGCTACAAAAAACCACATAAAGGGCGGGCGCGGCTCGTTTGAGACGCCGCCCCTGTGGGAAAATCGTCGCCAGAAAACTGCGACGCAAATAAATTATAAACTCTCTCGTGTGGAACGCGATGTCGCATATGTGGGTAGAGCTTTATGCGAAACGCATAAAGCGTGCTTTGTTAAAACTGCAACTATGTGCGGGGAAAAAAAAACAAGCCGCAAGAACGAGATGAAGTAGCGTTTTGTGATACAAATCGTCGGCGCAATCGGCCTTTGTAAATGTCGCGTGATCTCACGGCGGCGAGGAATCATTAGCGAAAACGGAGCATCCCGGAATAGACTGACAGCGGGACGATTGCAGCGCCCGTGATGGATGACGGGAGCCGACCGGGTTATTACCGCCCGCCGCTTATTATCCACACTCGACGGGAATTACGAGATATTCAAATTATAAAAAATATATCTCCACGCATCTGAGGTGAAGTCCGGTCATGCACCATGTATTTTAGCATACACGCGCCGTATACCTAGTATTTAAATCAAAACAACTGGTTTTATTTCAACAGAGTGGAAAATTTATTTTATAACCTTTGTAATAAATAAGAATAATTGAAATACTCCGTAAATACCACGAAATTAATTAGCCGATGAGTGTATAAAGTTAAATCACAAGAAGCTGGCGACACGACTAAGTATGAGTGCGGGACGGCAGGCTCTGCGGGTTCCGCGGCCACGTCGCTCGCATTGAAAACTTGCAGAAAATGCATTTGCGATAAGAAAAAATTCAGTCCGTCGAGCACATATAAGTGCAGCATGGCGACGGTGACATTCCATGGGGAATACTCGGCATATCGAGACTTAAAGTAACCATTTACCGATTGCAGATACGCGATGGCCGACCGAGTAATCTGGTCAGATCGCTTCACTCGCATACTTGTTGCTACACATAATTTTTAACCTAAATAAGTAAGAAATACTTGTCTCCATGGTGTATTTAATGAGGTTGCGAGACACTGCGTGGTTGATGACAATTTACGGTTTCCATTAATTGGCTGACAAAAACTGCTTCTATAAAACCAATTTGCTGTAAAGCGGAGCTATAAGAAAATAGTGCAACTCCAAGTAATGAGACTTCGAAATTCAAACTTTTCTATGAGTCAGCTACAAAACAAAGTTTCTCCGTCCATTGTGGACGGAACATCTTTACTTAGACCATCATTATAGGAACAAAGTTACTGTTAACGGTTAGTCTCGTCGTGGAATAACAAAAAAGCGGTCCTGTAGTATCGCCGATGTTTCCATCCTGTTCTCGCGCAGGACTTCCATTTAGGAATGAGCAGGATAATAGTGAGTTTTAATATACGGCCTCTAATGTGAGTTGGTTTTAATTTATCGTGCGACAGCCGCGCTGGTCGGAGCCGGCAGGAGCGGCGCTACATCAATCTTCCGAGCGGAGAGCGGTGGCTAAACACTCAACTCTCCGTTGAATACAAATCATAGACTCGACTAATAAAATCACTGATTTAGTGAATTCCCAACTGTAAATGGACATACACAAATGGTCGATGACATATTTTGAATAGATACATTCAAATATTTGCGGGCACGGCTTTAATTAAAGAGATAAATTGGCGTATTAATTAGTGATATATTTGGTTTGTTCGAACCAAATGGTTACGTTTATTTATCATGATTCGGGTTTATAAAGGTAGGGAATTTGATTGAATCCGGTAGTCTTTAAAATAAATTTATTTATTAACATTATAACATTTTAGTTGTTTTGATTTGTTCTTTCTCTATTATTGTAAAATAGCGTTTATCTTTTCTTTTCATTTAAAATTAATCTTAAGATTTTTCCTTTTAAGTTTCACTCGTGTGCAAATACTTAGTTCCATAATAATTTTGTAGCATTTAAGATGTGGATAACGTCGTGAGCTACACATATGTAATGTCTTTTTTTCTTACTACATGTTTATAACGAAGTTTGTGTAACTGTTTGGTTTCCCGAATTAAATAAAATAAAAAATAAATGCGAGATAATGTTGTTTGAATAACAAAACGCGGTATTTCGGACCACAGGGTTGGATACATACAGGGCGGTGGCACGTTAAAATCAATATACAATCATGTCCCTGTCTACCTCACCTGTCCATTGCATCATTTACGAGTTTATAGCATTATAACATAAATTTTCTAATACGAAGCTTATAAACATGACTTTGTAATGACATTAAGGAACTATAGGATGGTGATCCGTCACACAGGGTATCCTAGTATGTACGTCAGTCTTTCACAAAGGATCATATTTTGTGCATTGTTGTCAAAACACTATTATTTTTGTCTCTGTTTATAACTATGTGAATCTTTGTGAAGAAAGAAAAATCATGGTATACGAGTATTATATATTTTAGGAAGCTATAAGTTTTGGGCTCTATATAGGTAGTGACTTAATTAAAAGTATGACATATTCTAACGATTCATACAGGATCCACCAGACCAGAAACAGTCTAAAAACTTCAAATTTTAAACTTTGATCATACATAACTTTTGATTACCGTAATAACTAATGAACCCATTTCGATGTAGATACGTATTTTTAAAGCTGTTTCAAGATCACCCATAAAAATACGATGAATAAAATTGACACGCTACAGTGCGTAGGGGTGAACCACAGCAAAAAAACATGCGGCGGCTTGTCCACAAAGCGGAGCGAGCCAACCCTAGTTTTTGAGTGTATAAACTAAAAATATTATATGAATTCACGTATGTAGGTACCTATGTGATTAATTACTACAAATCAATTGAAGCCAGTTTACTGCGTAAGTGTAACTGTTGTATTAAAGTAAAAGGGGTTATTAAATTATGAATGTATACAGGTTGATAGTTTATTTAGACCTAACGATAACTCTACCCATTAGAAGCTCATTAATTTTGTATATGCTATCGCCACAGTGATAGTCGATTTTCAGGTTGAAAGAAAAAATAAAAAAATATTATGCAAAGGAGACACAATAATAAAAAAATATTAATTACTTACAATAACTTGCTAAAACAAACAAGTTTTTTAACCAGATTGATAAATTAGAATGTTTCCGGAGCCCATGTTGTATTGGGGCCTATCAGTTGTCCGTCGCAAACGCTAATGAAGCAACACAAAAACTTCTAATTGTTCGGCTCAACATCTGCCCCGATCCGATATTTCCATTAGACCGGCGCAATTTGCAAACGAGCATTTTTCGCAAAAAGTTTTTTTGAAGCGAATACTACAGTGGAGAGGAGTAACGAACGCTAAATTTTGTTCGGTCGGCCGTTTTTGTGCTACAAGCACTAGCTAATATGATTCTTCCTAGTTCCCGACAAGGCAAGTCACGATTTTGAATATCAAAGCGGAACATGTAGACTTACGGCTTCAAATTCTATGAAATACATAATAACATTGAATGATGAAAATATTTCATGTCATCTTCATAAAAAATATCGTCAATGTTTGCCAGTTTAATCGATGTTCCAATAGTAAATTCGTAGTCAACTTCTGAGAATGTAACGAGGAAACACAATACATAATAATGAGCTCGAACAGTGAAAGATGAATCTACAGTAACAGTGTAAGCGTCCATCGCTAGCTACACAATAAATAGTCGTCGGGTATTCTGCACACTTTGTTGTAATAGACTTTGGAGCAAATTCAATCGGAAACTACGTTAAAACTACAAATTTGTACAAGACAAAAGGTCGGTTTTCTCACAAGCCGACAGACAATCAAAGCGAACACGGACCCAATTGTGAAATAAAACGTACAAATAACAAGTTTAATTAAATCGCCAAGACCGACCCGGAGCGCGCCCCGGGAACAATTCCACCTATAACGATAGTTTAACAAGTGAACTCAAAGTGAGCTTCATATCGAATTCTACCTGCAATATGTAGTGCACTCGATCGAGAGAATTATTTGTTCACTGCGCTGTGATTTCGTTTCGGAACAATCTAAAGTTGAATAATGTTTTCATATCATGGAAAGCATAGGAATTTTCATATAGTCGAATGAAATAAAAATTTAATTTATTATTTAAAATTTCATCATGTTAAATAAAAATAATTTGGTTACACAGGCACAATAAAATACACGCTCTTCGTTTATTTCTTTTGTTCACTCGTCTGTGCCAAATGTTATTTTATCGTTATTCGCGATATTAGGGTTCACAACTTCACACCGTCACATGTGTGAAAAGTTTCATTTCTTTTCAATGGACTTATGTCACCCTCGTCAATAATTTTATACGACTAAACAGCTGCTGTAAAACATTCACTGCTACTATAAAAGCTTGCTTATCTCCTCTATCAATGAAATCAAGACAACTCCGATCTCGTCGATAAAAAAACAGTAGAGGACCGGAAACTGTTTGCCGGGAGGCTCTATCGGCTGTATTATGATGTGGTGTGTCATATTATGTTTGTAGACATCCATTGAACTGGCTACAGTCTGCATCTATTGGTTATTTGAATGCTTTGAAATGGAACTGAGACTGAAACAGCTCCATAGATTGGCTTTTAGAGGGCTTGAAATGGCTAGGATATAATCTATAAACGAAAAAGGCACAGTATGACCACTAATCGTATTATGGTAGTATAAGAGTGTTTTGTGACCCCGATCAAAAAATAATGGTTTAAGGACACAAGTCTCTCGTTATTTCTATCTATATAACTGGATAAAAAGCATAGAAACACATTAAATACTCCTTAATGTTCAGAAATATATAAATGAGCATGAAATAAATGAAACTGTTTCAAAACGTCCCGTCCCGCCTCGATTGCACGATCATACTAAACTTTGTAATTGAATCTAACTATCGTAGTTTTTGTTTTAATTTCGCTATGCTATAAAGCGCACTAGACACAATTTGAGATCTTTCTCAAGGGAATTAAATCCATTTGAAACTGGTTTATCTGGTTGCGCATTAACAACAATCGATCCGTCTCGTTGGCTCTAATAAATGTGTACCGCAAGTGATCATTCCGTTTTATGCTAAAAAAATCTTTCTCATTTGCAAAGCGACAGTCGCGCTAAAATATATTTTATTACAACACCTCCGTTAAACGTGACATTTATTACATTAATAACCTATGTTTTCATCTTACATTTTCTAACAACGTGACAACGCGGGAAACATGTGTGTCGTATCGTACGTACCTCGTTAATATTGTTATATTAATTACGCACGTAAACATTTCTGGAAAGTGTTATACAAAAGTACAAGTGACACCGATTTCACACAGCCATAATCCTCATTTGTCACTTCTTTGGAGAGCGAAATTAAGATAAATAAGAGGCAAGGAGTGGGTCCTTTCGCTTCAATCCTCTAGTTGCTCCAGAAGGTCGGATGGAGCGTGTCAATGAAACTGAATTTGGACTCTATTACTTCGATGATACAGTTTGTTCCGCCAGGACTGGGTTGGTAGTTTCACGCGAGAGTAATCCACAAATAGGAGTCCGAGAATAGAGCGAGGCTACTGGACACTCGTCGCAATCATATCTCCAGGCGGTGCTGTGAAAATTTTTAACGTTTACATATCTCCATGACTCAATCTACATGTGTGTCATTTAATAGGCAAAAGGTGTAAAGAAAAAATAACAATTTCTAGGAAAGAATCGAAGATTCTGGATTTTTATTTCAGAATCGTGTCTGTCATAACTTCATAAGATCTAAGGTTGTTATGCTACTTTTTATCCTTAGTTTGCTGGACACAACTCATAAATCTTGATAGCTTTGGCTCGATCTTGAGATGATCTGACGGGACCACTTACTTCTTTTCTCAAAGTGTTTTGAATAAAAGTCATATACCTATTAATACATTAGCATTCGAAGCTGCGTTGAAACTCTGTTACCAACAGATTCAGTTGTGTTTGAAAGCATCGCTTGAAGCCGACGGGTTTCGACTTTAAATTGAAAGAAAGGGTTCCAAACACAATAATTGTTCACCTCGCCGACGGAAACACGATACAAGTTTTGGTAAAGTCAATTCGCAACACCAACGCAAAACTTACAACTTCCTCAAACGTAAAGAATCAATTTATGAAAATAAAAAGACGCACCTGTATGTCCTTGGTAGCGTGACACACGGTATTGAATGAAATGTTTCGTGGTCGGCGAGATTGTTTGGGGATTAAAGGAGTGAACCTTCCGCAGGTCAATATGGGCAGGTAGCGGTTACCGCTCCTGGGGGAGCTCCGCGTCATTCAACATTCGGGAGGGATTGAACACGACGATCGAATTTGACAATAAATTATTGTATTAGATATTTATTTATCGTTCATTAATACTAATGAGAAAAAATTGCTTCTTTCATAAATTGAGGTTGACTTTAGTTTGTGGGTGTTTCTTAAAACTATTGAAAAAGAATATGCCTTTATAAGAATAAGAATAAGTCTTGGAATATGCCTATATAAGAGTTCAAAATATGACTGCTCTTATATTTTTCTCTGTTAGTTATAATTATTGAAATATTTCATAATCTTGGGTAATTTGTTCATATAAGAAAATTCTATGTTTATAGATATCATAATTTACTATCTAATAAGTACATTTTTGTGTTGGGATCCTGTTTTTAACTAGCGATGTGTTTGCAATTTAAACATCTTAATGTCATCTGATAACTTTCTATTCTATTTTTTTCTATGGCAATGGTGCCGAGGTCGACAATTTGAGGAATAATTTTGAAAGTTATTTCATACAAAAACTGTCAAACGTCAATTTTATTTCTCGAATTAAAGTTACCTGGCGATGGAAAAATCAGCCCTTAAATATAAACAAGTAATTTCTGGGGTTTCTTGTTATGTATGGTTAGTTGCTGCCAAAAACTATTTAATTAATTAATCAGATTAAATAATTAGTTTATCTGATTATAGGCTATTTCTACATAATTTTATTGGTTTGGCTACTTGAAATAATACTTTATGATAGTTATATCATAAAATTAAGTAAGCAACGCATGCACAATAGAATTTCATAATACTCCATCTAATATAATTTAATAGTGTTGGTTTTAATTATTATAACTGTTATGCTTATGAGTTAGGATTAAATAATAACTTACTTAAGCACCAATTCATGACCATAATAATCTGATAATATTTAAAAGATTCTTAAATAAGGTATCGTTCTTCAATTTTCTTTCAATTATAATTATTATGATAAGCAAATATACATGGGTATTCTTTTGTTAACAAATGAAACAATTTACGTTCGATTGCCGTCGGAACTAAGTTATGAATGTTTCTTCAGTAGGATTAGGTGTAGGTTTAGTATGACTAAGGGTCTAAGGGCTGATTTTTCAATCGCCAGATAACTTTTATTCGAGGAATAAAATTTTTGTTTTTGTTTTTGTATGAAATAACTGTCAAAATTTTAAACTTATTCCTCGAATAAAGTTATCAGATGATTGAAAAATCAGCCCTTATTATAATTAAATATTCTACTGTCTGTGTTTATGAGACATATTTTGACATGGCATGTATGGGTGTCACCTCCATTATAACTTATTAACATACCTAATTAATATTTAGTTCTTTCTTCTTTGAACATTGTTATACGATACGAGTTTGTGTAAGTGAATGGGCAGCCCTATACGATTACAGCATCCGGAGAGCGCATCAACTTTACACCAATTAGCTTTGCATTAATGTAACATAACTATGCCACAGTTTATTGCACTTTAACAAACAGAAATAACCTTCTATAGAGGTATAATTAAGTTTGAAAGTGTTTTATAGTCCTGGCCATGTGTGAAAGAGTTGGCGGTGATAAAAAGAAAAAGTTTAATCAAGGAACATAATAACCGTCTGCGAAAGGGGCAAACGATTCCAAATTCAATTTCCCTAAGACGGAATACGTGATAAATCGTTCTGAATCGGCCATTAGATGCGACGCGCCGTGAGGGCCTGGAGCGTCAGCAGTTTACACGTCTTATTGGTTGTCGTGCAGCTCGCAAGTTGTCGGCTTCGCCAGCGTCGCGACGCGCAATAAAAACATCAACTGTATTGACCAAAATAACTCTTGGCACCCATTCGAGAGTCCGACAGATACTGTAAGTGAAGCGATCTCTACAAAACTATATACTTACGCAGCACTTTGCAGTATCAAAGACTTTGGGATACAATAATTAAAATCGGTGAAAGCTTTTCACACCTGTATAATAATTAGATATGTTTGTACAAGTTAAGTTATACGCCGTAATGTCTAATTTTGGTAAGAAAAAGTTTGCGTCGGCTTTCAGGCTTATCATCAGATCGGCTGAAATTCAGTAACTTAGTTGCCTACTTAGGTATACTATTTTTATAACGACACTGGAAATGAGTGCATTATTACGGGGTGTTAGGGTACTATTTCATTTTACCGCGAAAAGTTATGGTACCTAATAGCAAAAAGAAACTTATCAAATTAGAATATAGGTACTTAATGTAGGTAAAGTAAGTTTTATTAGTACCAAATAAGCTGTATTAAATGAAGTAGATATTACTTACATATTTGCAAATATGATAAAGCTATTGTTTTATAAATTAATTAAGACACTCAGAAATTAAATTACCTTTGCCGATAATTATACAGGTAAATTAAGTACCTAAACTATTAAAAGAAGGAAACATTTACAAGTTATTTATTAAAGGTTTCAATTTATTAGTTTATTCTCTAATAATATGAACTTATTATTAAGGACTTCTATTAAAATATTGTTTTTATGTTAAGAGTAGATAGTCCGCTTAGTTTTTCTGTAGTAATTATCTACCCAATATGTTTCTTTTTATACTAAAAAGTTCTATTTAGTCGTTAAAAAAATTTCACAGAATATAAAATTAAAATCTACATTATTGATAATTAAAAAGCATTTAACAGCAATAAATGCTTCTATGGCGCTTTTATACAGCTTATTTATACAGTATAATGCTAATGATGCTTCAGTAATGCAACTAAGGGAGATAAGCTGTCTAACAAATTAAAACGCCAGATGTAGTTATTTTCGGTAGCGCCATTTTTTGGTAGGTACAAAAGAATCTTTATTTTATTCAATTTTCATGGAAAACTACCTAAAGATTGCATGTACTTAGGTATGCAAAATTAATAAGAATGGCGAATGAAAATCACATTATTTTAACGAAGTTAATATTTGTTTATTAAAACAATGATACTTACAATATTTTTAATTTACCGCGAATAATGAGTTTTAAAAAGGAATATCTTATTCATAAAAACTAAATAAGTAAGTTGTTTTCAACAACATTATTTTACTAAAAATAAATAGTTTCAAATAAATCTCCCAGTCAGAGGTAATTATCGGCAGGCCCTTTCAAATCAACATTTAGAATAAAAGAAAACAATAAAAACTTTTAATTAAGAGTCCCAAGTCATTTGTTTTGTTTAATTAACCATAAAATATTTAATTTATGCAAAAACTTTACTCAACTATGTTAAGTATGGACGAAAGTATGTTAGGAATTTTATTGTTTATTTACTATTTATTTCCAATAAATACTCACGCCTTGGGTAAAATTTCGAATAATAACAGTCCATGTCACTCGTATTTAATTTCACAGCACCGATATCAATTTCACTGTCAATTTGTTTACTATTCACTCGCGCGTTACATGTAAAACGTTTGACATTTCATAAAATAAGCTGACAAGTGACATCACTGCGCGCAGAATACGTCAAATCGCATGCAGCCACCAACGCGACTGAAGTGTATCGCAGGCGAACGATACCAAACCGCGTCTTTCGAAAATTGCGCCATCCCAGTAAGCACACTCAAGCGAATTTAACAACACAAAAGCACCTTGAGCACACTTCATTCCCGACAGCTTGCCTAAATGCAGCTGAATCCTAAAACTAGATAATGTTTACATCGCGAAATGCCGACACCCGAGCGACCGGAAGTCGCAGCGAAGCAAACACGACAACTATGTAAAATATTGCAGGATCGCGATCGCATTGTTGACATTCCCTAATAAAAATCACTTATATCTTGACTTGATTGTATGAAAATTGTATCAAAAATAATTTTTACTCACCTATTATGAAGGCCGAAGATGAGGTGAACGGACGAATTTTGATTAAATGTCAATTTAGGAGTAAATTTAAAGAATATACTCTTATTGGTATGCGAAGAATGGCACAAAGAATCCCGACAACGCACGCGACGAATGCGCACCTCGTTTGCGCATATGCTGACACAACTTCACGGACGTTACTCCCCTTGCCCCGCGTTCACCCGGTTTTCTATCAATGTGTGCGTGTCCAGAGTGGTCAAACGTGAAATTTTATACACGTATACACCAACACATATACATTTAGTACCTGCCCTAGCTCCCGAACGCCGCCATCTTTAATATGAAAGAGATGACGCTTGTTTCTGTCTCTTTTTTCATGACTCGTAGCGACATCTAGAGGAAAACATTTTGTTACTAACAAGTCAATAGATGGCTCTGTTAAGAATGGACATTAATAGTCATTTTATTTACTTTTAATTGTTTTTTTGATGTATACAATTCTGTGCAACTCTGTAAATGGTATCTGTGTTTAAAAATACTATGATAGGTATTAAAGATTTATAAAACAGTTTTGCATAGTTTTCTTTCTGTAAGACCTCAATGTTGATGTTATTAGAAGCTGTACTGATGTTTATTAGCGGTGTTGCTGTTTTCTTTCTAGAAATTACTAACAGACTTCTGTTGCACTTTTTAGCTGTCGTTTACTAGTATGCTTTGTAGTAATGGGTGATGAGATTATTCTTATCCATCAGGTACGTTGTCTTCCTCTTACTGATAGCGTTGATACAGCATTTTTATAGTAAAAATATTGTAGTTGTAGTAATAATTGCTGTTTAGAAATGTAATAAATTAAACTGTTTCTCTTATTTAGGGAGTCGGTTTAAGCATTTGCATCAAAACTACAGGTTATTATGAGATATTTTATTGTTTAAAACAAATGTCTGCCCACCGAATCGGACAAATGTATTATTCGTTTAGCGGATTTTAATTTAAAAGTAGATACCTACGGTAAGTAGCTATTATAAATGTAAGTATTGTTAACATTCCATTCATTGAATAACAGCAAAACATACTCAGTCATGATACTATTAACTTAGGTAATAATACCTATTCAATTCTTAATTACCTTAATTTCTAAATAAATAAAAAATACGGGATAACATAATGTATGTATCAAATTTTAGCGAAAGTCAATATTTTCTCCATCTATGTTACTATTTTATTTAAGTAATTGATTTCTGTGCTTTATATTCTTAGACATTATAATAATATTATATACTGCCAACTAGAATTAACTCTAGAATAATACACAGTCCTAAATATTAAATATTAAAGCATTTAAATATACAATAAATTTCAATAAAATATAAAACCTAAGTAGTTTACCAATTTCTATTAACAAAAGTTAAAAATTTAACAAGGACATAATTATAGATAATTATCTCAATAATCAATTCATTGTATGTCATTTAATTAAATACATAATTTACTTTATAATTTTAGTTAAATAGTTACTTATGTTTAATAATAAAATTTTATATTTTGGTAAACCAAATTGTCACAAGGCTTTTTTACTTATGTAGAAATTAGAAATGATAAATACAGTTCTTTTTATTTATTTAAAACATACAGATCAATAACAATAGATACTTTTGCAAAAGTACCCAAAACACGAACTTAAATGATAAAGTTTTAAGATTAGCACTAACTTAATTGGGGCAGGCACTAGGCACCTAGTCTCGTGATACCGGTGTTGCTTGCAGCGGATTAAGGACTAAACTAGGTAACAACGGTGTTTAAAAAATCTAGGTATTTATTAAATTTCTAATAGGATCAGACAGATGCATTAATCGGATAACCCTCACGCCTTAAAATACCATAAAAAATGGAATAACCAATTAATACAACTCTCCATAGGTACATTTCCTATACTTGCAAGTGGGTAAACGCCAAACAGTCTATTTTTACAACTAAAACTACGGTTTTATTATTTATTCAGCTTTTAATGTGCATTACTATGTTGAAAGAACCAGGGAGCCTATTCTGAAGTGCAAAGTGCGAATGTTCGGATCGGACCGACCGGGACACATGGCCGAACCGAATATTATTGAAAAATGCGAAAAAAGTTCGGATCGGCTCAGTTGGGTCGAGACCATAGTCAATATTCGAAAGAGTGTAGGAGTGTAGGATCGGAACCGACCGAACCAAATAGTAACTTCGTACCAGGAAACGGCCGAACTTTCGTCCGATACTACTTCAGAGTAGACTCCCTGGTCTTGATAATTCAGAATTCACAACAGTAACCCCGGGTGCGTTCTTCTAATGTTATAAAGAAAATAAATGGCATTTCCCTCTTACTTTTTGATTTTATACATAAACGAAGGGTTTCAGTTGTTAAACAGCTATTATGAGAGCGAACTCTTAAATAAAAATAATTACTCGAGTAAGTAGTCCATTATTTTTAGTTAAGATATGTTTGGTTTGAATACATTGTAATATAATTAATAATAATAATAATTTTGGTCCTTTTCAGTTATAGAAGAATTAAGTAAAGAAGGCATTCTTTTAGGTACCTAGATAATAATTAGTAGGTACGTTTACGGAAAAGGCGGAGATTACCAAAATGTCTCGGCTCATAATGTGCTTTAACTAAGATTATTAATTAACCTTGCAACTACAATTTGATAATTACATAACGAAATTGTTAATGTCAATACTGATTACGATTAGCCATTTTAAGATGATTTAGGTACACTTCAAAATTAGGGACATACCCAACTATCAACTAATCTCGATGTTTTCTAAAATTTCTGAATATTTTTCAACAGAAAATCTGTATTGATTTTTTAATGACTAGGTACTTAGTTTTTTAATAATCCAGTGTATTCTCACAGTATCTCACTTTGGTTTTGTAAAAGTGCTATAATGACTTTTAGCTCCGTTTTGACGGTTTCTGATTTTGGTTTTGGAAGGCACCACTAAAATACGCTAATTTTAGCGTTTGTTAGGGGGTTAGAAAAGGGAGTAAGAATTTTGGACACACCAAAGCTAAGACTAAAGACCCATAGTGAGGAAAGATCTGAAATTGGAAGACTACAAAACTTAAAATACTACAGTCATTTTAGTACAGAGTTTAATGACACTTTAATTGGCTACGACGGCCTTGCTCCCAGTGAAAAAACATTAGGTATGTTATAATGTTGTACCTACCTTTCGTAAATGCCAAAAATTACTGTATCTATTGTAGTGTTTGTAAAGAGAGACACTTCAAAAGACTGGGGTTCAATTTAAGTATGGTATAAATAATGGTATAGGTAAGTACATACTATTGCAGCTTTCGTACAAGGTTTCTTTCCACCATGACCACCTTTGTGGTCTTGAAACGGTGCAGTAACTGGTGGAATACACATAAAACTATTGGAACAGAAAAATAAGAGTAAATTAAAGTGAACAAATTGCTATTATTATAGTCTCAAAAATCTCAACAAAAAAAAAAACAAAAATAAGCCCTAAGAAGTCTTAGGGCTTATTTTGGTTCCTATGTTATCATTTTAAATTTTGTTTCCTGAGCGAGAGTCGTCACCTGGAAGTCTTCAGAACCCGTTTTGATTTTGAGTTTTTCAGGAATAGTCTCTTTATTTGTAGGTAGTGTGGCGTCGGGTTACTTAACATTCAGTACATTTTCAGGCTATGGAGCAAGATCTTTGTCAGCAGATACACAAAGTATCCACTTATTATAAAATACATAAGGCAATTATTATCTACTTTAATTTTATGTCTCTATTAAATACTATCTAAATACACTTTTTTATTATCTTCCTGAATTAATAGGTAAAGTTCCAAAATTAACTAGCAATCTATAGCTACTTGGTAAAGCTTGATCAAACTTGACCCAAAAATTGACAAGGAAGAAGGACCACTATTTCGGTCTTAATAGTAGTTTTCTTAATTAGGTAGGTGAGTGTTTCTGATTTTGTTTAGTTTTTACTAACAAGCTGTTTCTATTTCTTACATTTCAAGATAAGAAATGATTAACGTATAAAATACCGTAAAACAAGTTCGTTATGCATAACATAGTGGTTGTAATTAAAATGGCAAATTGAAATTGCTTTTAAAAGACAGTGGAAACGCGTTCCTAAACTGTATAGATTTACCGAAATTGCCAATATAAAATTTAGAATTTTGACATCTTTATTTTTTGTTGCTTAATGTATACCGAACCTACCTATTTTTACATTATGTATAATACTGTACATACATTTATGTATTTCTTTGGAAAGACGTGTCAAAATATCCAGCCATACATAATTACAGTTCCCTCGTAAGTCACTTTTGAATACAACTCCCAGTGCCTAAATTAAAATTTTACTAAGGTTGAACTTTATTTGATTCATTCTATTGTCACCTTTCCAATCAAAGCCATAGGTATTGATTTTTTATAATATATTTAACATGTCACTAGAAACAATGCAGTTTTTAAATACCTATAAAAACTTTTTTAATTTTCTTATGTATTGTTTTGTTATTGCTTGTTACAACATGTTTGCCACCATTTTTATCGGGATATACGTTTCAATTGTCATACTGATCTTGTACGCAAAAAACCTTATCGTTTTGTGATGTGCCTTTGAGTGATAAAGCACTTACGAGGGTGACTATACACAATAATTTTTACAAACAGTGATCAATTTTACTTTACCAATCTCATTTTGGTGTACTAAAGCATAAGGCTACATAAGAAACCTACTTACAGCGGAATTCGTTCATTAAACGACCGTAAAACAATAGCTACTAAAAATATAATTTATTTGCTCACAAAAACTTTTAACGGAGAAATTAAAATAGTTACAAGTTTGTTATTTGTCGAACATTAGGAGCATTAACCTAAACACAAATATAGATGTAAGTAATGAATAAAATAAACGCTACATTTTTCCACCAACGGCGTACAAAATAAATATTCTCATAATAAAATTAAAGTAATTAATTAAAAACAACAAAAAAAGTAAAAATAAAAAAAATACAAAAACAATAAATAAAACTAATACTATTGACAGACGATCGATCTTGGTAGGTACACAGGTGGCTTGGCAGTGGATATGGTTCGCTTGTACAAAATTTGTTCGTGTTAATAAGAAGTACCTATCTAATAATTATCGCCAGACTACTTAAACGAACAGACGGTTTTGTACGGAGCAAACCATATCCGCTATCCGGCTCGTACTAAGTTCGATCGTCTGTTAATACTATAAATTAAAAAATAAAACGGAACATTAAACTCGCCAAAAATTTAATAAATCATTCAGATTTAATACTGTACTGTGTACTATCAGTAAATTCAAATAAAAGGAGTAAAGGGAGTGTTGTCAGCTAGGTCTCTTTCACTGCATTAGTGTATATGTTTAATGAATTAGGAAGGGCCTTTTTGAAATTTTGATTCCTGTATCTTGAGAACAATCACTTTTATTTATTCAGAAATACGCAAAAATCTATACAAAAATATGAAGCCACGCGCGAGATGCATTAAGTACGCGTTGATTTCCATGAAAATAATGTTACATAGAATTGTGAGCGAATAAACGATATTTTATCAAACATGTTCGATAGTTTTACCAAGGGATTTCCTGTAGGTATGTCTGTGTCGCCAAGACAATCCCGCCCTTTTTCAAGTGCAAGTTCCTTAGTCTTCTATTCAAATATCCATATTCCGTTACGTGTCGCTGACCGAATCCATTCACAATCAAATTATGTATGTACACGTTCAGTTCGCCTTACTGTTAGTAGGACACACCACTTGGAGTTCGTGTAGAGGGAGGTCGCGGACCACAATGGCGTGGAATGCCATGTTCGCCGTCGCCAAGATGTATTCGCACACCGAGAACCATGTAAATGCTGAAAATGAAAATTTTCACTTTATAGGCAAGTATCAAGAAGTATAGTAGTATAAGGTCTAAAGAAATACAAAAGAAACTGCAGCGTTATTGTTATATATCTATAATTTTTCAGTTGTACAGCAAAAGGTTCCACGGAGGTTCCTGCTAAGAGTTTTATAAAACTGCTCTTATATTGACTTTAAAAAACACCATTAAACGTTTAATTTATGGTTAGTCACTCACAGACCAAAAGCTGTATAGGGTGCTATTATGACGCTCTTGTAACACTTTCACCTTTTTACAGTATAAAACTAAAAGTGTTATTGAGTGCTGATAGAGCTGCTGATTTTTAGCAAAGCGATAAAATAACCTGTATAAGAGCAAAAGGTATTTGACAATTAAGTTTCGTACTGTAAGTAGATATAGCTACAAGGTCGTACTTAGGTAGTATAAACACTGTTTAGCATAACATAATGAAGGGAAATTCTGCACCCTAAAATGCGTAACACACTACCAATCTCGATCTGAATCTTTTGAAGGATATTGCTAATCCATTGTTTTACATGTTCGAAAAATATGTCTGCACAACAACGTAAATAACGCAATGAATGTTGTTGAACTGTCAAAATTAAACCCATTGCTACTGATAGTGTCTTACGCAACTACCCCGCAGGTATGCACGGCTACACATCAAGCTAACGGCACGGTTGGCGCAGTGGTTAAGCGATTGACTGCTGCGCTGCGTGTCGCGGGTTCGATTCCCGCACGGAACAAATATTTGTATGACCTACATGTATTTGTTCCCAATGTATACGCTAATGCTAGGGATTGACACCGTTGACAGCTCACTCTAAGCTCACTTCACCTAACTTTTCACGGTGTCATTTTTACAGAATCGATCGGCAGGTACGAAGTGATAGGCAGAAGACATTTTAGATAGGTAATACAAAGGGGGGGGGGGGGGGTAGTTCTGTGCACCGCGGGACAAGTCCATATCGGGCTGTAAATAAGAAATACCTAATGGAAAGACAGAAAGACAATTTTCCCGACCTAAGGGGCAATTCTCGTAATTTTTAAAACGTTCAGTCGGATCTTAGTCTTAATCTGTTAAAAATACCTCTAATTTCCTTACATTTTGACAAGTTTTTGACATTTGTTTGTCGCCGAGATGAGGCTGCGACTAGATTTTGAACGTTGTAAATTACGAGAAGCCTTCTGGTATCGAACCCAGAACTCCACGTTCAATGGTTAGATAATTTACCGTACCTACTGCTTGCGAGCTCAAATCAGTTAAACAGGCAGTATCCAGCTGGGTAACACAATAACAATAGCAATGGCTTTCATTTTCACAGTTCTACAACATTCATTGCGTTATTTAAGTTTATGAGCAGACAAATTTTTCGACCATATAAAGCAATGGATGGCGCCGATTCCCTTGTTCACAAACTAAACTAAATTTAAGTTCAGTGCATCTTTTTCTGCAGCAGTTCACCGATGCTGACATTTTATATTGGTTCATGGAAAGGTTACAGAGTCACAGCCCAAATAAAAGAGAAATGCGTAATAAAAGGTCACTATATAATATTTCATCGAATTGGTACATGCTTGATACTAGTCGGTAGATGAGTACCATGCAAGCTATATTGAATACATTACTTTATAACTGTCTGGCGGTATTGAGTATTTTGTACTTATGTGGCTTAGCGTCGTGTGACAGGTCGTTGAGCTCCCTAAAATAGGGTTGATCTACACGATGACTGATGCATGCATGCCGTCTGTTGGGACAGGTCAACTCAAAGATGGCTCTGGCTGGCTCTTATATCAAAAGGCCCTTCTAGACATGGCCGTTATACTCACATAAAATCATGATAATATAAGGTTTGGACTTTAAAAAGAGACCATGACCTCTGAGTTTGTTTCGGCACTGCTTCTCAGGGATCAGTCAGCTAGGAAATGCCGGTGAAATCTAATTTTTTAAATATTGGCCAACGAAATATTGACGTGTAAAAGTGTCTTAAAAGATATAAACATTTCACGAACCTACTAATACAGACTAGACTACCAGAAATACTTACTTCGATTTTATTTCGAGTGTTTTATTACGATTAGCAAGCAAGAACCAGTCTTAACTGCTAAGAGCTTAAACTTACGTCAAGTACCTATCGAACAAACTACTTATCGAAACAATAAACTGCAAACAATTACCTAACGGCCGGCATAGCAGCCGATGTCGCAAGAAGAATATAATCAGTCCCACGGTGGCAGCAATGGCGACGTAGAACAGAGTCCACACAAGTTTGTTGGACCTCACTGGTTCCACGATATGGCTAGCGATGCAGCCGACGCGTGCGCGACACAGCATGTGCAACAGAGCCGCTACCATGAACACTATGAATATCTTCTCGTGAACGACTGGAACACATGGAATTGGGAATTAAAGTCGTGCGTTTAGTATGGAAGAATGCGGCAGTGATGTGATCAGAGTCGAAAGATGACGTAGTCGGAGAATCCCTTTATGTTCTGGATGTGTATGGACTGAATTGATTAGTAGGATGGAGTAAAAGTTATATGCAAGCCAGAGACTGCGGGGTAATTGCGTAACACACTAACATGATAACAGTATCTAGCAATGGCTATCATTTTGACAGTTCAACAACATTCATTGCATTATTTACGTCGCTGAGCAGACAAATTTTTCGAACACATGAAGCAATGGATTAGTAGCTTCTTTCAAAATGATTCAGATTGTAATTGGTAGTGTGTTACGCCATTAGGGTGCTGATCTAAAAACGAAACTTAATCTGTAGAAATCGAGAATCTTACCCTTGAAGAAGCAGCAATATAAATCTCCAAAAGAAAATGTAAGAAAACATCTATACTTATAATAAATCTGTAGAAGTGAAAATTCTGTACATTGAAAATATCCAAAAAATAAATGGCAGGGGGTGTTACTTGACCGACACCGAACCCAAAAATGTGATTAAAAAATTTTTTGTCTGTCTGTCTGTCTGTCTGTCTGTTTGTTCAAGCATCACGCAAAAACTACCAGTTCGATTACGATGAAACTTGGTATAATTATTCTTTAATATCCTGGGCACCACACTGGGTACTTTTTATCCCGGAAAAGTATATACAATAAAAAACAAACTTAATTTTGCGGTTCGATCCCTATACCCGATTACCACTGTCTGTACTGTACCAACCGCAAATACTAAGTTTGTCGTAGGTTGGGTCACCCGCAGTGGAGTTCATTTTTATTCCTTTTAGTTTTTAGAGTTATTTAGGTTTATTTTTATATGAGTCGTAGGTATAGATTTTAATTTTAAAGTATAGGTAGTATATTTGATAGTGTACGTAGTGATCGTAGGTTATTTTATAATACTGTTAGGTAGGTTTAGTCATTCGTATAGATATTAGTTTTTAGGGATTTTGCTTATTTATTGAGTTTAGATTAGTTATCATCAGAAATAGGTTTATTTAGGTAGGTAGGTATTTAATTTTCTGTTATTGAGTTTTTTTTTTAATTAGTTAGGTACTTAGGTAAAGATATCATATAGGTACCCTCTTAATCACCACTAATGAGACACAATTGGTTTTCTATTGTAATTAGCCACAAAGGGCCCGCGACATAGATGGCATTCTGGGGAAGCCATACATTTTATCCTGTTAGCACGTTCCCGTGGGTAAATTTCCGACATCCACGCGGGCGAAGCCGCGGGCAGAAGCTAGTGTTTAATAAAATAAGTAATTGATTGAGTAGATAAGTAAAAGTTGGAACTTACAATAGTTTTCCCTATTGGAGATATAAGTAACGCCTGTTAGCGCAAACAGCTCTATGAAATTAAGCCAATAGCACGCTGTTCCTAATTTGGTCGCTGCAGTCCGAGCCTGAAAAAAAACAACATTAATTTGTGAGTAGTTATTCAGATTCCTATTCATGATTGAGTGGAGACCGCGAAATGGTAAACGTCAGGTAGGACGCCCTCAGGTGGAACGACGATCTTCGCAGCTGAGGGTTGCCGAGATGACATGCAAAGATAGAGGCCTATATCCAGCAGCGGACTGCTGTAGACTTATGATGATTCCGATTCGATTGTTCAGTCGTTTGTGCATTGTAGGAAGCCCGGATTATTTTTAAACTTCCATTCGACCTAGATAACTTATTTACGTTGTAACCTTTGAAGTTCAAAGGTGAAAATATAAATCGTTTAAATTAGAAAAGGTTCGGAGCTTCCTTTCTTAGGTTTTGTAGGCTACCTACTTCTTTATGTAAATGAATGATGCATAATCAAGATTAATAAGTAAGTATGCAAAGTCCTCATTTAGCTCATCCTACTCACTTGCCTCTAATAAGTAAAATAAAAGCTGCTTTTTTGCTGTGGAGAGTTAAAACATGAAGCAGTGCCAAAGAAAACAATTATATGCACTCAGCTGAACCGTATAGATAGATTCAGCTGAGGACAACACATGCAGCCAAAGTCCTCTGCGCAGCCACCGATAACGCCGTGGAAGTGGCGGTGGCGGTGGATGGAAGTTTTGGGCCCACAACATATAAACCACCACTACTGTCGAAATGGTGCAGGAAGACATCATCAGGAAATGTTTTAGAACCAATTACTACCAACCCGCACTGGCTCCGCGTGGTAGAAAATTAGCCCACTCCGGCTTGAAGAGAGAGAGGAGGCCTGAGTCCCGGCAGCGGGAATATTATATGCTGATTATGTCTGTCTTATCTAATAACGGCATTTTTGAGCAATTTCTTCAAGACCCCTGGACCAAACATTAAAAAAAGATTCTTAGAAAGCTCTTTCAAATGATATGGAACATTTGCTACGTTGCATGGAGCTTAAGTAACCACTTTGATAAAAACATGATTTTGTAAAGGTTCCGTATCTTGCATTAAAAGGTTGGACACTAAAAATATAAAATAATAATTTAAAAATAAATTACCTTTTCCTCGGTAATATGTGAAGTGCGCTCTCGATGATAGCTGTAGTATAAAGAACCTATCAATAGCCTTGGTCCTAAATGGAAAGCGATACATATTCTCCAAATGTACCTCTGTGGGCTTATCCCAGTAATCGCACTTATTGATGGCACTACATTGTAGACCTGGAAATTAAAAGGGATGGAGTTAATAAAATCAAACTATTTATGCACTCAAGTTTTTTGTAAGGTCTGCATTTTGCGCGCCATTTTACAAGCCAATAAAGATACAAATAAAGAATAATAGCCATCGTTTCGGCTACCATGCTACGTGAGTACACGTGCCTAGAGATTCCCATCAATTAAAAGACCGACGTACAGTAGTAGGATATTATTGGGCATTGTACCCCACCTTCCGTTCCATCGTCTAAGTCCGTTCGCCTCGGACTCTTTTACTGCACTTTGTAGGATTTCATTTATATTTATTGGGCATTCTACTCCATCGAGAGTAATAATATTCTACTAACAGTAGGCTGCAAGTCAGTGGTATACAAAGTATACCTTAGACTGGTTTAAGTTTACTTAGGCTGGCCTCTTATTCTACTCTTCGTAATAGTTACTAGGCCAGCTCAAGGTTCTTCTCTCTAGTAACACAACATAGGCCTACGGTCTGCACCAGTCGGATGTCAAGGTCGGGGATTATGGTCCATTAGGTATTAGTGAATAAAGGACTATCCTTTATTCCCCGTCATATTAATACCAGTCCAATCTACAACGTGTTTTTTTTTATATCCCATAACTCTAGGGGGTCATTGTACTCATCATTATGAACAACTTTTACTATGGGACCAAACCCGAAATCGCGAAACAAAAATCTGGTGTTCCCTACATTTTGACTAGTTATACGAACATAAATGTAGGGAACAGCTGATTTTTTTTCGCGCTTTCAGGTGTGGTCCCATAGTAAAAGTTGTTCATAATGATGAGTACAATGACCCCCTAGAGTTATGGGATATAAAAAAACACGTTGTATTTGTTCCCTACCTATTATAGTTTGACCGAAACTGCTGTATCGCGCCTTAGGTATGCGCGGCGAGGCGGGAGGAAAGCGCGGCGAGGCGGGGGGCGGGACGCCGTGAGCGTCTCGCCGCGCACATACCGAAGGCGCGGTACAGCGGTTTTGGTCAAGCTATAACAAAAGTAGGTAGTCGACTTTAGTCTGATTCATAATCAAAAGTCGCAAACGGTATCAATAGCTACGGTTATAGGTAAAACAACGGGCAACACCATGAAAGGGCAGCTGTAAAGATGTGGAAGAAAAATGGAGGGAGGGCGTTGAGCCAGAGTTGGGCAGAAAAGGCTAAGTACAGACGCCAGCTGGTCAACTCAACTTTGAACCTTAATGCTTCAGCGTTAGAGTCGAAAATCTATTAAAGAAATTTGACAGATTGTAGTAGCTTGATGTGCTGGCGTCTGTACCAAAATAAAGTTGAAAATTATAAATCTATCGCAATAAGCGGAGTTTTAATACGACTCCTAAAGAAGTTGTTGGTCTAGTGGTAGCAAGCACGACTGCTGAGCGTGCTATCACTGGGTTTGAATAACCCAATAATACTTTGCCCAACTTGGGGCAAAATATCGTTGACTTTTTTCGTTAGGAATGTCTCAGTAGCAGCTGTAGCAATCCAGAGTCGGGAAGTTTGCGGTATGATAGTTTCCCACTGGGGTATCTATCAGGTTTAGGTACCTAAGCACTGGCTTCAGAGACCACCCAACCTAAAGCCGTCGGTCACTCCTGCGCCTGATCTCCGCTCGGTAGTCAGATTGTGGACCCGTCAGACGATGCATCTTAAGGAAGAGGGCGCCAGTTCTTGAGTACGCGCTTGTGCACTATATTTCTTGCGCATAGGTACGCAAGAAATATAGTAGTGGCTATAGTCTTCGTTGAGATTGACCGCCGTAAGTGCCTGATCGAATTTCGGTCAGGATCAGCATAGCTTCAAATCACAACCATCCGACAGGCTATCGTATCGAAAATGATACATTTCGATAACCTGATGATGATAGCAAACGGCTGTGGGAAGAATAGCGGTCGTTTGATTCAAACTGACAACATTTTCGGGTTTTGGACTTGTGAACAGGGTTTAGATGGCTTACGTTAACATTGTTAACATTCGATACTGTACGGAAGCGTATCGAGTGGTTGTGAATAGCTATGAAGGTGGGCATATAGTCCTCGATATAGCGTAGGTACGTACAGACGCTAGACGCCAGTAGGTCAACCTACCCGAAACTGTCATATTTTCCCAATCAACCTTGAACCTTAACACTTTAGCGATAAAGTTGAAAATCTATTAAAGAAATTTGACAGATTGTAGTAGCTTGATGTGCTGGCGTCTGTACAATCGATAAGATAAACCTTTCGCTGCAAAATTAACCGACGAAACGTTTTCCATATCACGTGATCTATGATATAAATCAGTCCCAGACAACTCTAATATACGTCCATATACTTAAGTACTAAGGTTCTAGGTACTGCCAGGCACGGCTATAGCCATGCACAAAAGCGCAAGAGAGTAAGGCAGGCGTTAGCATATAAGTGAAAATGTACCTATATTACTTATGCCTAATAAAATTAGTCCATTATGTGAGTAAATGCTGCAAGCCTTGCGTAATAAGTAAATAAGGGTTAGAGGCGAAGGGTTAAACGTTGCAACGGTTATGTAACCACTTATTTGTTTACGTAATTTACCTAATTGATAAATGTAAACAGTTATGCATGTTTATTAAGTAGATGGGTAACCACACGTGCTTTCTTATTAACTAACTCGTTATTATTTTTCTATTGGTTTTACTAATCAGCACAGCATTAAACCATCTAGGAGAAGGTTTAAACACTTACCCTACAATGTGTTTCATGTATGTCATCTGCTTGAAACATAGATGCTGTCGCATAACAAAATATTAAAGCACCTAACGGAAGCCAGAGTGCAGTTAAACATATTTCCCTCAAACCATAGGTCCAGAGCAGTCCCTTTAAAAGGAAATTGCAAATTATTTCACCGTTTAAACAAATAGCATTACAATTTCAGCACTTAGCAGGTATAATGACCTTATATTCCAATATTTTAACACTGCTATTTACATCACACTTTTCGTTTGTGCGTTCGTCGCCACGCACATCCAAATTTGGCGGCGACTGTACTTGTGCGTCATTTACCATTTTATCTTTCACTCACGCAATACTTTAACACACTGCGATCACATAGTTTTTAATGAATCCCATGAGCCTAGCCGTGCACCTCAATCAGCGCTGCAACAACCCCCATTCTGACACATTTGTGAAACATCGACGTTTCATGAATTAAAAATTACTTCTGTCAGATCGATGCCTGTATGCCAGGTATTGATGAAGTTGGCAATGTAAAGCCTTCTTGTGTTTATTCACAAATGCAATTGTAACAGTAAAAAGCACAATGTTACAATTTATGTGGATGAATTAAGGCGTGGATTATATGAGGTTATTTGGACATGCGCATTAGGCCCTGTGGAGCGAGGCGAGGGTTTGTACAATAGGTAGACGTACACCCTTTCATGATGCCTTTTGTGTTAAATGTTAATGATATCTTTTTGTAGTTTGTACATTTGTGAAACAGTCCTTGAAAATAAATATTTTGATATAATTATTACCTACCTATTATGGTACATACGAACTGGGTGTAGGTACATAGGTACTTAGGTAGACATTGTAGACCTTAAGAATTTTTCATCAAGCTTTAACTACCTATAGGTTCTAACTCAAGATTAGAATGCTTGCTTCGTTTATTTTACTATAAATTGCAAGCAAACATAAAAATCAGCTATGTTATATTATAATGGACAATATTTTGTAAACTGGAAAGGCCAAAGAATTTTAGATGAAACGTCTATGTGAATTTTCTGTCGAAGACTATGATATTATGTAAAATATTTATACAGGATTTTAGAATTTTATTTGTTTGAAAAGAGGTTTGAAAAGAGATTTCTAAACTAAGACGAAGGTAATCAATAAGTGAAACAAAGTAATGAAATTGGTTTTTGGACGTAACAGTTTACGTCAAGTTTAGTGATGTGAATGAAAACTATACGACGATGTTTTAGTAATGTATCAATGTTCCAAATAGTTTTATTTATTAAATTTTTTATACATTTTTTATACATCTCTGCATCATACTTACATATTAATTGAACATGTTTATTTGATGCGTTGTTCAGATACCGTGGATATTTGCGGTGGCCAGCGGTGGCGGACAGTTGACAGTACTAACTTAAAACTGTACTTGAGCCATGGAGATCCGCCAGGATCGCCCAGAGGACACGGTGGACCATACGGTGGAGGTCTGCCCTGCTTGGGCAGAGCACCGCCGTGTCCTCGTAGAGGCGATCGGCAACGGCGGCGACCTTTCGCGTCCGGCCCTGGTTCAAGCCATGGTCCGGGGCGAGAGGGAGTGGGAGGCAGTCACCTCCTTCTGCGAAGCAGTCATGCTAGCGAAGGAGGTGGCGGGGTGGATGAGGGAAAGAACCTCACGCCCCAGCCGCCGCGGGAGACGCTTCAGGCGTCGGGAGCCGCGTGGTGACTCCCGGCCACCGTAGGCGCGGGCCTGCGGGCGGAGAGTAATGGGTAGCTCACCGTCCGATCAGGACCAGGCCCGTGCCAGACGGCGCGTATGTGTTCCACGCGCACCTCAAAGAGATGTCAGCATATGTGACGGGGCCCGACAGGGCCCAAGCCTGCCAGGGTTTTAGTCAGTAAGAGTCTGACACTCCCTTCCGCTCCACCCATGATGATGATTTCCCATCCTCAAAAAAAAAAAAAACCATGGAGATCCCGATGGGCATATACAGAAAATGTAAGAACATAGGCAGTCATACCAAATTATAATCATTAGAATCAGTAATACAACTTGGTTAGCATAATCCTAAAATGTCAATATTTCATGAAATAGTCATTCAGTAGGAATACTTGATCTTAGAGAGTTATGTTGATGACTTTAATGATTATAATTCTGTAAATACATATTTGTTACGGCCGCGAATCGTATTTTAATCAACGTACAACTTAGTACTGACCAGCAAATTGCAAAAAACGTACGAAAATTTGAATTTCGCGGGCTACCTTGGAGCATCCACCTTAAAGAAGTTTTAACTTCCAAAAGCTTGCTAAAAAATATAGAATCTAGGATGCAGAACGAGCGAAGTACACTCGGGGATTTGGACACCCTCCTCGTACGTAAGGTTCGAAATGCTAAGGTAAAGGCCAGATTTCAAACGTTAATTGCTGTAAAACGAGGCAGGCTGCCTCTGCGAAATTCCTAATAAAAAACCTATTACCACTTTCCCCGACCTGGGAATCGAGCCCAGGACAGTGACGCTGGCGACCACTAAACCAACGAGGAGATGTTTTTTTTAAATGTTAGCCTACGCTGTCCCACTCCTGGGCAAAGGCTTCCCACCACTCCTTCCATCTTTCGCGAGCCCGCGCGTCCTCCTTCCAATTTTGACGGAATCCATATCCAGCACCCTAATTGCGTAACACACCATCAATCGGAATCGGTTTCATTTTGACAGTTCAACAACATTCATTGCGTTATTTGCGTGTTAGCAGACAAATTTTTCGAACTTATGAAGCAATGGATTAGCAATTTGCTTCAAAATGATTCAGATTCCAATTAATCGTATGTTACGCTATTAGGGTGCAGTAGCTCTTCCAGGCGTTTTCCGTCTTGTGATTTCTTTATCTTGTCTCGCCTGGAAAGAGTCTGCTTGGCCCAAGTAAAAGTATTCCTGGACGTGTTGTATTATCTCCCCGTCTACTTTTATGCTTCTAGGTGTTGTAACTTGCGGAGATGTACAGATGCCATCAGGTCAAGCTACCCGAAACTAACAAATTTTCCCAATCAACCGTGAACCTTAATGCTTTAGCGATAAAGTTGAAAATCTATTACAGAAATTTGACAGTTTGTAGTAGCTTGCTGGCGTCTGTACCTCCCTAAAAATATTCTTCGGCATCCATGGTGATCCCCCATCATGTCAGATAGTTTTATGCGCTGAGTAGTTAAAAGTCCAATCTACTTTGCATTACATCTTATGTATTCTATTACATACTTACAAAATGTTAAATATTTGAAACTGCGTTACCAAGACTTGATTTATAATATTTTTTTTTTTTTTTGGGACTTTAATTTATATTATGTACGGACGCCAGCAGGTCAACCTACCCGAAACTGTCAGATTTTCCCAATCAACCTTGAACCTAAACCTTTAGCAATAAAGTCGAAAATCTATTAAAGAAATCTGACAGATTGTAGTAGCTTGATGTGCTGGCGTCTGTACAGATAATAACAAAATAATATCCTAAATTAACTAAAACTATTTACAAACTAAAATATAGCGTCGAAAAATTCATCCACATCGCTGTCGACTGGTAATGACCAAGACTTGATTGATTACTAATCATCAAGCTTTGCATGGTACTGAAATCTTAATAAAGTAACTACATTATACTAGTGACGCAGGGCAACGTTGAAGTTGTTTTTTTATGTAGGTACAACACTAGCATCGGAGAAGGTTAAAATGTCAATCACAAAAATGTCATTAATTATGTCAAATGTCATTTCTCGCCGCTCGAGGAATCAATCGTTCGCTGTTTTACGATGATAATAATTCATCTACCCAGTGTTGATCGTTTTCGTCAATGAGAAGTTACAATTTAATTATGAATAATTTGACTTTTTAGTGACGGAATTGTTTTGCAAAGATTAAAAATGAAGTTCATGAAACTTTGGTGGTTGTTCAGTTTTTGTACCATTCAGGCGCAAGGATCGACGCACTGGATGGTCACTGAGGGTGGTCTGATACAGCCGCGGGTAAGATAACTGTTTCCTGTATTAATAAACACTTCCTAGTGCCTTCAACTTAAAAACCCAACGTGAATATTATTGATAAGCTGTGCAAACAGCATTTGACCATCATATACTTATCATTTTAGTATGTGATTATTCAGCTAGTTGCGGCAAACTAATTAACTTTGCCTTGAACAGAAGGCAGTATTGTTAAATTATTTAATACGGGAAAACATTATGAATTTTTAATTATGATCAGAGCTGAACTGAATTTGTAATAGAAATAAAAATGAATAAAGCCTTCACTTGTAATTATACTGTAATCATACAGTTTAGTCTGGCTCATACAAAAATATAGCAATTGTTACAGCTGTCTATTGAGTCAGCTTAAGTTTTGTTTCCCTATAAAATAAACCCTTTTATTTTAGCTGGACTCGCCTTATGAAATGGCACGACCTTATGACTTACTGGCATTCCTAAATCAAGACACGCGTTGGGACAACATTATCAACATACACCATAACTTGTCTCTAAGACAACAGATTATAAAAGGCCTGTGGGCCGAGCTGGAACGCGACACAAATATCCACATGTTACTGAACGAAGATGACTATTGTGTGAGAGCAGGACAATTGAACACCATAGACTGGTATACCTCCTCTTTGGAAGACGGCAAAACAAAGATTGGCCCTGAAGACTTTACGCTTCATCATTTAAATCATGGAGATGCTCACGTTCCTGATTGCGAGAGGTTTTCCTCGTTGACGTTTAGTATGTGTGTGTTTGAACATTTAGAGGTATGTTTATGTTTAAACTTATTTGACATTCATTGAAGAATTTAATTTAGTATTGTAATAAGTAAAATTGTGGTGTAATTATTTAGTGAGCTGTGCTATTCAATAATTAACAAAGTCTGTGATATAAATGAGCTACACAATTACTGACAAATGCTTGCACTGACTGCACTGGTCCACTCAAATCTGTGTGGTACTTTTCTCAAAAAACCAATTCAGACATCAATCTACATGGTCTACATGATCTGAACAAGATTATATCTGGACTTTAAAAGAGACTGTGACCTCTTGAGTTTGTTTTGGCCTTTCTTCTCAGAGTAGTCAGATAGGAAACTCATCTAGCTTATTTTTAGGGTTCCGTAGCCAAATGGCAACGGAACCCTTATGGATTCGTCATGTCTGTCTGTCTGTCTGTCGGTCTGTCTGTCTGTCTGTCTGTCCGTCCGTATGTCACAGCCGCTTGTTTCCAAAACTATAAGAGCTATACTGTTGAAACTTGGTAAGTAGATGTATTCTGTGAACCGCATTAAGATTTTCACACAAAAATAGAAAAAAAACAATAAATTTTGGGGGTCCCCATACTTAGAACTGAAACTCAATTTTTTTTTTTCATCAAACCCATAGTTGTGGGGTATCTATGGATAGGTCTTCAAAAATGATATTGAGGTTTCTAATATATTTTTTTTCTAAACTGAATAGTTTGCGCGAGAGACACTTTCAAAGTGGTAAAATGTGTGTCCCCCCCCTGTAACTTCTAAAATAAGAGAATGATAAAACTAAAAAAAGTATATGATGTACATTACCATATAAACTTCCACCGAAAATTGGTTTGAACGAGATCTAGTGAGTAGTTTTTTTTTAATACGTAATAAATCGTAAAACGGAACCCTTCATGGGCGAGTCCGACTCGCACTTGGCCGGTTTTTTATAATATGATGTGTAAAAGTGATTCCGATATCCTATTACAGAATAAACAATTTTATTTATTTTCCAGAGTATGAAACAGAGAGAAAAACTGAGTACAAGTCCAGAGACATCCGTACCAGAGACCATGACGTCACCAACAAGTTCTGATATTACAGAAATGACTGATGATCAATTTGGTCGCTGGTTGGCTGGAGTTCTCAAGAAGAACAGCTCCTCATGGCTACACTACAATATGGCTTCTCTCTACTGGAGGGTCAGAGGAAATGCCCCTAAAGCCATGGAGTGCAGCCGAAGGGCAGTGTATTATGCACCAAGGTAAAACATAGCATAATTGAAATGTCTGATAGATAGTCACTTAATTGTTGTTGCATGATTAATTTACATTTTCCACAGTAATTGTTTATCTGGAAAAATAATAGCATAATTATTATCTCCATGGTCTTTTTATAAGTAAAAATTAATTTTTTCCTGTAGTTTGTTTTTTTCCTTGTGCTTTCCGTGCCTCAGAAAGCACATTAAGCCGTTGGTCCTGGCTGTCATTCGTGGATCTTTGACAGTCGTTACGGGTAGTCAGAAGCCCGAAAGTCTGACAACCAGTCTTACCAAGGGGTATCGTATTACCCAGTAACTGGGTTGTGGAGGTCAGATAGGTCAGCTGAATACCAGTATTTTACATGGAGCTACTGAGCTCCATGTAAAATACTGGTATTCAGCTGCATCCGGTTAGACTGGAAGCCGACCCCAACATAGTTGGGAAAAGGCTAGGCAGATGATGATGAGTTTGTTTTTTTCCTGTAATAACTATGTATGTTTCTTTTTCTAAGTGAATAAATATTTTTTCCTCTTGTTTCATTTGATGTTATCAATATAATGTTAAACTGACCTTAGTGCTTTTCTATTACAGGATATATAAAGACATAGCTCTTTTGAGCATGGGACTAATACTCCACCGCAGTAAAGCCACAGAAGATGCCGTCATAGTCCTTGGAGCAGCCGTAGACCATGACCACCACTGTCCCATCAATCATTTCATACTAGCCAACTCACTTGCCGTGGTTGGTGACTTCAACAGCTCATCAAAACACTTTGATACAAGCTTGAAGTTGAACCCTTCGTTTGAACTGGCAGAGAAGCATAGATACGGCATGATGTGTCATAAGTATATTTTGGGAAAGATGCAAGTAGTTAAAGAGTGAGTATTATTTATGAAAATCATTGTTTTAATGTTATCTGCAGTTGTTTCAGAGATTCACTAATAAACAAAACAGTACCACACCTTTGTTCCATGAAAGGTTAGGAAATAGTATCTAATACACAAAATTAAAGGATGTTTAGTAAAATTTTAAATTCTGTTCAACTAAAGCCCAACACAAGAGAAATTAACCACTGCTTTGACAGCAGACACTACACTATGAAAGTTATATTGTATCATCAGGAAAGAAGAAAGAAAGAAAATACAAACTTATTATATTTTCTTCCTTTTTTCTTTATTGATGCGTTAAACGACGTTATGACGCAGAAAAAGAACAAGCATAAAAAAGAACTCTCTACTGCTGTACATAGCCCTTTCCCAAACTGCATCACAACATCTGGTTACACCTTTTTAAAGACGTTGCTCTTGGTCCATCTATCTGAGGAGTGTCCCACTGATTCTATGGTTTCATACTGATTTTTAACTTGTAACATTAATATGTTACAGGACTTTAAATAGGCTTCGTGAAGAACTGACACAATACAATCAGAGGGAGGCCCATTGGCTTAAATCACAAGCTGCCTTCTTAAGGACTATGAAACATGATGAGGAATTTGGTAAGACTTGTACTATTTACAACAATTTTCTTCATATTTCGAGTAAATTGTTCTACTTCTTTATATATCAAGAAAATCCATGCCTTCGGAAAGCATGTTAAGCCATTCGTTCGTGGATCTTTGACATTCGTTACGGGTCGTCAGAAGCTCAAAGGTCTGACAACCAGTCTTACCAAGGAGTAACGTATTACCCCGTAACTAGGTTTGTGGAGGGCAGATAGGCAGTTGCACCATGTAAAATACTTCAGCTGCAAACGGTTAGATTGAAAGCCGACCCCAACGTAGTTGAGAAAAGGCTAGGCAGATGATGATGGTGATATTCTACTAATAAATAACATTGCTCATTTACAGATTACAGGGATTTAGGAAAAAACTTAGACAAGATGACAGAATTAACAGGCTTGAATATAAAAGAATTAAAAAAGGAAGGAGAGAAATATTCGCTAGTACAATATTTCTTGGATGGACCTACATACAACGAAAATTGGTTAAAAGAAAAAGGTGTCCATGCTTTAGATTCTGCATATAACTTACAAAGGCTAATAAAACATATTGGCAGACATGCCAACTTTGGAACAGATATTGGTTCCACATCTATACCGCAAGAGGATTATTTAAGAGATACTGATGGGCAAATACTAAAGGAAATTGGGCCGATACCAACATTCCCGGATTTATTCCCAGATATTACAAAAGGTATGTTTCGTATTTACCATACAGGGTGGCAGGGATATTGAAGCGCAAACCATAACCATAAATTCAGCACATGATTCTAGACCCCCTAGCGGAGAAAAAATCTGCTGTGCCCTTTGATCAATAATAGTACTAGATTCCCGATAAGCGCTTCAAAAACGGCCCGAAAAATAAGACCACAAATACTTTTGTGGTCTTATTTCAAATTAGTATGTTTTGAACCTTATTGCTTACACTTTAAGTTTCATTTTAGAATAAATGACTGAAAATTTAAAAATAGAATGTTTTAATTTTCAAGTGACATTTTAAATATATTTTGCAATGGTAATTAAACTTTATATTTAAGCATTAAGGTTTATAATAAACTGAAGTTGTTAATATTATTAAACTTTTTTCTAAGAAATGTAGATGTTTATGTGTGTGCAAACGTGGCCACTTGAGCGACTGATTTTTGTTCCTGATCCTTAATCTAGTACTATTATTGATCGAAGGCTGTTACATTCAAAAGTGGAATACGTACGCGGTCAAAATAATAATAATAATAATAACTAGTTTTTTTTACATAACTTACGAATAATTTTCAGACAGGAGTGTTCAGAATGATAATACTGAATCCATGGTAACAGGTTGTGCGTCGATGTCCCTGCCATCTTGTATAATGTCGACGTCGACGATGCCTGACATTGCGTTAACGCTGCGTAGATACGACGCGTTGACGTTATCACGCTGCGGTAAAGTGGCGTTAGCGTCGTGTTTGCCCATCGTCTATGCAGAACCAACGCCACAAGCGAAAGGATGCACTCTTTATCAAACAAATACCATGAAATAAAGTTCGCTTACTAATGGTTTTTTCAATTAGATTTTTCAGCAAATGCTTTTATTGAAGAAGAGATAGAGAGAACTAAAGGAGAGAAAACAGTTATAGAACCTGAGACTCCTAAAGTGTCAATAAAAGAAAAAACAACAGAGGCACCAATACCGCCTAAAGAAGAAAAGAAGGCTCCTGTTGATAACGAAGAGAGTATAGATGAATATGATACAGGGCTCATGATGTAAGTGATTGTTATTTTTTAACTAACTTCTGCTCGCGACTTCGTCCACGTGAAATTTCTTGTTTCCCCGACCTGTCCCGTCACATCGCATCGCCTGCCCGCGCTATCACCGCTTTCGCTTAGCGTTCTTCTCTCTCACTCTTTCTGCTCGGCTCCTAAGAGTGTGATGTTAAATAGCCTATAGCTTTCCTCAAGAATTGGGCTATCAAATGCAAATAGATTTCTTCAAATCCGACTGGTAGTTCCAGTATTAGCAATTAATTAATCAAACAAAGAAACAAACTCTCCGGCTTTACCATTAATAATAATAGTTTCTGTCTCGGGAGCCCTAACCACCGGTAGCTTGGACCCTGCTCCCGACACCGGTGGATTACTATTTTTTTACATTTTTAAATGTTTTTTTTTGTGTATTAAAATGAGAAATATAAATAAATAAACGACATAATAATAATATCCCTGGACATTTCACACAGCGCCATCTAGTCCCAAGCTAAGCAACCTAATGCTTAGTATTAGTTTAAATAGATAGTGGTGTTTGTATGTATACATTTGTTTGTTGTGCTGGCCGTGTCATTTAAAATAGTCTTATTTATGCAGAATGTACTAGAGTGACTCTATTTCTCCTTTTATCAAATAATATATTATTATAAGGTTTTGACTTTCAAGTGATTGATTAGAATATAATAATGTTTATGGTCTCCAGCATTACAGCTAGTAGTAGTATGTACAGTCAGCATCAATAATATTGGAACAAACAGACTGTTCAAAATGATCTAAGCAACTATGAAAATGAAATATTAACTCAATGACACAAGGAATGTTTCAGAATGAAGACAGTACACGACAACTGTCATTCTGACAAGAACTTTATCCAATTGAGACAAAGTTTAATTTTCTTAGTTGTTGAGATCATTTTGAACAGTCTGTTCGTCCCGATATTTTTGACGCTCACTGTACATATACCAAACTATAATACCGGAAGCTTAAGGTTTAAGCAGATTTACAGTTCTTTAGCAAGATGATATAATCGAAATTCTTCATCATATTAATACAAGAAACGTGTTATTTTCAGATATCCACCTTCATTAAAAATAAGCAGGAATAGAGAAGAATTTGACAAGGATCCGGAATGGCCGACAAGTAAACATTGCAAAGATAAATCAGAATCATTTCCAGATAATTTGGAAGCCGTTTATCAAATATTTTTACCCTTTGAGAATAAAGGAATAAGGTATTTGCTTTTTATGTCACTAAAATTTTTAAACTGTTTTTTTCGTCTCATTTTACTGGCCTATGTAACAAAAACAGGTTTAAAAAAAAAAAAACATTGCGACTCGTAATTTCTCCTGTGACGTGGGTGCGTTTACAAACATTTAAACTCACATACACAAACAGCCAGACCCGGAACAACTACTTGTAGGTCATACAAATATTTGTTCCGTGCGGGAATCGAACCCGCGACACGCAGCGCAGCAGTCAGTCGCTTAACCACTGCGCCAACCGTGTCGTCGCCAATAATATATTTCTATTTTTTATATAGAATAGAAATATATTTATTGTCCAGATAATACAGTAAGCAGGTTCACAGTTTAATAGCCAGTTGAAACGACATAAGTAGCTTAAAGTTCTACCTACAGCTAGGTTACAATATATTATTTGCCAGAAATAGATTAAAATGTCAAGTTAAACCTAATAAATAATTGTGTCTTCGCAATAAAGCGTATGTCGACGTCTTGTTGATATCGCGTGAACGTTGTGTTAATGCATACGCAGCGCTAGCGTCACACATATTGTATTTATACCGAAACCTTGCTTTGATGCTGTGATTGCGTAGCGTTTACGTTGCGTGTACGCGGTGTACGACCGTACGTTTAGCCAGCGCCAGATGCAAAGCCATCGTATCGTTAGAAGAATCCTGTCTAAGTACTTAAATTCCTATCTTCAGTGTGTATGTTTTGTTTCACAGACTAAAAACATTGTTAACTGATAAGATAGGGGTGCCAGCTAACGTGGAACATGAGTTGCCGTGGCACCCACCTACCTGCCCCAATGATAAGGAGGCGGCTACTTTTACTCAGAAGAAATCGCAAAAGTAAGTCACTACTAGTCTGTAGACCTCCACTTTTAAGACTTAGTAATATGGCCTTCCTTTAAACTGCATTTAAAAACCATAGAGCATCTTAACCCACGTTCGTTAGGACGTAAAAATATCGCGGCGGGATTTATCCCGCACTGGATTTTCTACTCTTGGTGTTAAGCCGAGCATTGAGAATCCAACAGAGCGCATCCCAGCGCATAAAAAAAAAACACACTGATTGATTTTCAATTCTCGGTATTAAGCAGTGCGTTGAAAATCCAGTGCGCAAAAAATATCGCCGCGAGAAAAACGCGCCCGCGCGAACTTGGGCTTCTCCTTCCGCTCTGGGTGGAGCAGAAGGGAGTGTCAGACTCTTACTGACTAAAACCCACCCGTGTTCCTTCCTTAGCCATCAATAATAGTACTAGATTCCCGATAAGCGCTTCAAAAACGGCCCGAAAAATAAGACCACAAATACTTTTGTGGTCTTATTTCAAATTAGTATGTTGTTAACCTTATTACTTAGACTTTAAGTTTCATTTTAGAATAAATGACTGAAAATTTAAAAATAGAATTATTTTATTTTCAAGTGACATTTTAAATATATTTTGCAATGGTAATTAAACTTTATGTTTAAGCATTAAGGTTTATAATAAACTGAAATTGTTAATATTATTAAACTTTTTTCTAAGAAATGTAGATGTTTACGTGTGTGCAAACGTGGCCACTTGAGCGACTGCTTTTTGTTCCTGATCCTTAATCTAGTACTATTATTGATCGAAGTGAACATGACTTATTTATTTCTAGACCGCAGATATTTAGTGACGTGATCGTCACGGAACACCTTCGACAGAAACTTTTGGAGTATGTTGCTAACGGTGACTTCGAGTCGGTGCGTAATATGCAGGACGCAGAGGTCGGCCAGCGGATATACACCGCTATGCAGATGGTAAGAGTTATCACTTAAAATAAAATCTTAAATTCATGAATTCACTCACTGACAGATAATGCATAGTTCATACCGCTGGATCGTCTAGCATGCAATTTTGCATTAGAATTCCTTCTAACAACTGTTAGTACTAAGAAAGAGATTTTGAAACTGCATTCCCTAAGGGGTTAAATAAGAGATGAATAATGAAAGTTTGTATGGAAGTAACATAATTTTTGTTCAGAACCTGTACTTTTGGTACCGATTCCAAGCCCTGGCCTGGTGTTGCAGTCTACATAAATCATTTAGGAAGCGATAGTCGTGTAATGGCTATTATATAGCGTGCGATAATACAGAATGATCTAGTATGGTAGGGTAGTATCTCCAGTATAGTTGCGAAATCAAACGGTATTTTGATTTATAAGAGTGTCTATAGAGTTTGTTGCCGGTTCTTCTCCATAGGAACCTATTACGCTTTGGAATTGGCAAGTAGTTTCATCTCTCTTACTGACCGGCTCCTTACAGTTCAAAGAGCTTTTAATTAGTTTAATTGAAACAAATGCTTTGTTTGAATTCATGCTAATTTTGTATATTTTTATCAATTTCAGAAACTTGCCCCAAAATGGCTGCTATACACACTATCGTCCCTCTACTGGCGTGTTCGCGGCAACAACGTGAACGCCTTACATTGTATCCTGACCGCCAGTCGCACGGTAGAAGGACGGTTCAAGGACATCGTGCTGGTTTCTTTAGCTTCTTTATATTTGGAGATGGGGTACTTTGATGAGGCCCTAGCGGCGGCTGAAGAGGCTTTCAAAATGAGTCTTTACGAGGTTTGTTTTAAATCTTTCAAATAATTTATTTCAAATACGCACATAAAAGGCACAAACAATATTTTTATCAATTTTGACGTTAAACGTCAAAATTTCCAAAAAATAGAATTGATTCTAGTCGCCCCTTCCAATAGGGAGTTTCGTATGAAGACGAATGGGCAAGAGACTTTGTGCTGCTTTTCCATAAAGCTAGAAAGGAGGACAAATGATAAATATGATAGTTTTATTTATTAACTGTCTTTGTCTAGTGTTGTATTTAGCTCTCACTGAATATTTTCAAATTTGTCGATATCGAACTTACCTACCCTAGGTTGCGGAAACCGTTTTTAATTGATTCTATTTAGTCAAATCTGAGCATCGTTATCGTAGTTATTTCTTACAACTTTCTATCTTAAAAGTATTACAGGTGTACACCTCAGAGAATTAATCATGTTTCCGAAAAACTAGTGGAGAAGTTGAAAATGCTTATCTATTGCTAAGTCGACTCTCAAACTATTCTTAAATTGTCCTAAAACTAAAAGTCGAAGAGATGTGTCTGAGAAATACGTTTTTCTTTTGTCCAGCCATCAACAAACTTCATCCTAGCGGAGTTAAACATGATAAAGAAGCACCGCAACACTCACATGTTTCATCTCAAGCAAGTGGTCCGTGTGGACCCAGGGTTCATGGGCGGATTGGCGAGGTCCATGTTGTATGGATGGTACTGTCTGTTTAGACAAGTTAATGTGCTACAGGACTTAGGTATGTTTAGATATATGTATAGATAGATAGAATACTCTTTAAAGTACACCATATAAAATCCTACTAATATTATAAATGCGAAAGTTTGTGAGGATGGATGGATGTTTGTTACTCTTTCCCGCAAAAACTACTGAACGGATTTTGATGAAACTTTACAGCAATATAACATATACATTAGAATAACACATAGGATACTTTTTATCCCGATATTCCCACGGGATCGATACTTGTGCGGGTGAAACCGTTCCGCTAGCACGTATGTAAATGTAGGAATTTTTCACTGTGGGACACAATTTATGAATGTTCTAAAATAATCCCTCTCAGCCTTATCTTCTATATCTATACTTATAATAAATCTGTAGAAGTGAAAATTCTGTACATTGAAAATATCCAAAAAATAAATGGCAGGGGGTGTTACTTGACCGACACCGAACCCAAAAATGTGATTAAAAAATTTTTTGTCTGTCTGTCTGTCTGTCTGTCTGTTTGTTCAGGCATCACGCAAAAACTACCGGTTGGATTACGATGAAACTTGGTATAATTATTCTTTAATATCCTGGGCACCACACTGGGTACTTTTTATCCCGGAAAAGTATATACAATAAAAAACAAACTTAATTTTGCGGTTCGATCCCTATACCCGATTACCACTGTCTGTACTGTACCAACCGCAAATACTAAGTTTGCCGTAGGTTGGGTCACCCGCAGTGGAGTTCATTTTTATTCCTTTTAGTTTTTAGAGTTATTTAGGTTTATTTTTAAGTATATGAGTCGTAGGTATAGATTTTAATTTTAAAGTATAGGTAGTATATTTGAAAGTGTACGTAGTGACCGTAGGTTATTTTATAATACTGTCAGGTAGGTTTAGTCATTGCTTATTTATTGAGTTTAGATTAGTTATCATCAGAAATAGGTTTATTTAGGTAGGTAGGTATTTAATTTTCTGTTATTGAGTTTTTTTTTTAAATTAGGTACTTAGGTAAAGATATCATATAGGTACCCTCTTAATCACCACTAATGAGACACAATTGGTTTTCTATTGTAATTAGCCACAAAGGGCCCGCGACATAGATGGCATTCTGGGGAAGCACATACATTTTATCCTGTTAGCACGTTCCCGTGGGTAAATTTCCGACATCCACGCGGGCGAAGCCGCGGGCAGAAGCTAGTTTTTTATAAATATTGTATACGTCATCGCCATCCAGACCCCCGTCTCCCATGTCATCAAAAATAAGCCAAGACCTCCCATCCCCCTTTGGTGCTTACGTAATACTTGAATGACCCCCCCCCCCCCAATGTCTATAAAGTTACACGTCTATTGTGAATATGTCTTTTCTAACTCTTTATTTATTTAAGGCTGTTAAAAATAGTCATATATTTCAGAATTCGGTGAAGGAGATATATGCACACAAGTGGAGCCAGGAATGAGTATGGTGTGCGAGAAGGACGGCACAAACTGCCATCTCACTAATGTTCAGTGCTATGGCAGTCACGAACGCGGTAAGTAAGTTATTGACAAATATTTACCTGTTTTAGTACATACATAAATATGGGATCTTATTGTATCTATCGATTTTTTCAAGGTTAAATGACTGTTGTATTCAATAAAAGTTTCCACTAACAAATACTAAAACGAGTCTTAACTGTGTTTCTCTGAACTCATTTTTCTAACTATACAGGTTGACAGCGACACTCGGACCGCGCCTGGCTGCACAGGCGCGGTCCGAGGGGGGTCGGGGGGGTCATGACCCCCCCAAAATCATTCAAGCTGTCGAGTCTGCATGATTTACCTGCCTTACTATCTTAAGTTACTGACGGGCCCGTGGCTAAATAATAACAGCCGCACAGGTCGATCGGTCAGGTTAAGCTACGCTTGCCGCTGTTGGTCTGTGGATGGGTGACCATCTTTACATACCGAGACCCCTCCGTGCCTCGGAAAGTACGTTAAGCCTTTGGTCCCGGCTGTCATTCGTGGATCTTTGACAGTCGTTACGGGTAGTCAGAAGCCCGAAAGTCTGACAACCAGTCTTACCAAGGGGTATCGTATTACCCAGTAACTGGGTTGTGGAGGTCAGATAGGCAGTCGCTCCATGTAAAATACTGGTATTCAGCTGCATCCGGTTAGACAGAAAGCCCACCCCAACATAGTTGGGAAAAGGCTAGGCAGATGATGACTATCTTAAGTAACTAACTTACTACTTGGTGACCTCCCCAAAATCTTCGGCTGCTACCGCGCCTGCATGCAACCTGTTACCATGGATTCAGTAATTTTTTTCTGGACCAAGATGAAATCGTCGATTATTTAAAAAAAAAAAAATGCTGTTCCATACATTTTGACCGAGTAGGTTGCACTTTTCTATGAAACAGAAGTTTTTGTTTTTGATAACCGACTAAAAATTCTTCGCTAGTAGGTCTAAAATCATGGTTATAGGCTAAATTTACAGTTTTTTATTTTTATGGTTAAAGTTTGCGCGTCGATGTCCCTCCCACCCTGTATAGCAATAATTGATGTGGCGTTCTCACAAGACTTGAAATCGGCTGAGCTGGGGCTTGATTCTCTATGACACACTGAACGAAACCGCGCGAGATTGGCGCGATTTGCTAAGGAATCGACGTGGTTTCGAAGTAAGGATTCGTTAAGTGATCATAGTGAATTAGGGCCCAGGAATGATAAGTTTCTAAATTGAATTGAATCGAATCACGAGAACTCGCCTTAATAAAATCTCGACCACCTTCTGTTCGATTGGGTTTTTCAACTTTACTTGTCCAACTAAGTTCTGTCCGACTCGCCTCGTGAGAACGCTACCACCACTCGCCTCGTGAGAACGCTACCACCACTCGCCTTTCAAATAACACACGCATTTACCGTACCTAACATATTCCTTCCTAATTGTCGCAGAAAGCAGCACTTTAGTCAGAATGCTTGAACTAAAAGACGATAATATCCAGGGTGCGGCGGTTGAAGACATGAATGACGGAATTTTCGACCGATTTACAAAGGAAATGCCAAAGGATCGGACTGATAAGGCAGCACATTTGAAGAACTTTGAGGCTATGATGAAGACCGTTGGCAAGGAGTTGAAAGGCTGCGGAGATAGGGGATGTGACAGTAAATTTTGATTTTTCTTATTTTTTTGTACTATACACCTAGGAGAGCAGTGGTGGCCCTGTGGAAACAGCCGCGACTTACGAGTTGTAGGTCTTAGGTTCGAACCCAGACAGGCGCTTTACGCTGTGTAAATTATTCCATCACCACAGCTCTCAAAATGGTGAAGGAAAATATCGTGAGGAAACCGGTATGTCCTAGAACCAAAAATTCGAAGAAATGTGACATCTACTAATCCGCACTGGGCCCGCGTGGTGGATTATGGCCCGCTCCATCCACAGAAAGGAGGCCTGTGTCCCAGCAGTGGGAACACTATAGACTGATTGTGTTGACTATACATCTCTGCCTACCCTTCGAGGATACAGGCGTGATGTTTTGTTATTAATGTATACTTGGATTATTTTTAATTCTTAACTGTACCAAAGTACGCGCCTGAATTCGACTTTGCAAAGACTGTTGGTTCCACGAAATGTGAATTGTGACAACACATCAAATTGGCGGGTATATTATGAGACATTTTCTCTGCGATATACCCCTTAGTGTCGTCTTAGTTAGCTGGAAGTGCTATCACTTATATGAGAAATTAAACAGAAGAAACTAATAGTAACTGTTGTTCTAAAATTTTTCAATACTCAATACTTTATTGCATTCCATAATGTGTACATAATTATGATAGTTGTTATGTCAAAACATCGAATCAATTATGGAACCTGTCGGGCACAGCAAAGTTAGTTTTCTATAGGAGAGAGGATGATTTTTCTGTGGCCATGAATTTACCACCTCTCGTTCTGGAGAAAGGAATACAACTCAATCGCGAACTAACACACGTTGCATTGATTTACTTATAGTGTTACTAATATATTTGTATGTTGTCAAGGTATTCAACCAGAAGACTTGGCACTAACAGAAGAGGATTGCACCTATCAGCATTTAGAACTAGGGTACTGGCTGCACATCATCAGTTTTAGAGAGTTACTTTCTGACGCTGATTTAAAGTAAGTCTCCTATCCCCATTTTAAAGGCAGATTTTTCAATCGACAGATAATGGCCCTGATTCTCTTATTCACAAACTAAACTAAATTTAAGTTCTGTGCATCTTTTTGTTTCTATTTCATCTAGAAAAGGATAGAAGATAAAATATTAGTTTAGTCCTGTCAAATTAAGATACTCCATAGACAGATTAGACGCGAATTAACAACATGGCTACTAAAAATACGTCAATTTACGTCAGGCGCTGACTAGTTTGACAATGGAATCGGCGCCAATGGCGCCGATTCCATTGTTTATAAACTAAACTAAATTTAAGTTCAGTTCAAATTAGCCAGCGCCTGACGTAAATTGACGTATTTTTAGTAGCCATGTTTTTAATCACGTCTAAACTTGCTATGGAGTATCTAAAGACAGGACTAAACTAATATTTATCTTCTGTCCTTTTCTAAATGAAATAGAAAGAAAAAGATGCACTTAACTTAAATTTAGTTTAGTTTGTGAACACGGGAATCGGCGCCAATTTTTATTAGTGGAATAAAATTGTCGACAGTTCATAATCATATAAGTTCGTTCTATCGTTGGTTTTCAAGTTTCCTTTTGTTTCGCTTTAGTGTCTTTTTAAACCATAGAAGCCATGCCGTGGTGATCAATACCAGGGGCCCGTATTCCCGTAATTTAAAACGTTCAAAATCTAGTCGCAGTCTCATCTCAGCGACAAACAAATGTCAAAAACTTGTCAAAATGTAGAGAAATTAGACGTATTTTTGACAGATTGAGACTGAGATCAGACTGTGAACGTTCTTAAAATTACGAGAATTGCCCCTCTGGTTATAAAAAAAACACAAATATATTTACTTATTTATTACGTTTTGTGTGGCTTTTTTCTTTCTCTATGTGCTCGTTACGACTAACCAAACCGTGGAGAGTGAGAGTTATAGCAATATTAGTTACAGTCACGAACACCAATATGTCAACACTTGGCAACTTTCACGTGTGATTTTTTCGCTTTTCTTTACGATTTTTGTTGAAATACGACACATTACATAAACCTATGAGTTCCAAAATGCTATGTTCGTAACAACATAAAATTTCATTAAAAAATAAAGGAGTAAATCGCTTTTGAATAAAGCCGAGTGTATACATACTTTAGCTCGTGACTGTACAGTAGAAAGCAAATAACCGCAGCTATGTATGTAAACTTCAACAAACTCTTTATTCCCAGGTTACCATCCGAAATCATCTCATTGAATCCTATAAATAATAAGAAGGTGCCAGACTGTCGTTTGAGCGTCGAGCCGTCGAAGGATTTCTTTCTAGAGCGATTCAATAAGGTTGACACCGAAGGCTGGGAGCCTGTGCTCACTCTGATGCATCAGTTTGCAGAGGTGTTCAACTTCTACGATTATGTTGCGCTGGGAGCTAAGATAGCCAGATATGTGGAGTTGGTAAGTTTGAGGGTTTTTGAAAAATAAAAATGCATAGATTTATGGTACAGTTTATTTTGTTAATATGTTAATAGATTTCGTTGGGTTACACAAAATAATCAATGAATATTGAAAGAAACCTGCAAAAACATCGTCGTTTTATTATTTTAACTTTACTTCGAGATATGATTATTAGTGATGAGATTATTAAATAAATTAATATTTATTTATTGGTAAATGGATGGATGGATGTTTGTTACCCTTTCACGCAATAACTACAGAACGGATTTGGTTGAAATTTGGCACACGGATGGTTTATAATCAGGATTAACATATAGGATACTTTTTATCCCGATATTCCCACGGGATCGAAACTTATGTGGGTAAAACCGTGGGGCGCAGCTAGTATAATATATTCTACACATTTAATTGATGTTTTTAGGGTTCCGTAGCCAAATGGCAACGGAACCCTTATGGATTCGTCATGTCTGTCTGTCCGTCCGTATGTCACAGCCGCTTTTTTCCGAAACTATAAGAGCTATACTGTTGAAACTTGGTAAGTAGATGTATTCTGTGAACCGCATTAAGATTTTCACACAAAAATAGAAAAAAAACAATAAATTTTGGGGGTCCCCATACTTAGAACTGAAACTCAAAAATTTTTTTTTCTTCAAACCCTTACGTGTGGGGTATCTATGGATAGGTCTTCAAAAATGATATTGAGGTTTCTAATATCATTTTTTTCTAAACTGAATAGTTTGCGCGAGAGACACTTCCAAAGTGGTAAAATGTGTCCTCCCCCCCTGTAACTTCTAAAATAAGAGAATGATAAAACTAAAAAAAATATATGATGTACATTACCATATAAACTTCCACCGAAAATTGGTTTGAACGAGATCTAGTGAGTAGTTTTTTTTAATACGTCATAAATCGTAACGTAACGGAACCCTTCATGGGCGAGTCCGACTCGCACTTGGCCGGTTTTTAGTAATGTAATGTTTTCATGTTTAATCCAGTACCCCGAGTGCTGGGCCGGCGCCGCCATCGCAGGCTGGTGGTGCGGCGCGGGCGGGCGCGGCGCGTGCGCGGCGCGCTGCCTGGCCGCCGCGCACGCGCGCGCGCCGCCGGGCCGCGCGCCGCACGCCGCGCGCGCGCTCACGGCGCTACTGCATATGTATGTTGGACTTCTGTAATGTCAAACAAATGTTACGGCGCGGGCGGGCGCGGCGCGTGCGCGGCGCGCTGCCTGGCCGCCGCGCACGCGCGCGCGCCGCCGGGCCGCGCGCCGCACGCCGCGCGCGCGCTCACGGCGCTACTGCATATGTATGTTGGACTTCTGTAATGTCAAACAAATGTTACGGCGCGGGCGGGCGCGGCGCGTGCGCGGCGCGCTGCCTGGCCGCCGCGCACGCGCGCGCGCCGCCGGGCCGCGCGCCGCACGCCGCGCGCGCGCTCACGGCGCTACTGCATATGTATGTTGGACTTCTGTAATGTCAAACAAATGTTACGGCGCGGGCGGGCGCGGCGCGTGCGCGGCGCGCTGCCTGGCCGCCGCGCACGCGCGCGCGCCGCCGGGCCGCGCGCCGCACGCCGCGCGCGCGCTCACGGCGCTACTGCATATGTATGTTGGACTTCTGTAATGTCAAACAAATGTTACGGCGCGGGCGGGCGCGGCGCGTGCGCGGCGCGCTGCCTGGCCGCCGCGCACGCGCGCGCGCCGCCGGGCCGCGCGCCGCACGCCGCGCGCGCGCTCACGGCGCTACTGCATATGTATGTTGGACTTCTGTAATGTCAAACAAATGTTACGGCGCGGGCGGGCGCGGCGCGTGCGCGGCGCGCTGCCTGGCCGCCGCGCACGCGCGCGCGCCGCCGGGCCGCGCGCCGCACGCCGCGCGCGCGCTCACGGCGCTACTGCATATGTATGTTGGACTTCTGTAATGTCAAACAAATGTTACGGCGCGGGCGGGCGCGGCGCGTGCGCGGCGCGCTGCCTGGCCGCCGCGCACGCGCGCGCGCCGCCGGGCCGCGCGCCGCACGCCGCGCGCGCGCTCACGGCGCTACTGCATATGTATGTTGGACTTCTGTAATATCAAAAAATGTTGTGTTAGGGAATAACTGATAGTTATACAAACAATGATTTTAAAAAACATCGAAGAGCCAAGGTTTTTTTTTATCGTTGGTGGACTGATTTTTCTAGCTGTTCCCACTAAGAGCCAGAACGATATCAGATAATAGAAAAAGAAAAAAATATATATCGTAAAAGACCTGCACCCTAATTGTGTAACACACTATTTCTCTCAATTTGAATCATTTTGAAGCATATTGCTAATCCATTGCTCTATATGTTCGAAAAATGTGTCTGCTCAACAACGTAAATAGCGCAATGAATGTTATTGAACTGTCAAAATGAAACCCATTGCTCCAGTGTGTTACGCAATTACCCTGCGGTTCATATTTTGAACAAGGAGTCGAAATATATTGTCACACTCGTTCACTTTTAGTACTACTATCAGGAAACGAATGATAATTTTCTAGTATGTTTCAGCATACTAATTCTAAATCTTCTATTTACAGACAAAACAAGATAAAAGACGCTAAAGAAATTGCCTACCTCGCGTTCTACACGAAACCGAAGAGTCGAATAGAATCCTTCCTAGTGGCCGTGTCTCATACATACTTGGTAAGTAAAAATGTTATTTAAAAATACAATAACTACTGTTTTTTGTGTATTTCTGCATGGAGCAGTGCGTTTCTGACCTCTGTGATCATAGCCTAATCAGCCTATATTGTTCCCAATGCTGGGACACAGGCCTCTCTATGAGAGGGAGTGGGCTGTAATCTACCACATGGGCCCAGCACCCTAATTGCGTAACACACAATCAATCGGAATCGGTTTCATTTTGACAGTTCAACAACATTCATGGCGTTATTAACGTGTTGAGCAGACAAATTTTTCGAACTTATGAAGCAATGGATTAGCAATTTGCTTCAAAATGATTCAGATTCCGATTGATCGTGTTACGCAATTAGTCGAGTTAGAGTTTGTCTGCCGATCGCTGTCGCTTTGCTGTCAAAAACCATACGTAATACGAAATAATCGCCAGTCAGTAGAAATCCATGCACTTATAGTTTGCCTATTGCTCTATAGTGGCAGCACCATCGCTCGTTTGCTATCGTGTTGTTATCGCTGGTACATAATACGGATTTGCGATTGGAGAGCAATTATTGCGCAATTTTTGCTATCGCGACGCTTCTGCAAGATACGTAATAAGCCCGCCGGTTAGACGTCTGTGATTAGTGTGATACTAATTACCTCTTTGTCTAATAGGCGGAATACTGGTATTTTATTGTGATAGTTTAAAGTAGGATGAAGGACTTACATAATATTTATGAAGGCATGCGATGCCAAGAGCTTCAACGTAGGTTTACAGCATCCTCTCTTAGCAACCTGTTCTTGAACTTCTTACTTTCTGCTTTCTTGGCAGTCCGGCCATATCCATCACGGGATACGGTTCCTCTGAAATGAGCGTAAAAAATCTGTTTCAGTTTTACGGTAAGATTTGAAGACTTCATCGACAAAATTAATATTTTTTAACATGTACAATTTTTTATGCAAATACATATTATTTCTACATTATTATTTCTATTACAAATTATTCAATTTAGTTATCTGCGGCGCAAGAAAAAAAATCCTGGAAGGATTTGGACAGTACCTATAGGCTGATAAAAAAAAGTTAGGTGTATAAATGTTGGCTAAATGGAAGAATATTTTATAGATAGTCCACATATTGTAGAAAATAATCCCGGTTTGTATACTGTAAGTATTATTATTATTACATAAAAATAATTGTTTCCAGTCTGAATACGAGCCAGCTGTGTGGATGTACCGGTACTCTCTAACCTTCGACGAGAAATTCCTCCCGGCCAAGGCATGCCTCCACGCGACTATGTGTCTCATGCTCTTCGGCGACGCGGCCAAGGCGAAACCTGAGGAAAACTGAATTAAACACAATGACAATGATTAATTGATTTCCCGATACTTGTATAACGACTGAAGCTTCGCTAAACGATCAAATGGTCAGTAATTAGGCCTGAAATTGATATTGCTAGCGGTTTTTGCTTGATATATTTTCTGTGTACCCCTTTTTACAACCGGTGTTTCAATTTTGTGGTTTAGAAAAAGTAGATTGTATTAAATCCTTAGTGATTTAGTCAACCATGCAAGATTAGACGATATGTAAGTTATGTAGCAAAAGTTTTCGTTTCCTGTAATTTAGATTATGTCTGCCTGTCTAGCCTCATATTACACCTGTGCTGGGATAGACTTTTTTTCTAGTGAACTTGGCTACTGAAAAACAGAATTTCACAGACATATTTTCATAGACCACTGTCTTCTACGCTGAATAATAAAAACTCAAGCTGAAACCGCTAGTCTAGTCAAGACCTAACTTATTATTATTGTAGTATGATTATGACAACGATTTAACTTAATAATATAAGCAGTAATCTCAATTGATGTTCCATAGTTCACTTCATATGTATACGTTATTTATGTCTCTCCACTTTGCAGACGCGATCTGATTGAACAAATAATATATTAGTAGAAGTACCATAAGTGTATAATAAAATAATCATAAATTAAAAAAAAAAAAACAGTTTACCCATATATCTACATTTGTCGTAAAGATGTTTTGACAATAGTTAGTAGCAATTGATTGTCAAATAATAATATTCAATAGTTTTAAACTTCATAATTGCTAAAAGTTTTGATTGAACTTTTCATTGGATAGTTTTATTAATATTTTGGGTCGTTGCTGTTGTCTTTACTGGCCAGCTTCTCCCTTGGCCTCGCTGCTATGTCCCTGGTTGGCCACAGGGCAGTGTGGCCAATGAAATATGACTAAGGTCGCAATGACAACGGGAATACCAGTGTATTTGTGCTTTGGACGATATCACGACATATTTTTTGGTAACGGATAGTAGTGCAGGAGTCTTTTGCTTTCAGATTGCGTACAGATAGTTTTCATATTTTGATTGATTAAAGTCGCCAGAGTGAGTTTTTTAAACTTAGTTATTTCAATAATTGTAGCTTCAATCATGCTTCAAGAAACGATGTAATCATTAGCTTACTACCCCATAATATATTCCCAGAATGCAACGTTAGTCAAAAAACGTGTTTTTATTATAATAAGTTGAATTATTTCCGCCTATAAGATCAAATGTTGAATCATTCCTTTGTTGTCGTGCTCATGTTTGTACAAACGTTCCACACTAGTTTATTAAACACCACTTTATGGTTACTATTTTAAAACTAGTCATAATTTCCTTTATTTTTGCGCAGAAAGTTTTACAATTGTCCGTTTCTACGTAAATTTTTTATTATAAGTTTAGAAGTTCATGAGTTAATTAGAGCGAGTTTTTTTAATTAGTACATGTTACCATGTTTGTTTATTATCCTATTTTTTTTGCTGTTACATTTGTTTAGACACCTAAGACTGACGTGTTTTCAATTCCAATAAACTTTCTAAATTGCATTCACGTGTTTTATTTATGAAGAAAAAAATAAAATAATACATGAATATTAATCATAAGTCTTTATTTAACTCAACATCATTAACCAATGCCTATAATGTAATATATAATAATACCAGGGTGATAATCCCACGTGTGGTCAGAAATTAAAAAAAAAAGTTTGCTGACTGTCCAATGTGCGCAGAAAATAAGTATTCTGATACTCGCAATGTCTAGCTCAGCTGAGCGATAAAGTCCAAAAAACAAGAAAAACTAAAAATACTAGCTCGCACTTAACTATTATGTAGTTAAATAGACCTAATAAAGTAACATTAATAGTCGCCGTGAACCAGCCGATCAATTCTGTAAAAATCTCACCGGGAAAAGTTAGGTGAAGTGAGCTGTCAATAGTGTCAATCCCTAGCATTAGTTGGAATGACAGCTCACTCCACGCTCACTTCACCTGAGTTTTCACGGTGAGATGGTTACAGAATCGCACTGCAGTTGGCTGTGCTGACTTGAAAGCACTAAGTCGATTGTCGACTTTTAAGTACAGACGCCAGCACATCAAGTTACTACAATCTGTCAAATTTATTTAATAGATTTTCAACTTTATTGCTGAAATGTGAAGGTTCAAGATTGATCGGGAAAATTTGACAGTTTCGGGTAGCTTGACCTGCTGGCGTCTGTACCTAGAAAATCTACGTATTTTATTCTCAGGTAGGTACACCGATGCGAGGTCCTTGAGCGAAACGTGAATCAGTGTGCGAGTTACTTAAAATTATGCACATTATAGTAGCTACAATTTATCCATTTACCAACGGTCAACGTTGAGTAATTTAAGCCGGTGGCAGTGAGGGCCATGTCTGTCTAAGGACCGATGGCCGGTGGAGCAGTCGAGTCCTGAAGCGAAGACCGCGTATCGGTAAGCGTAGTGTGGCACGCCCCCCAGCTAGATGGACCGATGACCTAAAGAAGGTGACTGAGACAGACTGGATTCGGCAGGCGAAGCACAGGGTGTTGTGTCGTAACCTGGGAGAGGCCTTTTGATATTTTAATTAAGATTAATAATGACGTTTGTTATAGGTACTTTGACATTAATACGAATTCTTGGTAATGTCATTTTTATTTTGACATTACGATTTATTCTTTGACATTATGATTTATATTTTCAACATTTTGACTAATAATTATTTTTGATTTAACTATTAATATTTTGACATGATAAATAATGCATTTTTGATAAATCTTAACCAGTCTGTATTTACATAGGTGATACTACTGAACGAATTTGTATGAAATTTGGCACACAAATGGTTTATAACCAGGATTAACACATAGGATATAAATTTTTATCCCGATATTCCCACGGGATCGACACTTATATGGGTGAAACCGCGGGGTGCTGCTAGTACATACATATGTCCAGCAGTGGACTGTGATAGGCTGAGTTGATTGACTATTTAGAAAAACTAGCTGGACTATGTATGTGTTAGTATAGATTGTCGATGTACCTACCTATTACTATCGAATGCACGTTTTGCTAGTCCGGTAGTATGGTTAAAGTAGCCGCAATCCTATGAGAAAAAAAAAAATAGGTACAAAAAAGAAAACGAAAAATTAATAAAGCAAACAGAACGTGGTTACCCGCTTAATGGCATACATTTTAGCACAATCTTTAAAAACTGGTAAGGAGCATTCTTCTTTAATACTAAAGATATTATTCTGAAGGTGGTTGCAGGCAGGCGAATGTTTTAAATTGATGTCCTTACAAGTTAAAAAAATATCAACTAGTTATTAGGTTGATTTCAGTGACTAGCACTATTGAAAAAGTTATAAAAAAGGTTGAAGTAGTAACGTAAACTACTGAACTTTATTGTGCAGGAATTAATGTTATTTTTCCATAATCTCTTATTTTTTACATTTTTGGCAAATAAAATCGCGAATGCAGATTAGTTTGTACGTGGTTTTATTTAAGAGTGTGAACAGCGCTCAGGATTTATTTATGTCTTGAAGAACTCAAGCTATATTCAAAGTTAGACGTTACACGTGTTAGTTGACACAAACGGCTCGGTTAACTAAGTGGGTGTGTTTAACTTGAATGCCCAAACTGGCGCGTGTTTTTCGAATCATAAAAGCAATCGAGGCGCGCAGTCGCGTTCTTCGTAACGCGCGGAATGTTTACATTAAAAATATTACCGTCTGCCACCGCCATCGGAATCATACCTTAACACATCCGGGTTGCTAGCCACAAAAATTACAAAGGGATACACACAAAAGTTTAAAATTACAATAAAAAATATTCCTTGTCGGAGCGCCGGCGCAGACCGTAGAATGTGAAGCTCCGACAACAACTATTAGAACACGCACAAGAGTATACTCGGGTTACTAGTCCTGTGCAGTGCCCAATAGTTGTCAAGGGCTTCAGGCTTTCGACGTCTTCCGATGTGCTGATATAAGCTGGAAAGAACTTTAGTTAAGAAAAAAGAAAAGAAAATAATATGTTTGTTAAAGTGAACACTGAAGAAACACATCGTGAGTGAGGAAACTTAAATTAGTTTCGACAGCAAAAGTTCAGAGTCGAGTCTAGCAAGTGGACTGGGGGCTGCACTGCTTTTTTGTACTTAGTCATAGAACAAAAAAGCAGTGCTGTTCAACTTCTGCCCTGCTATAAGCGCTGGTGGTAAGCCCCCAGATTGAATTTTAAAACAGTTATAAAATTGCCATTTTCAAAAAAAAAAAAACGTCAAAGAATGACAGTTATGATTTGATTATACTTCGGACAATTTAAGTTGGTATCCATAACACTTGATACATACGGGACTACTATGTAGAAAGTGATATAATATGACAACTAATACGCAAGTGTGATCTTGAAAAGTGAACAAAACAAGGCAATGAAAGGTAGGTTATGGCATTTAAATAAATAATCGAAAGAAATTAACTGCAGGTTTACAATGAAAGCTTTCTAATATATTTGTAGAGCGAAATAAACGCGTAGACGCGTCGTAGTCCAACGTGCTACGCCGTAGGCCGTAGCATCGAGATGCGCGTGCGTGAATACTTAACTACTTCTGTAAACGGCTTTATCAGGGGTTGGTACAAGAGTTAGTATAAGTACTTATTTTTGTATTCATTTAAGTTCTAAATTAAAAGTTCCATATTCTCCATGTTTAAATTGCCTTCATGTGTCCGAAAGTTCAAACCGCATAACCAACTTACATTCAATAGTAGGTATTATATTTTTCTAAACTCGACAATGTATTTCTTTCTAAAACAAAACATAACTAAAATACACATACATAATATTTTTATTTTTATTCAGTAATACTCACCAAGTTCTTTCAGAAATCAGTTTGCAACAAAATTTGTGCGTGTGTGAAGATGCGTTTTAAAACGAATTTGAATATTTGATGTACCACGGCATAGTTAAATAAAAAGTACTATTAAAGTAATAAAACAGTCTTTTCTCGAACTACTAAGCTGCAAATTGGAACAAAAACATTTTGTAAAGCCGGATAACTGTCAAATTAATAACAACATGCAAGTTTATTTATTGTAACGTCACAATAGCTACGTATATACCTACAACATGAAACCTTTCAGTCCAGTCCAGGCATAGAACTAAGTAAATGCATTTTCATCTTTTTCATAAAATCACTAACAAACCAGAACTGTCCAATATCCAAAAATAACTAAAGAGTTTTCGCATGCACTATCCATTGTAAATTGATGGATTGATTATGTCTACCAACTGGTTGGAAATCTGAAAACATTGATAGACACTAAAAGGATGTTGACACATTCTATGATCCACGAGGCTCGGATGGTTCGGATCAATCTGTTTCTATTTTTGTCTAGGTATTTCATATTCAATTGTACATTAAATTAGTAAGAAAGTCTTCTGCAAATTGTTTTAGGGTCTTTGGAATTTGGATCTAGGAGAACTTTCGTTTTAATGTATGAGAATGCAAGTGTGCGTATCTCTAGGTTGTAATCAACTTATATTAATTTTCGATTCGTAAGGATGGTTAAAGTGAATTTACAAAAGCTAAGGCAAAGGTGTACCACCCATCGTGCAGACGCCAGCACATGAAGCTACTACAATCTGTCAAATTTCTTTAATAGATTTTCAACTTTATCGCTATATCATTAAGGTTTAAGGTTGATTGAGAAAGTTTGACAGTTTCGGCTCGTTTAGCTTGACCTGCTGGCGTCTGTACATCCACATTTCACCAGTTATTTTTAATCCACATGTAATTAATAGGGGGCGACCCTATTGACTTCCACGTGGCACAAATCCGGACTACGTTCGTTACCAATAATTGTTGCCTACCTGAGCCTATTTACCATTATTTGTTAAAAAATAAACCATATCCGCTAAATTCAGGTAGGTACCTACTACGATGCTCCATAGATTTGGAGGCGTCAGTGATGCTACTATAGTACCTACTTATATCTAGGTAATCGTTCTCATGCAACGCTGTAATCTTAGCAACAATTAATATTCAATGGGCCCTCTTTACAATCCATCAACGAGATAATTTTATTAATTCGTTTTTGAGAAATAAATGGAAACGGGCAATCAGGAATATTATTTTCACAGTGCAATACATTAAATCTTCGTTGCTCAACCTGTACGTATCTCGTACGTTAGTAGACTTACTAGGCTTTGCGAGGTAGGTATTTAAAATATAAACAGACTGCAGCATTGAGACCATAATCATATCATTCCTACATATCAGCCGATCGATTCTGTAAAAATCTCACCGTGAAAAGTTAGGTGAAGTGAGCTTAGAGTGAGCTGTCAATAGTGCATTAGTTGGAATGACAGCTCACTCCACGCTCACTTCACCTAAGTTTTCACGGTGAGATGGTTACAGAATACAGCCAACGACGTTTTTCAGCGACGTTTGACGGTCGATTAGAATCAGGTTATGATATAGGATTATGGATATTTCTTTGCTCAACTTGTAAATAAATATTTGGAAAGATCAAGTTAAAGTTGCAGCCTGTTTTTTCCTAATTGAGGTGCACACTTAAGCAGAGGTGGAGCCATGGTACTTAATAATAGATATGGCTGAGAGGGAAGCCTATTGACACGCATACAATTGACACCGATTCAATTAAAACATTTACAGGGCCTTTGTTATTGTCAAGACGTACTTAGTAGCCCTAGTTAGGCACTTGTCCACCGCCAACGAGGAAGCGACTAGCTATATAGACTATCATATTGTTTATTACGATGTTTGTGTAACTGTTTGTTTTCCCGAATTAAATAAATAAATATCGCTCAAGAAACCAACAAAAGTTTGTAGGTCCCGTGTCAGAAAAAAGAGATACATATGTATATTATAGATGATCGCTGTCCCTTCAGTACTTCGCACCAATCCTGGCGAGAACACTATCAAACAAACAACTCGTTTTTAGTCGCTAGCTCTACTCGCTTCTCGCTAATCGCCGGCGGAGGGACTCAGGGACAGGTACCTAAAAAGGGCTACTAAGTACGTACCAACTAATCAAATAGTTTAAAAAAAGTTGTACAGTCAACAGCAAAAGTAGATGATCAAAATCAGAAATTCAATACTAATGAACGGAGTTCGCGTCAGAACTGTGTGGCGTCGAAGTGATTCAAAAGTATGTGATTGTAAATTATACCAAACATTTACTACTAGTACACCTGCCATATAGCTGCGAACTCCGTTTATTAGTATTGAATTTCTGATTTTGATCATCTACTTTTGCTGTTGACTGTACCTTCATACCTCGTTGCAATTCAGTGGTCGCAAGCACGGTTGCTGGAGCACCTACTGCTTGAGTTAGATACCCATCTCGGGTAGTGTTTGTAATTTTGCCCGTACTAGGTTGATGGCAATATGCTCACCCCTAAACATAGCTTGCGACATGAGGGTGTACTATTACCTAACCGCTGCCTACGAGTTTAGGAATCTATTCGATAAGTTAACAAGTATCTACTTACTGTACTACTTAGTAGGTAAGTAATTTCTCCTTCAGCGATTCATTCATTATTTTTCATTTGTAATCTTTAAAATTACGCAAGTAGAAACACTAGTTTGAATAACGTTTAAAATGATGAATAGGGAAAAACAAACGGAGTCAATTGAGAGTATTACCTACCTATGGTGACAATAAAATATGAAAATTACTTACCTGCATGTAGTCTGAAGGCTGAAGCGAGGCATGCAGGTATATGGGCTAATAATGCACTTACCGGTAAATCAAAACAAAGTAGGTAACACTAAAAAGCTTCTGACGAGAAAACAACATTAAAACATAAAAATAAAAGCATGAGTAGAAAATTTAAATATAAAACCCTAAGACCAAGACAAATGCGTCAGTAGATACCATTTTTTAACCGACTTCTAAAAAGGAGGAGTTTCTCAATTCGACGGTTTGTTTTTTTGTTTTTTTTGTGTGTTTGTTACGCGGTTACTCCGCCAATTGTAGACCGATTTTCAAAATTCTTTTTTTGTTCGAAAGGAGATACTTCTGAAGTGGTCCCATAGAAATTTCATTAAAAACGGTTCAGTAGTTTAGTTTTTAAACCAAAATTACTGGTAAAAATTACAACTTAAAAGTGAAAAATAACTTTAATTTCGGAAGTCGGTGGCAAACAACGAAAATTCGAACCCAACGACACCGACTTCCGAAATTAAAGTTATTTTTCACTTTGTAGTGTCGTTTTTGGAAGTCGGTTGTTTTTTTTGCAAAAAAGTTTTTTATACTAACATATTATGTCATTGTATCTATTTGTTTTTCAATTATAGCAAAAATAATATAGGTACCTCCCTAGTGTTAATTACATTCGTATGGATATGACCATTTTTACACAGGCTAGGTAAGTATTTACTAGATTTTTTTCTGATATATATATCATAATAAATTATGATTACCTACAGCTTGTTCAGATATTCACGAACAGAAAAACTAAATATCAAATCAAAAATGAATTCAGTTTTTTGTAACACACTAAAAAGTTACCGTTAATGCAGACAGAGCAAAAAAAATACAATAAAAACAACCATGCAACAACATTTTTAGAACTACACGATCAATAAACGATATTTTTCTGTAAACATTGTGATCTGAGTAAAGTAAGTGCATTATCATTTAAAAACAGCTGATTCGTTGGGTGAATAACTTACTGCAAAATTTCACTTACTGGACTCAGATTAAAATATCCAGGAAAACATTTCATGCATAAATTATGATTAAACTAGTCAAATCATAAAAACAGCTGATTTACAAAACATACTTAGTAACATTTAAGCGCAAAAAATTACGAAAAAATTTCGTTTGTAAGAGCATCTTCACACTTTTTCTACACGTTGTCATAAATTACAAATTCAGGCTTCCGTAATAGTAATTGTATAATACAGTTCGAAAATTGAAGGGTCAATCGATACGTAAATCTTAACACTAGAACGCTACGTCAATAAATAAAGTTCCAAATAATTGAAGTTTCCTGTATACAAATAAAAAAAACAACACTATCTCCTATTTCCTAAAATAATTAATTAATTCCTCTTCGTAATTCCGGATGTGGTTTCTTCTACTTCGTAGACAATGAATAGTCCGCAATAGCCGCTGTCACACGCACAAGAGTATAGATTTAACTAATCTTGTGCAGTGGCCAGCAGCTGCTTTGGGCTTCATTTTACCAACAAAACCGAAGAATGAAGACTCGTCTGAGGATCTTCTAAGACAGGCGACAGAACCACGATGATACGTAATGCAACTTAATACTTATAGCTAAAAAGGTAAGATAACAAAAAAGTAAAATAAATTTTAAAGTAAAAAAAATTCTGTAAGTAAAATAAAATTCTTAATTTAAAATAAACAATTAATAAAAAACAACTGTCAACACAAGTTTAACAAAGCAGATTCATTTGTATCTTCCATCGTATCGTAAAAAAAATATAATTCTTGGCTACAATATAATATCTATATATTGTGCGACAGTTCGGTCGGACGGGCCGCAAAAAAGTAAGGTGACTAAGATATCAGGTGGCCGAGTGAAGCCCCACGCGGAGGAAACCATACTGCCGGCTTAACTTAATGCACGCATATCGGAACATTCGATACTAATACCGTATTACTGGCCACCTCAGCAAGGTGGAATATATTTTATAAAAAAAAAAACAAAAGGTTTAGAGCCCCTGTCGTTACGATTTAAATATAGGAGCACCAATAGAAATGCGTTCACGTGAAAATAATACTTAATAAAGATTAAGGGTTGATTCATTTAACGTTCTGAATTTATTTATATACAGAGTGGTAGGGACATCGACGCGCAAACTGTAACCATGAATTCAGCACATGATTCTAGACTAGAAGTAGGAATTTTTCGTTGGTTATCAAAAAATAATCAGCTGTTTCTTAAAAAAGTGCAATTCCTACGCGGTCAAAATGTATGGCAGAGCTATTTTTTTAGATAACTGACGAAAAAATTCAATGCAGTTCAGAATCATGTACCGAACTATGGTAACAGGTTGCGCGTCGATGTCCCTGCCACCCTGTATAATAATAATAGAAAGTAATATATTCGCTCTTCACAAAAAAAAAACCGCCTTAGAAATTTCTAAAATTGTTTTTGGCTAAAACATAGACGTGCCTGATGTGGGTTTATAAATTGGTAGTAATTTTTTTGTGGTTATATTGATCTTTTTATTTAATTTTTATTTTATTAGAAGACTTTATAATATTTAAAATATTCATCAAAATCAAACGAATAAAACCCTTCGTTTGTAAGAACATTTTCACACTTTTTTTTCACGTTGTCATAAATTACAGATATAGTTTATTATGTCAAAATTGTCTGTTGCTTAAACAATGTAACGTTATAATGACTTTTTAGATTTTATGCCATATGTAAAACTATCTATTGTATTTTTTGTATATCGAAGTAGGTAGAACCTAAAACTGTCCCTTTAAATCTTGGTATAATACAATCTTAACAATTATGTTTTAGAATCAATTAAAAATAAACATCTAAATAAATATACACAAAGTGATTTCAGAAATTAACAAAATTGCTTCTCCCTCGTTTGTTACTTAGTTTAAAATTCGAGAGAGTTTTGTTTTACACACTAACAGAATAAACAAAACAAAATTAAAAGAAAAAATAACATGGATAAACACAACATTAAAAAAAAAAATACTTACTGCCCTGAATTTTAAAAACACAAAAATAATTTAATATCAAACTTGAATTATTTAACACTATTTTCTTTTTCGAAAACTATTAAAGTAAAAAAAAAAACTATTTGGTTGGAGCGACGTCTGTTGACGGGATAGGTTGGGGTGCGAATGAACACAGCAGTAGACTACATTACAAGTTGGTGCACGGGCCTATATTATGTCCTGCCTCCACCCCTAGCTGGCTTGGCGCATGTCAAAGGAGGTTGTACGTAAGTAGTTAATGCGTAGGTAGGAAGACCTAGATAAACTTCATTAGAAAGGTATGTGAAATAGAAGTAGCTATAGCGTATAGGCTGTTTTTGAATTAGGTACCTGGTATTTTATTTTATTGAGGTTTTTCTATTACTAAGCTTCCGCTGTCCGTCCGTCCTTCCGTCCGCCCGTCTGTCAGCGGGCTGTATCTCATGAACCGTAATAGTTAGACAATTGAAATGTTTATTGTGTAATATCTATTGCTACTATAACAACAATAAAAATAAAATAACGTTTAAAATTGGGGGTCTCCATAAGTCTTCACAAGAAACGTGTGTTTTCAGCGTTTTTTGCCTTGTTGTTACAGGTCATACGTAGCATTAATTCTACCTACTCTCATGATTTAATTTTTGTTATTTATTCAATTATTCAACTTATTTTTCCGATTATTAAAAGACACATCTGTAATACCTATTCTTTTAAAGAGTTTTTTAGGCAGTGAGAGTCGTCCTCAGCCTCAGTCCTTTTCAAGTGGTCATTACGTAATTTACGAAAACGGAAGAAGCTAGAAAAGTGTTTTTTTTTTAAATTTAATTCCTGGTCCGGTGTTGTTTCTATATTTATAAATTGAATGTTGAAAGCCTAAGAGACGATGACGTTTCGAGACGTATTATATGTACAGACGCCAGCACATCAAGTTACTACAATCTGTCAAATTTCTTTAATAGATTTTAAACTTTATCGCTTAAGCATTAAGGTTCAAGGTTGAATGGGAAAATTTTACAGTTTCGGGTAGCTTGACCTGCTGGCGTCTGTACAATGGCACTGGGCACGCCTGGTAGATTATAGCCCACTCCCTCTCGAAGAGACGAGGCCTGTGTCCCAGGACTAGGAACATTTTAGGCTGATCATGCTTTATGCTTATGCTTTTTGTTACAGATACTTAACACTTTCAAACCATAGTTTTCATATTCCCGTTTCTTTAAAGCTTTGCCGTTTTCTAAAAGGCCTACAAATCTTTGCGTTTCAGCAATAAGAACCATTTTTGGTTCTTACGAAAACCGCCGAATAAAGTATGCATCTCGGTTGCGCTTTTAATTTAGACCACAGGATTAGGCAGGGGCGCTTTCGCGAGGCTTTTGCGCCACTTCGAAGGATTGCATTTTATTTACCTACCTATCTGATATATAATTGACATAATTTGATTATTATTCTTGGTAAAAAATGTAGCTGCTTTGATTTATGTAGGCAGTAAGCAATTAATATGATTCGTTTTTATTATTTTATGAGTAATCTGCGTAAAAGTTTGATTGAAACTATGCATCAAGGAGAAAAATTCCGCAGATTTTTGGTAACTGATTATTTTAATCATTCTTTACAACTTCAGCGTATGTAGCGTTATGTAGGATCAACTTTAAACTAAGGTATCCACATACACAACACTTGCTTAAAAGTAAAAAGGTATAAGTATTAGTTTTCCAACAAATCCATCCAGGTCTACTTAATACCTAGGAAAAAAAAACATTGAAATGTGTCTCGTAAGTAGTGACAGGTCGGCTGCGAGGCCGGTCGGAAGCCCTGCAAAGGAGGTCGGCGCCTCACTCATTACAGGATTATGAAGTAACCGCCACAAAGATTTAAAACCTGGAGGCCTATTCCAGACTGGCAGCTTAGGTAAATCTATCATGAACGGTGTTGTTTATGGTTTTAATTAAAAAAAACGTAAATAAGAGAACTCCGCATTCTAAGAGCTGGGTGCTATTCAAATTTGGAGTAGATAACAAATGAAAGAAAATAGCAACGAGTTTTACAAACGCCAGATAATATTATCTGAGGAATAGTTTTGAATTTTTGACATTTCTTCCATACAAAACTGTCAGACGTCAATTTTAATCCACAGTTAAAAGTTATCATCCGATTGAAATATCAGCTCTAAAAAAGTACAGTCTGTTCAGTTATTTTACCTCTGACCCGAATAGGAACCTTATAGCAACTCAATAGCAACCTTAAAACCGCGACAGTAAAGATCACTGTGATTTGGACAGTGATGCAAAATCAGATAAAATAACTGTGTAAAATAACTATAACAGTGTTGAATAACACATAAACATCTTCTAAAGATTAGTCGTTGCAAAGCGAAAATTACTAATAAAACATCAGTAAAGAAAGATGTTCCTGTATAACTGGAAGATGTTCCTGGTTGGCGCAGTGGTTAAGCGATTGACTGCTGCGCTGCGTGTCGCGGGTTCGATTCCCGCACGGAACAAATATTTGTATGACCTACATGTATTTGTTCCGAGTCTGGGTGTTTTTCTATCTATAATATGTATGTATTTACAAAAAAAAAATGTATATAGTAGTTTATCAGCCATCTTGTTACCATAACACAAGTATTAGGTTGCTTAGCTTGGGACTAGATGGCGCTGTGTGAAATGTCCAGGGATATTATATTATTATATATTATTATTATAACTTTAAAATATAAATCCTCATCAAGATTTTCTGTTTCTAAACCATACATAGAAAGCTATGCCGACTGATTTTCGCCAGCGTCTGTGTTAATATAATTTACCCTGTTTCCCCTTTTTAACCGACTTCAAAAAAGGAGGAGGTTCCGGTTGATTATATTTTGATTAAATCAATATTTCATGTTTGAAGTAAAGACTTCATAGGTATTTGAGAATCCTATAGGTAAATAGGAAAAGGTAAATTTTACCTACTAAACTTATAAGTTTTTGAATTATGTTTTGGTTTTCAATGGATAACTATCAGGGATGATTTTGTTCAAATCTTATAAGTAAAAAGAAATAAGTAAAATTATTAAACAAATCTTCCTGGGTAAAATAATAATTATTATAGTTAGTCCGTCAGTTAGATTAAGGAAAAATAATGGACACGTATTTTTTCTTTTGTCAATCAAACAAAAAATGATAATGCACGTCAAAATTTGGTAGTAGGGGGTCGTGACGTCACGCCATGCTAAAAAGTGTAGCAAGGCGTGACGTCACTTTAACGGGCGAAATCTTCATCATTTTTTATATAATTGACAAAAGAAAGAATACGGGCCCAATATTTTTTGATAATCTAACTGACGTTCTAATTAGATTTTTTTAGGCAGCTAGCCTATTGCTTTCCTTCACTGATTTATTTATTAAACATGTTTTTCAAATTAATATCCAAAATATTTTTTTTCCATTACGAAACTAATTACTACTAAATACAATAATGTCATAAACACTATTCAAATAGGGGTTATTACCTACGAAAAACATTAAATCAACAATACACTATAGATAATCGAAAATCATTATCTGTATCTTTATGACAATACAAAGAACACGTTATTTCCCCCTTTTTGACAAAAATAGTTTGTATTCCCAGCATTGATATAGTAGCGGGATCGTCCGAAAGGGTTACCGCTGCCCTGGAAAATAAAGGGCTAAGGAAGGAACACGGGTGGGTTTTAGTCAGTAAGAGTCTGACACTCCCTTCTGCTCCACCCAGAGCGGGAGGAGTCATTTGATGATTTCCCATCCTCAAAAAAAAAAGCATTGATATACCCGCCGTACTATACCAAACTTCGAATCTCTCCGACGAGCGAAGGTAAAATCACACGTAGTTCAAAATCTGAAATATAGCTACTTGACTCTTTGATGTATGCTGCAAAAACAAAGGCAAAATAAATTCAATGGCGCAGCAGGCCAGCGGGGTAATTTCGAAACACACTATTAAGAGAAGCAATGGCTTTTATTTTGACAGTTCTACAACATTCATTGCGTTATTTACGTTGTTGAGCAGACAAATTTTTCGAACATATGAAGCAATGGATTAACAGATTGTGATTGGTCGTAGTGTTACGCAATTGGGGTGCTGAAGTTCCTAATTTATAGATATTGTGAAAATGTTAGTATGTATGTACCAGGAAGTGAAATATTCTAAAATTATTTTCTAAATAAAGGTATACTTTGCATAATAATGGTGTTCAATGAAGTGAAGACAATTTATCCTGAAAGATTGTCATTCCACGTGTAGTATTTGAAAATAATTATAAGTTGATCTAAAATGCGTGCAAAAATAAGTAGGTAGATGGTAGATGAACCGCCTGAACAGCTGAATTTCATAAATATTTTCAGTTTTTAAAAAGTCCTTTGTGAAAAAGAACCAGGTTTTTAGTAATTAAGTACAATCCAGCCTATAAGACTAATAAGCAATTTTAATTTCACTTGGTTTTTTACGTGATAATAATTTTAAAACTTAGAATACATACTGTTGATTGTTCTTAACACAATTTCGTTCCACTTTCTTAAAGTCTGATAGAATGATATTTTCAGTTGTAGAAATTAACAGATCGTCTGTCTGAAATGAGCCTGAATCAAGTTTTTTTGAGATAATATGGAAAACAGCCAAACAAAACAGCTAAGTATGTTAAACAGCTGAAAATGCCCAATATTTTCAATTTACGAATTATCTCTAAAATTAGTAGGTATACTTTTATAATGATTAAAATATTACTCATAGCTTCGTGGTGTTTTCAGAAGCCATACAGAACTAAGTAGGGAGGCTCTTTCCTTTGTTCGGCAGCTCACTAAGCTGTTAGTATTGGCCAAAGCTGGTAGATGGCGCTAAGGGTATAATTGTAACCGAGACTACGAAAAGTCATCTAATTTTCAGGTGATGGATTCTGAAGAGTAAGTAAGTGTACCTATTCATATTCAAGCCAGGAAGAAAAAATGATAATTCATTTGTATTGTGTTGTGTTGGGATTTGCGAATGTACAGACGGCAGCTCACATCAAGCTACTACAATCTGACAAATTTCTTTAAAGTCTTTAAAAGATTTTCAACTTTATCGCTAAAGCATTAAGGTTCAAGGTTAATTGGGGAAATTTGACAGTTTCGGGTAGCTTGACCTGCTGGCGTCTGTGCCTAGGTACTATTTCTGACCTTTTCTAACACCTCTGGACAAGATCCAGTTAACTTATTTGGTAGATATGTCCATCAAACCCCGTTCAGTTTTTTAATTGATCCGTTAGTTTTAGTCATATACTATACACTTATAAACTGAGAGTTTTAGTGTCCATCTGGAAACGGTGCAAAAGGCATGTTACCAACCGAGCCAATGACAGAGGCTGGAAGTAGAGACAACTAATTTAAGACATGATTTTTCCAAAGTAGGTTAGTATTTCGATACATATCACAAGTCTAATGCTCGGTTTCTATACAAATCGTGGCTACCTATGGTGGTAGCATTTTTATTGCCAAACTGGGTATGTAAATAGATTTGTAAGCTAATTTTACCTGCGATAGCTACTTCCAAATGGGTGGGTCTACTATACATAGTTATGAGATCTTTGCTTCATTATTGGTAAAGATACAGTCTAGAGTAGATAGAGTCTTAATTTGAACAAATTTCCGTAAATTATAGAAATTGTCCATAAATCTTTATTCTTTTGTTAATTAATAGTCAACCAAGCTATGCCTATGAGCCGGTCTAATAGTTACAAAAAAGGACAGGTAGCACATTAGACACCCGAGCTGAAGCCCCGCTCAGGAAGTACCTTCCTGTCACCCGACACCCGGCAACCAGGCGTAATGATACGACTGTAGTACGGGGTACGGCAGAGTAGCAGGCGGTGAGTTCTGGCGCTGTCTAGTGTTCGATTGCATGGTATGTTTTGTTTTTTATTTAATTTATTTTGGTAATGTTTTCTTTTATGTTTTAAAGTCTCATTTCAGTAGGCACTGTTGTAAGTTTGGGTATATATTTTAATTACGGATATTGCCATTAATATTCATTTCAATAAAGACCTTTAAAAAAAATGCCTGTATTAAATCAAAGATTTAAATCTTACTAAATAAATCTTTTTGGTTATAAGCACTTTGCTGGACAAAAATGGAAAAATTAATAATTAAAACTCGAAGAATAAAACTTAATAGTTAATTAAAATAATTATATGCACGTTTTCCTTATCGCTTCTAGTAGATCTTGTACAGTACTAGCTGCGCCCCGCGGGTTCACCCGCATAAGTCTCGATCCCGTGGGAATATCGGGATATAAAGTATCCTATGTCCTAATCCAGGTAATGATCTTTTTGACCCATGTACCAAATTTTATCCAAATCCGTTCAGGCGTTTTAGCGTGACAAACAAACATACAGAAAATCAAATCTTTTCTCTTTATAATATTAGATAGAGTATTTGATAACACAAGTTCATAGCTTGTTCCCCAAAAATAAGTAGTGCCCCGGCCCGGGGCATGTGTTTGATAAAATAAAATACCCTGAACAAAGAGATATATCTTTCTCTGTCTATGAAAAGAAATGTGTATGCTAATGACAAAATAATTGACGATACTAAAGTATTCTAAAAATAAAAATAAACATTGACTCTATTTAGGTACTGTTTTCATAAATAAATCAATAAAAAACTTCGCCAGCAAGTTTCAAACTTATTTTTTAAAGTTCTTAGTTTTATGCTCTGCGGGGTAATTGCGTAACATACTAACAGTAGCAATGTGTTTCATTTTGACAGTTCAACAACATTCATTGCTTTATTTACGTTGTTGAGCAGACACACTTTTAGAACTTATGAAGCAATGGATTAGTAATATCAAAACTCGAAATGATTCAGATTGAGATTGATTAGTGTGTGCAATTAGGTTCAGCGCCCTAATTGCACACACTATTAATCTCAATCTGAATAATTTTGACCTATCAACCATACTTTGTGATAGATTTGTCCTCTTGAAAAAGTGTAGTTACTAGTTCATTTTTTTTTTATTTGTTGTGCAATATACACAACATTACATGTTTTATTGTTAAACAAGCTAACAATAAAATATATAATACTAGCTGTAGCCCACAACCTAGTCTGCGTGTATTTTTAATTTCATCATTCTTTATCTCATATAAATATATAGTATCTAGGAAGAAAAGTAGCCTATGATCTAAAGCGTACAGCAGTGCGATTCTGTAATCATCTCACCGTGAAAACTTAGGTGAAGTGAGCGTGGAGTGAGATATCATTCGAACTAATGCTAGGGATTGACACTATTGGCAGCTCACTCTAAGCTCACGTCACCTAACTTTTCACGGTGAGATTTTTACAGAATCGATCGGCAGGTCCTAGGCCTATCTGCTCCAAGGATATTGTAGGAAACGGGGAAGTAGTACTTAGAGCACTGGTGACCCAGTGGTAACCTAGGAGCCGTGACCTACGAGCTGTAGGTCGTAGGTTAGCTTTACTGTGTGTAAGGCGAGAGTGAATAGGCTTCTTCTGGGCAAGCTCGTTCCACCGTAGATCTCATCCCTGCCTCTGGGCTGGATTGAGGTCAAGAGTGAGCCCACTGTCAATAAAAAAAAAAAAAATATATTTTATCACCACTGCTCTTAAAGCGGTGAAGAAAAACATCGTGAGGAAACCGGCATGTCCTAGGACCAAAAATTCGAAGACATGTGACATCTACTAACCCGCACTGGGCCCGCGTGGTGGATTTTGGTCCATTCACTGAGAGAAGGCCTGTGTCCCAGCTGTGGGAACATTATAGGCTGATTATGTTATATTTTTATAATGAAACAGGATATTTTACTTACTTAGAAATCGCAATATAGCTAGATTAAGTTAATTAATTTAAAAAAAAAATGGGTTGCACTCCGGGAGGGCTGGCAGAAGTGAAAAGTTGAATCTAGTCCCAAGCCAAGCAACCTAATGCTTGTGTTATGGTAACAAGATGGCTGATAAACTACTTATATACATTTTTTTTTGTAAATAAATACATATTATAGATAGAAAAACACTCAGACTCGGAACAAATACATGTAGGTCATACAAATATTTGTTCCGTGCGGGAATCGAATCCGCGACACGCAGCGCAGCGGTCAATCGCTTAACCACTGCGCCAACCGTGCCGTCAGATCTTTGACAGTCGTCCTTACGGGTGGTCAGAATCCCAAAAGAATGAAAACCAGTGGTATCGTGTTATCCAGTAACGTTGTGGAGGTCAGATAGGCAGTCGCTTCATGTTAAATACTGGTATTCATCCGGTTAGATTGCAAGCCGACCCCAACGGTAAAGACTGGGCAGAAAATGATGAGTTGTCTTGTAAAACAGACGAAAGACGAATTTGATTCACCTTTTTTGTTTTTACATATTGAAGGTTATTTTTTGTTTTTTCTCTGTTTTGTTGTTGCTGCATTTGCTTACTTTGTAAAGTATTATATTATTTTAATTATTGTGAATGTGAAGCCTATGTGGGTCATTGTATTTATATTATTTTTCTCTCTGTTCTCTTAGTTTTTGTCATGGTCTGGCAGTTTGAGTAATTAATGTGGCCTACCCAAATGTCCTTTCTTTGGTATTGTTCGTCGGATCGTTGAGCTTCTTAAGTTTTGAGTTGAGCTGCACGATTTCTGACAAATGCGTGCACTGACTGGACAGGTCCTCTCAATCTGTGTGGTTCTTTCCTCAAAAGACCATCTCAGACATCAACCTACATGGTCTTCATATGATCTGACCAAGATTATGTCTGGACTTTAAACGTGACGTCTGAGTTTGTTTCGGCCTTTCTTCTCAGACTAGTCAGATAGGAAATGCCGACCTCATCTAGTTTTAAAATATGATTGACGTGTAAAAGTGTTTGTACAAACCTACTTACAAAATAAAATCATTTATCATTTACCTAACTTAATTTGCACACCCATCGTTTGGCAGGTATCTGTAGGTGTAGCTAGCGATTGGATATTGAGAGGGATCGAAAGATTAAAGTTCACGTCTCTAATCATTGTTTTATTTTGAATTTATTTTTATTACTCATCTTTCTAAGACTTCGAAGACGAAGATGGTGGGACGAGCTTGACTCCTACCGTAACGAATGGCCGGCACTCGCAAAAGACAGGATTGTGTGGAAAAAGGAGACGGCCTTTGCCCTGTAGTGGGACAATACAGACTAGTTAAGTAAGAAGTTATGTACAAACGCCAGCACATCAAGCTACCCAAAACTGTCAAATTTTCCCAATCAACTTGGAACCTTATACTTTAGCGATAAAGTTGAAAATCTACTAAAGAAATTTGACAGATTGTAGTAGCTTGAGGTGCTGGCGTCTGTACCTAAGTCAATGTAACATTAGAAAATAAGCAGGAACTGTTACTTCTATAATCTTTTTTAAGTATAAACTTTCCCAGACGTATCATTCTAATCAAGCCGAACTAAAAGCTATGATAGTTAAAGGCGACAAAATTCCGAAAGCGCCATTACATTGGTAGGTGGTCGGAACACGTTTAGCCACCTGCCGCACACCCCGCTATAAATAAATCGACCTTCAGCTTAAAAATAGACGCCGATCCCTCCCGAGCGAGGTCGGGAAATTGGGTCACTGGAACGACTATCTCTCTCGCACAGTCGCCAAGCGGTGCGAGTAACAAGGACGAAGATAGGATCTGCAGCGTCAGTGACGTCGCCAAGCTCGTTCATTGAATTTTACAGGCTGAGACGTTCAGCCTTGATGCATCGCGTTTAGTTATTCTTAATTTTTCGCGGCTTAGCGGGAATTAATTGTAATTTGATATAGGAAATGGAAAAATTACGTTTACGTATTTTGATGTTTTTTTTTAGCGACAGATTGCAATATAATAAAGGGTTTTTTCATTTTTAATAATTTTGTTTATATATTATGTTTAATTGCAAATATTTAAAAACCTCACTTGGAATCTATTTCAGTATAATTTTAGAAACAATGCTATATATTTATCTTCAGAAGCAGTGGTGACGTCAAACGCGGGTGTGGCAGAGACCCATGACGTCACGAGGAAGCTCTGACGTCAAACAAAGCCCCTCTCGCCTCCGCCGCCCCGCTGACATGGCCCGGGCCCCCCGCAAACGAATTGCTTGTACAGCTTTATGGGTCTTGTTTCTATGAAGCCTCTGCAGTTCGTCTGCAGCTCTGAATCCGAAAATATTAAAACAATAAATTAAATTCATGAGATAGCACGGGTCAAAAAGCGAAAATGGAAACTGAAAATATTCACTGTACCAATAGTAACGAACGTATGGAAAATTATCTAAGAAGAAATGAGAAGAGATTGGCTGAAGTTTACTTATCAGCTATTTTTGATGTCTACGTGATTGGTGGTTATTTCATAAAAACACACATTCCCAAAAATACTCCATGATCTCTCTACAATCCCTTGGACCAATTAAAACGAACCAAAAGTCGGTATCACAACAAAGAGTAGGAAACCAAAATGGTAATGAATGCGTTACATGAAAAAACGGCCTCTGAGTAACACAAAGATTTGTAACGATAAGGGGTTCGACCTTGCAAGGCCGATTAAAAACCCCCGTATTTAAAAACGTTCAAAACCTAGTCGAAATCTCATCTCGTCGACAACGTCAAAAGCTTGTTAAAAATGCAACGAAATTAGATATATCTTTGTCAGATTCAGACTGAGATTTGCATACGAGAATTGCCCGTCCTATATTAGAAGCCCACTCATAAGCCATGTCGACAAAACCTTTAGGTATATATTTCTTACGAGTCACGAGGCATGGAATTATGGCAAAACAGGATACAGAAATATACAGTTAACCAGAAAAGCTACTCTTCAACTTACATACAAGGATCTTGGAGAAAATCTGACACTTCTGAGTTTCATAGAGATTCTCTTTAATGTAGCAAGATAAACTACCAAGTGCAATATTAGATAAATTGCATAAAAAGATTAGCAACACAACTGTGTGTACAAAACTTCTTGCTGAAGTTTTATCCGAAAACAATCATTACTGAACAGAAAATAACTCTCTGATCAGTAGTGCGATTCTGTAACCATCTCACCGTGAAAACTTAGGGGCCCTCTCCACGAGCGAGAGAATCGCTGCGATATTGTTGTCGTGCCATCTAATTCTCGCCGCGATGATATCGCCGTGTGGAGACACGTCCTAAGAGAGTGTATAGAAATACGTGGCACGACGATAATATCGCCGCGATTCTCTCGCTCGTGGAGACGGCCCCTAGGTGAAGTGAGCGTGGAGTGAGCTGTCATTCCCAACTAATGCTAGGGATTGACACTATTGACAGCTCACTACACCTAACTTTTCACGGTGAGATTTTTACAGAATCGATCGGCTGTTCAATAACGTAAAAGATACACTTTCTTTAATGTACCTACGATCAAATACTGCCTGTACAGCTAACTCTAAAACAGATGGGCAATTCTCGTAATTTTATAAAAGTTCTCAGTCTGATCTCAGTCTCAATCTGACAAAAATACCTCTAATTTCCCTACATTTTTGACAAGTTTTTGACACTGATGGTCGCTGAGATGAGATTGCGACTAGATTTTGAACGTTTTTAATTACGGGAATTGATCTTCTGAAGTTTGACTGATGATAACTCACGATACGGTTCGATATTACATCGATATTATATTACTCCGATAATGTATTAGTCCGTAGTTGGTAAATGTCACATGTCTTTGAATTTTTTGTTCTAGGACATGCGGCGGTTCCTCACGATGTGTTTTCCCTCACCCTTTCCAGAGCAGTGGTGATGAAATAACTATGGTCATTAAAATAGACAAGTAACCGGGAACTAGAGCAACCGCTTCTAACCATCACCACCATGCTGTACGTGTGCATTGACACTGACCATCTGAGTGTATTCGTAAAAGTTTGTGGTTACTGTAAAAGTAACCATGACGACCTTCTTCTTCGTCGTATGGATATATAATTCCGGTTGTGGGGGCTTTGAATAATGCCTTTAGTGATGGTCCTGGCGAGCACCGTGGGGATCATCGTGGTGAGATGATTGGCCAGCTGGACTCTGCGTTATCGGGTACCAGCTGTTAGCAGGGTGCGCCGGGCGTTTTATTATGATCTGTCGCCACTCGAGGAGGCTATGACGACCTACGAAGTGCCTTTGCACTTCAAAGGTCTACATTTTTGCCTTCATTCTAATTTCTTTATTGACCGTATTCCGACATTGTTTTCGGTCAACATGACTAAACTACATAAGACAGTATATGCTCTACCACAATGTTATTACGTTACAGTACGAGGCTAATGCATTTAGCAAACTTGGTCATAATAATTAAATGGAGATCCTAGAAAGGTACTACGAATGAATACTGATAATGGCTTCAATTCATTTGATTGTGTGAAACCTGTGAAACAGGTGCCAACATTACGTTTCTTCCTTTAGAGTTCATTGAGATGAGCTTATACATCAAGGTCTACGTTCATCTTAATGGTAAAGCGAAGTCCACATACTATTCTTGACCAAATTCTTTCTTTAAAAAAAACCGCTTCAAATAGGCCAAAGAACTTATCGTGGTTGGCTCTTGTTTATACGGAACCTAATTATATTCCTTGTTGTTGTAATAGTTAAACATTCTTCATGTAAGAAGTAAAGTGTATTTCTAAATTCAAAAGAGATTTTTTTATGGGATTAAGCATGTGGAAATAAACCGGAAAAACACAGTACCTACAAGAGAACTAACACAATCGACCTTGAACACAAAAGTTCTAATGACGTGTAGACTAGACCTTCAGCAGAGGGGCAATTCTCGTCATTTTAAGAACGTTCACGGTCTCATCTCAGTCTCAATCTGTCAAAAATACCTCTAATGAATACCTCTAATGTCCCTACAATTTTGACAGGTTTTTGACATTGATTGTCGCTGAGATGAGATTGCCACTAGATTTTGAACGTTTTTAATTACGAGAATTGGCCTTCAGCTGTAAGTCATTCACATTATGTACTGAAGTTTCACCATCATTATACCAACTTAAGTGCAACTTAACATAAAATAACACGAAAACTTGCTATTGAACTAAAAAATATTGGAGGAAAATGTCATTTTTAGATGCAGACGAATAATAACTACATAAGAAAATATATGCTCTACCACAATGTTATTACGTTACAGTAAGAGGCTAATGCATTTAGCAAACTTGGTCAAAATATTTAAATGGAGATCCGAGAAAGGTACTACGAATGAATATCTACTGATAATGACTTAAATTCATTTGATTGTGTGAAACAGGTGCCAACACTTTTTACGGCATGGTTGGCGCAGTGGTTAAGCGATTGACTACTGCGTTGCGTGTCGCGGGTTCGATTCCCGCACGGAACAAATAACAAATATTTGTATGGCCTACAAGTAGTTGTTTCGGGTCTGGCTGTTTGTGTATGTGAGTTTAAATGTTTGTAAACGCACCCACGATACAGGAGAAATTCGTAGTGTGGGGCAACGTATTAAAAATGAAAGAAAAAAAAAGAAAAAAAAAAGACCAAAGTAATTTACTGAGGCTTTGAAATACTAACTGATGAAATATAGAGCAAGATGACTTTCCGGTGGCCGGTGAGCAGTGGTGGCCCGTAATGGTCCCGACTTACTAGTTGTAGGTCGTGAGTTCGAACCCAGGCAGGCGATTTACTTTATGTAAACTATTTCATCACCACTGCTCTCAAAACGGTGAAGGAAAACATCGTGGGGAAACCGGCATGTCCTAGAACCAAAAACTGGAAGACATGTGACATCTACCAACCCGCACTGGGTCCGCGTGATGAATTACGGACACAGGCCTCCTCTCTCACCGAGAGGAGGCCTGTGTCCCAGCAGTGGGAACATTATATGCTGACTACGTTCTATGAGACTATCCGGTGCCGATAATATGTATTTGCTATAGGTATCGAATCGCATAGGATACACCAATATACACATATTATAGTTTCACTGAAGCCTATATGCTCCAGAGGAACGAATATCTATTTGTATCGACGAATAACGTCATAGCCTGTGGTTTAGATATCACATGAAGTTCTGAGAATATTGGATCTCAGATATCTTTTGATGTCCGCAGGCTTTGGTAGAATAATTATTTACCTGCTATACTACCTACCTACGTCCCCTTCAAGTGATCAATGTAGGCCAATGGCTATTTTGAGACAAAGCGAAACTATTCCAGATCCGATATTCAAGACAAAGATATTGGATATTTAGGACAAAGTTGACATGTTTGTTTATTACTGATTCATACAAAATGTGTGATATACTTGACACCAAACAGGTGGTTACAAGATTCATGAATCTTAAGGATTCATTCAATCTACCTAGCCTTTTCAACACTATGTTTGGGTCGGCTTCCTGTCTAACAGAATGCAGCTGAATACCAGTATTTTACCAACTAGGTACTGGGTAACACGATACCCTTTGGTTGGACTGGTTGTCAGACTTTCGGGCTTCTGACGACCTGTAACGACTGTCAAAGATCCAAGAATGACGGCTTAATGTGCTTTTCGAGGCACGGAGAGGTCTCGGTATGTGAAAATGGTCACCCATCCACGGACTGCGGCTAGCGTAGCTTAACCTGATCGAGCGACCCGTGCGGCTGTTATTAGTTAGCCGAGGCCACCATCTTGAGGATTGTTAGGTGGTTAAATTGTATGATATTTTAGACCATTGGCTTAGGGGTGATATATAAGTATGTCGTTGTAGGTATATACTCGTACTATATTTTCCCCTTTAGTTCCGAAATTTAAAAATATTACATGCATGTACATTCACGCATTATAACATATCGTGCAAAAGGACTTTCTGATAAATAACCTTGGGTTAAAAGGACGTGTAAAATAGTAACAGACTTACAAACTTAAAGCAGACCTAAATACAAGACCTAAATAAGTTTAGCTTTTCTTAACAAATACTATATGATATAATGATTAATAAAACATATTATCTAAAAAAAAATTGCTCATTTTATTTTAATTTAATTCCATTTGCTGTGCCTTTCAGGGTCCGTAATTATGCCTTAGCTTTAAGCCATTGTTGCAAAGTCTTGACTTAAATACTTACGTGACTTAGATATTTGTATGAATATGAAGGGTCACTGATGATTATATCGATAGTACTTTAAAATTTTCACGAATTGAGTCCGATTATTGAATTAAAATATATCCGGGAAAAATGAAATAAATATACTTATCGGATTTCGTTTGCAATAAAAACAGATACAAATAATTGATTCCCAAAATAACTGCTTAATTGACTTTTAATATTATTGCAAGGAACAATTATTGTGTTAATTGAATAACTTTTAATACGTACTTATGAATTTCGTGATTGAGAATATTGAAAACTGAAATATGGAGCACTTGTTTTAATTTGAGAGAATTTTATAGACTTTATTGTAAATATTGGAAATAGGTATATCTCGAGAACACTTGTGTAACGTTAAAGGATTTTTTCATAATATGAATTTCTTGATTAAAATTTTGTAAAACAACTGCACGGAACAATTGAGTTGATTCGAAAGAATTTTACAGTAATATTGGAAATATTGGAAATTGGTATCGAGAATTGGATTTCCAAATTTATTTTTAATATAATTGGACGGAACTCTCGTGCTAATTTAAAAGAACTTTATAAAATTTGTTGCAAATATTGGAAATTGATATATTATCGAGGACTGAATTTTCGGTTTGTTCAACTGAAATACTTTTTCAATAACAAGTAATAATGAACATTTAATTGTTACTTGTTATTGAAAAAGTATTTCAGTCGATAATATGTACATAACTTCAGTTATTTAATTTCCCTTTTGTCTAAGTTAGGGTTAAGTTAGGTAGGTGTTTAAGTTTAATGGAGTAGGGTTGGAAAACAATATTGTAAAGATTGTTTGCAGTTTGATAATGACAATAGGTTAGTCAGCTGCGTGCCCCTTCGAGAAAGGTCTTTAGGACAGCAAGGCGACCAGCTGACTTTGTGAAGTTACAGAGGGAGATGTAGGACAAAGGCTTTATAGGTTTAAGAGATAGCTGTTCGTTTTTACAGTATTTATCGTGAGAATCAATTAATCCGGTATTTTCGTTATATTAAGCAAATTCTATGGTATTTCTATATTTGATTGTGGGATTTTTTTGACAGTTTCCAGCTCTCGAAATTACGGAAACCTAAAAACTAGTTCGTATGTAAACACTTTTAGACTGCAATTGAACATAATATTAGGTATCGATGTTTATCGGTGATTATGCAGCTTCCAGATTACTTTAACATAGAAGTGAACAATGAGTATGACGTATAAAAAATGAGGTTTTCGGACGTAATTATGAACATTCTGGGGCTAACTTGTCCGTTTCAAGACTATCACAAACAAAAAATTGTGGCATTCGGCATTTTTTTATTTTGGTTTTTCAAATAGGTACCAACAACGTTCATGTGTTTCATCACTTTAAATAAGTCAGTTTTGTATATTAAGTCGAAATAAAAAAACTGTAAAGATAGGTCCTTCGTCTGAACAAAATAAATATTTAGGCACGATTCCTCTCGGGGAAGTTCCAAAGCGTGGGCGAGTCTACAGAGCTACGAGCCAGACATCGCGTAGGCGGCGTAGCACCGTAGCAACGTAGCATCGTAGCGTAGACGCTCGTAGACCTACACGTGCTCTCTATATAAGCTACGGTTACTTAACGGTAACTTAACGCTTTTCTTTCACACTGCAGCAACTTTTTCAATTTTTTTTTTCAATTACTTACCAAATCCAAAGTTTGGAGGCAGGCGATCCTTATCGAAAATCATGCCAATATATTCATTAATTAAAAAGTCTTTGTAACATAAAAAGTTAAAACTACCAAAGAAACTTTCGCAAAACTTTTCATCAAACATAAATTTTTGTGTTACGCGATACGAGAGCGCGGGAGCCTCGGTACGGCTACCGCCGACGCGGCGTTCGTTCGTCGACTGCTGCCTTCATCCCGCACGAAATTCCCTTCAGGAGTTAGGCTTGAATGGATCTGCGCTGTGATTGGTTGGGAGCGAGTGACGTCATGACGAAAATCACAATGATGGCCTCGCGGCGGTGTGTTGGGATGTGTCTGTGTGTGTGTGAGCGGAGGCCCATGAATGGGCGCCTTCTGCCGCGCCCGCGCCGCGCCTCTCATGCCCCCTGACGTCACCGAATGCCAGCCTCTATTATGCAATCCAGCATCTGAAATAGAAGCGAGATGTTATTAATAACTTGCAATGCATTGGTATACTTAGAAAGCATATTTTCAACTTTTTTATTCATGCGTGGTTTTGTTTTGAATACAATGCGTTATCATGGTAGCTTGTATATGAGTTACGTGTAAGTTTAGAATTAGGATTGAGTGTAATTTGATTTATACGTATATACAGGTACACATTGTATACAAGACCTTGTAGGTATAATACGAGTAAGTGGGTACCTGTGTAAAAATATAGTTCACTAAATTATTGAAATTTCCTTGAGTTCTTTTCAATGTTATTTAGATGAAGAAATAAACACCGTACTTTATTGATTTATAGACATTTCACTAAAACGTGTTTATTAATTTCATACTTATCGTAATTAAGAAGTACACCTAATAGGATTTGCCTTCTTCATAATACCCAAAGATTGCAGTAAACGTCCATACATGGAAACGTATTCTTGTCTTCATCAACAACCCTTAATCAAAATCCAATATAAAACAACACAATCCAACAGCAGCATAATTTGACCTTCGAACTTTGCCTATACAGGCTGTTCTTAAAATAGGTTGGATGCGACAGGGTGCGTCCGGTGGGTCGTTGACCGATGCTGGGGGCTGGCACCCCGCGCCGCCCGCACCCCCTCACCCCCGCAGTGACCCGGTCACGATGCAACAAGTGGAAGTGTATCGACTCTACCCGTTTGACATTTAGGAGGAAACTGAAGCGGCTAGGCAACCTGAAATATATTGGGACTATGATTAACGACAAATTATGGGGCCTTGGCCGCAATGTTGCTTCAGGAAGAAGGTTTGAGTATTAATTATTGCTTGATATCGCTGTGAAGGTAATCCTGTGCGAGTTTTTTTTTTCATACTATTTCCTCTTGCAGTTTTTCTGCCTTAAGTTTTTTTGACAGCCTCTTTTGTAAATTTGGATGACAATGATTGCCTGACAGAATATTTCTGTTTTAAAAAAACCCGTGGTTTGATTCAATACTCCGACTTCTGTCGGAGTATTGAGACATAATCAGAAATAGTTTAGTTAATAAATATATTTTCTTTCTTTCTAGTTTTGCATTCGATTTATTTACATCCTAAATTTTTAATTTAATAAAACATCCTAATTATATTTTTATTTATTCATACATACATTCCTAATACAGTTCCATGTAAAACTAGAAGATTGCTTGAGTTTTAAAACAAACAAAAATAAAAATAAATCTATTTGGTAAAGTAATAACAGTTTTATATTTCATATTTTATCAGTCAGTGTTAAATTGAAAAGCAATTAAATTTTTCCAATCACTGCACTGCACTGGGTCGCAGAACTATAAAAAAGCAATTTTACTGCAAAGATAATAATATAGTTTGATATCGCATCTATCAATAAACTATTTTTATGTGAAAGGCTAATAAAGGTGAACGGTAGAATATAATAATATCCGAAGCTAATTGAATGAAAGAGTTGCGTTTTACGAAAATCTATTCCAAAAAAGGAATATTTTTTGAAGAGCCTTTAATTAATATAGGCGTTGGTAAAGGCGTAGTCCGACCAACGCGTAATATTTTACACGAACACGTGAACTATGCTTGGAGTCTCTCTGAGGGAAAGAATCCTGAATGAGGTGATCTGGCAGAGAACCGAATTTGTCGACATAGCTCACAGAATAAGCAAGCTTTAGTGGCAATGGACCGGCCATATTAGCCATAGAACCGATGACCGTTAGGGTTGACGTGTTCTTGAGTGGAGACCGCGAATCGGCAAATGTTAGGAAGGACGCCCTCAGGTTAGGTAGACCGACGATCTTCGCAGGGTGGCTGGTAGCGGCTGGATGAGAGTTACCGAGAATCGAGATACATGGTGAGCAATTGGACAGGCCTATGTCCAGCAGTGGACTGCTGTAGGCTGATGATGTTGACGACAACGTGAGGTGACTCTCGTATACGATTTTGCATAAAACTCTGGGATGAGGTTCTGCAATGCTGTTTGCTGATTGTCTAGGGAGTGAGCCCATTGTCTGTTACTGTGGTCATTCAATTACAAACTGTGGACTACAACTGCCACTGAGAACTGCCTCATAGAAATGTAATACCAGCTCTGATAACATAAAACAGTAAGGTAACTCAAAAAAATTTTGTACGCAATTTGCATAAGTGGATTTGCGTCCTAAGATGCGTTGGTGGGGAATCAAATATCGAATGTAACCTATAATGGAGCTGTTTTGCACAATATAATACTGCTGAAAGGTTCATTCATCATATGAAGTTTACGTAAAACTTGATTTGATGAATGAACCTTTCAGGTTATATTTAGAATTGCAAATACGAATAAAATTGCGTGAAAACGTGGGAAGATTTGTAATTTCAATACAAAAATAATATAATCCAAGGTATTGTGACGTATTCCAAGTGTACCTACTTCTTGTGGTTGGCGTCATTTGATGACGTCATTAATGTTATTTTTTTTTCGATATTTAGGGGCTAGGTAAAGAACGGTGGACAACCCAATTTCGAAGCAGCAATAGAGCAACGGCAAAAGCTTAAAAACGTAAAGTTCATGTGTTTGGATCCCACCTGCTGAATTGACGATTATAAAGAACAAATGAATGACGTGATTGGATATCTACAAATATACTTATATACAAATTACTTATTAGCTAGAGTTTAATAGGCTAGACTATTTTGTGTGCTTTATAAAGGCAAAAAAACCGATTCTATCAATATTAGAATCTTGCGAATTTAACTACGTAATATTTTTAAAGTCTTCTAAAATAAACTCTCAATAGCTGTTGATTCGGCAAACTTAACTACTGGATATATCATATATGATATAAATCTTACAAAAAAATGAAAGAGCTGTGAGTGTGTTTAGAGAAAATGATAAGTTATCAATTCATTTAGTTCTAGTTCTTGTATTGTATTCTTGATTCACACACGATTGAATTCCTAAAGTCCTCCAGAGCACATTTCGGCCACGGCGGTCTCAACGGAGACTAGCCTTCGGCGCGAGAGATATTCCTATATCATAACGAAAGATGCAGACACCAGAAATCGCTCTTATGTCTGGTAGATATCACTATTAGCGATAAGACCGACGTTGTACCCTGAATATTGAAGGATTTGTAAAATGAGCTTTGTTAAAATACCGGATGCCATTAAAAATATGCCATTAATAAAATTCAAAAAGGCACTAAATAGCTTGCTTAGTGACAAATGTTACTACACACTGGATGTATTTTTCAATGATGGCTCAATATAATGCTGTTTCTATGTTATCGGAAAAAACAAACTTAAATGATGTATTAACTTGTAGTCGAACTTTATTATTAATATTGACAGTAACAATACACGAGACAATATTTTTGACATTTTCAATTATTCTGACTTAGATTTTATTTTTAATTTTTTTAATTTTTTGACGTTTTTATAACGAAATAATTCCTCCTTTAAATCTGACATCACTCAATTTTTTTAATAGTATTATATAATTGTTATAAATTATTTTTAAATTTTTTATTTTTAAATTTAAATTCGTAATGTTGAGCTAGATGCACACCATATTTGTACGCCTCCTGGCATAACATAGCGTTCTGTTCACCAAACTCAAGATCTGTATTTCTTTACATGTGTTAACAAATAAAAGTGATTTGATTTGATTAAAAATTTGACGTACAGTCGCCAAAGGAGCTAATGTATTAAATTTAATTTGATAAATTAACTGTTTGTTTTCTATTAATTAAATTAAATTTTATTCGAAAACATCCATCAGTTTCTTACAAAACTTCAACTAAATCCGACGGACCTGGTTACTTATCTCCTTTGGTGACTGCACAACAAAGCATACCTACATTCTATAAACCTATATCCACCAATTTCCACAGCCAACCAAAATCGAAGTAAACTATTTAAACACAGGGTGTTTCATCATAGTCCAGGGTAAGCCCATTCATCGCCAAGGCGAGTACGTGCGTCACAGGCAGCAAGGACATCAGCCAGCCTTGCAAGCATGGGCCGTACTATTTGAACGACCTGTATTTTAGTCTGATAATGGTGTTAGCTATTTTCGTTTTAAGTTGAAACGTGGTGTTAGGTATGTAGGTATGCCCCATATTGGTTGTGTGAGTCATCGATTTTTGTGTGAACAACGAATGGTGTTGGTTGTCCAAGGCCATGTCTTTTCTATTATTTCAGGGAGAGAAGTAAATTCTATACCTTAAAGGTATAGAATTTACTTATTTATTAGCACTTAGTTGTCCCTTAACCTTTTGGGTGTAAGTAATTACTTCAAAGATTCTGCTTGAAGGGCATTTTTCAGCGCTAAAGCTTGGAAAGTCTGAACTTAATAAATACTTATTTAACATGACATGTGTATCACAATTTGGGTGAATAACTTACTTATTAGGAACATTTTGACGATGCAAAAGCCTTCTTAATTAAATATTTCAGGAAGTACCTTTCCATTTTTTGCTCATTCCTTTTAGAAACCATAAACAATATAAACCACTTACCAATTACCCTTATAATTACATTTATTTTTATCAAAGCTATTTATAGCCCAATATAGATCATTCATGCGTCAGTCGAAAGCAGGTGGAACCATGTTCGATTAACAAGTCCGACCAAGAATGAACGAGAGCGCGTCACCCTGCGTGCTTCGATTCATGAATAGAGGCTTGCAACCCGGGATGACCCAGTTTTTGACTCCATACCTTGGACCCTTAACACCGAAACGCTGTAACAGCCATACTCCTTGCCAGGCAACTATCACCATTATATTGGATCTCCGTGCAATTGTTATTGCCTGTATAATAAATAGGAATATATACTTGTTGGGTTTGAAGGTATGCTATGACGTCAGTTGGTGCGGAGGGGGACTGCAGCGGTGGAATTAGGTCAGTTTCATTCTGAAACAGGTTTGGCGAGAACGGGGTGAGGCAAGGCCGAGGGGTGCGGCTCCAGCTCAATCGCGAATTTAGTTGCCACTAATTATTATGGGAGCCTACTATGGGAAGTAGATTAGAATTACTTACACGATCAAGTATGGAATTGAGATTTCCTAATCATAAAAATATGCAGAAGGCTGTTGAGAATCGACTAGCCTATCTATTTACATTGTAACATTCTCCAGATTACTTCACTCTGAGCTCTGTTGCTTCATGGCAATCGAACATAATTTATAGTTTTCAATGGTTTACGTTCTGGTTTAACTATTGTCGCTACTACGAAACGATATTTTCTTGCAATATTCATCTTACGTGGAAATCATTGGATTAACCTGAACTATTGACATTTAACAATTTCTGTCTAGGTCAGTAACAAAATATATGTCTCTGTTAGTTATAAGGCTTGGTGCTGTTAGGAAATAACAAATCGAGGTGTAAAGATAAATACAGTAAGTGCAAGATTAGGTGATCCAATTCTGCCGATTGAGCTTCTTAAGGTTCTGAGATGAGCTGCACGATTACTGACAAATGCGCGCACTGATTGAACAGGATCACTTATTCTGTGTGGTTTTTTCTTCAAAAGGCCATTTCAGACACCAATCTATTATGCATGGTCTTCTCATGATCTGACCAAGATTATGTCTGGACTTTAAAAAAGACGGACATCTGAGTTTGTTTCGGCTTTACTTCTCAGAGTAGTCAGATAGGAAACACCGATCTCAATTAGTTTTTAAAATATGATTGATGAATAAAAGTGTTTGTACGAACGTACTTATAGAAATAAAGTTCTTTATCATTTAGGTAGGTAGATAGTTTAGATTTCATCTCTTTGTTCTCCTCAACAATTATTTCTGATGAAGTGGTGCAAATGTTCTTACCAAGGGGGTATCCCCATATCCTAGTTACTGGTAAGGTGTTAACCAGTAACTAGGATATGGGGGTCAGATAAACAGTCATGAATAATCAGCCTTTTCGGTTCTTACTGCTGGCTAACGAGGCCTATGCCTCGTTTCTGTTAGAGGGAGTAGGCCATAATCCACGACGAGGGCCCAGTGCGGGTTATTAGATGTCACATATCTTCGAATTTTTGGTTCTAGGACACGCTTCTCCGTTTTGAGTCCAGCTTTACTTTTATAGGTAGACGCTCCTTGTAACCATACTGGTATAGAGCTGCGTCGGGTTAGACTGGAAGTCGACTCCAACATAGTTGGGAAAAGGCTAGGCAGATGATGAAGTAGTGTACTCATAAATGGTATCTTTAGTTCATCATACCGAGAGTATTAACTAACAGTAAGTTTGATCTAGTCCCACAATATTTTACTCCTTGACATTTACCGTCCATGTAGGTCATCTGTGTAGCTAGCCTGTAGGAACACTTTTAAACTATGCTATCGGAGGTTGCAGCTCGATCCATACTAATCGAGTTTGCGTCATGGCCGAGCTGACGAGGATACTTCATTAATAGGATTTCCGAGTACGTATAACCTTAATGCAAAAATAAAATAAAATAAATTAGAAGGCCAATTGTCGTAATTTAAAACGTTCAAAATCTAGTCACAGTCTCATCTCGGCGACAAACAAATGTCAAAAACTTGTCAAAATGTAGGAAAATTAGAAGTATTTTTTGACAGATTGAGACTGAGATTAGATTGTGAACGTTCTTAAAATTATGAGAATTGCCCCTCAGGTGTGTGCACACCTAACTTATTTTATTTTAACTAGATTACCAGCTATGTGGGTTGCTACCTATAAACTTTATAATATATATAAAGTTTATAGGTACTAGTGTTTCTGGTAACCCCTCCAACTTACTTAGCGTTTACTCGTACCTTAACAAGGCATTCAAACTCATTACCCCTCGTTTGACAGTCAGCGCCTTGTAAGTTGGGCTACTTACGCTTGCAAAGTTCTAAAAGCTTATTAGTGAATCATGTGTAGTATGTACAGCGAAGTAATAATGTAACAAAGACATCGATTTTTCCGATCTGTAGGCCTAGCTCGAACTCGCGGAGTAAATGTAACGTTGATTCGAGTGATTTTAAAATTAAAGACACTCGTTTCGTAAATAATATTAATTTAGTTTTAAGACTTTTTTTATATAAGAGGATGATAACTATTGTAATTAGAGCATGCAATACCGTAGTAGATATTAAATACCGCGATATTGCGGTATCGGACACGTAATACCGCAAAATTTGCGAAATTGCGAAATTAGTAACTCGTTAAATGGGGGTTAAAATAAAACTACCATAAGTTATAATTAATCACACACAACGCTAATATCTTTATTTTTATTCGAAAATATTAACGTAAAAAAATGGCAGCAGCCGAAAATGCTCTCTCAGCTTCTACACTCACACCACAAAGTCACCAACCAGACACAAAGTCATCTCCCAGATGCAAGTCATCTCCCAGACACAAAGTCATCTCCCAGACACAGTCATCAATCAGACACAAAGTAATCTCCAAGGCACAGTCATTTCCCAGACACAAAGTCACCATCCAGACACAGTCACCGCCCAGACACAAAGTCACCACCCTGACACAAAGTCACCACACAGACACAAAGTCACCAACCAGACACAAAATCATTTCCCAGACACAAAATCACCGCCCAGAGACAAAGTTACCATCCAGACACAGTCACCACACATACACAAAGTCACTACCCAGACACAAAGTCACCACCCAGACGCAAAGTCATCTCCCAGACACAACGTCACCGCCCAGACACAGTCACCATCCAGACACAAAGTAATTTCTCAGACACAAAGTTTCCGTCCTGACACAAAGTCATTTCCCAGACACAGTCACCACCCAGACACAAAGTTATCTCCCAGACACAAAGTCACCACACCGACTCAAAGTCACTACCCAGACACAAAGTCATCTCCCAGATACAAATCATCATCCAGACACAAAATCACCACAAAGACACAAAGTATCCTCCCAAGACTTTGGGAGGATACTTTGTTTGGGAGGATACTTTGTGTCTTTGTGGTGACTTTGTGTCTTTTGTCGGCGACTGCCGCCCAGACACAGTCATCAACCAGACACAAAGTAATCTCCCAGGCACGAAGTCATATCACAGACACAAAGTCACCACCCAGACACAAAGTCATCTCCCAGACACAGTCATCAATCAGACACAAAGTAATCTCCAAGGCACAAAGTCATTTCCCAGACACAAAGTCACCATCCAGACACAGTCACCGCCCAGACACAAAGTCACCACCCAAACGCAAAGTCATCTCCTAGACACAAAGTCACCGCCCAGACACAGTCACCATCCAGACAAAGTCATTTATCAGACACAAACTCACCACCCAGACACAAAGTCATTTCCCAGACAGTCACCACCCAGACACAAAGTTATCTCTCGGACACAGTCACCGCCCAGACACAAAGTCACCACACCGATTCAAAGTCACTACCCAGACACAAAGTCATCTCCCAGATACAAATCATCACCCAGACACAAAGTCACCACAAAGACAAAGTATTCTCCCAAGACTTTGGGAGGATATTTTGTCTTCAACGCCCAGAGACAAAGATACCATCCAGACACAGTCACCACACAGACACAAAGTCACTACCCAGACACAAAGTCACCACCAAGACGCAAAGTCATCTCCTAGACACATTCACCGCCCAAACACAGTCACCATCCAGACACAAAGTCATTTCTCAGACACAAACTCACCTCCCAGACACAATCATCAATCAGACGCAAAGTAATCTCCAAGGCACAAAGTCATTTCCCAGACACAAAGTCACCATCCAGACACAGTCACCGCCCAGACACAAAGTCACCACACAGACACAAAGTCACCACACAGACACACAGTCACCAACCAGACACAACATCATTTCCCAGACACAAAGTCACCGCCCAGAGACAAAGTTACCATCCAGACACAGTCACCACACAGACACAAAGTCACTACCCAGACACAAAGTCACCACCCAGACGCAAAGTCATCTCCTAGACACAGTCACCGCCCAGACACAGTCACCATCCAGACACAAAGTCAGTTCTCAGACACAAACTCACCTCCCAGACACAGTCATCAATCAGACACAAAGTAATCTCCAAGGCACAGTCATTTCCCGGACACAAAGTCACCATCCAGACACAGTCACCGCCCAGACACAAAGTCACCACACAGACACAAAGTTACCACACAGACACACAGTCACCAACCAGACACAACATCATTTCCCAGACACAAAGTCACCGCCCTGAGACAAAGTTACCAGAGACAAAGTTACAAAGTTACCATCCAGACACAGTCACCACAAAGACACAAAGTCACTACCCAGACACAAAGTCACCGCCCAGACACAAAGTCATTTCTCAGACACAAACACACCACCCAGACCCAAAGTTTCCGTCCAGACACAAAGTCATTTCCCAGACACAGTCACCACCCAGACACAAAGTCACCACACCAACTCAGTGTTGGTTGGTGACTTAGTGTCTGGTTGGTTACTTTGTGTCTGTGTGGTGACTTTGTGTCTGGGAAATTACTGTGCCTGGGAGATTACGTTGTCTGTGTGGTGACTGTATCTGGGAGATGACTTTGTGTCTGTGTGGTGACTTTGTGTCTGGATGGTGACTTTGTGTGGTTGGTGACTTTGAGTCTGGATGGTGACTTTGTGTCTAGGAAATGACTTTGTGTCTGGGTGGTGACTTAGTTTCTGGGCAATGACTTTGAGCCTGGTAGATTACTTTGTCTGTGTGGTGACTGTATCTGGGAGATGAATTTGTGTCTGGTTGATGACAGTGTCTGGGAGATGACTTGCATCTGGGTGATGACTTTGTGTCTGGGTGGTGACTTTGTGTCTGGGAGTTGACTTTGTGTCTGGTTGGTGACTGTGTCCGGGTGGTAACTTTGTGTCTGTAAAATGACTTTGTGTCTAGAGTGTGACTTTGTGTCTGGGCGGCGACTTCGTCTGGGAGGATACTTTGTGTCTGGGAGATTACTTTGTGTCCAGGAGATGACTTTGTGTCCAGGAGATGACTTTATGTCTGTGTGGACACATTGTGTCTGGACGGTGACTTTGTGTCTGGGAGTTGACTTTGTGTCTGGTTGGTGACTGTGTCCGGGTGGTAACTTTGTGTCTGTAAAATGACTTTGTGTCTAGAGTGTGACTTTGTGTCTGGGCGGCGACTTCGTCTGGGAGGATACTTTGTGTCTGGGAGGATACTTTGTGTCTGGGAGATGACTTTGTGTCCAGGAGATGACTTTATGTCTGTGTGGACACATTGTGTCTGGACGGTGTGTCTGTGTGGTGACTTTGTGTCTGTATGGTTACTTTGTGTCTGGACGGTGACTTTGTGTCTGGATGGCGACTTTGTGTCTGGATGGTGACTTTGTGTCTGGGAAACGACTTTGTGTCCAGGAGATGACTTTATGTCTGTGTGGACACATTGTGTCTGGACGGTGACTTTGTGTCTGTGTGAAAGAAAGAAAGAAAGAAGAAAGAAAAGACGTTTATTTGCGGTAAACATGACGCACAAAAGAACATAAAAACAAAATAAAGAAAAAAAACAATAAGTAATGGTTGACATGCGTCACATCCACGCAGACGCCACGCAGTGTGGTGACTTTGTGTCTGTATGGTTACTTTGTGTCTGGACGGTGACTTTTTGTCTGGATGGTGACTTTGTGTCTGGATGGTGACTTTGTGTCTGTGTGGTGACTTTGTGTCTGTATGGTTACTTTGTGTCTGGACGGTGACTTTTTGTCTGGATGGTGACTTTGTGTCTGGATGGTGACTTTGTGTCTGGGAAACGACTTTGTAACTGGACGGAAGCTTTGTGTCTGGTCGGTGACTTTGTGTCTGGAAAATGACTTTGTGTCTAGAGGGTGACTGTGTCTGGGCGGCGACTTCGTCTGGGAGGATACTTTGTGTCTGGGAGAAGACTTTGTGTCCAGGAGATGACTTTGTGTCCAGGAGACGACTTTATGTCCAGGAAACGACTTTATGTCTGTGTGGGTGGACACATTGTGTTTGGACGGTGACTTTGTGTCTGGACGGTGACTTTGTGTCTGGATGGTGACTTTGTGTCTGGACGGTGACTTTGTGTCTGGACGGTGACTTTGTGCCTGTGTGGTGACTTTGTGTCTGTATGGTTACTTTGTGTCTGGACGGTGACTTTGTGTCTGGATGGTGACTTTGTGTCTGGGAAACGACTTTGTCTCTGGACGGTGACTTTGTGTCTGGACGGTGACTTTGTGTCTGGACGGTGACTTTGTGTCTGTGTGGTGACTTTGTGTCTGTATGGTTACTTTGTGTCTGGACGGTGACTTTGTGTCTGGATGGTGCCTTTCTGTCTGGATGGTGACTTTGTGTTTGGAAAATGACTGTGTCTAGAGGGTGACTTTGTGTCAGGGCGGCGACTTCGTCTGGGAGGATACTTTGTGTCTGGGAGATGACTTTGTGTCCACGAGATGACTTTATGTCTGTGTGGACACATTGTGTCTGGACGGTGACTTTGTGTCTGGACGGTGACTTTGCGTCTGGACGGTGACTTTGTGTCTGGACGGTGATTTTGTGTCTGGATGGTGACTTTGTGTCTGGATGGTGACTTTGTGTCTGGGAAATGACTTTGTGACTGGACGGAAGCTTTGTGTCTGGGTGGTGACTTTGTGTCTGGAAAATGACTTTGTGTCTAGAGGGTGACTTTGTGTCTGGGCGGCGACTTCGTCTGGGAGGATACTTTGTGTCTGGGAGATGACTTTGTGTCCAGATGACTTTGTGTCCAGGAGACGACTTTATGTCTGTGTGGGTGGACACATTGTGTTTGGACGGTGACTTTGTGTCTGGACGGTGACTTTGTGTCTGGATGGTGACTTTGTGTCTGGAGGGTGACTTTGTGTCTGGACGGTGACTTTGTGCCTGTGTGGTGACTTTGTGTCTGTATGGTTACTTTGTGTCTGGACGGTGACTTTGTGTCTGGATGGTGACTTTGTGTCTGGGAAACGACTTTGTGTCTGGACGGTGACTTTGCGTCTGGACGGTGACTTTGTGTCTGGACGGTGACTTTGTGTCTGTGTGGTGACTTTGTGTCTGTATGGTTACTTTGTGTCTGGACGGTGACTTTGTGTCTGGATGGTGACTTTCTGTCTGGATGGTGACTTTGTGTCTGGAAAATGACTGTGTCTAGAGGGTGACTTTGTGTCAGGGCGGCGACTTCGTCTGGGAGGATACTTTGTGTCTGGGAGATGACTTTGTGTCCAGGAGATTACTTTATGTCTGTGTGGACACATTGTGTCTGGACGGTGACTTTGTGTCTGGACGTTGACTATGTGTCTGGACGGTGACTTTGTGTCTGGATGGTGACTTTGTGTCTGTGTGGTGACTTTGTGTCTGTATGGTTACTTTGTGTCTGGACGGTGACTTTGTGTCTGGATGGTGACTTTGTGTCTGGATGGTGTCTTTGTGTCTGGATGGTGACTTTGTGTCTGGAAAATGACTTTGTGTCTAGAGGGTGACTTTGTGTCTGGGCGGCGACTTCGTCTGGGAGGATACTTTGTGTCTGAGAGATGACTTTGTGTCCAGGAGATGACTTTGTGTCCAGGAGACGACTTTATGTCTGTGTGGGTGGACACATTGTGTCTGTGTGGTGACTTTGTGACTGGACGGTGACTTTGTGTCGAGACGGTGACTTTGTGCCTGGACGGTGACTTTGTGTCTGTGTGGTGACTTTGTGTCTGTTTGGTTACTTTGTGGCTGGACGGTGACTTTGTGTCTGGACGGTGACTTTGTGTCTGTGTGGTGACTTTGTGTCTGTATGGTTACTTTGTGTCTGGACGTTGACTTTGTGTCTGGATGGTGACTTTGTGTCTGGATGGTGACTTTGTGTCTGGGAAACAACTTTGTAACTGGACGGAAGCTTTGTGTCTGGGTGGTGACTTTGTGTCTGGAATATGACTTTGTGTCTGGGCGGCGACTTCGTCTGGGAGGATACTTTGTGTCTGGGAGATGACTTTGTGTCCAGGAGATGACTGTGTCCAGGAGACGACTTTACGTCTGTGTGGGTGGACACATTGTGTCTGTGTGGTGACTTTGTGACTGGACGGTGACTTTGTGTCTGGATGGTGACTTTGTGTCTGGACGGTGACTTTGTGTCTGGACGGTGACTTTGTGCCTGTGTGGTGACTTTGTGTCTGTATGGTTACTTTGTCTGGCCGGTGACTTTGACTGGATGGTGACTTTGTGTCTGGGAAACGACTTTGTGTCTGGACGGTGACTTTGCGTCTGGACGGTGACTATGTGTCTGGACGGTGACTTTGTGTCTGTGTGGTGACTTTGTGTCTGTATGGTTACTTTGTGTCTGGACGGTGACTTTGTGTCTGGATGGTGACTTTCAGTCTGGACGGTGACTTTGTGTCTGGATGGTGACTTTGTGTCTGGACGGTGACTTTGTGTCTGGACGGTGACTTTGTGCCTGTGTGGTGACTTTGTGTCTGTATGGTTACTTTGTCTGGCCGGTGACTTTGACTGGATGGTGACTTTGTGTCTGGGAAACGACTTTGTGTCTGGACGGTGACTTTGCGTCTGGACGGTGACTATGTGTCTGGACGGTGACTTTGTGTCTGTGTGGTGACTTTGTGTCTGTATGGTTACTTTGTGTCTGGACGGTGACTTTGTGTCTGGATGGTGACTTTCAGTCTGGATGGTGACTTTGTGTCTGGAAAATGACTTTGTGTCTAGAGGGTGACTTTGTGTCTGGGCGGCGACTTCGTCTGGGAGGATACTTTGTGTCTGGGAGATGACTTTGTGTCCAGATGACTTTGTGTCCAGGAGACGACTTTATGTCTGTGTGGGTGGACACATTGTATCTGGACGGTGACTTTGTGTCTGGATGGTGTCTTTGTGTCTGGATGGTGACTTTGTATCTGGGAAACGACTTTGTGACTGGACGGAAGCTTTGTGTCTGGGTGGTGACTTTGTGTCTGGAAAATGACTTTGTGTCTGTGTGGTGACTTTGTGTCTGTATGGGTACTTTGTGTCTGGACGTTGACTTTGTGTCTGGATGGTGACTTTGTGTCTGGATGGTGACTTTGTGTCTGGGAAACAACTTTGTAACTGGACGGAAGCTTTGTGTCTGGGTGGTGACATTGTGTCTGGAATATGACTTTGTGTCTAGAGGGTGACTTTGTGTCTGGGCGGCGACTTCGTCTGGGAGGATACTTTGTGTCTGGGAGATGACTTTGTGTCCAGGAGATGACTTTGTGTCCAGGAGACGACTTTATGTCTGTGTGGGTGGACACATTGTGTCTGGACGGTGTCTTTGTGTCTGGATGGTGACTTTGTATCTGGGAAACGACTTTGTGACTGGACGGAAGCTTTGTGTCTGGGTGGTGACTTTGTGTCTGGAAAATGACTTTGTGTCTGTGTGGTGACTTTGTGTCTGTATGGGTACTTTGTGTCTGGACGTTGACTTTGTGTCTGGATGGTGACTTTGTGTCTGGATGGTGACTTTGTGTCTGGGAAACAACTTTGTAACTGGACGGAAGCTTTGTGTCTAGGTGGTGACTTTGTGTCTGGAATATGACTTTGTGTCTAGAGGGTGACTTTGTGTCTGGGCGGCGACTTCGTCTGGGAGGATACTTTGTGTCTGGGAGATGACTTTGTGTCCAGGAGATGACTTTGTGTCCAGGAGACGACTTTATGTCTGTGTGGGTGGACACATTGTGTCTGTGTGGTGACTTTGTGACTGGACGGTGACTTTGTGTCTGGATGGTGACTTTGTGTCTGGACGGTGACTTTGTGTCTGGACGGTGACTTTGTGCCTGTGTGGTGACTTTGTGTCTGTATGGTTACTTTGTCTGGCCGGTGACTTTGTCTGGATGGTGACTTTGTGTCTGGGAAACGACTTTGTGTCTGGACGGTGACTTTGCGTCTGGACGGTGACTATGTGTCTGGACGGTGACTTTGTGTCTGTGTGGTGACTTTGTGTCTGTATGGTTACTTTGTGTCTGGACGGTGACTTTGTGTCTGGATGGTGACTTTCAGTCTGGATGGTGACTTTGTGTCTGGAAAATGACTTTGTGTCTAGAGGGTGACTTTGTGTCTGGGCGGCGACTTCGTCTGGGAGGATACTTTGTGTCTGGGAGATGACTTTGTGTCCAGATGACTTTGTGTCCAGGAGACGACTTTATGTCTGTGTGGGTGGACACATTGTGTCTGGACGGTGACTTTGTGTCTGGATGGTGTCTTTGTGTCTGGATGGTGACTTTGTATCTGGGAAACGACTTTGTGACTGGACGGAAGCTTTGTGTCTGGGTGGTGACTTTGTGTCTGGAAAATGACTTTGTGTCTACAGGGTGACTTTGTGTCTGGGCGGCGACTTCGTCTGGGAGGATACTTTGTGTCTGGGAGATGACTTTGTGTCCAGGAGATGACTTTGTGTCCAGGAGACGACTCTATGTCTGTGTGGACACATTGTGTCTGGACGGTGACTTTGTGTCTGGACGGTGACTTTGAGTCTGGACGGTGACTTTGTGTCTGGATGGTGACTTTGTGTCTGTGTAGTGACTTTGTGTCTGTATGGTGACTTTGTGTCTGGACGGTGATTTTGTGTCTCGACGGTGACTTTGTGTCTGGATGGTGACTTTGTGTCTGGGATTTGACTTTGTGCCTTGGAGATTACTTTGTGTCTGGTTAATGACAGTGTCTGGGAGATAATTTTGTGTCTGGGTGGTGACTTTGTGTCTGGAAAATGATTTTGTGTCTAGAGGGTGACTTTGTGTCTGGGCGGCGACTTCGTCTGGGAGGATACTTTGTGTCTGGGAGATGACTTTGTGTCCAGGAGATGACTTTGTGTCCAGGAGACGACTTTATGTCTGTGTGGGTGGACACATTGTGTCTGGACGGTGACTTTGTGTCTGGACGGTGACTTTGTGTCTGGACGGTGACTTTGTGTCCGGATGGTGACTTTGTGTCTGTGTGGTGACTTTGTGTCTGGACGGTGACTTTGTTTCTGTATGGTTACTTTGTGTTTGGACGGTGACTTTGTGTCTGGATGGTGACTTTGTGTCTGGGAAACGACTTTGTATCCAGATGACTTTGTGTCCAGGAGACGACTTTATGTCTGTGTGGGTGGACACATTGTGTCTGGACGGTGACTTTGTGTCTGGATGGTGTCTTTGTGTCTGGATGGTGACTTTGTATCTGGGAAACGACTTTGTGACTGGACGGAAGCTTTGTGTCTGGGTGGTGACTTTGTGTCTGGAAAATGACTTTGTGTCTACAGGGTGACTTTGTGTCTGGACGGTGACTTTGTGTCTGGACGGTGACTTTGTGTCTGGATGGTGACTTTGTGTCTGTGTGGTGACTTTGTGTCAGTATGGTTACTTTGTGTCTGGACGGTGACTTTGTGTCTGGATGGTGACTTTGTGTCTGGATGGTGTCTTTGTGTCTGGATGGTGACTTTGTATCTGGGAAACGACTTTGTGACTGGACGGAAGTTTTGTGTCTGGGTGGTGACTTTGTGTCTGGAAAATGACTGTGTCTAGAGGGTGACTTTGTGTCTGGGCGGCGACTTTGTCTGGGAGGATACTTTGTGTCTGGGAGATGACTTTGTGTCCAGGAGATGACTTTGTGTCCAGGAGACGACTTTATGTCTGTGTGGACACATTGTGTCTGGACGGTGACTTTGTGTCTGGATGGTGTCTTTGTGTCTGGATGGTGACTTTGTGTCTGGGAAACGACTTTGTGTCCAGATGACTTTGTGTCCAGGAGACGACTTTATGTCTGTGTGGGTGGACACATTGTGTCTGGACGGTGACTTTGTGTCTGTGTGGTGACTTTGAGTCTGGACGGTGACTTTGTGTCTGGATGGTGACTTTGTGTCTGTGTAGTGACTTTGTGTCTGTATGGTGACTTTGTGTCTGGACGGTGATTTTGTGTCTCGACGGTGACTTTGTGTCTGGATGGTGACTTTGTGTCTGGGATTTGACTTTGTGCCTTGGAGATTACTTTGTGTCTGGTTGATGACAGTGTCTGGGAGATAATTTTGTGTCTGGGTGGTGACTTTGTGTCTGGAAAATGATTTTGTGTCTAGAGGGTAACTTTGTGTCTGGGCGGCGACTTCGTCTGGGAGGATACTTTGTGTCTGGGAGATGACTTTGTGTCCAGGAGATGACTTTGTGTCCAGGAGACGACTTTATGTCTGTGTGGGTGGACACATTGTGTCTGGACGGTGACTTTGTGTCCGGATGGTGACTTTGTGTCTGTGTGGTGACTTTGTGTCTGGACGGTGACTTTGTTTCTGTATGGTTACTTTGTGTTTGGACGGTGACTTTGTGTCTGGATGGTGACTTTGTGTCTGGGAAACGACTTTGTGACTGGACGGAAGCTTTGTGTCTGGGAGGATACTTTGTGTCTGGAAAATGACTTTGTGTCTAGAGGGTGACTTTGTGTCCAGGAGACGACTTTATGTCTGTGTGGGTGGACACATTGTGTCTGGACGGTGACTTTGTGTCTGGACGGTGACTTTGTGTCTGGACGGTGACTTTGTGTCCGGATGGTGACTTTGTGTCTGTGTGGTGACTTTGTGTCTGGATGGTGACTTTGTGTCTGGGAAACGACTTTGTGACTGGACGGAAGCTTTGTGTCTGGGTGGTGACTTTGTGTCTGGAAAATGACTGTGTCTAGAGGGTGACTTTGTGTCTGGGCGGCGACTTTGTCTGGGAGGATACTTTGTGTCTGGGAGATGACTTTGTGTCCAGGAGATGACTTTGTGTCCAGGAGACGACTGTGTCTGTGTGGAGACATTGTGTCTGGAGGGTGATTTTGTGTCTGGACGGTGCCTTTGTGTTTGGACGGTGTCTTTGTGTCTGGATGGTGACTATGTGTCTGGGAGATGACTTTGTGTCTGGGAGATGACTTGCATCTGGGAGATGACTTTGTGTCTGGGTGGTGACTTTGTGTCTGGGAGATGACTTTGTGTCTGGGTGGTGACTTTGTGTCCAGGAGATGACGTTGTGCCTAGGAGACGACTTTGTGCCTAGTTGATGACTTTGTGTCTGGGCGGCGACTTTGTCTGTGAGGTTACTTTGTGTCTTTGTGGTGACTTTTTGTCGGGGAGATGACTTTGTGCCTGAATGATGACTTTGTGTGTGTCTGTGTGGCGGGTGTGTGTCTGGGAGATGACTTGTATCTGGGTGGTGACTTTGTGTCAGGGAGATGACTTTGTGTCTGGGTGGTGACTGTATCTGGGAGATGACTTTGTGTCTGGGCGGTGACTTTGTGTCTGGGAAATGACTTTGTGCCTGGGAGATTAATTGTGTCTGTGTGGCACGGGCAACGGGCAAAGGGTCGGGCGGTAGGATGTATCCCGTCCGCCCGACCAACATGTGATGATTCGTAGCGGGGATATCCCTATCATGGTTCCTTTTTAATACCACGAAATTCGCATTTCTAATCTCGCTTTTGCGGTACTGAAAAATCAGTGCGAAATTCGCGAAATTGCGGTAACGATATAACGGTATTGCATGCTCTAATTGTAATTGTGTCGTATAATACATTTAAACCTAAATGATATAGGATAGTTATATTTTCATTTAAGAAATCGTACAAATTAAACCGACGTGCTTCATTCAGTATCAAGAAGATGCTGCACCAGTTTAATGCAGGTGGCGTCATACGTCACTCAACTGTTCGAACGATTTTCACAGAGCATTATTTATTTTATTTACCATTATTACTAGCATTTGTTTTTACGGATGGGTACCCAATATATCAATATAGTCTACCACCTACAAAACTGAAATGTTTTCAATCTGATTTGTAACGTTGCGATATAAGAAGAGATTTCTTATGAAATAAGCATCACCTCTGTACCTACTTTTTCTGTTGTGTTTTTCATTGTCTGTTTATATATGTGTGTACATAAATTGTAAAATAAAAAAAATATAACTGTAAACTGAATTGCAATTGTCGTAAATGGTTAAGTTTTTTATTATATACTAGCTGACCGGACAGACGTTGTCCTGTTTCCTAGAACTCGATCGCAGCGCCACCAACCGGGTCCAAATGTGAATCCTAAGCCATTCAGGGACACAAAAAAATCAACATATTCGGTCCAGTCGTTGAGGAGGAGTTCAGTAACATACACACGTAAAGAAGAATTATATAAACAAAAAAGTAGCATTAAATACTTGTAGCGGTTTCAGTGTATGACTTCGTAAAGTTATCTATGCATAGATTACCTCCTATACCATCGACATGGGCAGACTACCTTATTAAGGTTACCTTAATTTAGGTTTCGTTTCTACCTCCAGCTCTCTTATAGTGGAATAGTTACGCTAGAACCGGAAATCAGTGGGATAGATAGACAGCGCGGTATCTCTTCCTTGCCACATCCATCGTGGTTATCGCCGGGTTTTATCTAAGTCGGGATAGGTAATTTGTAAGTATGTAGTTGTGTCCGGGAAATGCAAACAAACATTCATCAGTATAACAATGACTACAAAACCTTTTAAATCAATCTATCATGCCGAACCACTCAACCCATCCATCATTTCAAAAAACACCTGCACTTCGATACGTTTTTCATAGAATCCTGGTTGTGACGTCAAAGTGCAATATCCCAAAATAGGTGACCCGGATAGAGAGTGGCGTTGCTCTGTGCACGCAGTATAGGAGCCTGACGTCATAACCCCTCCCCCCGCACCGTGCAACCCCCCCTCTGGGTGACACCATAGCTCCTCTAGGACGCCTGCTTCAGCTACAATGTTAAAGCTTAAAGATCGAACAGGGAAGATTGGCTGTAGGAAGGTTCTGAGGTAGTACGCGTGAAAATTATAACGTAACTGATGAATTCTGGGTTTAAAACGGAGTTCCAGACCCTCTGCTTGTATCCTTCGGGGAATTTGATGCGATGTTTTGAATGAAAATGATGAAGTTAACCGTTTTTGTGACGGATTTTTTCAAGGTGGTCTGTACTTACTCTGGTCTAGACTTAACTAAAATTAATAACAATTGGGGGGCATCTAGTTCGAAGAATAATGTTTGGTCCTTACTTTATTTAAATGAGGATGACTTGCTTAGCAGAGAGCAATTACGTGCAGACAATATGTCAACACTTAGCAACTTTCAATTGCGATTTTTTCGTGAAATAACGAATGCAACGCTGAAATACGACACATTACATAAAGCTATGGGTTCGAAAATGCTATGTTCGTAACAACATAAAGTTTCATTAAAACATATAGGAGTAAATCGCTTTTGAATAAAGCCGAGTGTATACATACTTTTACTCGTGACTATACGTTTTAGGAGTATTTGTAAAAAAACGCATTATCAGCCTATACCGATAACCGATAGCCGATACCAATAATTTATTGTTATTTAATGTTTTCCTTCAGTGGTTTTCAAGAATATGTTATTACAACAAATGTATATTGGATAATTTCACACTCATAATATCCTCTGTTACTCCTTTTGTTTGTGTGGGCGTACTTGAAATATGTTTACAAGTAGGAATCAAGCATATTACTTAAACAGAAAATTTAATGAACTTCATCACAAATTAGTTCTCAATGGAAACAGAGCGCTGACAGCTCAGTGCATAAGGGCTTGGCTTTACGCATTAAGGGAAACAGTTTCAATCCCCGCATGGAACAATTATTTGTATAGTCTTCAGATAGGGTAATTTTGTTGATTTCAAACTTGCGCACAAGGAGAGAAACTTGGTCAACAAAAAGTAGCGCCCTCGAAAGTAGTTGAAAATTCAGTAGAATGCTGGATGGCTATTTTATTTTAAAACTTTGGTTTCCCATAAGAGCAGTGCTGCCATCTATCGGCATTTTCGCCGTACCACATTTGTTACGGCCGTAACCGCAGCGCCCGGAATTCACGACGCCACAGATAGAACACCACACATACTCATGCTTTGAACACCGCATAATTAATGAAACAGGTGGCGCTATGCACAATGGCCTTTCATATTTAATTCAAAAGATAGAAAATAAAAAGTCCATTAAAATTTCTATTTTTATTTCTTGTAAGTTGTAACGTAAGAATACAAAGTCTGAAAATACTTACATTTGTATTTCAAACAACGCCATCTAGCAGGCATTTTCCAACTTTAGTCCGGAAATGCGTCGCAACGTTGCGTTTTGTACGCGGTAGAGAGTAGCCAACAACGATCCGTGGCACTTTGCTTAATTCACTCGCTTTTGCACGGATAGCAACAGAAAAGACTATTCGCCTATTTCAAAGATGGCGCTGCCAAAATGGCGGTCGTGGGCGGGAAAATATTCTCAATTTTTCCTTTAAACGGGTCAGCATGATTGGAACAAAGAGTATGGTAATTTACGAATATTACCACTATCATCCCTGAATTAATTTCACGTTTTCATATGGGAATGAAACTGATTTCACGGATCGTTTCCTTGTTTATTGCAGTTCGTACATTCTCTACGGGAAACGGTTGGTATTGTTTGGACTTTTGAGGCGCATTCAATTTTCGTACTTAATGGGTATGTTATGTGTTATTTATCATGAGTAATACAAATTAATGTCAGCCGTGTTATTGAAGCAATATTAATTTCCCCACTATTTTATTTTAAGTCTACGTTATTTTCTGGACATAGATGCAATCTCATTTGGTCCTTATTCTTGCGGATTCGTTCCCCATAAATATATGATTAACATAATGGTATTCATGTTAATAAAGACAAGTTGGCAACTTTGAAAAAAAAAATACTGGACCTGGGGTGTAATGGCGTAACACACTAACAGTAGGAATTGCTATAATTTTGACAGTTTAACAACATTCATTGCGTTATTTACTTTCTTGAGCAGATACATTTTTCGAACATATGAAGCAATGAATATCCTTCAAAATGGTTCAGATTGTGAGTGATAGTGTGTTACGCAATTAGAGTGCTGCAGTGCGATTCTGTAACCAACTCACCGTGAAAACTTAGGTGAAGTGAGCGTGGAGTGAGTTGTCATTCAAAGTAATTCAAAGGATTGACACTATTGACAGCTCACTCTAAGCTCACTTCACCTAACTTTTCACTGTGAGATTTTTACAGAATCGATCGGCTGTTAGTAATAAAAGATTGAGACTATAGTGATAGATAATGTAATAGCGAGGACGTGGTCGTCGTCCTCGATGTCCTGCTACTTGTAAACAAAAAGTGCCTGCCTGAAGTTGAATTGGCTGAATGTTTAAATCACGAATTACATACTCTGTGGTAGACAGTTATTCCACATTAAATCGGAATTAATAATGACTGAACGTTAATGAGCCGTCGGAATTATTAAGAGAAGCATGACTTTCGATAATATTAATTAATTTTGTTAATTCTGTTAACTGAGCCGAATTTAGGTTTGTAGGTAATATGATAGATACGACTCGATTCGTCTTCATTTACGTTTAACCGAGTTCACTTTGTTGTAACTAATTGGTTGTGGGTGTGAATCGGAGAACCGAAGATAAAACAACTAGAATCTCTTAGTGTCCTATCTAGTTTATTTAACTGTGAGCTTCTATTTTTTTATTTATATTTTTAGGGATGATATGAGAGAAGAATGAGTGCGTAGAAGACGTAGAAGGACGAACGTAAGTACGTACGTAAGCACATTACGCCGTTGGTCCCAGCTGTCATATGTTAGTTTGGCAGTCGTTACGGGTTGTCAGAAGCTCGAAAGTCTGACAACCAGTCATACCAAGGGCTATCGTATTGCCAGAGACTGGGTTGTGGAGGTCAGATAGGCAGTCGCTTCATGTAAAATATTGGCTTTCAGATGCCACAAAACCTTGGGATGGGTGAGTCTGGAAGCCGACCTCAACATAGTTGGGAAAAGGCTAGGCAGATGATGATGGGAGAAAAAGGAGTGAATGATAGAGTGACGTCTGACAGGGAAGAATGGAAGAAAACAACGTGTACCGCCAAACGGGGTGAATATGAAGCAGAGGTGAATCGGGACGAAACTTGAAAAGGGGTTGTTACATTTAAATAATATACTCGTACATAGTTTGTTGCCAAAAAGGACTCGAATGTGTTTACTGTTTTATAAATCACCTCACGCATCAGGGCCCCAAGTCTGCTATTTTTATAAATTCGTCATTCCAACACGATCCCATTCCCATCCCATTGTCATTTTGCTTAAAGTTCGTAATCTGCTAAATTCTTAATGGCGATCATTGGTCGGTCAATGTTCTCGTAATAGAATTGTGTCATAATGACATTGTCGTATAGCCATTATTATAAAACCCGTTAATAGAAATGATTTTCGAAAAACTACCACTACTTTATTTGGCCAGATTTCATTTATATGTATTTTTACATATTACTTATTAGTGTTTTATACAAGTCAAGTGTTTTATGTAAGTCAGTCATTCATTTATCATTATGTACGAGATTACCATTCTACGCCATTTCTTTCAATGGAGTGTCAGTGGTTGTCAAAGTCATAATGACGCCATTATGTTAGTAGATTACCAAACTTTTCAAAATCAACAATTTATTATGAACTCAATGATAGACCATTCTGACACTATTGTAATAGCAGACTTGGGGCCCTGGTCAAGTAGTTGAAAATCAGCGTCAGGCACTAGTTGTCTGAACTGGGTCTTTTTGGCGCAGCCGTGAGGCACACTTCCCTGCTAATTTCTTACATCGGACTTTACACTTTTTATTTGATCTTAATTTTTTTTTTTGTTTTTATCTGGTGTATTGTGTGTCTTTTAGTCTGGGCTAAATTTTACTTTCTTTCTTTCTTTCTATAATTAACAATTAAGTGCCCTTGTTGGCAACAAACTACATACTACTACAACTGTATATTATTTCAACGTTAAAATCCATTTTAAATGCACCGACCCGAATAGACATGGAACAAAGGCAAGAAGATGTTGACGATTTTTAAAGTTTTAGTTGCACGTAAATCTATCAAATAGCCTATTCTGTTTCGTGTGGTAGGTACTTATTCATAATTTAATAGGAAGGCAAAAAACATATATCCCATGTTTTAAAAATCCAGCCAAGTCTGCTCAAAAGAATAGCTACATAATATTTAGACAGAAATGACTCAAGTCTCAAGTACTACAGAAATATTGTGTGAAACCGTACAAGACGACTTGCATCTTTATTCGCCGGCATTCTGCAGAGTAGAGTGAGTCACAAAGCACTGAATAAGTAAACCTATGCCAACCTGTGTGTACAAGCATTCCTCGGAATACGCGGCAAACCGCGGCTGTGGGGAACTAAATTAAATTTTTGTGATGTTGTTCTTTACGGGGAAGTTCTGTTATTTGATGCAAGATTTATGGGCTCAAGTTTCGAAGTAAACTGGCTTTGGTGGTTTTATTTTGTGCTGTAATGTTAGAACAATTGTCAGTGTATATTATGTATGGTCGACCGCGTAATAATTGTTTTATTACCTTATGGTTGAATGTCACTTATACGTCATTAAACGACAAGGTGTATTCCATCTCAAAAATCCAACCTGTATAATTAGTACGTATATCTTGGCTTTTTAAAACTTGTTTTGAATAGTTTTAACCTTAGTGATGTGCCAATTCAATGTTGTTGTTAAAAGAGATAAAGTAATTACTAGGTTGATTATGCTAATTAAATCCAGGATGTAAACTTCGCCTGGAGAATTAGAATTCTCTAGAATCATTAGGGACTCTGAGCTCGTTGTCAGCGATAATTGTAGCCTGAAACAAACAGAGAACATTAATATCGTGACCCAGACGAGATATCTATTTCTAGTCAAATATTGCTTTTGTTGCGACAATCGAACCCGATTTTCATTTAGCCGAGATCTATATCTATTTAGGTCTTCGTAAATGATATTTTAGTCAGTGAATTACAAGTTGTAGGTAGTGTGTAGGTGTGGCTACTATATCGAGTCACAGCTTTATTTACCCACTTTAAACTTAGACCCATATTCTCTAGGTATATAATCTACAACAACGCTCAACCATAAAACAATATTTGAGTAATGTTTATAAAACCTATCAGTTTTCCATCGAGATTAATGCGTGAATACATACTTGAGTCGTTTTGGAATACGAGCATTACCTACCCACTTTCCTTGACGATCCATCAAGAAATGCACATGAATGTTTCAGAATACGAAACATAAACAACATGCCGCTTGATTAGGCAAACGTAAGAGTTCTCCATATGTGATTGTCAGTTCATCTCCCTCGAATAATACCATCATCAATCTTCCAAATCCATGTTTATATTATCCTTTCTCTTTCCCCAAGAGGGGTCGTCATTACGTCACAGGAGTGCGTTCTGTTTTTTTAAACATTTATTTATTCCTCGACTGCTACAGGAGTAGGGCAATCTGTTTGAGTGTATTTGCTTGATTGGTTCTCTGTTCTCTATATTATTAGTTATTGAAGCCGTAGTTTCGAAGTTCGTATTGAAGGTTAGGTAGGCAGTCGCTCCATGTAAAAAAAAAACGGGTTGCTCTCCGGGAGTGCAGGCAGAACGTTGTGCATTTTTGATAGTTTGGAATGCGGTCTACTATCCCTCCGTCTTACGAATTTTCGATCAGGTCACGTGTCCTGACGCAGGTTTAACATTTTTTACATTATAGAAGTTTTCACTTCAAAAACTGATATTCAGCTGAATCCGGTTAGACTGTAAGTTGACTTTAATGGAAAATGGGCTAGGCAGATGACGATGGGTATCGTATTCCCGGGTTGGATAAAATGTAGTGTTAGATTTTCCTGGTCGAAAGTGCGCCATATCTATCTATCTTATCTATAGTAACCATGTGTTATAATAGTCAGTGTAGATACTAGTTATCTATTACGTGGTGTATTAACCAGTACCATCATTCTTCTTCGTTTCTGGCGTTGGCACGAGCCAAAAGATTTATAGCTCATGTTGAGGTGAAAACATTGGCTGTGTGTATAGGCTGCAAGGTTTATAGTTGAGTTTATTTAAACTCTTCAGCTTTCTTCTTCTTCTTAATTACAATTTACAAGCTAACACTAAAATACATATAATATATTATATACAAGTATAATTATAATAAAAAACGAAGAAAAAGGGAGGAGCTCATTGGGCATAAAAAAATTCGTCCGCATCGCTGTCAATGGAATCCGTTGGATGCGAAAAGCACAGAACCGGTCGAAGTGGAGGTGCTTGGGGGAGGCCAGCAGTGGACGTCTTTTGGCTGAAATGATGATGGTCAATGGGATAAGTGCCCATAAGGCTGGCAGCTTTATTTCTTATAAGTATGAAGTGAAGAGAAATGAAGATATCCTATATCTAAGACAACCGACATAGCCTGAAGAATTGCCAAAATTAAGTGGCAGTGGGCAGGGCAAGTTGCTCGCAGAACAGACGGCCGATGGGACCGAAAGGTTCTGGAGTGGCGACCGTGTACCGTGAGACGTAGCGTTGGAAGGCCTCCCGTAAGGTGGCCCGATGACCTGGTGAAAGACCAAGGAATCCGTTGGATGCGAGAAGATCTGAATTGGTCGATGGGGCGGTGATTAGGGGAGGCGTATGGCCAGCAGTGGACGTCTTTCGGCTGAAGTGATGATGATCTTGATGAATGAAGAATTGTTTTTGTTAAAAAAAAAATTGCCCCACTTGGAATTACTCCTGTATCGTGTTACTATAGTATGAAGTACATACCTTCATCTCGGTACCCCTTAGGAGAATATATCACGTCATCACGTTTACGTATATCGCCTGTATATGTACTTATAAAAGCCATTACCGATAGTCGTTAGTAAGAATAACTCCTAAAATATTGTTGTTGTGATCCTCAAATATTATTGGAGTATAATATTTACTTGTGTATATTTACTATAATTATGTGTATTTGTGTGTATATTTACTTTGTGTCCCATTTGTACATACAATGTTACACAAGTTCATTCGTGTGTCGTTAGCCAGTACAGCCGAAAGCAAAAGTTTAGCTGACCACTTTTATTTTTCTTTTTTTGGGTTGTTAAAGAAAGAAAGAAAGACAATACGTTTATTTGCGGTAAACATGACAGAGGGAAAGATCACAAATACAAAAATGAACAAGTTGGGGAAAATATGCGTCGTGGCCTTCTCATCGGTAATAGCCATACCCACCCCTTATTGAAATAACACTGATGTTACCTAGGCTTAGTCCATTATTAAAATAAATAATTACTTACCACTTACCGGCCACCACTCAGCATAATGCTACGACCCTATGCTAGACAGAGCTGGTGTTGACGTGATGACTTGTTGCAAACACGTTGCTATTCCCCAAGGTGAAGTAAGAAGTATAGAAGTCTTTGAGAATGTTGAAAAAGAAGTCTGTATTATTTTATTGTATGATAAGTGCAGCTGCCGTAATGTGCACCCACGCACCACACACACACGCTTCTTACACAGTTCTTTTATATGATGAGCTCGGCTTTCACAAACATAATATATCCTCCAGTTCCATTTTGTTCACTTTATCAAATGTTTTCAAAAATCTTTCTCAATATCCAGATATCACGAATACGGGATATTGCGAATCAGATTAGGAGCGTGTTGGTTTAAGATTCTGGATGGCACCGCTTTGTATGCATGGGGAACATTTTCTCTTGGAAATATATCGTTTTCACGTTACTTTTGATGGAAAACCAAATCGTGAAATAATCTTCATGATCTTCACTTGGAATAACTTATGAATCGAGCCAAAGTGATTCATGCTTATCCTTTCTATTACTTATTACTCGTTCAGGATAGAGCAATAGAACTCGGGTGATAATCTAGCAAAGATTCGGATCTCTAGTCGGTTTTATAAGTCTTTGTAGAGTTCAGACGTAGAGATTCTCTACGTCTGAACTCGTCGTTCGTTTTGTCCAGCTTGTCCCCCCATCTTCTACGGGGTCAGCCACAACGCCTTCTAGCTGTCTCACTCCACATAGTGATTGCTTTTATAATGGTCTAAGAAAAAGTTAAACGCCAAACGAGAATTGCCTCTTAGGTTTTTTCTACTTTTTGCACACATATTGACTTTTGTTGACGACTGTATCCAATATCAGAGTTTTCATTTATTCCGGTGACTTGTCGTTTTTTGTTTATCCAATCATTGTCGATGTTCCCATTTGATCATGGTATATCTATTTCATTGAGGTCCTACCCTCGGGAAATGTGCTGTTTTTGTCCTTTATTATCTTTCTCACAACCTTTGTGTTTGGGACTCTTTGATTTCTCTAGAAGGTATTTGTTTTTTTTTCCTTTGAACGCAACGTAAATATTTTTAGCGAAAATGCTGTCTGAATTTTAAGTAATCATATTTTATTTGTGGAAATGCATAAAAAGTCATTTGTATTCGAATCTAAAGGTCAAAGCGTATAATAATATTTCGTATACTAGGTAGTATTAGTAACTAATAATTTTAGTTAGTTACCTTTTTATTACATTGTACTTTATTGTAGTTTTAATTATATATTTTTTTGTTTTTTCAATTTATTCAAACTAATTATTTCACTAAAATAATTATATGAAAATAATAGTTTTTTGCCAACATAATAATTTTAATTAAGTAGTTACCTTTTTATTACATTGTACTTTATTGTAGTTTTAATTATATTTTTTTTTGTTTTTTTTTTTATTTTTTCAAACTAATTATTTCACTCAAATAATTATATGAAAATAATAGTTTTTTGCCAACATAATAATTTTAATTAAGTAGTTACCTTTTTATTACATTGTACTTTATTGTAGTTTTAATTATATTTTTTTTATGTTTTTTTAATTTTTTCAAACTACATAATTATTTCACTAAAATAATTATATGAAAATATTTGCCTTACTTGGAAAAATTACCCGCGACACAGGCAATTCTAGTGTGTGGTTCAGGGAATTTGTAAAATACTATAACTACATCTAAACTATAAATACATCTATGGCTCCTATGTAATCTGTTTTTTTTATTAGCCGTTAATGTCCCAAGGCTGGGCAAAGGCCACCTCTCCGCTCCGGGCGTCGGGAGCTGCGTGACGACTCCCGGCCACCGTAGGCGCGGGCCTGCGGGGGGAGAGTAATGGGTAACTCACCGTCCGATCAGGACCAGGCCCGTGCCGGACGGCGTGTATGTGTTCCACGCGCGCCTCAAAGAGATGTCAGCACGAGTGACGGGGCCTGATAGGGCCGAAGCCTGCCAGGGTAGCGGGATCGTCCGAAAGGGTTACCGCTGCCCTGGAACATAAAGGGCTAAGGAAGGAACACGGGTGGGTTTTAGTCAGTAAGAGTCTGACACTCCCTTCCGCTCCACCCAGAGCGGGAGGGGTCATTTGATGATTTCCTATCCTCAAAAAAAAAAGGCCTCCTCTTTCTGTCCATGTAATCTGTTACTAGTTTTCTAATATTATACTGTATCGTGCTTCTTCTGAACTGAATAAACTTTATGTTTATTTAATTATTTATGCAGATTCATAGCAATTCCGTTACTTAAAATTATAGAAACAAAAATCAACAATAATTTTTTTACAAGGGCAAGACATTCAAAGAAAATATGTTGAGAAGAAAACTTTTATGTTTTACGAATTTCCTAACCTTTACAAAAAGGGCTTCATTTGAGAGATTTATCTCCGAACGTTTGAATAAGAGTAACGTATCAAAGAGATGTTGCTATCGAATATAAAAGTGTGTTCGGAAACGAGTTCAGAATTAATAATGAAACGCTGTGATGTATGTACGTTTAAGATTCTTGAACGGTACGAGTCTTTTTTAATATAAAAACCTACCTACCTACTTACTTTCTTTGAGGAATAAAGTTGACGGTAATTACCGTTGTTCTGTCTGTATTTCGTATAGAAATTTTATGTAGGTATAAGGATGGGCTGAAGATTCAAGTAGATCAGTTAGGCGATATAATCCATTTAAAGAGCCTTCACGAGTGACGATATATTGTGGAAGGCTGGACGAGCCCTCTGAGGTAACCGGAAGAATCAAACAATATATGATTCCTTTAGATTATATTTGCAATACGTCTTTATATATTTCCGTCTAAATTATCACTATTCTTATTCTAAACCCAAAATCCTAACTAAAATGTTTGACACTAGCTTGAACGTTCGAATGTCATCCGCGCTAAATTATATCCGGCCTGCAACATGTGAGGTTGCCTTCGGCCTTGTTGCAGACAAGCCTCTACAGTATATTGAACTTTAAAGAAAAGTGTGTGTGTTGTGTTAAAGAAGCATTAGTAGCTCGTATTTATTTGTGTGTCCGAACTCCGAAACCTTAGGACAACCCCGTACAAGTGTTGCCATGAAGGACCAGTAGTAAACACGCAAACGCCGCAAATGCCGTTGTAAACGCTTTTCAATCATGTATACATAACCAAGCTTATAATGTTCCCACCGCTGGGACACAGGTCTCGTCTCAGTGAGAGGAAATGGGCTGTTCGTAATCCACCACGCGGGGACAGTGCGGGCTGGTACATTATTATTATTATTTCTTTATTAATGGTAAGTTTACAAAAAATCTTGCTTATGAACTATGCCCCACAAAACCGTTTTCACGGTTTGTCTGTGGGAACGGAACAAACAGTACAAAAAAGAAAACTAGATTTACAAGTGCGGACACTGTCACTGTCGTGTCTTCGAATTTCTGGATCTAGGACATGTCGATTTCCTCAAGAGGTTTTCCTCCGCCGTTTTGAGAGCAGCGGTGAAGAATAATTTACACTAAGTAAAACGCCTGACTGGGTTGGAACCTACGGCCCACAACTCGTAAGTCACGGCCGTTACCACTGTGCTATCATTGCTCTAAGGCGAGTTAAGTTTGATTCTAGTCTCTGCTTTATCGTAATAAAAGTTTCCAGACAGAAAAATAATTAGCACTTAGAAAGTAGAACTTGTTTGTGAAGATACTAAAATGTATAAATTAACTCCGAAGTTTTTGACGAGACCTAGGCACGCATAAAGGTAAGTTACAGATTTGTGTGTGCCCTGAGGGCTACGATAGAAGTTTAATCTGTCAGGTGGAATGGAAATGTTGTAAATTACCGACAGACATTCGAGATGTGAGTGACATTTTACGACTCAGAACGCCTCCCTTTCGGCCACCTTACATCTCAAAACTTATTCGATGGTGTGGAAGTTTAGACTGTGAGAAAGTTTTCTGTTTTGCTGAACGTCAGACCTAAAGATGGTGGCAGGGACGGACTGGATGCGGAACTCGGAGGACAGGGTGTTGTGGTGCAGCCTGGGAGAGGCCTATGTCCAGCAGTGGACTGCGATAGGCTGAGTTGATTGAACGTCAGACCAGTACCTACCCTTATTGTGTAACACACTAACAATCTAAATCTGAATAACTTTGAAGGAAGACTAATTAATTGCTTCATATGTTCGAAAAATTGGTCTACTCAACAACGTAAATAACGCAATGAATGTTGTTGAACTGTTAAAATTAAAGCCATTGCTACTGATAGTGTGTTATGCAACCCCACAGGAGCATATTTAATATAACTGACAATAATACATATTTGTCAAAAAAATACAAAGTTGACACATTTCCACGACAGGTACTGTCTAATACTTACTAAATTTAAATTACCGGGAGACTGAAGATCTTCTCAAACCAATCCAATAGATGTATCTCTAAACAGACGCATACATACACTCACTCACACATCCCCACACACAGTCACACATACACTCATACATGCAGAATCACTTACCTGTGCATTCTCGTGGACGCACACGCACAAATACTAACTTAAGTAAATAAGTAGCTTAATTTTAGTTTCTAATATTAATTGTTTTTATTACTTTTAAATTACTTTTACCGTTTATTTTATTACCATGTAATTGTTTACGAGATCACTTTATAGCACGTTCGAATTTTTAATTTATTATGTAACCTATCTTGGAAGGCGCTGGTGTCTGTGATACAATGATTTTCATTCATTAGTACCTACGGGCACCAACGATACACTTCTTTCTGTAATGTTCATTTATGTTGGAAAATTGTTCTGTGAACCTTAAAATAATGTGTTTTCTGAAATAAAATTATTATTATTATTATAATAAAGAACATAACTATGAATAAAGCTTTGTTACATTTTAGGATTGTCACCTGTCGCCGGTCGGTTTCATTGAAAAGGCCCTAGAAGTTATTGTATATGGTAACCATACAATTAACAGTTCCACCAGGCGCATTTACCCGTGAAAATAACTCGTTATCAGAATCCGATAGTGCATTCACAAATCTCGGACGAAGTAATTTCATTAGTATCCCTCCAGACAAGCAGACGTTAACTACAATGGCTATCAGCTTTAAACTATTTCCCAAAGAAAATCGGTCCATTTTAATTTAGATTCAATCTTTAATGGAACTTGACAATGAATCTACTCCCGTCCGCTTTGTCCTTTGAAGAATGGGCTCCAGCTTGCAGCTTTATCAGCGCAGTCACTGTTCACTGCAACATTGAAATAGTGTCGTTTGTACTGTTCTAGACAAACTCTGAGCTAGAAACAATAGATAAAATGTTTTTGAAAGAAAAGAAAGAAAATCCATTTTTTGGCGGCAAACATGACGCATAAAAAAGAACACAAACACAAACACTGAACTGATTGGAGTATTAAATAAACTGTTTATTTTACGATTGAAGACAAGTATTCATGGACGGCTCAGACCTCGGGTATGCGGCGTGTCTCCACATACAATGGCTGACCTCCAATCTTGCGCCGCATCTGCACAGGTTGCGTGATCAAATGGTATTCGCGTTGCTGAGTTTTGGGTCAAAGAAATATAAAAACTATGTATATTTTTTCGTGTTATTTTTACCATGAAGATAAGAAGATTTAGCGTCTTTTCAAAAGTTGCTCCACATTTGCGGAAATTTGGAGCAACTTTTCATTCAACAATTTCATTTCAACATTTTCTCTAAGCCGTCCACGAAATCCAGTCTCCGGACCTTTCCGGAGACTGGATTTCGTGGACGACTTAGAGATTTCAAACATAGATCTGAAATCGTCAACCCGTCTTAAGCAAGCGTGGTTATCAATGCTCTTGCCTTTTCTGTATGTGGAGAGGCCTTTGCCCAGCATAATCAGCCTATAATGTTCCCACTGCTGGAACACAGGCCTCCTATCTGTGAGAAAGGATGGGCCGTAATCCACCACGCGGGCCCAGTGCGGTTTGGTAGATATCACATGTCTTCGAATTTTTGGTTCTAGGACATGCTGGTTTCCTCACCATGTTTTCCTTCACCGTTTTGAGAGTAGTATTGATGAAATATTGTACACAAAGTAAAGCTACCTGGAGTCAAACCCACAGCCTACAACTCGTAAATCGCGGACGTTACCACGGAGCCACCACTAATAATAGGTTGGTATTATTAATAGAACTCTGCTGCTCTCCCTTTTCGGAGAACATAAACGCGATGGTTTCTTACATTCGAGTAGAGCACCATTATAGTACAACGTTTACCTGAAAACATGAAAGTTAGTACAACTTGTTTGTGCTAAAGTCTAAAAAACAAGTAAAACTAGGTATTAGCGCACACAGGAACAGTTCTCGTGTTCACACAGTTCTCTGGGCTATTTTCGGACGGTGACTATTTTCATGCCGAAGTGCGAATGAACGGACTCACATTTGTACAGACTAAACATTCTGAAATTCTGTGCTGGAATATTGTTAATTATTTATTACCTAATTGTGAAAGTTTTTAAAATCTAAAAATAAATCAGGAATTCTTCATACTTAATGATGAATTCCCGAGTTATTTTTAGATTTTGATGTAGAAAAACTTTGACTTTCTTCAACGGTTCTTTAACCCAATATTTGACGATTCTGTTAGCCGGTATCAACCTACAGCTGCGCAGAAGTGTTATTAACGGGCGTGGAAAAATAACTATTGTGGAGACTGGCACTAAAAAGCAAATAGTCGATCGGTGGGATGCTGACGGCACGAAAAATAAGAGCTTGTAAATTTGGGTAAGTAATATGTACCTAGATACTGAATATCTGCGGGGTGGCGGGACATCGACGCGCACACCATGCACCTAATAGAGAGAACCAACCTAATATATAGTAATTGGAGATTTTTAATAAATAAATAAATAAACCTGTTACCATGGGTTCAGCACATGATACTGAAACCGCTGCGTTGAAATTTATCATTGGTTGATAAAATGAAAATTAGCTCTTCCATACATTTTGACAGCGTAGTAGTACTTTTACATACTTTACAAAGTAACGCTTTTCTATGAAGCAGGACATCTTTTTTCGATAACAGTCGAAAAAATTCTACGATAGTAAACAGAGTGGCAGGGACATCGATGTGCAAACTGATTTCATAAATTTACCCACAAATTTATGAAATCAGTTTGCACATCGATGTCCCTGCCACTCTGTTTACTCTGAATAAAATAGGTACCTGACACAACACTTGCAAGAGTAGCCTATTCCTAGGCTGGATTACCACGTGGTTTAGAGGATACAGACTATTATATCCTTGTTAGATCTAGTTTAATTAAACGACGGGACCACGGATTAATATCTCAAGAGGGATCTATTTGTTGAACGATATCAAACACAGACTGATTGATAAGGATCATAGTGAGCTAAATGCACTCAGATAGTTTATTACTTAGGAAATTCTAAGTATCCAGTGCCTGGGCATTTGTTCTCAGGTAAACCTTAAATAATTTAACAAAAACGTCTATGTTTTTTGATAAATCTATTCTGGATTTATATATCTATTACAAGTTATTTATGTAATAAAAAAGTCATGATATAGGAATTAATTGATCTGAGATTTACGTACTTATCCTGCTATAATAGGGAAGAACATAAATGTAATTCGAATTACTGTTTCTTCTATATCTGTTTTTTATTTCGTCTGGTTCCTAAACAAAGTGCTTTTCATCATTAGGGCTTAATTGCGTAGGCACATTGTCTTAATATTTAGGTATGTGCCTGCGGATCGGCTAAACTTCTGTGCAATTTCATTTCACAAACTGAGGTGGTAACAAAATAATCAGAATAATATAAGTTTTTCCCTCGAATCGAGTGTAAATGTAAAACGAAAACGACGTAAATGTAAGTCGAAAAACAATTGCTTTACTGTTTTTTCAAAGCGGAACGATCTTAAACGTTGGCAATGGCTGGAAAAACTTGCAAAAAAAGAAACAAGGCTATGACAAAGGCACTTTTTTAAGTTCTCTCGTTTGCAAGTCCACTTTGAATAATTAGAAGATTTTCTCAGGAGTTCTGCCATTTTCTGGCTTAGGAACGAGTAACTTTCCGGAGTGAGACAATTTGATAAAATAATCAGCATACCTAATATGACTCGTTCTATCATGAGGACTTCAGTAAAAAAGGTAATAATAAGAAAATGCTTTATGTAGTATGTAACTATAATTGTTTGTTACATTTAGTTCTTTATTTTCTGTTGCTACCTTTCATTTCTGTAGTGTATAAAAATGTTGTTAATTGTAAAGAAATAAAAATAGTTTGGTCATGGTATTTTAACCCATGATAAAAGGATGCGGAGGAATGTGGAAAATTTCTTGAGGAAAGTTTTGAGTATGAATGCCGATGGCTATAAGAGAAGAGAAAGACCAAAGAAACGATGGGTGAACTGTTTAAATGATTATAGGTTTAGAAAGGATCATACTACCGACATGACTAGGAATAGAGAAGTATGGAAGAAAAAGACATGTTGCACCGACCACGAATAAATTGGGTGCAGGAGAATGAGAGGCCCGTGGCTAAATAATAACAGCCGCACAGGTCGATCGGTCAGGTTAAGCTACGCTTGCCGCGGTTGGTCTGTGGATGGGTGACCATCTTTACATACCGAGACCCCTCCGTGCCTCGGAAAGCACGTTAAGCCGTTGGTCCCGGCTGTCATTCGTGGATCTTTGACAGTCGTTTCGGGTATTCAGAAGCCCGAAAGTCTGACAACCAGTCTTACCAAGGGGTATCGTATTACCCAGTAACTGGATTGTGGAGGTCAGATAGGCAGTCGCTCCATGTAAAATACTGGTATTCAGCTGCATCCGGTTAGACTGGAAGCCGACCCCAACATAGTTGGGAAAAGGCTCGGCAGATGATGAAGTGCAGGAGAATGATGATGGTCTTTTATCCCACGGATAAAATTAATTGCATTGCATTGGCATTTAAAGATGAATACAAAATTACTGGGATGACATTTTTGTTACGTCTTAAAATGTATTTTTTTTCTTGACTGATGTTAATAGTACTAATTATTTTCTTCGCTTTATTCGCAACACCACGCTGCGCTCCAACACACAGATTACTGACGTTGCTCAAAAAGCCGCTAAGCTGAAATGGTACTGGACTGGCCTCGTCTGCTGTATGCCCCAATGGCATTTTAGCCCACAGCTCCAATGGCACAGCTGATTGGAGCTGTGGGCTAAAATACCCACTACGTGGAGCTCTGTCGCTGCCAGAAGGCGTCGCGGCAAACCCCGTAGATGAGAATACGGGATGAGCTGGAGAAAACAAACAACCAGTGGTCCACTTTAGCCCTGGATTGAAAGAGCTGGAAGACATGGAAACACGCCTTTGTCCAGAAGTGTGTACCAGTAACAGTATTTCCATAGAATTCACGAATGAGATGAACGGATGCAGCTCCTCAATCGTATTTATTTAGTGTCCGTTATTTATTGCACAAAGCCCGGATTCGGATGCGATTACGTATACAAACAGTTCGTGAAATAGAGCTGCAAATTGATGGTGTTGTGTGTCTATAGGTATATATATGTGTTGTGAATTAATGTTACCACAAATCTAAGCCAGAATGCTCAGGTGGAAGTGGTCATTTGTTTTGTGTTTTATTGTTGGGCGTTTGAAAGAAAAGTTATAATTGGCTTTTATAAAACACTACTTTCCTGCAAAATTTTGACCTACATCAAAAGGTATTATGATATTAATTTTAAGAGAGTGAGATTCTTTATTTATTTAGAAAGAAAGAAAATACATTTATTTAGCACAGACTAAAAGACATACTATGGTATGTCTTACACACATACATCAGATAGCAACAAATAAAAAACAAATAGAAAGTGTTTGTCCGATGTAAGAAAATAGCAGGAAAGTGTGCCTCACGCTGCACCAAAAAGGCCAAGCTTAGCAAAAATGCCAGATAACTAGTGCCTGCCGCTGGTTTTCAACTGGACCTGCCGATCGATCCAGTAAAAATCTCACCGTGGAAAGTTGAATGAGAAAGATGATGAAAGATGAAGTGAGCTTAGAGTGAGCTGTCAATAGTGTCAATCCCTTAGCATTCGTTGGAATGACAGCTCACTTCACCTAAGTTTTCACGTTGAGATGGTTACAGAATCGCACTGGCAGATGTTTGAGGTGACGGATGTAAATCAGTTTAAGTCAATTGAGCACTATATTTCCATTAGACCGGTATAAATCGTGCTGTTCTACACCTGGTAGTCTGAGTGGAATTACTACTAGGACAAGACCCACCACTACCACCATAATTATGAACCTCAAAAGCATTATCGCACCGTGTGAACGAAGCTAGCAAGTCCAGAAATATCCGTACAGTTAATCAGGCGTGACAGAAATAGTATCCGCTGTAGGTAAGTCTGTAACTACAACACGTAAGCGATGCTGTTTTATCATCGGACGTGCCGGGTTCGTGGTGACGTCAATATCGGTAGGGGACGTCTTTTCACAAAATAAAAAGAAATCACAAAAAGTAGATATTACTTTCCGCTGTCCAACAGTGGATGTCTTCCGGCTGTTATGATGATGAGACTTTACTTTTACTTTCTTCTTAACAGTTAAAAGTATATAGTTTTAAGGATGTTATTTAATAATGAAGGTACTAAAACTCCTCTCGCTTCGTTACACGAAAGTAACGAGCAGAGGACAGATTAGGTTCCTCTTCAAAATTGACAAGTTTTTATGAAAAGCTCTTTGTGCTTGTGAGGGAAACCAATTTGTCCTGCTAAACTTTTGGTGAAAACACATTTTTATGCGAAAGCATGTGCTGTACATGACAGCACAAGCTTGCTTGCAGCGCATAAAACCGACAATTTATCATTTATAAAAATGAAAATGGCTTTTTCCAGAAAATTCCAAATAAATCTAATAGAATCCAGTTTTTATTAAAAACTACCGAACAATTTAATTGTTTAAAAGAAAAATCTTGCGGAAAATAGAGGTTCAAAACGATCTTTGTATTGTCCTTGCCATAATGTCATGCAGCACAAGATTCATAGCGGTAAATATGTAGGTCGCCATTGTTTCGCACAGCCTGACTAATACGAGTTAGGCATAATCTGTTGTTTTACTGCTGAACTTCTGTAGTAAAGAAATTCATAGACACTGTGGCTAGGGAGTCATGTTTGATGGAGTTTTACGAGTCTGAATGTGGATTACCGCATGCCATAAAGTATATCGAGTTTGTGTCTCCACATTACAGTTTACTGGCGATTTTGATAGAGAGCAAATTGGTTTAATCTTGATTGAAATGTTTTTTTACTGTATCCACCCTTCTATAAATCTCGCTCTCTCTTTAACTACATTATATAAATGATAGTGTCATTTATAGTTTTAATAAATATTATAAATGACACTTTCTCACGTCAATCATATTTTGAAGACTAGATGAGGTCGTTTCCAAACCGACTACTCTGAGAAGAAAACCCGAAAACAAAAGTACTGTCGAAAAATATAGTGACAATATATACAACTTGCTCCAATTTATATTTACATGGTTAAGTACAGAACTCAACACCTAAAACAGTAAACAACACAACTAGTTTCTAGACTAAACATATAAATTAACAAAGTTCGGGCCTTCAATTACAGGCTGTTGAAACTCAAGTCACCAATTGGCGGATTGGCGGTTACGAAGCTCAGGCAGTCTGTAGTCGGCTTTAGTTTAGAGCTTTAATGAAATAGAAATTCGAGTCAAAACAGTTTGGTAGACCAAAGTGCAATAATATGTAATGATGTGGTTTGAATCACTTCATTGATCGCCTTACTTTGGCCTGCTAACACTAGAAATAGGTACGACTTTACATATAAACTTGGATGTTTGAATAAAACTATTTGTGCTTCTAGATCAGTGGTTCCCAACCAGTGGTCCGTGGACCACTAGTGGTCCGCAGAAGCTAAAATGTGGTCCGCGAACGATTTTAAATTTAGCGGGCGGTGAGCCGTTGGTCGCCGTGCAGTGAGTGAGAAGAGCGCGGGTGGAGGGGGCGGTACGTCGGGCCGCCGTATGTAATTCCTATTAAGTTTTTAATGAAAGTTTCAGTTGGATTATTACAGTTTATTTTTATTATACCTACATAGTGGTCCCTGCTAACAAGAATAATATAAAAGTGGTCCCTGACCAAGAAAAGGTTGGGAACCCCTGTTCTAGATGCTAGATGTGTGCTTACGTAAAATAGAATTTTTACCAATAATTAATGAAAGCAAATAATTTGTATCAATATTTATTTTAATTAAGATAGTATATAATTAACAAATGCATGGAATGTGAATAAAATAAGTAAATAAAGTAAAAATAAATTGGACAAAATTTGTAACAATGTGAGTAAATCACAATTTATCTGTACATATAAAAATGAATCCCTATTTCCCTTGGTCACGTCATAACTTGAGAACGACTTTACCGATTGCATCCATCTATTTTTTTTAAGTTGTCTAATACTTTGTAGAAGGTTCTTACGTATAAAAAAATTAAGAAAGTTGCTTCATGCGGACAAAGTCGCGAGCAAAAGCTAGTATTTCACAAATGTAAAATATGTAATTTCATGTGCAGTATCAGAAATAAAGGCTATTTGAATTTTAAAATGGAATTTTGCTACCAATAGAAGTGATTATGCTAAATAAAGATTATTCTCTGGTGGGTATTGTTGACGTAGATGTCGCTTATTATCACGTCTCAGCTGGAAATCGGTAATAAATGAGAGTGAACACTAAAAAGCTTTTGTATAGTCCCATAGGTAAATCTCAGAAAGTGTGCACTCGAGTCATAAAGACGTTTTCTAAACTAATATTATAAAGAGAAAAGATTTGATTTTTTGTATGTTTGTTTGTTACGCTTTCACGCTAAACGGCTTAACGGATTTGGATAAAATCTGGTACCTGGAAAAGGCAATAGGCTACTTATTATCCTGGATCGTAGACGAAGGCGAGGGCAACAGCTGGTAAAAAATAAAATTTAAAGTACGGCGTACAAGAGAACAACAAAATAGATTTTATGCTGAAAACAGCTGTTCCTCCCACTAAAATTTGCTTAAAAATACCTTGAAGAAAAAGTTATGGTGTCTTTAAAAACGCATAAAAATGGCGTCAGCTTTACTAAGATGTCTTCATTTACGAGTATTCCAATAAAGTTACTGCATAGGCAGTTAACATCGGCCCCAAGACATAAACGAAGTCATTTGGAAACTTGAACCAACTTGAAACACGTACCATGAAAGGAGAATCCTTAGAACTGAATGGCTAACTCTATCCTTGTCTTTTGTTAATTTAATGAAAGAGATGGAACGACAGACGGTTCCTATTTAGGTCAGAACTCGTTTTTCATGTAATATTTACGTAAAATGATACATTATTATCTCTTTCAAGTCAGTGGTTTGGGTGTGCTGTCTCGATAAGGACGTTCATGTTCACTGATTTGTTTTCAAAATGACCTCGGTTTAAATGATAAATGATTTTATTTTTGTAAGTAGGTTTGTACAAACACTTTTACACGTCAATCATATTTTAAAACTAGATGAGGTCGGCGTTTCCTATCTGACTAGTCTGAGAAGAAAGGCCGAAACAAACTCAGACGTCACAGTCTCTTTTAAAGTCCAGACATAATCTTGGTCAGATCATGTGAAGACCATGTAGATTTATGTCTGAGATGGTTTTTTTTGAAGAAAGAACCAAACAGTTTGAGAGGACCTGTCCAGTCAGTGCACGCATTTGTCAGAAATCGTGCAGCTCAACTCAAAACTTAGGGAGCTCAACGATCCGACGAACAATACCAAAGAAAGGACATTTGGGTAGGCCACATTAATTACTCAAACTGCCAGACCACGACAAAAACTAAGAGAACAGAGAGAAAAATAATATAAATACAATGACCCACATAGTCTTCACATTCACAATAATTAAAATAATAGAATACTTTACAAAGTAAGCATATGTCATATTAAATATCAAATTCATCAATGTCAAAGTGTATATAAAAAAAAAACAAAAAACATCAACAAAACAAAAATAAAAAATAAACACATTCAATATGTAAAAATTGGAAGCAGCTTAATCCCAAGCCTTTTTGTCCTCGATATAAGCCTTAACGGTATAAAATGCTTTCTGGCACAACTTACGTTTAATGAATGATTTGAATTTATTAAGGCTTAGATCTTGAACGGGGCTTGGAACTTTATTGTAAAAGCGTATACATTGGCATCTGAACGAGCCACCTATTTTCTTGAGCCTTGTTGTAGGTAGAACAAATTTGTGTTTGTTCCTAGTATTTATGTCATGGATATCACTGTATTTTTTAAACAATTTTATATTTTTATGGGCATATAAAAGATTTTCATAAATATACTGAGAAGGCACAGTCATAACATTAATTTCTTTAAATTTGTCTCTGAGCGAGTGTCTCGGACTTAATTTATAAATTGATCGAACAGCTCGCTTTTGCAAAACAAAGATAGTCTGAGTAGTTTAAAAAGAAAACACGATTAAAATAAACATGGAACACGAAATATATTGCCTCTTTGGCCTGGTGCTGGCTTTGAAAAGCGTTCGCTCGTTATGTAATTTGTTGTTATATAGACCCGTTAAGTCCTGTTAGTAAAAAATTATACATGAGTTCTTTTGGCCAAAGAATCAGCATCGCCATACAAAGGGGCTATGCCAGCCTTTTGGGCACTTTGCCTGTTGACAGTGATGCAGACGAATTTTTTGATGCCCTATGATTTTTTCGCCCTTTTCTTTTTTATGTTTTTATATACATGTACTAGTAAATATCATTATTTATTATTTTAAGGCCTGATTTTTCCAACGCCAGATAATTGTATCGGAGGAATCATTTTTGAATTTTTGACAGTTCTTTAATACAAAAACTGTCAGACGTCAATGTTATTCCAAGAATAAAAATGATCTGGTATTGGAAAAATCAGCCATAGGTCTGTTAGCATAAATTATGTGTAAATATTATCTTGTTTGAGAATAAAAGTAAATACATCAGTTGATAGAAGAGGTTTCGACTGACTTACTATAGACGTTATATAATAGGTAAATGGATCAATGAAGAAATATCAAGAGCTATTTAATTAAAAGTTATCAACATATATGGCCGGGCCACATTTTTCCAGACTTAGTATTCTAGCTACTTCATGCCGCAGACTTCTTCAGAATTCGAATATACCATACCCAATACCAAAACAAATGGTTTCAAGTAGTAGGTACGCACGGCTACACATCAAGCTATACATAACCAGTATAAGTTGACTTCTGATTGTACGAAAAACCTATACAATGCGAGGTCAGCTAAAACTGGAAATGTATAGTTTGATATGTCGCCGTGTGTACCTAGACACAACTTTCAGAATCCTTGACGCGATGTCTTGAAATATTGTATTCTGAGTTTGTAAATATTTTATTCTTAACAAAACGCGTGTGTACAGTTGGAAACTAAGTTTCAGAGCAACAATGTGGTTTCTGTATTGAAATTTCTCTCTGTTCTAAAACCAGATGTTCCTAACGTCGGATATTCTGATTTCAAGAGATTGCTTTCGGAATTTGCACTTAAATATTTTGTAGTTGGTATGGTTATATTTAATGCAATATTCCATCCACGCGAAACACAATGGCCTTTTAATTGTTTCTGTAATTACGGCATTCAACCGGTTAGGTAATAGGATTCCTCTTCGTCTCTACACTAGCTGTAATAGGTCCTACAATATTATGGGGAAAATCAATCAATAAAGTAAGCAGGGCTGGTGTCCAGAGTGGGCTGGATGGCCCAAATGCGTAAATTCATTCGTTTTGTGGAATGTGGTGATAATCTTTCTATATACTCCTATATTCGATTAGAGACTACCTGAGTGTTGATCTTCGTAAACAATTAGTGGATAGCCTAGTTTTATCAAGACTTAACTACTGTGATACTGTGTACGGCCCATGCCTGTTAGCAAGAACAGAGAAGCTGATACAACGCATACAAAATGCATGTACACGGTTCTGTGTAAATATACCTCGTAGAAGTCATGTCACACCTTTTATTAATGAAAATAATATTTTGAAAATGGCAGCTAGGAGACGGTTACATATGGCTGGTTTACTTTTTGGAGTAGTCACTACACAAAAACCTCACTATCTGTTTGAGAAGTTAAGTTGGAGACAGAGCAAATACGAACCACGTTTTTCTACCAAACCTCTTTGTACATCAACACATAGGACCGCAGCATTCAGGGGGAGTTTCAGGTATGCTGCCACGCACTGTTGGAATAACCTTCCTCCACCAGTAAGAGTCCTGAGGACAAAGAAACATTTTTTGAGTATTGTAAAAAAATATTTGATGCAGATACAGCAAACCACTTAATTGTAGATCAACTTTTAATAACAATGTCTGCTCTTTTTGTACTCACCTCAAAGGTCACGGCCTACGGGCAATGGATATGGTTTTCCAACAGTGTAAGCGTCTGCCTGCCTCCCTGTTTAGATCCAGTCTGTGTCATTGTCATGGGTGGAATGGTAGTCCTCAGTTATCTGGGGAGTGTTGGCTGTGTTTCTTTCTGATGCTGCATTAACTAAGTTAGACAATAGATAGAATATTTAGTGAGGTGTCACAAGGATTAGGTACCAATAATTTTAAGCCTTTGTTCTATTTTATTTTTTTCTCTTTTGTTCTGTGATGCACTGATAACACTTACCATTAAGATCATGGAGGCTATGAAGGCGCTATGGTTTTGAATTCCATGGGTAGGTATGTCGGAAAAAGCATGGTTGTCGTTTGCGACGCCATGCCGGTGTGCAAATGGCCGCCATCGCGATCACAATTTCCCATGGTGCAATCTAAAAAATATAGTGTATCAAAGAAGGCTTCTTTGCCTATTTACCGAGTATGTAAGTTATAATTGTTAGAATAGAATTTATGTGATTATGAAAACACACCACACTGTACACAACGTACCTAAAGTTGTTGCTTACTTAACAACTTATCAACTTTTGTTTTAGTTTTGGTTATAAATTATGTACTTATTCGTTTTTACACATGAATACAAATACATATTTTTCTTTATTTTATTTATAGCACACACTATGTTCAGCTAGAATATCGCTTATTTAAGCAGAAAGTTAGACTTACCCGCTATAATTTGTCGCATGGTGGGACCATGGTGGGACGTCATTACGTCATTCGATGGGTAGTTGCTGAAAATCAGCGCTGTTGACGATAGGTTCGTCCGAAGTCACAGCATTTTTGCTGAGCAACGACCTGTTCTTGCACAGATGCGACGCACAGCTTAATTATTGTTTGTTTTGTTACAAAAGTAGTTACACTAGTTATTTCGCCACTCTGCAATTGGCATTTTTGTTTTTTGATTATTTTTTTATTGTTATTGTTTTGTGGCCATCTGCCAATATCGTGTGTATTGTCAATGTCAAATTGACAATTAATGTGAGTTGTCATTGGTCCCTGGCCTTGACATCAACCAAAAGGCAAAAGTGTCAACATTATTTTTTCTTCGCTTGACTACGAGTCTTTTAACTAAGTGTATCTTATGTTTTATTTTTTTATTATTATTTTTATTTTACTTTTTTTGTAACTGTGCGTTCTGTTTGTGCAGAATAAAATATTTTTCTTTCTTCTTTTTCTTTCTATAACTAAAAATCAAATCCTGTCGTTGGTAAGCGCATCATCAAGAACGGCTGGACCGATATGTTTTTGTTTCTATGTTCGTAATAGACCAAATAAGGTTAATCTCGAAAAGACTAGTTGACACTTCCCATGACCCAAGAGCTGGCTTTTACCTTGGCCAGAGGCTAAGCATTGCCATACAACGTGGCAATGCCGCCAGTGTCTTGGGTACATTACCAGTCGACAGCGATGTGGATGAATTTTTCGACGCTATATTTTAGTTTGTAAATAGTTTTAGTTAATTTAGGATATTATTTTGTTATTATTTAAATATTGTACACTTATATTAAATCAAATAATAATACGAAAAAAAAATAAGGTTATTACTGAAAGAAAAATTGAAAAAGTTGCCCGGAAAATTGAGAATTATGGGAAAAAAGAATACCAAAGAAAACTTTTGAAAGTCAAACGTCTTCGCTACATAGACTTGGTTTGTATAAAATATCACAATTAACTAAGTAGGTACAGTGGCCTCTAAAAGTTAGTTGACATTTTTCCACTCCAGCTGTGATGCCACAATAAAATTTAAAAAAAATCTGTTATTCCTAAGGGATTACTTGATTATTTTTTATGAAAAGTCAGGTAGTTGAATTAGTCAATAAAAACGTTATAGCAGTTCAAACATTTGTTTCACTAGAATTTTAAATCATAATGTGGTGTGTCAATGCTGAAGTGGAAAAATGTCAACTAACTTTTGGAGGCCACTGTACATATCGATGGCCCCACAGAATAAACGTGTAAGTCAAAAACCACAACTTTTCAGGAAAAAATAAAAACGATTTAACTTGAATAACTGTTGTTTGGTAGTATATAGGGTTAAACAAATTATATCAAATTAAAGATAAAAAAATATATTATTACATTAGATTTTTTATTTATTTTTTATTTAAACGGTTTTCCGCCAATTTATGAAAAACCATTTTATTTTTTTATTCGTGTTAATTTCTATGACTAGATAACAGTAAACTTTCATTACACTTTTATTCGTGTAAAGTGTCAACAAACAAAACTAATAATATTATATTACACTATTATTCGAGAGTAATCAAGTTTCTTTAATACCTAGTTACAAGCATAAGCACGATGTTTTACAGTAACTTACTGTATTGTTTGATTATTGTAAAGATAAAATGCATTTATATCAATGTTCTTATGATCGAATCTCATTTATGTAATATACTTTTGTTATTGCATGGTGAATAGTGTAAACTTCATCAATTAAATGAAGTAACTATCTACTTGCATAAAAACTAAATAATAATCACAAAGTAAACAACTTAAATCTCTTTCATGATTAGGAAATAGCTAGGTACCTATTAGCTTGAACTAATAACAAAAAAAAAACCGAATCATGTCGTAATCTGAAATACTTAATCTTCCCCGTCACTATCATTGGTGACAGAGATCGAATTGTCCAAAGGAACTAAGTTTCTATAAAAAGTTTGGTAATGGTCTGGTATGACTCCTGAATCACACAAACTTATCAAATCTTTATGTAAAGGGAGAGGTATAGGCAGCAGTTCAGCGTAGGCAAGTCTTAAGTTTTCAGGATCTTCAGTAGGTACTCCTCGCCGCCTTCTTGAATTAGTTCTTACTATGATTTGCATCTCCCTAAATAATTCGTCTTCAAAATTATACCTGAAGAAAATTGAATGAGGATGCTCGTGATGAATAAAATAAAAAAAACGTTAAAACAAAAAAATCTGTAGAAAAAAGAGTTATATCCAGATCATACACTTCCTTCTCATTTATAAAACAATGGTGAGACCTGCTGTCTTGTATGGGGATCAGAATGTTGGGCCACAAAAGGCATAAATGAAAGGCAATTGCATGCAGCTGAGATGAGTATGCTTAAAGAGATGTGTGGTATTACGCAAATAGATACAATAAGAAATCAAAATATAAGAGAAAGAAGTCTGAAAGTGGCACCGGTGACTGAAAAGTTGAATGGAAATCGGTTGTCAGGGATGAACATGTGATGCGGAGGAATGAGGAAACGGTCTTCGGGCGAGTTTTGATTATGAATGTGGATAAGATAAGAGTAGTAGATGACTATAAGAGTAGAGAGTATGAAAGATGATATGGCTAGAAAGGGGGTGACTACCGAGATGACAACTAATAGACAAGTATGGAAGAAAAAGACATGTTGTGCCGACCCGAAATAACTTGGGATAAGGGCAAGAGATGTCTGTCGAAGGATCGACGACGGCTGGTGGAGCAGACGAGTCCTAGAGTGGAGACCACGTATAGGCAAGCAAAGCGTGGGATCAGCTAGATGGACCGACGAACTTAAGAAAGTGTCTGGGACAGACTGTATGTGGAAAGCAGAGGACAGGGTGTTGGAGCCTGAGAGAAGCCTATATCCAGCAGTGGACTGCAATAGTCTGAGTTGATTGAAAGGCAAGAGAAAGAATGATAAATGACTAGCTGCACCCCGCGGTTTCACCCGCATAAGTTTCGATCCCGTAAGAATATCGTGATAAAAAGTATCCCATTTGTTAATCCTGGTTATCAGGGTGTAAAGTTCACTCAACCTCCATAGAAAAGGGAGGATCCTCCGACCAGACGGGTGTTGACGGTAAACTCTGCATGCGAGATGCAGGATTTGCGTGACGTCAGTATGACGCGTTGTTCGCACGTGGCGTTGTAGATACCGCTACATCACTTCTTTCCGGAGACCGGAGGTCGATAGTGGGCTGAGTCTTGTATCTTGCGATGCTTTGCCAGGCCAGCTGAGGTTCCAGTGAGTCGGAACCGGTTGTTGCATAGTTCACGGTGAGTCGGAACTATCTGCGGAGATGTCCCCAGTGAGTCGGGGTGGCGCTGCCATATACTCCAGTGCGTCGGATGTCGTACAGCACCGGGTTGAGGCTGGCTGCTGCGTCGACCAGGAGAGGTTGCTCTGCTTGTTAACCGGCCGAAGGTGCAGTGTGCTGTGCCAAGATTGCTGATGAGGCTGAGGGTGATGACCAGGTATGCGCGGACGCTGCATGCTGGTGGTCAGGATACCCGTTGAAGCCGTGGATGCTGGCTGGCTGGGTGACTCGCCGCTGAAGCTTGCGGGAGTGATGATGATGACGTCACGCAGAAGTGTTTGCACGAAGGCTGCGCTGACGTTCATACTCGGGGTCACAAGTTTGGAGGCATGAGGAACAGGGTATAATGTTCACTCAACCTCTATAGAAAAGGGAGGATCAAGACCAAAACACTAGTATTTGAACACTTAATGCTATAAACAATCCGATTAAATACCGTGGGAGGCAATGCAATACTTTACGTTTAAATAAAAAAAGAATATTTTAAAACTTTCATTTAACAAAATGACACATTAGGAATAAAAATTAAGTGCGCCATTACACGAATAAACGTGTAAGCTGCTATTATACAAACTCGAAGAAGTGCACAAGTCCTCTCATACATTTGCTTGTTTTAACACGTTTGTTCGTGTGAACTCAGGAACCTAAAAAGCGTTTAACAATAGCATATACTTTTATACTTGTGATATAATTGCATGATTTTTCCCTAGAATAAAGGAATCAAATGATATAATAGGCGTATTTTGAGTCAAAAATTTATACAAAAAATTGAGAAGGTGCTGCATAGGTCAAAGAAACGAAAAATGCAATAAAAAAATATTTGTGTAAGAGCTCTTGCACGTTTATTCTGTGGGGCCATCGATATATACATAGGACTCTTACGTGTCTTGTTTCAGAAAACACACAATTATAAGGCGAGCTTAGTTTGACCTAATCATAAACTTATGTCTCTTGTTTCTGCGTTATCAAAATAAAAGTTTCCAGACATAAAAATAATTAGATACCTAGAAAGTAAATGTTACTCTAATATATAATAATTTTATTCTTGTTATTGTTTTGAGGTTCTTTGGGTCTTTCATATATTTTATATTATGGATTTATTTTCTTTTAATATAATTTTTATATTTTATGTAATATAATTCTATACCTAGATCCAACATAAATATGGTAGTTGATTAATATTTAGTACTAGATGTGCCTACGACTTCGTTCGCGTGTATGTCGATAAACAATTGGATTTCATGGGTTTTATTTTTTTTGCGCGAAACCATAATTCTTTTTCTAAAATAAAAGTGCCAGTGAAAGTCCAGTCAAAATTGGTCCAGCCGTATCGGAGATTAGCTGGAACAAACAGACAGAAAGACAGACAAAAAAAAATTGACATTCTAGTTAAACATTTTTTTAAAACGAATAAGAAAATTAAAGTATTAATTTTAGCGCGCGCCTGATGAGCATTCCATTCATCGCAGAGTTGACAACATGAAGCAAGTTGGCAATGCGCTGAACTAGCGGTATTTACCTAATTTTGACTGTCCTACGAAAAAAGGGCGCGCGACGACGACGCGACGTTGCTAAATCGCTCGCCTACGTACCCCTTTCCTTAATGACTTGCTCTAAATTTACTTTATAACACGTCACGTTGAATTAGTTATCGTAATTTGTCGCACCTATTCAATTTCACCCTGTATAAAGTAAACGAAACATAATATCTGACGTTGGAATAAAACCTTTTTGATACCTATTTGTTTATTTAATGATGTTTAATATTAATTAGGGCTCGGGAATTTTTCGTATCAATTATCACTGTGGAAGTCTGGTTGTTGTTTGGTGTGAGGGTGTTAATTACATAATCAGCCTATAACGTTCCCACTGCTGGGACAGGCCTCCTCTCTGTGAGAGGGGGTGGGCCGTAATCCACCACGCGGGCCCCCCGTGAGGGTTGGTAGATGTCACATGTCTTTGAATTCTTGGTTCTAGGACATGTCGGTTTCCTCACGATGTTTTCCTTCACCGTTTTGAGAGCAGTGGTGATGAAATAATTTATACAAATTAAACGCCTGTCCGGGTTACCAAGGGGTATCGTATTACCCAGTAACTGGGTTGTGGAGGTCAGATAGGCAGTCGCTCCATGTAAAATACTGGTATTCAGCTGCATCTGGTTAGACTGGAAGCCGACTCCAACATAGTTGGGAAAAGGCTAGGCAGATGAAACGCCTGTCCGGGTTCGAACCTACGACCTACAACTTGTAAGTCGCGGCTGTTACCACTGGGCCACCATTGCTCTCCATGGGTGATAATTATAAATATTTTACATTAAAAAACATACAATCACTGTTAAAGTAAGTTAAAAGAGGTAAACAGGTTACCTCCACGACATTCAATCTTCAAAAACGGCACAATGTCATACTCTTAGGTGACACGCGGAAGTAGGACGGCATGTCCTAATTATGTACCTCATTTTACTTATAATATAATTCCTTACAAAATCATGCAAAAAAAAAAATCATTTTTCAACGCGTTCATTGAAAAATGTTTATTTGTTTTCCAAGCCCAATTTGTTTTTCATGGCACATAATTCAGAGTTAGTTCAATTCTGTCGTCATGTTTATGTGTAGATATTAGGAACTATACACTGATGACAATAGTTGTTTACGTCAACCACGAACCAAGCCAAAATTGGACATTTGGGCAGTAGGTACATTGTAGATACATAAGTACTTTTTTATTTTAATAGATGTCCGTGTTTACATGGACCGGTGGCGACGTCTCAAGGCTTTTTTTGTACAGACGCCAGCACATCAAGCTACTACAATCTGTCAAATTTATTTAATAGATTTTCAACTTTATCGTTAAAGCATTAGGTTCAAGATTGATTGGGAAAATTTGACAGTTTCGGGTAACTTGATGTGCTGGCGTCTGTACATGTTTTTATGACTCAATGTGACATTTTGTTTTGTACATGGACAGTGAACTTACTTTCGAAAGAGCATTTTCTTTTACGAATTACATAACTATTTCATTAAAGTTTAGCTTCAACAAGCTCAATGGAGCTTGAAACCAAAATGGCCAGAATGAAATGAAATGTCATTCTGGCCATTTCAGTTCTATAAAATACGCTGAAAAGCATTTGAATCGTGTTTTTTATTATTTTAATAAACAATTCCAGGTGTCGAACAAAACTCGTGTTAATATTAAGTATAAGTTTTATACACGCAATTTTTGAATATTCCATTCGTAGCGTTTCAGTAACCTGTGTTTTTTTGGTACACGTTCGTCGTTCATATTACTATTAAGAGCCAAAAGCTAGTTCTAAATGACCCCATTCCTTGCATTGTTGTTACTATTTATAAATAGGTAAATGTAGGTAAATTTTAATGATCCCGTAATATGAGAACTTGTTGATTGATTAATTTGGTTGTTTACTCCTCTTTGTTTAAATTAACAAAATTTTTACTAAAGTTCGTCAGCTAGGTCGTAAACCAAACTCGAACTCACGTCCACTTCACTTTATTTTTATTCTATACTGGCTGCACCCCGCGGTTTCACCCGCATAAGTCTCGACCCCGTGGGAATGTCGGGGTAAAAAGTATTGTATGTCCTAATCCAGATTATGGTCTACCAATGTGCCAAATTTCATCCAATAGCGTGAAAGCGTAACAAATAAACAAACAGAAAAAATGAAATCTTTTCTCCTTATTACTATTTAGTTTAGGTAAATGTTAAAGACACACAATGATAGCAGCACTCGCGAACAACTCATCAAAACTATCACAGGCTAGCACTGCAGAATCGTAACACCATATAATTAAAGTTGAAAATGTCATTCGTTTTTAGGTAGGTAGAATTGAAAATATAAATTGTTTTAAGTACAAAACTCCGGTAAAAGGTAGTAGATAGGTACATAGGATTAAACTATGTGACAACAGCAACAGTTGTAATGTTACCGGTACTGTAACAGCGCGGTAATTAGAAATAGTTGGAACTCGTTTGTTACAGCAACTGTGACCCTCCACCAACTTTAATTAAAATCTTACAACTTTAATTTTGACGACACGGTTGGCGCAGTGGCTGAGCGATCGACTGCTGGGCTGCGTGTCGTGGGTTCGATTCCCGCACGGAACAAATATTTGTATTGCCTACACCTGTGAAAGAAACGTGGCCCCACACTAGGAATTACTCCTGTATCGTGGATACACAAACAGCCAGACCTGGAACAACTAGGTAGTTGTTCCTAGTGTGGGGCCACGTTTTTTTAAAAAAAAAAACAAGAAAAAACAAACAAACAAATTAGTAATCAAATATCCCAATCGTTTGTTTTATGAAAGAGGTTTGTAGGAGAGTTTTTAATAATAATAATAATAATAAAATCTTTATTTCAGACTACGTCCATAGATATTATGATACATGCGAGAGATTATAAAATTTGCACACGAATAAATTCTTTCAGGATATTTGAGTCCTGTTTATGAGCAATGACCTGTAGGATGCTGTTAGTGCTACTCCGGACTCTGCTCAGTAACGACGCGAGCCGCTTGCGCACAATGGCATGGAAGCCATCTACCCTAGCGTCCGCAAACATACCAGAACGGCACTGAACGTCCTCTGCGTATACCGGAACCACAGGCTGCACGAGTAGAAGGTCTGACAGTAGGCTCTAAATAGTGTCACCTTAACTTGTTCACTACAACGCGCGAACCTGCGGGCCAGCATATTGCTCCTGACCGCCAATGCCCTACGTTCCCTTTCTATATCAGCTTGGTCATCAAGGCCCAATTTAATGATGACAGTTCGATTTTTCGTTCAGATAAAATACGTGAGAATCAGCTTAATTAAATGGGGTATAAGCGAAAATACGTATAGGATCGAAGGACATCGACGCGCAAACTGTAGGTAACCATGAATTCAACACATGATTTGACCTGACCATGACCCCTAGCTTAGACATTTTTGTTGGTTATCAAAAAAAAATCTGCTGTTTCATAGAAAAATGCAATACGCGGTCAAAATGTGTGGAACAGCTTTTATTACTTTTTTATAACCGACGTAAAATTTCATCGAAGGAGGCTCAGAATCGTGTACTGAATCCACGGTAAAAAGTTGCGCATCGATGACCCAGAATGTCCCTGCCACCCTGTATATTGTTGGTCTTTTCATAGAACGCGTGCAATCGTATAGGTAAAAACCGGTCCCTAATTGATGAAAATATCGTACATTAAAAAAAATGGCGGGTTGAGCTGGACTCCTTTAAAAAGAACTGCCGATCTATTCTATAAAAATCTCACCGTGAAAAGTTAGGTGAATAGTGGTCAATAGTGTCAATCTCTAGTATTACTTGGAATGACAGCTCACTCCACGCTCACTTCATTTAAGTTTTCACGGTGAGATGGTTACAGAATCGCACTATTGGTCCTTAACAGTTTTAAACAGAGAGAAGTGGAAAGAGAGTAGCGAGGGCTTTGCCCAGCAGTGGGACATCACAGGCTTTTAATAATAATAATATTAAAAAAACATACAGACAAACATCTCCTCCCAGGAAAAGGAGAGGTTGATATCATATTTTTAAGAGATGCTTAGTTACATAAAGAATTATCAGGAAACGGTTATAACTAACCGTTTCCTGATAATTCTTTCCTCCGCTCATTCTTTTTTCTCTCCTCAGTGTCAGCATCTCTCTCTTCAGTTTCAACAAAACATGTTCATGTCCATAAAAAATTGAATAGGTAGGTTAGTACTAAACTTGAATAAAACTAGAATTTTCATTTGTACAGAAACTAGCGTGAATATTGTAAAAAAAAAACTTGCAGGAATCAATTATAAAAACCGGCCAAGTGCGAGTCGGACTCGCCCATGAAGGGTTCCGTTTTACGATTTATTACGTATTAAAAAAAACTACTCACTAGATCTCGTTCAAACCAATTTTCGGTGGAAGTTTATATGATAATGTACATCATATATTTTTTTTAGTTTTATCATTCTCTTATTTTAAAAGTTACAGGGGGGGGGGGGACACATTTTACCACTTTGGAAGTAAGTGTCTCTCGCGCAAACTATTCAGTTTAGAAAAAAATTATATTAGAAACCTCAATATCATTTTTGAAGACCTATCCATAGATACCCCACACGTATGGGTTTGATGAAAAAAAAAATTTGAGTTTCAGTTCTAAGTATGGGGACCCCCAAAATTTATTGTTTTTTTTCTATTTTTGTGTGAAAATCTTAATGCGGTTTACAGAATACATCTACTTACCAAGTTTTAACAGTATAGCTCTTATAGTTTCGGAAAAAAGCGGCTGTGACATACGGACGGACAGACAGACAGACCGACAGACAGACATGACGAATCCATAAGGGTTCCGTTGCCATTTGGCTACGGAACCCTAAAAAGAAGGTCTAGATATTTTTTTAACGCAATTACGAGTACTAAAAAAAGTTGTTAATAAAATAGAAAATCGATTCTCAGAATAGCGCCATTTTAGGTTGGCTAGTGCACTTCCAATAATTACGGTCGAGTCCAGTTTGTTCAGGGCGGCTAACTTTGCAGTTTCCAATCCAACCTACGTAGTGTGAAATTCAATCTAGCCCAATTTTAATTGCTGCTTTGTTAGCTTACACTGGCTGGAAACTATTGGATCTTTTTGCACACGTTTTAGAACTAACTGGGCCATCTAGCAAATGACTATAACTACGTAAAGCTGCTTTCACAACGGTGAAGGAAAACATCGTGAGGAAATCGGCATGTCCTAGAATCATAAATTTGAAGACATCTGACATCTACCAACCCGCACAGGGCCCCGTGGATTACGGCCCAAACCCTCTTACCGAGAGGAGGCCTGTTTCCCAGCAGTGGGAACATTATAGGCTGATCACTATATAAGTACGTAAAGCTATGGTTTCATACGACAGCGGTGGCCGCAGTGATGGCTGTCATTGAAACGATGGCACCGGGGTTTGACTTTACGGTGTCAAACAACACTCCAGGGAAACACACCAATTTTCTTTCACAAATAACGTTTCAGTGACGTCACTCGACGGTAAATTGCAAACGCTATGTGGCAGCCTCCGCAGTCTTAGGAAACCCTAGTCTACAGTTTACAAGAAAAGTCATAATTATAAGGTGCACGATGATGTCATGCAAAGCTGCCAATATTCTTAGGTTTCTAAGGCCAAAATGGATCGTTTTACCTATTTGGTTGTTTTGATAATATTAATTTATTGGTCCTTCTCAACAATTATATCTGTACCTAATATTTATGGTGTACATAATAAAGAATATTCTATTCTATTCTTTGGGAAATTTTGCTTTGATTTCAGGCTCCATATTTTGCAGAAGTTAAGGCCTTGCAGACAGGTGCGACGCAGTTCTGGTAGATAAATTTCCATAAAGTCAATCAAAATCAAAAGTCATTTATTCAAATTAGGCTGAGAGTCAGCACTTTTCGAACGTCAAAATTACAAAAGACAGTCCCCCAAAAACGCCCGCCCTTCAAGTCTTCATAGAAATTGCTCTCATTTATAAGCATTATTGCCTTTGACTGTTATCTCAGCTGATGGTAGGTGATCATGCTATCGACACTGGTACATGTTTGTCTAGAAGCAACCTGTGATACACCGGCTGAAGACACCCGCGTAGAGTTATCATCCGTCTGGATTTGTCTGGACATGGCATCTGTCCGAAGTATTCGACTTAGGGCTTTTTTTTAAGTATTATTATATTTGAATAATGAAAAAAGAAGGATTAAAAGTAAAATGACCGGACTTTTTTCAGGAGTCCGGCTTTTTCCCAGACTTTGCAAATTTCGAAATGGTAGGGTGAAAAAGAGATTGGACTATATACTTTCCGTATAGCTCCATCTCTTACCCACTGAACACTTACACTTTTTTCTTACACTTTTTTTTTTTCAGGATGGGAAATCATCAAATGACCCCTCCCGCTCTGGGTGGAGCAGAAGGGAGTATCAGACTCTTACTGACTAAAACCCACCCGTGTTCCTTCCTTAGCCCTTTATGTTCCAGGGCAGCGGTAACCCTTTCGGACGATACCGCTACCCTGGCAATCTCAAAATACTACTAAAATATTACTGTGTATTATGCAGTAAAATGGCGGTGGTAGGTTATTTGTTGTTATCGGGAAATACAGACTTCGGTAAGGCCTGACGAGATAGCAAATGTTACTTTCATCTAGCTAGGGTTATTATCACGTTGAACATAAACCATTGGCGCCACGTGGACTCTACAGGTGCCAAACAGTCATCGAGATGATTGACAATCAATTATTAGATCACACAATCACAACAAATATCATTAGGAGACTAATGACTTTGATCTTCCGCGTTTGCACGAAAACCTATTTCCTACATTACATTAGCATAGTTGGACGTCGCAATTTTACATATCTACCTACTTTTGTTCGGGACTACGTGAGTTCTGGCTAATGTTTGAATAGATAATGTGAACATTATCAGAATTAGTTTCATTTAATTACTCATTGTTTAAAGTGCATACGTTGAATTCTGTCAGCGGATCAAGAATTTCAATTTATCAATGAAACAAAGAGCAAAAAGCACTCTAGATGTAACGAAAGACTTCACTAGCGTATGTGGGTCGCGGAATAAAATTAAACTCGGTATATGTAACGTAGAACAGAGCTTTCAATTCTTTACTTTATGGCTTTATCGGAAAACAGTATCTAGCCGTAGCCTTTCTATTTGATATTCTCTTTTGTTCTTTTTTATTGATAAAATTCGAGTATATGAAGAAACATAGCCGAACAGGTTATTTTAATCATCATTTTCGTACTGTAATAAACTGATACTGGAAATTGTTTATGGAAACGCACATGGCATCAGTCGGTCAGCAATTTACGAGGCATCCGAGTAGTTCAAACTGGAGCTTACATCTGATGTTATTTCGGTGTTGGTGTCAAAACGACACTGCTCTAAAAATGTCTGGCCCGAAGGCGTGCGATGGTGAGCGCGGGCGCTGCGGGGCGAGTCTGCAAGCGCTGGGGGCGGCGGGGCTGCGCGGGCGCGGGGGCCGGGGCTGCTGCGCCCACGCACTGCCCGCCGCACCTTGCCGCCCGCCTCGCACCAGTCAGCAGCTGTGGCTCGTGTTGGCTGAACCATCTATAGGGCCATCCTCTTTTTCTTTGCGTTAGGTGAGTTTTAGTGAAAGTTTAAATATTTTTTACTAACAAAACGGTAATCCGACGCAAGATTATTGAAGTGCATTTAACGTTCAGTGAAGTGATATATCAATGTCGTGGTAAATCGGACACTGCGCCGTGATCCATCGTTCTCGAGATCGAGTGTGTGGACTGACGAGCTTTCCGTGTATCAAAATGATCTCCTCATAAGTGACCTTCCGGAATTTTAAAAACTAATGTTCTAAGCTATTTGTATGACGTCATTGTTAGAGATCTCAAGTGTCATCATTGTCTCCTGGACGTATTTGACATAGACATTGGATCGGGCTACAATGGAGCCTTAACCAACCGTTCAATTTTCCATTTCCTGTGTCACGTGCTAATCGGAAATCCGTTGCGTACCCAAATGATCTAATCAAGTAATAGTATCTTCATATAATTAAAACATAACATTGCCTCGTGTATTACATAGCGAAAATAAAATAAGTTTCATTCGTAATTAAACTGAAATTAAACTTCGAAGATGTTCTTAAACATCCGCAACTAATTTCCTAACCTTGTTCCAGTTTGAGTTTTATTTGATTTATTTTAAAATAATTGGATTTACTGCAGTTCATCCGTGTCGGTTTGCAAAATATCGTTTTACTCTTCAACATTTCCAACATTGGTGACATCGGTCTGCTTTGCATAACGGCCGAAACCCGAGTAACCGAAGCTGAGCGTTCGCGCCACCAAATTAGGATGCGCTGTATGCGAGCCAACCTATTTCAGTCGCTCGCGCACCGTCCGAACTTAGCCGACTATCTGCGAGCACGCCCGAACCTAATTGTGGAATTTTCATTACGTTGGCAACCGTTATTACACAAATTCTTTTACGATCTTCAACGTAACTATTTTCATGATCTAATTTTAGGTTTTCAAGTTATTTATCGGATGGAATGATAACTTGAACTATGCAAGCAGTTTAATAACTGAAAATAATGTGGGTACAGCTTACAACACTTGGAAAATTCAATAAGACTTGTTTTAATATATAGTAAAATATGGAAAATCTTGGGCAGGTTACCGGATTCCAAGTATCAAATGTCGGTATTCACACGTCGACAACTTGGCTTACTTCCAAATAGTTTCAAATAACGATCTTGTTTCTCATGAGTCTGGCCAAATACGCTTTATTTATTATCGTTAATAATATTTTGTTGTACTTACCGATGACAGAGTAACATTAAATTGTACCTTGACATCTGGTGAGCTACTTTGAAATGTCAAAGAAGATGTGTGATAGCTAATTTGTAAAGGTATCAGCCAATTTCTAGTAATCATTATTTGAGTTTGTATCATTATCATTATTGAATGTTAATGATTAATATATTATATTACGACAATCACCAATGGACTTTGATTTATTTCGGATTTTTTTATTACTTTTGGTTCTCTGTACAGTTCAAACTACCAGCTGAATTAACGATAATGATTAAGGCCAATTAGTTCATGATACTTTAGGTTTTTCAGTAATAGATACTGAAAATATTTTTTCCGTTTTCAGGACTCCTAGACCAACAAAAACAACACAATGGGGGACGCCGATGAAGTAAGGTAAGTCAATGGACGCTAAATGGAACGAAATCTTTGACATCCTTTATATCGAAACGACTTCAATGAACTCTAGTCTCTTGATAACAGAATGCTGGATTTATGGGATAACATTAACTTTAATAAATTGTATTTATTTCTGTAAATTGCGCACATAAACTCTTGTTCCCATGGGGGTAGGCAGAAAATACAGAACACCTGCTACGATCCTTACATACTTCTTTTGTCTCGTTTACTTTCATACATAGTCTGTTCGTTCATGTAAATTGGTTAAAAAAAAAATACTTTTACACTTCAAAATTAAGCTATGAAAAAAATACAATAAGATGAGTTCGGTGTTTCCTTACCGACTCTGAGAAGAAATATCGAGACGAACAAACACAGAGTTCAGTGAGAGAGGTCTTTCAAGATTAATTTAAAGAAAATAATGATCGTTTTTCACAAAAATATTTAACTTTTATTATTGTAAATGTAGGTTATCTCAACGATGAAGATGGGCCATTTAAAGGATGAAGATGGATCCTCTAAAAAATAAAGTCATAATTTATAGGATTATAAATCTAACATATTTCGTGTGTCTTTCTTCTGTTTCATTGTTACTTTCCGTGTCTCCTGGGGCTGTTCTTCGTTCTTCCGTGCTGAAACATTGTCTTCGCTGCGGATTCACCATTTAGTACTGAATGCTATGTCTCCTCGAGACTTAGGTAATTATTTGCTTTTTTAACCAACGCATATTGACACACAACACACACAAGATAATCAATCTCATTGTTACGGTCAGTGACAAGACAGAATTTACACAAGATACAAAAAAAAAATTGGCTCATAAATTTATAAAAAAGAACATTGAAAAAATTTGAACTGACGGTAAAAAAAAAAACAAAATACTTTATTTTACAAAAAAAAAAATTCGAAATATGGCATAGATCATAGAAGTATTGTGTTTGACGAAGGACATTATTTTTCTTTAATTTTACAGTATTTTTTACAGTGATTTCTTTATTTTTACATGAAATGTTGTAAGTCGATAGAGTTCAATAAGTAAATGTCGACGTTATGTAACTAATGACGCAAAAATATAATATTATAAATAAAAGTAACAATAAGCTTATACTTGTATACGTATTAATTAACACACAGAGTTACATTCAGCACCAAGTACGCTACTATATGTTTTTTTCTAGTTATAATTTCGCACTTAGCTTTTAATTGTATTTAGAAGACTCTTGTAGCAAAAAAAAATATACGAAGCTTAAATACATTATACATAATTATACTAAGCGAAAAAGAGCGAGAGATATATTAATTTTAAAATGGTTGTATATAAGTTTTGTTGCTCCTCCACAAAAAATATATATTTGAAGACATAAGAAAAACATCTAGGGCTGACACACACAATATGGCATATACCTAACTCCTATTCGAAACATATTCATATTACATCGAGGAGCAATAAAAATGTTTATTAATCCCTAAGTCGAGAGTTTTCCCTGAAAGCTTATAATAAAATATGTGATAACGGCATAGCGATATAATATTATAAGAAACTTAATGAGCCTAGGCCTAAATAATGATATTGTAACTAACTTACGAGCCCGCACTACCTCACTACTCATACCGCACACTGGTAATTGCATTCGCACTGTAATAACAGACAAAACTTTCATTCTATTACCATACACTGCCGAGCAAAAATATGGGAAAGATTTCTCAGGAAAACTTTTAAACTAAATTAGAAAGTGGATGGATTTACTTTGCCTGCAGTGTTTTGTAACTGAATGTTTGACAGTTACTAGCACAATATTTTTTATTTTAGAACCAAATAGATGTATCTAAAACTAAGACTTCGCCGAAGAACGTCCTATATTTTGTTATTTCTTCAAAGAATTTTACCTTATCTAACAGTTACAAAGAACTCTATAAAGTGCACACCTAATTGATGTGATTTCTATACCGAAAATGAAAGCTAGCAAATCTGCAGCTATTTCTGGCCTTAACTGTACACTATATTGTGCTGGTAATTGTAGCAAACGTAAACACTTTAACTCAAGCAATTTGTTCAGCTTATTGCCGTATACTGAGATTTATTTCTTTCTTTTACAGAAAAAACGTCTCGAGGAGGTAAAGTAACGACGAGCAGCAATCGTTTAATGGACGATTTACACAATACACGTACAATTTATACACAAACTTATTGAACATACAATACACACTGAAACACACACAAAAACTTTACACGACCAATAGATTTGAAACATATTTTTTTCATGTACAAACACCGACACACATTCACATACCTACATACACTATATACAAAAAGTCAAGCACTTATACACACACATACAATACATGTACCTACTCGTTGTCATATCAGAACACCATAAATCCATAAACACCACACACAAACTAACTCACTAGTTAGGCAACTAATAAGAACACTCGTTACCAATGTCCACTCTCTCCAGGCGAAGAAGGCCAAACAGGCCGAGATCGACCGCAAGCGTGCTGAGGTGCGCAAGCGCATGGAGGAGGCCTCCAAAGCCAAGAAGGCTAAGAAGGGTTTCATGACACCTGAGAGGAAGAAGAAGCTCAGGGTAAGTAGAATTTAACAACTAAAGTGACCGATTTTTGAACACAATAGAATTGGTACCTATACTTAGTCCTCGGTTCATCTTCTAACAGTTGCTGCTGCGTAAGAAAGCCGCTGAGGAACTGAAGAAGGAGCAGGAACGCAAAGCGGCTGAGAGGAGGCGCATCATTGAAGAGAGGTGCGGCAAACCCAAGAACGTTGAGGATGCAAATGAAGGTAAATATCTGTTCAACACCCGCTACATCTATGATACCCCTAATCTGATCTTGTACATCCCTCACATGATATATTATAGCCAACAAGTGGACATATGTAAAGACCCCATACAATAAGCCATCATACACTTCACAACACGACGGTACCCACGTTCGTGTATCTCTCACATAGGCTCCACCATAAGCTACATTTGTACATGTGTTATGTCGAATTATAGATACGATTAGGAGGGTTTGCAAAGAATACCACGAACGCATCGGACAGCTTGAAGACGAAAAGTTCGATCTGGAATACATCGTTAAAAGAAAAGATATGGAGGTAGAGAGATGAGCTGCTGTCAACGAACAGCTCTCTTGTGCCGACTCACAAAACTTACAAAGACTTTACTTTCATATATTAAAAAAATTAACGTAACTTGTGATATGTCAAGTGGCGTGTTGTTCTTACTTCGTCAGCTGGTTTAACAAAGACTTTAATGGTGTGTTCGGCCGACAATCTCAGGCCTATCTGTCTAATGCGTTTCTCTATTTCTTCCAAACTTCATTTGATATCGTTGGTTTTATTTGCGTATACTCACTATCTTCTATATTTCCATCCTTAAACTTTCTTTCCACTCACACTGGCTAACTGATGGTCGATGGCGCGCGGTGCCGCCGCGGTGGTGGCGCGGGGTTCGGGTGTACACCGTGTACAATCTTCGGTACAACTGCGTACAGCGCGAGTAACTCTTGGTTGATGTTGTAGCGGCTCTCACGAGCATCATTACCGGTTACCATCAGCGTATCATCAAGCTTGAAGAGCAGAAGTACGATCACGAGGTGGAGGTGACCCGCAGAGCGCTCGAGGTCTGACCTGGTTTGGGAGCTACGCAATTTATATATTACGCTCTCGTTTGAGTAGTTCATGCCGATAATGTGACTAGTTTAAAATATTGTTATGTTTTCGCAGCAATATTATAATTGTCGATTTAAGGAGCTGAAAATAAATTATACCTTTCAACCTTAACCGTGTGGATAACAAAGTAAATTAAAAAACGCTGAAATAACAACGACCCGTTGTAGCAAATTCCAAAGCTGCAATAGATTCTGTAGATACTCTCATCGAGTTTTGAGTCAATAACAACATTGATTATGTTTCAGTAATAGTCCACCCACCTCAGTACTGATCATGTAGCTTCGCTTACGCTTTGTTCCTCCAGTCGAGGGTCCCATGTCGAGGTTACTACACAGCATCAACACAGAACCGTGAGACAGACTTCGGAGCGCCGAAAATGATTCAAAACTTAAAATGTGATTGTTTTTCTTTAGCGGAACTCCAGACCATTTGTCAAATGTACTGGCACAGAATATACAACCTTGAGGGGGATAAATATGAACTAGAACGAGCGATCGAAATTAGGAAAATGGAGGTAAACTACATAAATTAGGAATTGGGAATGCATATGACTGAACTGAATGAGTTGAATCTGATCTGATTTAGTTGTTACGACATGACATGATAGTTGTACGGCTCACCGCACACATGCACACGTCGCTCCGCGTCGTCAGGTCACTCACACCGATGCCCATGCTCATTCTGCTGGCTCAATAATATGTCTTTCCTTTTTCTATAGCAATGCTCAAGAGAATAATACAGGAGTATTATGACCGCTTGTATGTGTGTGAGGGCCAGAAGTGGGATTTGGAACATGAAGTCAGGAAAAGAGATTATGAGGTATTGACCAATACTTTATGACCATTGTGAATATCACAGTCATCGATTCTGTAACAAACGTGCGCGTGTAACAGTTCGTGTACATTGATAACGCTTTGTAAGTTTTCGGTTGTTTGTTGTTGAGTTGTAAATAACGGTGGAAGGTCGGTTCGTTAGTGGTGTATTGTAGAGCGCGTGTGATGTGTCGTAGTGGGGAGGGTCGCGGCGCGGGCGCACACCGCCCCGCCCACGGCAGGCGTGCGGTGCAAAATCGATCTCCGCCGGTCGCGTCATCTGACATGGAGCTTACACCATTAACTACACTAACTACAGTAACCGCCACCGGCGTAACAGTAACAACACTGCACTCAATCCTGGCGAGGGGGCCCGTCGCCTCACCGCTGCATGCCCGCGTAACTGTATCATCTATATTATGTATACTTGTTATATATTTATGTTATCAATAGCGCGGTCACGTCTCTTGTCAATCTATATTGTTCATGTATCGTCTATACGTATATGTATTTGTATATATTCGATTGATGTGTCGTGTCGGTCATCTCTCGATGTGCTTCTCATGCTCATCCCTACCTTGAGCCATCTCGTCACCAAACCGCTTACCAGCTAAAGCTTTGCCTGTTGCATGACGACTATATTATAATTTTAGGTAACAACTATCCCTTAAAATACCTATTAAACTCATATCTAAAATAGTATGGCACTTTAATAATAATAATTTAAAAAGTGTTCAAGTACATAATCAAGCATAATGATAATAGATGCATCCGCCAGTGTGACGCTTCATGTGTGGTGGCGAGCTTAGAGGCCTTACTGAATTTTCTCTTTTTTATGATAATAATTAGAGATACCGTTGAGGTGTAATTGGAACGCTGGACTGGTTCCTCTATTGGCACACGCAAGTGCATAGTGTAAGTGAAACTTCTTGTTCCAAATCTCCAACTTTTCACGTATGTGCCGTAATATTCCGCGCGACTTGTTTGCGTGTTCGGTTGCTGATATACCCCACAAACCTTTTGCAATACCTGTATACACCGAGTGTTTAAATTGAAAGTGCCATGCTCTGGTCGATGTTGCCCGCCCCCTCCCTGTCCGAGCCGACGTAGCGGCCGCTCGGAACGTTCGCGTCACTATCCGGGACACGGAGTGGTATATACTATGCTCACTTGCGAGTCCAAAGACACACAGTACCCACATCTGTATCTACATACATACCCACATTTGCAAGTCTGGATCGATTTTGCACCGTCATTCCATGATACACATTTTCTTCAACGTGGTACTCATACATTGATCGTCGATGTATACAGAATTGATTCCATCGCAACATACATATTAAATTAACTTGCATACCGACAAGCGCTCAATATGTTACAACTTCGATCACTGACTAGACTAGCGTTAGAAGCACAGTTGACTCTCAGCCGACGCGCGACGCACGATTCGATCGCAGCCGAAGCAGTACAATATTGTCAGCGCTCGTGTATATGTTGCACATGTATAATATCCTGCACATCTCTATGTACATTTGTGAATAAATCTAGATTGTTGAGGCACAGGAGCTGCAGGCGGCCAGCTACCAATCACGAGGCACGATAAGTAGATCTCTTGCACTAATATTGTCAGATGTACCTGTACTTATATAGCCCACGTTGAATTGTGTAATGTTTAGGCAAAGAGCACAGGTTTAAGATATATAGGAGGTCACAAACTTGATTCGGGATAGTAGTATAATAATGTTCCTACGACCACAGAAATTAAAACAAGACTTCAGCTCGCAAATAACACTGCCTAATATATGCTCAGCAGCTCTATATCTTGTTCTGTGCTTTTCTAGAATTAATATTTCGAATTCTTTTTCTTTTAATCTTGGTTATGGGTTTGATTTTGTGATTATTCTGAGTTTTTTAGTTTGGGAGCTTTCAATGTGACATAATTCTCAATGTGCATTGCATGAGGTTTCAGCTGTAAATTGAATCAACATTGCACAAGTTTGGACCTTCTGTTTGTCGTGTGTTACTTAGTTCTTAATTAATTAATGTGTGCACACACATTTGATATTTCAGTACTTTTGATGTAAATGAAACAAACTTGTGAAATGATTTCATTAAGTTATTTCATTAGTAGTTTGTATAATTTTTTCCTTTACATATATTAGTCTATCCGTATTTTATTTATCTTACCTATCTATAATATTTAATTTTATATCTACAATTGCATATTTAACTTCATTTAAAGATGGTTAATTATCTAATTTCATTTTTTTTAAATTTCATTTCAAAGACAACTAATGTATTTGATTCAAATCCTTCCCTAGTTTACCTGGAATGACAACAAAAGCTTCTCTTAAAGTTTTGTAGGCAGTATAACATTTCCTTATATCTCTATACATCTGCTTATATTTTATTAACTCGCCGTATTATTTTGGATGTTGATTTCTAAGACTACTTCTATTTTAACAGATCTCGGACCTGAACTCTCAAGTCAACGACCTCAGAGGCAAATTGTGAGTAACCTTATAATTTAGAAGGAATAGCAAAATTATGATAATCTCATGTAGTTATGGTTTTCCTTTCCGATTCGATTACAACAAGGTTCCCATTTACTGATTAGAGGAAAGGAGTAATCTTTAATATTTTCGAGTGCCGTAATTTTATTTTGTGTCAATAAAAAATGGCATCTGGATAAGGCATGCGCAACTCTTGAAATGAGGAAGGTTCAATCTGGATTCAAGAATAAAATGTGATTGAATATTCAGAATAAAAGCTCACTCGTAAGCGTACGGGTTTACGATAGGCCACTTTGACTCTTAAGAGTCCTAAGTGAATCCATATTTTATGAAAGAGTTTTAAAGCCAGCAAATGGGCAACTAAGGATATATATGTCTGTGAATAAAATTGCTCGGTGATATTATTCAAAGCCCGGTTAAGAGCTATGTTGCTACCGCGACTGGACTCTCTTTGTTACGGTCGCATTGTATCGCGGAGCGGCATTAAATATGAACACATACCGCAAAATACAAAGGACTCTGTACAATGTAAGCCGAATTCTAACTTCCTCGGTCCATAAAAAACCATTGGCTGAAAACGTGAACAAAAATAGATTAGAGATGTAATTCCAAAAATATCCAGTTTTAGGCAACCTTCGTATTCTCTTAGAGTACTCTAGCCCATCTGATGATGTGACGACTTAAGTATTTAGGTCAAATGGTCACGTCTTTGTCGAATCCTTATATTATGAGAAAATATTAATTATGTATCTTTAACTTCAGCGTCAAACCCACACTCAAGAAGGTGTCCAAATATGAGAACAAATTCGCCAAGCTCCAGAAGAAGGCCGCTGAATTCAACTTCCGTAACCAGTTGAAGGTCGTCAAAAAGAAGGAGTTCACCCTTGAAGAAGAAGACAAAGAGGTAAAATACTTGATACGATACATTTTTACGTATTTTAGATGATAATATTGATGGTAGTTTGAAATAAAATTCTAATAATGATATAGAAGCAATATTTTTGAATATCTTAGATAATATAGTTGAGAAGTATAAAGATAATGCTGATGTTAACAAGTAGGCTGTTGAGTCTAATAAGGCTGTCCACGGAGATACAAGTATTGCTACTAAACTTGCCGAATTGATTGTTCGTGTTCGCAGAACGAACCATGAAGTTTATGTTTGACATACTTATAACAATACTACACGATTCCTTACAACACCAGATACAATACCGACGTTTTCATACATAGTTCTTCTATGAAATTGTTACCGATACTGTAATAATATTAAACTTTCTGTCTAACATTCTTCAACTCGTAGTTTATTATTGGTTTCATCTTTTTTTTCTAAACACTTTGTATCTTTGAACTAAAACTCTTCTATTCTTCTATGAACATCATCATCATCTGCCTAGCCTTTCCCAACTATCTTGGGGTCGGCTTCTATTCTTCTATGAACCTTTTCTTCGAAAGTTTTCTCTATTTCATTAACTTCATAATTTATAATTGCTTCTACTACATTCAGTTCATGGGTTCGACTCCCGATGCCTACAGTACGTTTTAAACTATTAATTTTGTATTTATTAGTGGTAATGTTTAACAACAAGCTTCATTTACCTGATCATCTTCTACAGGCCAAGAAAGCGGAGAAAGCTGATTGGGCTATTGGAAAGAAGTAGACCATACATTAAAACTAACAGTCAATTTCTTACAATCATTCTCTACTGTTGAACAAATGATGACTTATTTTTTAACTACCCATTAATTTAATATAAATAAATCTTTCTTTTCTACGATATATCTTTTGAATTTCGTAAAAAATCCAAACCTGATAAAAACAAGGTGAGAAAGAGTTTGGATGACGCGTTAAATACAGCTTCAACTTTATGTAGTTGTGACTTGCCATCTTGTTATTAACATTTTAATTTAACTCCTCCCCGACCAAAGGCTTACGCTGCAAGTTTTTAACTTTAAAAATGAGTTTATTTCAGTATTCAGGTATTCCCCTGCAAAGCTTCGCCACTCCTCTAAAATAGGAACTTAAATTACACACCAAAACCTTTTCTTCTATTTATTTTAGTGACTAACTTTCTGGAATAAATCTGCAAATAGGTATTTGTTAAAATGTTGTGTAATTTGCGCTCAAGATCTTCAAAATACTTATCCACATTATCTATCTACACCTACACTCACGACATGGTTCGACCCGCATCACTCGCACATTCAGTTACTCTCACACATTTTGTCTATCTAACTATACACCAACTCTATGTAAACCTTCGAATCTTTGGAAATTGTAGCATTTTTTTAATTACTAATCATCTCAGTAGTTTGAGGCTAATTCCGTCGAACATATAGAAAAGAGGTACTCTTTTAATAAATAGAGTCGTTGTTGAGGTTGTCAAAGTAGAATAGAAACGAAAATAATATTGTTACAATATCATGATGCGATGTTCCACAGGGTGGCGCTGCAGCCAAGGTAAATAGAAAGTAAAACGACAACGCGTACCGACACGTTTTAATTTAGACGTTGCTCATACACGCGGCATGTTATATTTTCAGCACAGCTATGAGATGTACCGTTATTAGAGTGGCTACAATTACCTAGTTTATTTTTCACTGAAGCTGAAGATCTTTGCCAATTCAGACACATTAACTATTGGCAACAATTCGTTTTGTATATTTTATCCGTCCACCTGTGTTCAAGGGTGTATTGAAATTTATTTCTCGTTATTTCTCCTTTTGATGGATTTAGTTTTTCATAAGGAAAAATAACAAGGATAGCTGCGATTATGCTGCATTTTGGCCCCTTAGCAGATTTATTGTATAAAGCTTTTGTGTGATACCAACATGCGCTCCACAGTGCACAGACAACCCACACTTGTATTATAAAACGGTTATTTCTAGGTTGCTACACAAAACGCTTCGGTTTTCATAGAAAAGTTTTCTTAGATGTGTTATACCTACTTCAAAGCTTTGAAGTGTGTGCTTTACACGATTATTACCTACAATTCGCATACCTATTATTACATCAAACCATACGCCACTCACTGAGTCGTGATAATAATGTTACGCCTGTAATTTCGGCGTATGGTGCGGTGGGTCTGCTGAATAAAAGAGCACCAGTGATGGCTTTTGCCGAGAAAGAATGGTGTGAATTTTATTTGAAACATTTACATTTTTATAACACATAATCAATTACATTATAAATAAAAATTGCACCACACGTTCACTTGGTATTTTACAAAAGCATCTGTATATATTTTTATGAAACCTGCTTCATCAAAATTAAGCAGTTTGCTGATCGCGGGCGTATCTGGGAATATAGCCGCGATGCGCTATCCGCTTCGAAGAGAACCAATAAAACATGAATATTTATTAATGGAACCCTTTTTGTTTCCGCAGAAAAAACCAGACTGGTCCAAGGGCAAGCCAGGAGATCAGAAGGTAAAAGAGGAAGAGGTTGAGGCATGAACTGTTAATCACCCCCACCTACTATAAGACCTTTACTATATGTCAATTGACGATTGTTATTAACTATCAACACATTGTGATATACCTATCCTCTATGGTCAGTCTGCGCCGTGCGGATGTCATCCTGTAGGTATCTAGCAACAAATTCCTCCATTAAAATCTGTGTACTAGTCGATTGATTACATCCATTTCGAACATGTCAAGTAATTTTTTTATAATAATTTATTTATTAAATAATGTTTTTTGTAAGATAATACGTTTAATAAATTAATTTTCTGTACTGTATTACACTTAGTGGATGTCATTTGTGCCTCGTTTGTCCTGTATCCCTGTATATCCCTATGTGTCGTTGTAAACCTGACCAACAGCAGTATGAAATTCATTAATTTCAGATTTTGTTTGTAGTTTAATGAACATGTTCCATCGATTTTGTGTAGAGTAGTCGTGCTCCGGACACCGCGACTTCCAAGCGGACATCTTAAGAATCCAATATAACTGGTCTCTTGGAAAGCTGCACTCCTATTAAATGAGTATTTCAATGACACTGGAGTTCCTTTGAAGGACCCCGATAGACGCTGGAAATACGTCGATTTGCAGTAATATAATGAAAACTGTTCGTATTTTATAGGAACATTCCTAATCCATTTCGACGAATACGTAACCTTTGTAAGCTTTAAAATACGACAGATTTTATTCAGATTCAAAACTATAAACTTTTTCAAGAATTCGAGCCTCTTTAAATAATATTTTTTCACTTATTTGTAGACCCAAATATATTTAATTCGCATCAACACAATGAAAAACATAATATGAATCCCGCTGAAGGTGTTATCAACATAAGATATGAAGTGTATTGTTTTTTTATGTTTTTTACGGCTACACTTGATCCATTCATATCCCTTTCTGATCCTTTGTATCCCTGGAGTCCTTTCAATGTTATTGTTTGAAAAAAGGTAGACCAGTCTATGTTGTTTGGATTGTTATGTCTATGTAGATTAGATTATCGAGTACATGTGAATGTTTTTGTATCCTGTGTTGGTGGACATTGAACCCTGTATACGTAAAAAGTAAGTATATGAAGGAGGATTTGGGATCAATATTGGTAAGTAGAAAATATACATAGTGGAGATATATACACAGTCCTAACTTTGCATACATGATAATATCATATACATAGCTTCGTACATAAAGCACAATGTATAACCAAAAATTTAGAACTCGCATGATCTTCATGATTTTGATAATTGGATCAACATAGATATTGGATATGATATTGACACATTGGTAGAGAGCAAAAATGGGACTCAAAATGCTAAACTTAAGCCGCAATTTCATGAGTTGCGACTTCAAGCAGCAATAGGCTTACTGAACTGTCACAAATTGTTTTCGCTTAAAATAGTGTAGATGCTATAAAATGTCGAGACGATAATATATGAAAACACTGTCAATACTACCTAATGCCTAGGAGTATTTTGAAACTATATTAATATATAAATCGACGTCGAAATTAGAAAAGTTATTTTTTCAAACAAATGATTTATTTATTTATTATATACATACGCTACCATTACAGTGACTCAATTCGGTAGTGTGTAGTTAATTACCAGTTCATGGAATAATTTACAACATAGGATTTACAAATTACAAACATATCACGTGTAACGTTACCTTTGCGAACTTGCTCAGCGAACATGAGAAAATATCTATTCTGTAATTAAATTTAGAGTGCGCATTGTTCGCGTCAGAGGGACGTTATCCAACAGTTTAGTTACTAAATGTGGTAGTGATGGGTCGACTATGGGTTTCGAAAATTGTTGACTAGCTATAGTGACTAATAAACTATTGAATTGAACTATTGGTTGTATACATACTAGGAAATACGAAGTTTAATTTATTGTCGTAATGTCGTTCACCTTGTACTCTATGTACATCTATACTAATATTATAAAGAGGTAAAATTGGTTTGTTTGTATGTATGTAGGGGATAATCTCCGGAACAACCAGTCAGTTTAAAAAAAAAATATTTTATTGCATTTGATAGCCAAATTCTCGAGGAAGGTTATAAGCTATCTAACATCTCGCTACGATCCTTAGGAGTCGAGCAAAATGACAAAAAGTCAGAAAGAACACTAAGCGAAATTGTAGTAGTAGCACGGGCGAGCGATGGGATGGAAGCGATGGGCAGAAATTTCACGCGGACGAATGAAAGTAATTTGTTCAGAATCGTTTACTAAATCGATTTCTGTAATTTTTAATATAGGTAATATTTTATCCCAAAAATAATTAAAACTACGTAAATTACTGTCACACTTCCGCTGTACTGTCAAAACAAACCAAAATGGATGAAATACCCATTAAGCTAGACCCTTATAGGAATGCGACTGTGTGCATGCGTAGATTTGTAATGTGACCATAATTTTCTCCCACAATCAGTATAACTATTTTATTAAAAAAACAAAGTTTTTTACATAATAATAAAAATTCAGTGCATGTATTATGATTATAACATAATATTCTAATTGGGGTGTCCGGTAGTGTGCGTTAATTCCGGGACATGTTGTATAAAAGCAGTATATCTTTTAGATTTAAAGATAAAGTGAAGTTAATAAAATGTGGGGTTACTTCGAAACAAATTCAAACATAGGTCAAATATTTTCAAGTTCCAGTCCCAGGATAAACAAAAGAAAGGGAAAACAAAAGATCAAACTAAGATTGGGTATCTTAAAATAGGGGTCCCATGTGCAAAGGAACCTTTAACTTCCGGGGTTCAAACAGAATGCCCGCAGTTCAGTTACCTTGTGTAACTTTGATTACACCCTTACATAATATAGGTAAGTGGGTAAGAGAGGTGAAGAGTTAAGATCACAAGTTAGATTAGGTTGTCTGTTCCGATTTGGGAATATGTGCTTACTTAGACAAGCAATTTTCGTATTATTTGAAGTTATGTGCAAGCTCACGGTTTAAGGCAGAGAAATTGCTCCATAGCAATTTCTCTGCCTTAAACCGTGGCCAAATTATCGAATTTTCCATTCTGAGATTTTAAGAGACCATTTTTTTGCTAGTTGGCGTATTATGAGAAAAGTAGTTCCTTCAATAATGTTCATATATAATTATAGAGGTATGTGGAACAGGGTGTTCACTCATCCTCCATAGAAAAGGGAGGATCCTCCGATCAGGTGGGTATTGTGTCCGGTGGGCAACTGCCCGAGGAGTGATGTCGAGACGTTGTATATATTCTAGTTACAGTAAGCATACATTATATTTATTTAAAAAAAAAAATTGTAACAGTGGACCAATAAATTATTCTTAGTCGCTCAGTAAATGCTCCTTGCGCGATGCAGGATTTTACGTGACGTCAGTATGATGCGTAGTTCACATGTGACGGTGTAGATGCCGCCACATTCATTACTAAAGTTAGGTGTGCCTATAATAAGCTCTACTAAAACTAATCGATCTTAATTAATGAGATACAGAACCAAGACTAACTCGTTGGTTCTAGTGGTCGCAAGCGCTGAGCATGAGGTAGGTACTAGATTCGCTTCCCGGAAAAGTCTTTTCGGGCTTTTCAATTCATCTGGAATTTCTCAGTAGCGGCCCAGAGTCTAGATTTGTGCACGGTTAATGGTAATTATAATTAGACTCACCCCCTAAAATGGGACTTAAACATAACTTAATAAGTATAAGTCGAAATGTGGGTACTGTAATTAACTGCACCTCTGACTATCCGTTCGGGGAATACAGTCGTAACGATATGTTATATTACAACCAAGACTGTGTAATGTAGAATTAAAATGATCCCTGCATCATTCTGAAATCAGCACAGTAACATTTTATTGTTATGGTAGACATAAATACCGATAAAAATATAATAGATAATATTCTCGACATGTAATGCCATCAGTGATAAAGAATACAAATAAAAGGATTTAGTGTTATAGTCTCCAAAGAAGATAAAATATTTATATGAATTACATTGAAATGATAACAAAATTTATGAATGCTACACAAATCCACCACCATTTTCCACCTTTCAATGATAAGGATTACGCGACCATTCTCATGATTTTTCCCAGAGTGTCATTCCTGGCTTCTTCTAAAGGAAAACTATTTTGAAGCCTATCAATTTAATACATGCAAAAGCCAAAAGCCCAAAATATTACGCTTTAGCATTTGAAAATAAAAATAACAACTCTAAATTCTATTCATAAAAACCTTTTTATCTTTTACATTCGTGTTTAGTATATCAAACGCTTGTTCCACATCACAATCAAAGAGTTCCGAACTAAGTCCACTGCCTAGTTCACACGCCGATGTTACTTACCTACTTCGGATCCTTTCGGCAAGTCTCGAGTCTCGACGCAAGAGTCTCTTCTAAACTTACATCTCGAAAACTTTTGTGCGTCTCATAAAGCCTTCGTCTTTGACCTGAGAAAGCTTTGTACTTGTAATTTGCGTTATTTCTTCTGTTATTATTATAACATTTGTGGTTAAAAGTTAAAAGACTACGAATCTTGCGTTATTACTGGCTTCGTTAAAATGTTTGTTCTGTTATTTTCTTTTGATAAGTAGAGCTGATAGGGACTTAAAAGTTAACAAACAAATTAATCTCTTTTATACCGACCGGCTTCCAGTTTAACCGGATGCAGCTGAGTACACCAGTATTTTCCATGAAGCGACTGCCTATCTGACCTCCACAACCCAGTTACTGTGTAATACGAAACCCCTTGGTGAGACTGGTTGTCAGACTTTCGGGCTTCTGACGACCCTTAACGAATGTCAAATATCCACGAATGACAGTCGGGACCAACGGCTTAACGTGCTTTCTAAGGACGGACGGGTCTTGGTATGTAAAGATGGTCATCCATCCACGGACCAACCGCGGCAAGCGTAGCTTAACCTGATCGATCGACCGCGCGGCTGTTATTACTTAGCCACAGGCCCCTCTTACTTACTTAATTTGACCAAAATATATAGAAAGAAAATGATTGTAATTTTCTTTCTATCTATTTTGGTCCGTCAAAATATTATTCTAGATTAAGCTACTTAAATAAGTACCTATACTAACGGCCGAACCCAAAAACCGGTTTTCAGTCAAAGATCGATCGCTACTGATGGTAGTCAGTACAATCATTAACTGCCAGACAGTTAGCTACTGCCGATCTATTCTGTAAGATAAATCTCACAGTGAAAAGTTAGGTGAAGTGAGCTTAGAGTCAGCTGTCAAATAATCCCTAAGGTATATTTCCACCTGATGCTAATCAGGTAGAAAGATAGTTTAGTTCAAGCTCACTTCACCTAGATTTTCACGGTGAGATTTTTACAGAATAGATCGGCTGATATAGATTGTTGGGACGTTAAAACCAGAGACAAAACCTATCTAGGTTTTTCTACCTCCAGTATGCCAAAACTGGTGATAGATAGGTAATTGGGTTGGGCCACGGAATGGTAAGGGCTGACTTTTCAATCGTCAGATAAGTTTTATCTGAGTAATAAATATGACAGTGTGACAGTTTTTGTATAGAAAATATGACAAACCGCCATTTTATTCTTCAGATAAAAGTTATCGGGCAATTGAAAAATCAGCCTTAAATCAAATTAATGTCCGCAAAAAATGACCGAAATCTCAATATAATACCGACTGGATTTCATTATAAGCAAAATGAGCTGAACGAACACATAATTTGCTTTCGTAAAATGATAATAACAACTGTCTCTCACAAAATTAATAATTTCAGTACTGATTATGGACGACATTAACTTAATTGAGATGAATAAACAGTGAACTTAATGACAGGGTCGTATGAAAAATCAACAGAATACAGCGTGTTTTTAGTTTTACATTGTGATTTATTTTTACAACCATAATATGAATTCATTGCTTGGGACTGGTACAAAAAATGCTTTTGGCTACTATTTTCAACTTTTTATTATTTTTGTCATTTGTTGTCGCTAAATCAAAATGAATATCCTTTTTTTTCATCATTCGCTTGACTCTCTGCAACCATGATTAAGGCTCATCCAAAGATAACATGTATTTTCAAATTCAGCTTTGTGCATACATTCATGTGCTTTGAACATCATACGCTTCAACTTACTCCCTAGGGTGGCATATTTAGCAGACTAATGGTAGCATTACAGCACGATCATTTTCAGAATCATTTTAGCATTTAGTTTTGTACAGATTATTTTCATTCGCTTTTATCATAAATATTAGCTGTAACGTTCAGGGATTAACTTTTTGCTGGGACCACATGCAATACTCACATAATTGTTAGTCAAGTAGTAAAGACTATTGTTTTGTGCAAAATATTCGATGCGATACAATTTCGACAAACTGTGTTTGATTGTACAGTTCCACAATTTGTATATTGCACAGAACAATAACAATAAATTGTGGTTTCGGCGGCAGTCCTCTGCTCTAAGCATCATTAGTCATAACTATTGGCAAGCACTTAATTAAGACATTGTTTCTGGCTGAGCGCTTTATTATTAATACATGGCCGCTTCCTAATTGCATGTAGATCTAAGCCCCGTATTCATACAAACTAAAGTTGCATAACATTGTTGCAGCAACATAATTTCGTGTTGTGTTTTATGTTTCCGCAATACAAAAACATGTCAGTGAAATAATGTTGAGCAACTTTTGTTTCCCAAGATTCCGGGGCTGTATGCCGCACATGATATTATGGTTCTGGTGTTTTCGCAGGAGGGTGAGGCGGCTGCAGTGCCAGCAGAAGGGGCCCCACCTGCGGAAGGGGCGCCAGCTGCGCCTCCAGCTGAAGGAGCGGCCGCACCACCTGCAGAAGGGGCACCCGCGGCACCACCCGCGGAAGGAGCGCCTGCGCCCGCACCTCCGGCTGATGGCGCTGCGCCCGCACCTCCGGCTGATGGCGCTGCGCCCGCGGCTCCTGCTGAAGGTTAATAAGTTTTTCATTTGTATTATAGCTGCGATATGAGAGTAAACTGGCATTCATGCCAGTGCATGCAGTGCACTGCATGCTCGATTCATCGTAGACTTTATCCATCGCTTTCCATCAGGCGAGATCGTGGTCAATAGCAGGCCCATTTGGTTTTTTTTAAATGTTCCTTTTGTGCATTTTTCTATTGTGAATCGCGAAAATGGGCGCATACATTATATTCGCCACATGGCAGTATATGATGCCGCTTACCGCACAGACTTGGTCTCTCATTATAAAGTTCTAGGCGGTAAATGTGGGCGTGAAAGTGCGATATGTGACGAGAAATAGCTGAAATAACAACAGCATTCAATTTTAACATCATATTTAATATAGAAAATTATAAAATGATATAGTCTGCGGTTAAGATAAACAGTAAAATTTCCGTTATATCAATTAGTTCTTGGTAACAAGAAGCTTGTGTGCCAACCTACTTCTTTCGGATTTCAAATGAATTCGTCGTTTACAACACTCCAAGTAAAGCAATTATTTATGTTAAAGTAACTTTTCATTGCGGGATGGGCAGGATTCCAGGCGTTGTCAGCATGAGTGTCTGTTGCCGTTGGCGGTTCTCCAAATTACAGCAGTGTTGGAATTAATGTTCACGCTTCCACAGTTGTAGTTAAATAGACACAGAATCACAGATTAGCTAACCATTGTTTATGATACAACTGTTGTAATTGGGGAACAGGAATGTCTAAAGTCACCATGCTAAGAAAATGGGTCAGCGACGGGTGATATTGATGTGAATGCCCAACTAGATTCGAAACAAAATCGATAATCGATTGATGAACACTAGGTCGATCTGGGGGATTATCGACACCTCCAATTATACATTACAGTATTTTTTTAAATCTTGCTTCAGTTTTGGAAAGAGATGGAGCTATTATATAGGACATATAGCACCATCTTACTCTCACTCATCATTTAATGCTGACATGTTGATGATGCAGGTGCTCCCCCCGCGCCAGCGCCTCCAGCAGAGGGTGCTCCAGCTCCAGCTCCAGCTCCCGCTCCACCAGCAGAAGGTATATTACACTGTATATAGAATAACATTGACTTCTTACAATCTAAGTAAGACGGTACTATATACCAATGCACTTTCATTAAGGGGGAAGTATCAGAGTAGCTCGCGAAATTCATATTTTCATACGTTTTTTGCAATTGGTCAGTGTCAGGTTTTATTTTGAATAAAATATGATTCGCGACTGTAACCAGGGGCTTAAAAAGGTCACTTTAGCAGAATCATAATAAGATAACAATATGAATCAAATTAAAAATCGTAAAATGGTCACTAACTGACAATTCATAATATGATCCTTGTGCAATTCATATCACGCAATTTACCTGTTTGACAGTTTTGTATGGAAATTCGTAAAATGGTCCACCAATGTTTACAGCAAATATGATTGATATGAAAGGAATTGTAGGTGATTAAACTATTATGTGTAACCATTTAACGAAAATTAGAGGAATTCTGCTGGGAATTCAGGAAATGAACAGCTTTTAGAGGTATTGCTTAAAGTGGCCTTTTTGGCCCCCTGTATGTATTTACAGAGTTATAATCATTAATTAAACCCTTTAAGTTCTTATCCAATCTACATGATCTGACCAATGTCTGGACTTTAAAAGAGATCACTGAGTTTGTTTCGGCTTTTCTTCTTAGAGTAGTCAAATAGGAAAAGCCAACCTCAGCTAATTAAAAAAAAAAAAAATATGATTGACGTGTAAAAGTATTTGTCCAAACCTACTCACAGAAATAAATCATTTATAACCCTATTGATTGATATTTCATGAAATACTTAGTTACTGATCTGAAAATTGCAAAAAAAAAAAAAATAATTGAATTTCGCGGGCTATCCTGGCGCTTCCCCCTTAATATTAAAAAGTCTTTTGTGAGTGAAATTTCTTTAAGATTATTAAGGACTTTTAAATCCAACATACGATACCACCAAGGATATCGTTGTTTTGTTTCACGGTTATTGATGAACAAAAATATTAATTTATTTTATAATTAAAAATGTTTTCAGGTGCTCCAGCGCCCGCGCCTCCTGCCGATGCTGCACCTGCCCCTGCACCTGCCACTGAACCAGGTAATATTTATATCATCATACCATCGAAATGCCGCAAAATATTCTGTCGCTTGAAACCACAGCTTTAGTCATACTTTATTGGGGAATAGTGGTAATACCTCAGCAGTCCGTACCCTGCATCCGCTCCCATAAACGGCGAAATGTGGGTGTTGACCTTACCTAATCTAACCCTTCACGAAGTATGCGGCATACTGTTATGATAAAATAACGGGTGTAAAAAGACACTTAATGAAGCCGAGAGTCACTTTTACTCCCCGTCATTATAATATTTTTTTTTGTACTGGACAACTTACTTGTTACGGAGGTATTGAAGGGACAAAATTCCAACTTTTATTGACGTTTTTTTTTTTAGAAAAATAAGTTTATTAAGTTTATTTATAAATACCCTCACGACCCCCATACCTACTGTTGCATGCGCCCATAAGCACAATGTGTTGCGTGCGCACTACCCCAAATAGCAAATTTTCACAAGTCGTTTTCCAGCAATTATTTTTGTGCAATGTTACTTAGTTTGATTTACATAATGCGTATTTGGAGGCCATGTGACGAGTTTTAAATATTGACACCGGTTTACGTATGTGGAATAGATATAAGATGGGAGTACCTAATTTCAACTGTTCTCATAATTTCCAGCACCCGCCCCTGCGCCTGCGCCGCCGGCAGAGGCTCCTGCAGCGCCCCCACCAGTCGAAGGTAACTATTGTAATTTCATTATTAATGAAAATTTCTTACTAAACAAAGTGACTATGAACTTAAAACTCGTATATTTAAATGGCTATATTACGGCAAATTCACGTATTTTCCTGACTGTACTGTACTAGATGATTTACAAAAATAAGTTCAATTTGGATGACCTGTTAAACTGTAGTTAGAGTTTACAAAGTGGTGTATTAAAATGACTCTAGATAATTTTAAAGGATTCTCAAATCATCTGTTTCAATTAAGCCTATTGCAGTTTTTAAACGGTTAATTTAAACGTACGGTCAAGGAGCGATAAGCAATTCTCAAACGAATTCGTTTCCTCAGAGTACACATGCCAATTTAAATTGTTTTTATCATTCAAAATGTTGGTAATAACGTGGTCGGAAAAAAAACTAAGGGACAAGTAAAAGTTATCCTTAAGGATATATAGATAGATAGATAGATTAGGTATCTATAAAGGGCTAGTCATAATCTTAAGTACTTAAATTGGCTAAAGTGGCTCTATAGGGTAGCAAGGAAATTGACGCGCAAACTGTAACCATGAATTCAGCACATGAGATTAGACCCCGCAGCGTAGAAATTTTTCGTCGGTAATTAATATAAAAAAACATACATTTTGACCACACAGGTATTGCAATTTTCTATGAAACAGAACATTTTTTTTGATAACCTACGAATTTCTAGAATCATGTGGTGACTTCATGTCCTTTATAACTACTGCACTGGCCTGCAAAACTAAGTTCTACACTTTTAAAATTTCAATTTTTTCTAAACTATTGAAGCTAGAGATTTAAAATAAAAAACATTTTATAGCAAATTTTATCAGCTTTCTTTGAAACTAGTAAACTATACATTAGTAACATTTTTAACTTTAAAAAAAGATAAAACAATAAAAATACCTAGTCATTTTTAGCTTAGTGTCCAAAAACTCAATTAACATTAATTATAAGTATATTTTACATGTTATTTAATTTTTAATAACCGGTATTGCCTCCTCGGGCTCTGACTACAGCTTCAAGCCGGTTTGGCATACTGAATACGAGGTTTCGGAGCCGATGTTGGGGAATATTCTCCTATTCTTCAATCAGGGTCTGTTTTAGTTAAATTATGGATTTGGTAATAATACACTGGGTATTATTACCAAATCAATAATTTATCATTGAGCTTTACCATTTGAAAGAAAAGAAAGAAAAATAGGTTTATTTGTCACAGAAACACATGCATAGAAAAAGATAATTATAAGATAATTTGAGAAAAGATTTTTTTATTATTTAAGATAATTTGGATATTGATTATCATTCTCTTTTTCAGCATCCGCCTAAGAAGTGCATTGAAGGAGTTTACAACGGAGTCACATTATTATGAAAACATGTTAGATTCAAATGGGTAAAAATGTCTACAACATTCAATCATCTACAGCGTCATCCCGGCTGTATGCCTGGGCCCGCTTCAATAAAACACAATTTATTATTTTAATTTTTAAAAACATCACTAATATATTGGTATTTATAAATAATTACCATATTTATATCTACAACACTATCTTTGTTATTTTTATACGGTTTCGTCACTTTTGTGTAGATAATTTTGTATGATATAATAAAATAAACAGATAAATTAATAACATGAAACTTATTTTATTTGGGTACCAACCATAAGTGCCAAAGTACTTTATAAGTAACTACATTGTTAGTTACAAAAGTAGACCACTAAACTACTACATTGAAAGTAACAGAAGTTTGACATTTTAAAAGTTTAAAGTCGTTATGCGCTGTAACAAACCCAATTTATCGTATGCTTCAAATACTATAAATAAACTTTGTTGGAATAACATGGATTCATAAGCCTCCACTTTTCTGTGACCACAGATACACAGATGATAAGATACACAGATACAAAACTGTCTAACCCTGCGTCCTAATCAAAAACGATGTTGGCGCGAGTACGAGATCGACGCAATTGTTTGAATGAATTATGACGTACAACCGCGAGTGGATTGAACTTGCGGCTAGATTGATGAAATAAATTGTATATTCTGTAAATAGGATATCGGAAAACTTTTATACGTCATATGAAAAATAAATAAGTTAGATGGAGTCGATATTTCTTATCTTTCCCGAGAAGAAATTATGAAACAAAGTCAAGGGTCAAAGTGTCTGGTCGCGCAACGATTGTTTTTGGTTAGGACGCGGCCCACTATTTAATAATTTTCATCCAATGCCAAGCAAACTAATCCAAAAATACACATCATCCCCCATACACAATTAACGTAACCATTACATTTCTAGTTTCACTATGAAAACCCAACTATATTAGTCGGTAGAAAATAAGCCGGAGTCACAAAATAGACATGTGTTACAAGGGCCTAGTGTACCGTAATATCTCAACCCTTAATACTGGGATACAAGCCTGGGCAATTTGGACAACTCTTTGAGGTAAACTGCCCAGCGCTCCCTACTAGAACGTAATGTCGGGCTATTTCACTGAATTGCCCATTGAAGGGACTCTGTTCCCAGATTGCTCGGCATTCTTTGTAATTGATATGTCGGGTTTACTTGTTTGATTAAAGATGTTTATTTTTTTGTTTGTGTCGTGTATAGCTGAAGCTCTAGATGGCAGCTGAGGGTATAGGTACAAATCGTATAAATACTACTTATTATATAGATTTTGTTACATTAACTTGGATCGCTATTATGAGCAATAAAAAGCTCAAATCGTATGCAAAAGGGTCCGGATGGGCGTGAGCTCAGCATTGATAGCTCAATTTGGCTTGTTACGACCTCCCCCAAAGTGTCATCTTCAGATATTATTAAAACCTCATTACGTATTCAAAACAAGACTTCCATTAAACGAATCAACGTTAACGGGTCCCGTCCCAAGTTCCTGTGTTCACATACCTACCTAAGTATTTACGAAAAGGAACATTAAAAGGGTTCTCCGAGTGAAATCACCCGAGTGGAACAGCCTCAATAATTATCTCTCGTTTGTTTTATCTTTAACCTTATGTAGGTAATGAATGGTCACATTAAGTTTAATTAAAATGGGCTTTCTGTTGCATTGTAATGCCTGTAATCTCCCGTTTGATAAACAAAAATTTTGGGCCTTTTTATTCGTATCGTAGATAAGAAGGCCAATTCTCGTAATTTAAAACGTTCAAAATCTAGTCGCAGTCTCATCTCGGCGACAAACAAATGTCAAAAACTTGTCAAAATGTAGGGAAATTAGACGTATTTTTTGACATATTGAGACTGAGATCAGACTGTGAACGTTCTTAAAATTACGAGAATTGCCCCTCAGATACCTGAAGGCCAATTCCCGTAATTAAAAACGTTCAAAATTTAGTCGCAATCTTATCTCAGCGACAATCAATGTCATAAACTTGCCAAAAAAGTAGTGAAATTAGAGGTATTTTTGACAGATTGAGACTGCTATCAGACTGTGAATGTTCTCAAAATTACGAGAATTGCACCTCTGGTGTCTGATTTGAATAAATTCATTACTTTTATTGCACGTGTTCTCTGGGTTTCTCTGAGCACAGAGTCGTGGCGCATACTAAGGGGAAAAATCCCGAAATTTTGGTGCGTATGACAATGTAACAAATCATGCAAAAACATACATATGTAGGAGGCGGGACGCGTGCGTGACGAGATGTGATCGCAGTAGAATCAGAAGCAAATAAGCATTGAATTGTTATTTTTACTGAGATACTCGTGTTAGGTTTTATTTGATATAATAAAATTGTTATTCTTGCATGTTGATTGTATTACATATATTTTTACGTTTATTCGCACGAGCCTCGTATTTCTTGGAACATTGCTAGATCGCAGGCCCTCACCGTCTAAGCCTATAGAACTGCCCCGTTGGTCTCGTGGTTGCAAGCGCGACTGCTGAACGTGGGGTCCTGAGTTCGATTGCCAGGTCGGACAAACTGTTATTGCGTTTGCCATTAACAATTTCTTAGTAACAGTCCGGAGTTTGGAAGTTGGCGGTTTAATACCCCGTGCCTCGGAAAGCACGTAAAGCCGTTGGTCCTGCGCCTGATCTCTCTCCGATCGTGTCGGATTGCCGTCCCATCGGACTATGAGAGTAAAGGAACAGAGAGTGCACCTGTGTTTGCGCACACACTTGTGCATTATAATATTAACGGAGATTGGCCACCGTGGTCAGTCGGGAGACTATTATTATAATAGTAAGTTTACATTGATTTTTTTCAGGGAAGAATTTCTAATATCGTTGACAGAAGGCCTTAGCAGTGAGCGTAGTATGTAAAGATCGAAATGCTGGCAAAATGAGACATCATTTTATTTACGACAGTAACGAGTGTGTAACAGGTTGTAGGTAATACAGAAATACGAGTATCTTCCGTAATTAAGGGGATAAATGTAAAGTGCCAACGACCTTATTTAACTTGGTAAAGAACAATTTAACGCTTTTGAATGTATTTACTGTAGTTCATTATCATCTGCCTAGCCTTTTCCAAACTATGCTGGGGTCGGCTTCCAGTCTAACGGGATGTCTAGCTGAATACCAGTATTTTATATGGAGCGACTGCCTATCTGACCTCCCCAACCCAGTCACTGGGTAACACGATATCTGTTGGTAAGACTGGTGGGCACCCTTTTGGTCTTCTGACTACCCGTAACGACTGTCAAAGATCCACGAATGACAGCCGGAACCAACGGCTTAACGTGCTTTCCGAGGCATGGACGGGGCCCCATATGTAAGAGATGGTCACCCATCTACGAAGGAACCTTCGATTGACCCGTACGGCTGTTATTACTTAGCCACGAGCCCCTCATTTTATTTACTGTCGCCATCAAGCCAATAAGTGCAAAATTATTAAATGCATTGCCTAATCATTGAGAGTGATCTAGTCTATCTATTGTTTATACTAAATTCCTAGTTTATTGATCCCCTAGGTAATTACTTAGGATAGCGAATTAACTCCCACCTAGTACAGATGTTACCTGTAGTCTGAATATTAATTAAATGAACCTATTTCGAGGGAATATCAATTCCAGTTAGCCTCCAATCAAACCTAATTTTTTATAACCAGGGGGCCTACTCCGAAGTGCGAAGTGCGAATGTTCGGATCGGACCGACACATGGCCGAACTGAATATTATTGAAAAATGCGAAAAAAGTTCGGATCTGCTCAGTTGGGTCGCGACCATAGTCAATATTCGAAAGAGTATAGCAGTGTAGGATCGGAAACGACCGAACCAAATAGTAACTTCGTGGCAGGAAACGGCCGAATATTCGGCCGATACTACTTTGGAGTAGACCCTCTGTATAGGAACATTCATTTACAGAGTATAGACAAAGATTGACATTAAATACAATATACAAGCTAAGCTAAGGAGCAGTGGTGGCTCAGTAGTAACGGTCGCGACTTACGAGTTGCAGCTCGTAGGTTCGAACCCAGACAGGCGCTTTACTTTGTGTAAATTATTTAATCACCACTGCTCTCAAAACGGTGAAGGAAATCATCGTGAAGAAACCGGTGCGTCCTAGAACCAAAAATTCGAAGACATAAATTATATCTACCAACCCGCACTGGGCCCGCGTGGTGGATTACGGCTCACTCCCTCTCACAGAGAGGAGAACCTGTGTCCCAGCAGTGGGAACATTATAGGCTGATTACATACATGATAGAAGCTAACCGACCAAATCTAATTATTCTCAATCCCCTAAAATTAAGTAAACACACACACACCCTCCCACACACATCACACACACACACACATCACATTTTTGTGAGAAAATATTTACCCAAAAGATCAGCTTTATGCCCTTGATTATCAGGGGTACGCACTCTAAAAAGTAAGTCTGTATCCTAACGTCTAGCATATCCAATACTCTTCGTGTGACGTAGGGATGTAAGGACGTGCCCCGATTTTTATGCTAATCACGTTCCCCTGAATTGAGAGTTTGGTATTCCAGATTTTTAATAAAACCTCGAATTTTGGGCCAACGGATGTAATGCACATATATTATACCTACAGAAAAGTTTTGGTCTGAATTAAATAGATAGGTCTTTAAACGAAGGTTTTTTGGGTTCCCGAACTTTATGAAAAAAGTTAGTCGTTTATGTGGAAATTATGTGGCCCGTATAAAGTCTGAGAGCAGTGGAGGCCCCGTGGTAACGGCCATGACTTACGATTTGTAGATCGTGGGTTCGAACTCAAGTAGGCACCTTACTTTGTGTAGATTATTATTTCATTACGACTGCTCTCAAAACGGTGAAGGAAAACACAAAAAAATCGAAAACATGTGACATCCACCAACCCGTACAGGGCCCGCGTGGTGGAATATGGCCCAATCCCTCTTACAGAGAGGACGCCTGTGTCCCAGCAGTGGGAACATTTTTTTTAAGACGTTGCCACACACCAGGAATTTCTCCTGTATCGTGGGTGCGTTTACAAACATTTAAACTCACATACACAAACAGCCAGACCCGGAGCAACTACTTGTAGGCCATACAAATATGTGTATAAACTGGTATTATGGGCTATATTGTCGATACATGTCATGCTACTCAGTCTAGTCGGTTGATTTATTGATAATTTTAAGTTATAACACAGTAGTAGTTGCTCAAACTGTCGGGAGATGTTGCTATCGTCTAACCTGTTAATGTTAAAATCACCACATAGTATAACCTTTTTTCTTGTAAAACATATTTTATTTAATAAGTCCGTTAGTCTAGTGAAAAATAAGTCAATATATTCTTTGCCAATTTTTGGTGGTCGATAAATACATAATATTATAATTTTATGATCTATAAGTTCAATACCACTACTTTCAAATATATTAGTAATACTTAGACTTTTGGCTTCAGTAACCACTCTAAAGAACATCAACCAAAATGGGCCCAACCGTGAACACCCGTATTGGGAAAAAAGGAATTCATAAATAATTGAGTAATAATATTGACTGAACATTGGTCCCTATTCCGGAGTGTCAAAATAAATAATATTAAAAACGAATAAAAAAGATTTTTAATTGATTTGTATCTGTATGGTGACAGTTGCGGCGCGGCGTGCGGGGCGCGTAGATTTAGGGTTGCCTAAAGAATAAAATCACAGAAAAAATAATATCGATATTTTTGATATTTCGATTCGAGAGCTTCGAAACATTAAAATGTTTTCCTGGAAGACCAAACTTTGCTCTGGCTGTTGGAGGGTTCATCATCAGCATTACCATCATCATCTTAACCTTACTTATACAATAAAAATATATAGTTTACGTTGAACATTTTTTTTTTCGAGTTGGTAAAACTCAAAAAAAAAATGTGAAAACTCACTCAAAATCATCTATTTATTTCTCCCGCTCTAGGATGGAGCGGGAGGGCGTGTCAGACTTTTACTGACTAAAACCACACATGTGTCATTCTGCATTCAGTTGCCCCTTGCGTTCTAGAGCCACGGGTTTCCTTTTCAGAAATCCCCCGCGGCCCTAGCGAACATCGGCCCTGCTGGGCTCCTACGGTTTTGCTGACATCTCTTTGAGGCGCGCGTGGTACACTACGCGCCGTCGACAACTTGGGCTCGGTCCGGACAGTTACTGGTCAGCCGGGCGGTGAGCTACCCATTGCTCGTTGTCGTTGTCCGCAAGCCCGCGCCGAGAAACAAAACAGCACAGCGCGATGGAATCGATTTCAAATCGAGTGTTCGACTGACAGTGCAGAGAACTGGCAACACTGACCTAGACCCGATTGGCGCTCGATTTTCAAATTGTCAATGTCATTCGCTTTGCGTTTGCCGCTCTTTTTCGTATCGTATTGTGAATATTATTTCGACTTTAGCTATTTTTGACGACTTGTGCTGTTCAAAATGCATTCTGATGATTTTCTATCCGACGACCCCGGCTCACTCTCGGACTCAGTACCCGCTTCAAACGTTAACCCTGACATTTCTCCATATAATGAACCCGCTATACATAAAGACTTACGCGTCAACATGGACTTTCCGATTTTGCCTAGTGGATCTATACATTGTATAAATTGTGGTACTGAAATCACTCACAGGGAGGAGAAGACACATTGTTAATCTTGTGAAAGTGCAGCGAGTTATACGTACTGCAATGGATCGCACCGCAAGTGGTAAGTTCCAACTTCTGAGATGATTATGTACTTACATAATTGAATATTTGAGTTTGCTAAAAATCCATCACTAGTTAAAGGTTCTGGACGATCATTGTTTAAAGCTCTTTATTGCACTTAAATAAAAAATACATTTTTACAAGGACGATGGTCAGTGGGTATCTTAGGGGCGGAGTTTACGAAGTTAAGCTTATCTCTAGCAGAGATCTCTCGCAGTCAACCTGTGGGTGTAAGATAGCGTACAAACCCATTGTGGAATATAAAAAAATGTATGTAGGTATATGTCCGTTTCTTTTTTTTTTTTTAGACATTGCCCCACTCTAGGAATTTCTCCTGTATTGTGGGTGCGTTTACAAACATTTAAACTCACATACACAAACAGCCAGACCCGGAAAAACTACTTGTAGGTCATACAAATATTTGTTCCGTGCGGGAATCAAACCCGCGACACGCAGCGCAGTAGTCAATCGCTTAACCACTGCGCCAACCGTGCCGACTTTTTTTTTCGATCTTTGGCACACTCTTTAGCTGAACTGGCTTGGTTAATTAGAACATAAATGAGGTGTAGTATTGAAGTTTTTTTTTGTATTATTTAACCAACTTGATACAAAACTTCTTATCTATATGTTTTCTTTGTACTGTAAACCACTCAATAAAATTAATAATAGTGCAATATTTTTATGTTCATGTTCAAGCCCAAACGCCATACAATGTGGTGGATGTCCTTTATGGCTTGATTTTATAATTATGCAAGAACCTCCATTCCTATTATTTCGTGAGAAAGAGTCACCTAGGGTAAAATTAGGCATTTTTAGTAGTTTAGCATCTTCTACAGTCATATTATGCTCGGTAATGCAGAGAACGTCGACAGGGATGCAGTTAATATTTTCTCCTAATGAGTACAAATGAACCGTAAGCTCATCTATTTTAGTAAGTAGACCGTTAATGTTTTGATGAAGAATATTCATGTGTTTATAAACGAAAAAAATCATTACTCGCCGGAATATTCTCATTATCTAAATTTAAATTGTTTAGTTCTGTTTCCGTTAATGTCTGAGTACTTTTGTCAATAGCAGTAGGAGTTTTACTATGAGTGTTAAGTTTATGTTTGATATGTCTGTAATAGTTTTGCTTATAACCAGCTCTCAAAATTTCTCTAAGCAATAATTGTGATGTGTGTAGTGATAGAATGCACACAATGTGTATGTGTATAAACTGGTTAAATGTAAATAATCTTAAAATTAACTTAGAAAAAACTTGCTATATTTCGTTTGCTAATATAAATAAAAAACCAAAGAACCTAAACGTAAAATACAAAGGTGAAACTTTAAAAGAAGTTAAGACAACTAAATTTCTTGGTATACATATTGACTCTGCACTAAACTGGAAAATACAGATTGACCATGTTTGCAAAAAACTTAATCAGTTCTCATATGCCCTCTACATGTTAAGAAAAGTTGCAAATGAGAGTACTTTACTAAGTGTTTACCATGCATATGTAGGCTCCATACTAAAATACGGTATCCTATTCTGGGGTAATTCACCGAACAGAGAGTGTGCTCTAAAAGCACAAAAAAAGTGCATCAGAAGTATATGCGGATTGATACAGACTGATTCATGTAGACCAGTTTTCAAAAGGTTGGAAATCTTAACCCTACCTTCACTATACATATTTGAAGCGGCAATGATGATAAAACGCGATATAGATAATTATGAAACGATGAGAAGTGCGAGACACAAAACTGAACTTAAAGGCATTCAATGTAGAACAGTAAAATTTAAATCGAGTGTATTTGGTGCTGGAGTTAAAATCTATAACAAGCTACCAAACTGTATCAAGAATAACTCTTCATTAAAAGTTTTTAAATTAAAGCTAAAAGAATTTCTCCTATGTAAAGCATATTATTCAATTAATGAATTTCTAACAGACCGAATTATTGACTACACTTGATTTTGACTTATTTAATGTGAATACGACCGTAATAATTATGTCTTCTAATTAATGTTAGTATGAGGTTGACTAAAACTTGACATGTTGAACTTATTTTAATTTACTTTTTTTGTACTGATTTAATGTAAATCGCATGACCAAAATAATTATGTCTATTAATAATGTCTGATGAGGTTGACGAAAAATTGACATGGTATACTTATTTTTCTATTTTTATTTTTTGACTTATTTAACTAAATTGTATGTCCCTAATAATTGTGTAAAAATTATTGTAAAATAAGGTTGACTAAAACAGCCAATGCAATGGATAACAACCACCAACCAATTATGAGTGTAATTTATTATTATTCTTTATTTTAACATAACCAATAACATTGACATACCTAATACCTACTTATTAATATAAATATTGTACACCCCATGGGTATGTTACAGTGATTCATTTGTACTATTGTAAGATCTGTTTATTTACCTGTGACAAACAATAAATAAATGAATTTGAATTTGAATGAATTTGAATGAATTTGAATTGTGTTCCGTGCGGGAATCGAACCCGCGTGCCGTCAAATTTTAATTATAGGCTGATTATGTATAAAGTCTGATGAATTTATGTTAAAACTAGCTTCTGCCCGCGGCTTCGCCCGCGTGGATGTCGGAAATTATCCCACGGGAACGTGCTAACAGGATAAAATGTATGTGCTTCCCCAGGATGCCATCTATCTCTATGCCAAATCAGAAGTTCAGTGGTTTAGGCGTGAAAATGTATAATATACAGTTTCAAGTTCAAATCCTCCCCTTAAAAACTGAATTACCCCTTTTTGTCCCGTCAGTGGTAAATTTTCGACAAATTTACAAACTTATTATTAACCCTTTCGCGGACGGTACTCGATCGCGTGGTATATGTAGAATGACACATCAATTCTTCATACAAAATGGTTAGACGTTTATTGACGTCGAGTCGTATTTTTTCGATACATTTGGCCAATAGCGGCACTATCGTTATCTAACGTCAACGTTTATAGACGCTCAGTCATTGCCTGTACAGCAGGTCATTCTCATTGGTCTACAACGTTTATTGACGTCGAACGTATGCAAACGTCGTGCCGTGTTTGTAGGATACTGTAATATATAATATGCACACAACGTCTACAAACGTCCAACGTACGGAAACGTTCTGTCATATTTTATTGGTTTTATATGTTATTTAGAAGGACGACGTTAAGAAACGTCAGACACATATTTAACGTCGTGCCACATTCAGTGTCATATGTCTAAGGTTATATGTCACAACGTTCATAAACGTCCACCGTATGAAAACTTCATATATACTTCATATAAAAAAAATGTCATATTCAATGTTTATTTATATATCTGTATTACGTAAATCAAGTATGGGAGCGCTCCATTCTTCATCGATAGTACAAGCGCCTCTTACACTAGAAGGTAACTCAGGTTCTTCTCTTGGGCTATCTTGAGGTGAACGGTTCGTAGACGGTAACGCAAGATCATTTTGTCCAGGACGAGTATCAGTTTCATCAGGTCAATTTGCGATGACGGCCGAAGCTAAAGAAGAAAAAGCTGGCTCAGAATGATATCTTGACGAATGGCACACAGAAGGCGTCTCGGGTACCTCTGCATGATCAACTTGAAGCGAACCGTAAACAGGAGTTATTACAGAACCATCTCCTGATAAATGGGACACAGTAGGTGTTTCAGGTACCTCTAAATGGCTAACCTGAAGCGAATGGCACGGAGAAGGGGTCTCGGGAACAAGTACTTGGCCTGCATGAGGTGAATGCTGAATAGGAGCAGAATCATCTTTTGTAGAACGACTTTGTGAAGGAGACTTAAGCCTTGGTCTTTGCTGAACTTCTGGCAAAATATTATCGAAAGATGATGTTTCATATTTTTGGTTATCTAGACGCGAACAGCATGCAGAGTTGACTCAGGTTGATCTTGAGTTAAACGATTATCGGACGGTGACTTAGGCTCAATTGCATGGCTTACATGGCTACTAGGTGAATGATGCGTAGACTCTGGAGTGCTTTTAGATAAATGGTGTAAAGACGGCGATTTGGGTTCATTCTATGGCGAGATAAACGGCGAACAGAATCTAAATCAAGGTAGTCTTGAGGTGAACGGTGAACAGAACCTAAATCAGGATCAGCTTGAACTGGTGCACAGGCGGCAACTTAGGTTCATCCTCATGGGCACCTTGAGGTGAATAGCGAAGAGGACGTAACTCAGGATTATTTTGAGATAAACGGCGCATAGAACGTGATGCAGATTCGTCCTTGTAGTCGTTTTGAAGTAAATTTGTTACAGTATCATTAGATTGCCTTTTCAGTCGTTTAGCTAACTGAAATATTTCCGAGTCTGATGAATTTGCAATTTCATAATCAGATTCGTCATGTTGTTCGTTAGTACCCACATTATTCTCTGTCTCAGATAGATTGGATAGAGAACCTTGGCAACTAGAATGCGAGTCTTTATCATTGCTGTCGTCAAGATCTTCTGAGGCCTCTGAATCCGATTCTGAGCTCTGACTAAAAGACTCACTAAGGTTGCTGTCACTATAGGAATCTTCTTCACTGGGTTCATAATTATTGTCCGAACCGTACTCTCCGTCGTCTTCAAACGGGTCCCGAGCTGTTTGATCTGATGACCGATGTACAAATATTTTCATAGATTTTTTTTGCGTTTATCCATCTAAACAAGCAAGAAACACATTGATTAGATCCCTAGATTATGTACATTATCTTTCTGCTAGATAAACATCTAGTTACAACGTAATTTAGGTAGGTACCGGCGTAGAAAATCAAAGGAGCTTGTAGGTACTTACATTCTGTTATTACTCATTTAAAAATCCGTTTAAAAAATGAATTATAGCAAAATATAACTCTCTAAGGATAGTTTATATGTTTTTACATAACGTATAATAAATAAACAGTCATAATACTTACATTTTATGCAAAATCACTCTCAAAAACAACAGTAAAAGCAGCCGGTTCTCGGCAGCGCGCGCGCGCGTACCCCTAGGTTGACACTATCTGACTGAGGCAACGGGAATGTAGGGACGCAGGGGCGTATCATGGCGTCGTGCGTATTCTACGTACCACCAGCGCACGAGCAGGACGGCTTCTTTTTGAAGCACCAAGAATCATAATGTAATGTGACAGAACAATTTTGAAATGTTCATGCGTTGTGGCGGAAAGACGTAGCTAGTACAATTTTGTATTGCGAGTCAACGTGAGTAAACGGTCTGCTTAAAACAAGTAAATTAAAATAGACGTGGTAGTACGTTCTGTCACCACTCGTAGCTGTCTTGGAACGTATATACACGCCACCGCCCATGAAAGGGTTAATAGCTGTGCATTGCGGGTGACGTAACCTACGACAAACTTATTATTTGCGGTTGGAACACTAATCGGGTCTAGGGATCGAACCGCAAAATTAAGTTTGTTTTTTATTGTATATACTTTTCCGGCATAAAAAGTACCCAGTGTGGTGCCCAGGATATTAAAGAATACTTATACCAAGTTTCATCATAATCGAACCGGTAGTTTTTGCGTGATGCCTGAACAAGCAGACAGACAGACAGACAGACCGACAGACAGACAAAAATTTTTTTAATCACATTTTTGGGTTCGGTGTCGGTCTAGTAACACCCCCTGCCATTTATTTTTTTGATATTTTCAATGTACAGAATTTTCACTTCTACAGATTTATTATAAGTATAGATTATTTCCGATTCTGATGTTTTTAATTAAAGAGGTATGTGCAAAAGAGCAAAGCGTTAAAGTTATTCTCAACATATTTCAGCAAATTGGAATAATGTCGTGGGTGTTGCTAATTGGACTCAGAATAACCCAAATTACAATTTTACGTTATTATGTATTGCTGATGTCAAGTTTATTAGACTAGGTAGGTACCTACCTCTACTAATTAACATATCAATGATTGATTCAATCAAATTATACTACTGGGTGTAATAAAGTAACCACAGTCTGTTCCAAAAATATCTGGTGAAACTGTCAACAAATCCCGCACACTAATTGTGTTACACACCATCAATCACAATCTGAATAACTTTGAAGGATATTGCTAATTCATCCTATCCTAATAATATTATAAACGTGAAAGTTTGTGTGGATGGATGGATGGATGTTTGTTACTCTTTCACGCAAAAACTACTGAACGTATTTGGATGAAATTGGGCACACAGATGGTTTATAACCAGGATTAAAATAAAGGATACTTTTTATCCCGATATTCCCACGGGATCGAAACTTATGCGGGTGAAATCGCAGAGAGCGGCTAGTTGCTTCATATGTTCGAAAAAAAATCTGATCCATTTGTTTACATTTTCATCAGACACTTTTCGTACAGACCATACACAATAATTCATTTACGAAACTTAAAGCGTAATGATACTGTTCGCGATTGTACCTTCAAGTTTTCAGTCTAGCGTACAGTTGCACGCAAAAGGGGGAGAGGGACTAAGGGTTGTTACCCCTGGGACCTGAAGCTTGTTTGTAAAAGTATAATTAATGAACTGTTGAAACAACACCTGTTCAATAGTTGTTTTTTTTTATCTGTAGTAGGTATTGCTGACAAGGGTTGGTAATTAACTAATTACACTTATATACTACGATGTGTTTTGTACCGTGTTTTATTGTTGTAATTTGGAACAGACCATTTCTTGTCTCTCAGCATCGTCTGGTACTCTGGACTATTGTTCTCTTTGTGTGTGTTACATCTAAGTACTATTCTGCATTCAGTGAATGCTTGTGTATTTCATTCTGACCTGGTATTGTCTTCGGGAACGATAAAGATGTCTGGGTTGATAATAAAGTTGAAAACTTCGTAATTATTCATGTGGCGTTTGAATATTGTATTTTATGATCATCATTGTTTTGTTATCTATTTAATAGCTAATTTTAATTTTTTTTTATTGCTCTATTTCTTTTTGTTTGTTTTTTTATTTGCTGTTTTTGTAGACGCACCCACAACACAGGATAAACGTGTGGGGCCAAGTTTTTATAAAACAAAAGTTCCAATCTACATCTACCACCACCACCACCACCACCACTAGGCAATTTAACAGAAAACTCCTCCCCTAAGACGACCCACCGACCAAAGGGTTTGATTCCCACACTATTATAAATTCTAAACATCGAGATTCTAGTTTCCATAAATTATAGTATTGTATTATTTTATTACCTTGAACTTGCTGATGTTGTGCCAATTCCTACAACACGATAGGATAGTGCCAAATATCCCGTCGTTGATGTAAATCATAAGTATTTGTTACTTTATCGTTCCTTTTAACTTGAAATACGAGAATGTCTTCAATAACAAATAACTCAAAAGTATCACTTTCTCTTATTTAACGCGATTTTAGGAAATCTTTTCATGTTCGAGGTAGTTTGCAGTCATTTTTATTTGTTATATATTATATCTAAAATTAATTTGACCTATTCGACAAACGTGTCTGTCATGTTGCACTGATGATGATGGTACTGCGTTTAAGATAGCAGATGCACTAGCATACGATAACATCACGTAACGTGCATATAAGGAGTATGTTCATACAGCCTCTAAGCAACCAAGTTTTAATAAAGTTATTTTTCTCAGGTCGGGTCAGGTGTTAAGGGTTTTTCCATGAAGGGTTTCTGAGCTTGGAGTTTAGATTTATTCTCGACCCCCTCTTTTACATGCGAAATGGGGGTGGTGATACTATAGGTGCAGCACCTCACATGTGTGCAAAATACGCGCTTGGACGTAGGCGGACAACGTTATATAATATACAATACAATAGGTGCACCCCTGCATAACCCTTCGGGAACTACAGGCTGACGCATGTTATTAACAAAAATAACATATCATAACATTACTGATAATGATAAGCTATGTTATTTTTACTTAGAAAAAACTAAAGTAGAATTAGTAGAGGGCAACAAAGTCCGCATTGCTGTCGACAGTAAACACGGCAATGTTGCCAGTCTTTTCAAAACTTAGATCTATAGCAGTTTACCGAGCACTTAAATAGACGAATGGTCCACTTAACATACGCGTTCGTTTCCTGAAGGGTTACAAGGGCCAACCACAACATGTGCCGAGCGATCATAAAAATATATATTTAGACATAACTTCCCGAAACCTTTTGCCTTATAAACATATCATGGTCCCAAACGATGTTTCATTTTTAGTGGCCGTATTTATAACGATAGCCACCTAAAACGTAGTTTTTTTTTTTTTTGAGGATGGGAAATCATCAAATGACCCCTCCCGCTCTGGGTGGAGCAGAAGGGAGTGTCAGACTCTTACTGACTACGGCGGCCTACCTTAGTGCTAGCACAAACTGTGCGTCTTGTATAGCTGCAATAAAACGCAGAGTTGTCGTTAGCAACTGCATCTTGTCGCTGCGGATATGCCGCAGTGAGATAGTTAAAGCCGTGATATACGTATAGTTATATCCCTAGTAAGACAGTTATGAACCGCTTCCATATAACTATTTTGTGGTATAGGTATATACCTATGTCCCTAGGGATATAACTATATCACGGCTTCAACCATTTCACTGCGACAGATACACGCAGAGCTGTCGTTTGCTTCTGGGACTAGTCGTTACGATAGACGTCGTGCAGAAACTGATCATTGGAAAACATCGACAATGGTCGTTGTCGAGATTCGTAATACAAACACACGCACACCTTCCGCGCTCACAGCAAAACTCACGCTGACCTGTCGCATGTGACAGTCGTCGGGTGTGAGCTTGCTCCGTGCTTCTAGTAGCTGCGACATGCAGCGAGTGCATACGACTCCCCTTAGCCTATCGTTGCGACTTTGCAACTTGATGCTAAGTGTGTGGAGCATTGAACTAAAAATATATGAAAATTGTCGGCCGCAGCCTTTCGATGCACCTAGTCGGCGAGCTGTCATATTCGCATATCGCATAGTGTGCGCCATGTGTAATGGTAAGTGGTCACCGCCTTTGAATATCTGTAACACCAGAGCTATCGCAGATGCGTTGTCAGAGTCCAAGCTGCAATGTACCTACGTAACATGGGCCTCTAATTACATTGGCATATTTAGCTATTTTACAAACTGGATCACAGCAACACGGCTTGGCTCCAGAACTAGGTATGGTGGTAATCCGGACGAGCTTCTTCACAACAAGCTCTACTACCTACTAGTTAATTAAAGAAACAAAATAATCATCTGCCTAGCCTTTTACCAAATTGGGGTCGGCGAAAGAATATACCTACTCTTTCACGGCTTTTATGATAGAAAAGTTGCGCATAATAAATGAGGAAAGGCAATAACCTGCTCCTCTATTGTAGCTAAGACTTATGCGCTATTGTGCAGCTTCATAACAGCGTGTTATTGTTGTAGTTCTTATTAGCTTGCAAGCTTTGTATCGCCGCCGCGGGGGATTAGTTACACCCTGTAGCGGTGAAGTTGAGCCTGGCTTGGAAAATGAACTGGGGGTGTGGATTTCAAGAAGAAAGCCTGTTTAGATAGAATGTGTGTTATTTTGGGAGAACGTGTTAGACATAGAGTTACTAAAGGAAAACTATTTTATTTTTGTTTAATTATACTTTGAACTTTAGACTTTATTCTTCTTAAATACACATTAAATAAAATAAACAATAAAGTATCCTAACTGAACTAAATCTAACAACAAACTAAGTAATATATAGCGTCGAAAGAGTCCAAGTTACTAAAGATATATCTTTTATTAATTATTCAATTTTATTCGATCATCATTAACGCCTGGGTTCGAATCCCATCCTCGTCGCCAATGTGGTGTTCACTATGATCAGTTGTTAGGGGCTTGGGGTTTAGAGTAAAATCACAGAATCATCAGTAAGTACACAACAACTCAAGAGGCACGTCGAGTCGCCACAGGGGGCGCTACCATTGGGTTGTGTGCTACATTTAATAGTATATCACATCTGTAGTATAGTGTAAAGTGAAAGAACACTCAGATGTAGGTACATACAGCCTATCTCAGTTATAAACTATTTATTTAGATCCAAGGACCATTCTTCTGTTCATCTGAATACCTAAGTAAACATACATTAGGTCGAACTTCTCAACATATTCAAACAATAGCAAGAACAAGTTTCTGAATAAATGACAAGTTATTTCTGATGGAACATTTAGAGTAAATATATCTTATCCACCCACTTTCTGTTTTCATTGAAGAACTTAAGTTAGTGAATAATTTCAAGCACGTAGTCTATTTGTGTTTTATTGAAGAAAATTCACGTTCGTTGGATATTCATTTCAGTGGACATTTTCAATTCACTTGAAATATTACCTATTACAGATTATGCTTCTCTAAAATAAAGAAATATGTTTTTTATACTAACCGACTTCAAAAAAAAAATTAGAAGGATCTCAATACGGTTTTTTTTAATGTTTTCCTCAGAACTTCGTTATTTATTAGCCGATTTGCAAAATTCTTTTTTTATTTGAAATGGTATACTTTCATTGGTCTTTCTATGGGACCAATGAAAGCATACCCTTTCAAATAAAAAAAGATTTTTTTCAGTTTCATCAAAAACAGTTTAGTAGTCTGGTTTATAAACCAAAATTACTGGTAAAAATTACAACTTAAATTGAAAAAAAAAAAACAACCGACTTCCAAAAAAGACACTGCATAGTGATCGAAGCTTTAATTTCTGAAGTCGGTGGCAAACAACGAAAATTTGACGTTCAAAAAGTGCTGATTCTCTGCCTAATTACATACAGTCAAACTATACCGCTTGAACTTCATCGTCATATTTGCCGAAAAACATCCAATGCTGGGCATAGACATATCCCCAGAAACAATCGGCATTTGACGGCACGGTTGGCGCAGTGGTTAAGCGATTGACTGCTGCGCTGCGTGTCGTGGGTTCGATTCCCGCACGGAACAAATATTTGTATGACCTACATGTATTTGTTCCGAGTCTGGGTGTTTTTCTATCTATAATATGTATGTATTTACAAAAAAAAAAATGTATATAAGTAGTTTATCAGCCATCTTGTTACCATAACACAAGCATTAGGTTGCTTAGCTTAGGACTAGATGGCGCTGTGTGAAATGTCCAGGGATATTATTATTATTATTAAAAAAAATCTGTCTTGTACTGTTTAATTCCTTTAACGCGTCTAAATTGTAAGGCTTTATTATAAATTACACTTCATGTTTTAATTAAAGATTACAGGCAAAATATCAAACCCAATCTTGCTATTGTTGAAAAATAAGCCCTTTCCATCGTTCGCGACTTCAGAGCCCCGAGCAAACTTCATGCAAGACTAGCGTGTCTTACTGAAACCATGAGTACCTAGAGCTAAGTTTCGATTAAAGCTCACATTAAGTAGAACTGACTTTTACAACTTGCGTGAGATGACTCGAACGTTGAAAGGACTGTGAACTAGTAGAGCTAGGTTTAACATTGTGGTAGGTACATTGTAACGTTATAAAGTTCTATTTCTTTTAATGTATAACAAATTACATTAAATGACTATTTAAACAGTACATAAATTAAGCTATTTTAAGCGTTTTATTAGTTAGTTTAACATTTACTTACATTTGTTTACTTTTTATAAAACTAAATTGCCAGCGTTTATTCATCGCAGTGCGCGTGACCTTGGGGTTACCACAGGAGATCTCGTTTGTCAGCGAACCTCTGTTCCCGCCACGTCGTGCTCGCTTCGGGTCTGGCGAGTCCACCTGCACCTCCCGTGACGTCAGCAGAGTCAGCGTTGTACGATCGTTGGGGTCTTTGTCACACCAGGCTGAGCCAGGAGAGTACTGTGCTACTCCCAAGAGAAACTAAGTAAATCATAATGACCTCCCCACACCCTTTCTCTTTAATCTTGTATTTATAAAAATATACCTTTTTACGCGGTATAATTTATCTCCCACGTACACTTTTTCCGTCACAACATCTAGACTTGATGTTACTTATAGACCTTGTCTGACAAAGTCTACTTTTGGAATTAGAGGTTAATTAATTTCGTAACAGCAGCATTTAGTGGTTGAAGTTTAAAAATAATAAAAGTTTGTAAACAGCCGTGAGTGAGCTTGAAGTAAACAAACAGTTCCGCTGATGCTAGGGATTGACACTATTAACAAAGTTCACTCCACCTAAGTTTACACGGAGATATTTTTACTGAATAGGCCGGCTGATCAGTAACTGAGACCGATTTGAACCATACCTACTATTGAATATTGGAAAGTAATGTATCCTTTTGTTGCGACCTTTTTAAATATATTTACGGTTTTTTACTCTTTTTACTTGTTACAAAAATAAATGTCAGTTGTGTCAGCGATTCATAATTTTATTGGTCTACTAGCTGTTTCCCGCGACTTCGTCTGCGATCCAGGATGAAAAGTAGCCATGTCCTTCTCCAGATCATGGTCTACTCATGTGTCTTTCATCTAAATCCGTTCAGCAGTTTTAGCGTAAAAGCTTAATTCTTAAATTTTCTGCGCAACTTTCAAAAAAAAAAACCTTAAGAACCTTCTACAAAGTAATAGAAAACTTAAAAAAAAGATGGACGAAATCGTTAAAGTCGTTCTCAAGATGTGGCATGACCAAGGGAAATAGGGATTCATTTTTATACAACGTGGCGCTTTAATGGCGACATTAATTTAACACACGTATACGGTTTTGCGTTGTAGTTTTATGAATATATTTTAATTTAATTAAACATTAATATTTATTTATTAACAATTTTATAAAATAGCATCTTAGAGCAACCTGACTTAAAGAACTGTAGCGCAGGGGTCATTTGCCGGGGTCACGGATCATAACATCGCATCAATGTATAATTAAAACAATTAACGAGCAAAGATAAGGCGAATTGAAGGAAAGAGAGAGAGCCCTATGTCGGCGCGCGGCGCACGGTGGAAGTTTTCAAGTTACGATTTTTTTATGTTGTTATAATTTTTATGATTACTGGCCACTAGCCCTACCCGTGTGTTAAATTAATGTCGCCATTGTAGCACCACGTTGTATATACAGATAGATCAGAATACAGTCCATATTTTTGCCTACACCTTTCGTCATTTCACTCACTAAAGATAGACCCTGTGAGATAGACTGTCAATATTCAATAGTTTATTAGTATTTTTCCTTGACCTTTTTGTACCTACTAAAATGACTGATTTCCAAGCAAAGCGTCGTCGCGGTTCCTATGGAATGGAACAGGCAAACTCCACGGACCTTTTCAATCAGAATATTTTTTACAAAAAAGTTACGTCATTCATTTTAAAATTAATTCACCATTCAAGGTGACAATCAGTATTCAAATGTGAGCTAATAATGATGATGGTGTCTAAGTTAACTTCCACCAAATATCTTCATTACACTTAGTAGTTAAAATAGTAAATAAACCATGTGCGAATTAATGTCAGTCGTGAGTCATGTTGTGTCGCGGACTAATAGCTTATTAGACTAACCCTGTCACTACCCTCGGGTGCCGTAACGGACGACTAATTGCTTATATTTACGGGGCATAGGGTATTTACGGGTCGTTATTGTAATAACAACAAATTATTACACTATCGATTGGATGGCAGGGAAATAAATAATTTGTATGATTCGTTTGGAAACACTAAATTATGAAAATAAAGAGCGACTGACGGACTTCTGTTTCTATATCGAATAAAAATAAATTAATAAATTAAAGTAAAATTACTTGCAATTGCCTCAGCTGATGAATTCGGAGATTAAACGTAGGTAATGTAAATTAGAACAAATTTTGAATTGAAAATACAACTATCCCATAGCATTTTTTTTGCGACAGTTTTTAAATCTTACCTGCTCTAGTATTTTCGTCAGCACTGCACATTTTCTCCTGGAAAATGCAACAATTGTATTCATACACAAACAAAAGTATGGAAATATCTTGATGCGCTGTCCCCTGGCGGTAGGAGCTCATGTACAGGAGACAATGAGACAGGTAGATAGTTCTTATCAGTAGCCGTAATCAGAGAACATGACTACTTTTATAACAGACTTGCTTTTTCCAGAAAGATGTTCATAGCTAGCAAAATGGATTTTCTTATTTCTTGAGTGATAATATCTAAAAACATACCAAAAATCTGAGCTGAATTGCTTAAGCAAGCTAATCTCTTTAAGTGTTTCTTACATTTCGAGTTTCATAAAAGCTGTAGACATTTCTAGTTATATTTTTGAGCAAAGGCCTCTCTTTGCTTATCTTCAAAAGACTCGGCTGATTTTATAAAAAGTTGACGCTGTTCAGATTGAGTAATAAATCTTTTACGTAAGTAGATGTAGGTTGCTTAGTTTACAGACTTCAGCATTTGAAGCGCAATAAAGCCTTATAATGCTAACGGATGTAGTAATAATAATAGTAAGAAATTTGTTTCAGACGAAGTCCATGTACTGTTAGTAACACAAAAAACCTTAAAAAACTATTTGTAGCACAAACAAAAACAAATCCACAGAAAAAATAAATATCAAAAAATCAACATCACAAAGTGGCACCGCTCAGGAGTGCCAGTTTATGGTAAACCCTGGATGCGACCACCCACAGTGTGTAGTCGCATCCAGTAATGACTAGTATTTCCAGAGTTGGATTCGCCTATTGTGTTAAGTCTATCGAAATAGAAAGATCGTAACAGGTGGCGTTCTGTAGTTTCAGCCTACAGCCATTGGAAAAAGGGGTGAGTGTATAAATGTATGTTTGTATGCTATTTAAAGAACCTTCGATGATGCATTCAAAAAACTAAACTACGTAAGTTAGCTAGTTTAGATTTTTGCATGCACAAACAGCATCAATCATTCAAGCGTAGATACGATAAAATATTTGCACTCTCAGCATCACAATAGACTTGGAGTGCTATATTCGGCGACACGCCTCATCTACATCGAATATGTAGAAGCACTGCTAGTGACATCCGTTTTCTATTATACTCCTCGCCACATCCTGGGGTTTGTGCTCGTGTAATACGCAAGCCGGGGACACAATATTGTCGGAAAGCTTGAAGAATAATAATGGAGAAAAATCAGTTTCTTTTCTACGAAGTTTATATTTTACTTAACTAAAGGTTTTTACGATTCACCTACTTCTAGTTGAGGTTCCACTAGCATTCTTGGAGAATTACTATTTTAGGTATCTACCCGAATAATAAAAAAAATCCCGTCCTTCTCCAAGGCATGTTTTTTTTGCCCATTGAAACCCGTAGTTCTGGTAAGAAATTCAGAAATGCTTCGTCATAATTTTATTCTTTGTATATGTAAATGAAAATAGTACTCGTACTATCTATGAAGATCGTTATGATTAAACTACTCTCGTTAAAACTATGTAAATAAATGTTCGCCACAAGCCCGAAGCTCTTACCAGCGTAATACTTTATTAGCTTACATAATATAAAGGAGGAAATTGAAAGAACACAGAGTACACGAGCTGCTGTAATAACGAGAAAGTTGAGAACCTTTCCTCCATGCTTTTATTTATTACTTTAGTAACATAATACCTTTCCGTGCACCGCTGTTATTATTGTTCATAGTTGTTGCAAAACGATCACAAGGGTATTGATAACTCTTAGGTACAATTTACACAACGATAGTTGAGATGGGTGAGGCGCAGGCGTTTGTCCATTCCAAGACCCTTTTATGATATTTGAGATGTCCTCTGCAAATAGGTGGCATGCCGACGTGACGTGGAGACGTTTCTGAAAGATCGCCACGTTAGCATCTTGTCATTTCTGAGTGAATTGTAGTCCTAACTAACGCCCTTAGTATATAGTGGCAACTGTTGCCCATTAATAATATTCTGTAATATAGATCCTACACAATCTATCTCCGAAATTCATTTATTATTCAGAACTTCACGGTAAATAGAATGAATAATATTATCCAAAGAAAACTCATACAACTTTCTCTTCAATCTTTTGAGTTTTTTAAACTTTTGTCATTCAAGATTCAGAAGGCGATGTCTTCGAAAGTTCTATCATTTCTCGTTTGGTTTTTTGCATTGGAACGTTCCACAATTTTTTGCATTAACCTCGGAGAAGTTTCAGTCACAATGTTTCTAAATTGTGGTTTTCACTGAGCGTATCAAAGGCTTCGCGGAAACCATTTTGTTGGTTGACTTATGTTCAGTCCTCATGAAAGATTTGTATAAATAAAATTGTTACTGAAAAGAACGTTGTGCAAACACGACATTGACTGTTCAAATTAAGGTTTTAAAAAGATAAAAGGAAAAATTAAAAGAAAAATTACTGCACACAACCCTTTAGAAATTTTCATCTCTTTGACCCATACCTACCGATGGGTTAATTAATTTTCTTTTTTCAAAAGAAATAAGGAATCCTTTTGAATAGCTCCTTCACCAGCGAAGCTCAATGAAAGACGAACTTTCATTGAATGGTTGAAGACGATGGGGAGTGGACCGCTTGTGATTTTCACTTCGGGCTACACAGTACATAGTAGGTAGAACTCACAACATATAATGGAAAAACAATTTTAAAAGGGGCAATTATTATTTGTGTATAATACTAGAATTCTTGGGAAATCCGCTTCGGCAAAACCAGAAATTAATAACGAAGCAGGATTGCACAAATGATTAGAATTTCCTTGAAGAACAGTTCCAAGAACGCAGTTTCATAACAGTATTAATTATACAGTAGAGATGCCTGCAGCCATACTCGGTGAGTGGATAGCTTAAGTTGTGACTCGTCTAGGTTTCATTATGAGAGCGCTGTGGAATTTACATTGGGGAAAAATACATTAATTTAGTTTTGAAGGTTAGGAGAAAAATTATAAAATTAATTAGGTTTTCTAAGAAGGTACGTTATCTGAAAACAATTAAAATAAATGTTTTTTGGTTGAATTAAGTCTAAACGGTACTCAAACCTATTTTGATCTGTCGGCCTTAAAGACAAATGACAGGCGTGTGTGTGGTCTTGGTGTTAACTCCCAGGTCAGAAAAAGTTTTATTGTTGACACTTTCATCATAAAATTTGCCTCTTTCTACAAATGTTTGTTATGGTAAGTCTTATATAGCGGTTGGCCAACAATCTGTGGGTGCCAACATACTTATGTCTATATCAACATTATTACTATCATTTTTAGGCACACGTAGGTTATGTAAAATAAGTGTCATAAAGTTCTCCAAGTTGACAGGATCAAGATGGATGTTCAGAAAGTTGAAAGACCTAATTCAGAAAATGTCTTCCAAATTCTTTTTGTATCATTATTCATTATAATACTTACGTCAGAAGTTAGAAGTGTATCCTTAACGTGCGAATATTCTTTCTGTCTTTATTTTACCAGATGAGAATTTTTAGTGTTTGAATTTTTCTTTTTTAAAACGAGTCATTATCACAGTCTTTTGTGACAGGTTTTAAACCAAAGGAAATAAGGCAGGACACTGTAAATGACGTCAAAACGTTGGCATAACCGCAACCGTTTTAAAAGTTGAAATTAAAACTATTTTACCTTTTAAAACGCTTGCGGTTGAAAAAATGAAAATAAAACAATTTTACAAAATAGTTTTTATTCAAACGACTGGCAGGTTGAAAATATCCTTTGAAAAGCGTGTTTATTATTTTTCAAAGGCATGCACTTCATGTTAGTAGGTAGTCATTAACCAGGAGTATTTTGTATTTATTAAATTCACCAGTAGTTGCCAATAAATACCTAAAATAGGTTTTAAACAGTATTAACTGTGTACTATTACTGAGATAGGTATCTTGTTGATGATGTTTGTGATACAGTTTTTTGACTCTGTGCGCCTCAAAGGACGAACTTTGTTAACAACTTTGCTAACATACATTCAACTGTAAAGAAAACCACAACAAGCTCCCAATAAATCTCTTTCACACCTTAGTTCCACTATAAGGTAAAATGAATGACAATACCATTACACGGTACACCCCATTGCTTTTTCCGCCATTTTCCTTATCTCTCTTGCAGGCGAACGTGAAGGGTTATCGCGTAAACATAACCATGTTTCTTGGGGTCCGTAGCCCCGTAGCCCCTTAGCCCCCTAGCCCTGTAGGGGTGCAAACGAGATGTGAATGTATGGAAGTAAGAGGCGGTGAGGACTGTGTTCTCTGATCTTACGGATGCATTTTGGTCTCAGTGGAAGTATTAAATTGTTTAGTCGATTAAAGAAAGGATTCTATGTGTAGCTTGAAAGTCTTGTTTGGGTATTCATGTCAGGATGTTTAAAACTATTTCTATGATGTAATGTTGTTTTATGTTCATCATAGGTATAAGATAACATAGCTAATTGTAAACATAACTCTAAAGAAATAACAGGAAGTATTTGTAATGTATTGGAATATTCTCTCCCAATATTCTTAGGTATAATACGTTACATAGTAATTTTATGTACAGACGCCAGCCGGTCAAGCTACCCGAAACTGTCAAATTTTCCCAAAAAACCTTGAACCTTAATGCTTTAGCTCTAAAGTTGAAAATCTATTAAAGAAATTTGATAGATTGTAGTAGCTTGATATGCTGGCATCTGTACCTAAATAAACACAACTACGGGTTCAATTTTAAATGGAACGCTTTTGTATCAATAAAACCCTTTTCCATTAACTAAACGTCAAAGATATCCTCTATCATGAACAACTTTTCAATAAACTAGTAGTTCCGGCATTTGTTCTGGCAAATAATTTTCCTTTCCAGTGAGATAACGCAGTTTTGATTCCCATGGGAATAAGAACTTAAATTAATAGTAAGTTTTGGATTAAATTTTTTTGACTTTTAAACCAAAGACTGCATAGTTGACTGGTGCAGTTGAGTGTTTATTAAAAGGCAGTGCAGTATAATACAGTCAGATCTAAATATTCATATCTTGTTCTGCTTAGCAATAGGTAGTGGAGCAAGTGCGCTCACCAAGGGGTGGCTCGTTGGCTGCACTATGAAGTCGCTTTGACTGAGCACTCGGCTATCTCATGTTTAGTTCTTGGAGCTAAATGTCAAATGCTAATGAAACCGGCATGTCCTAGAACCAAAACTTCAAAGACACGGGACAGCCAAGAACCCGCACTGGGCTCGCGTGGTGGATTACGGCCCACTACCTCTCACCGAGAGTAGGCCTGTGTCCCAGCAGTGGGAACATTATAGGCTGATTATGGTCATGGTATGGAGCTAAATAAGACATTATTTTATAAATACATAGATAGATCCAAATCCGTTCCGTAGTTTTTGCGTGAATGAAGAACAAACATTCATCCATCCATCCATACAAACTTTCACATTTATAATATTAGTAGGATTTAGAAACAATATTGAACAGATTATTATTGGACGTAGACAACAGGTAGTTCAGTTTATTACGGAGCCTACCGAGACGCTTCGTGTAAAATACAGATATTTATTTGGAGGCCGGCCCCGACTTTGGGGAAGGTTGCAGATGGTACGTGACTTAGGACTCGCAAACCCAACTCATCTTTGAAGATAACTTTATGATACTGATTTGATAATAAATTTGGAGACAATGTTTGATTTCAGTACAATTTACGACAATTTCAATAAATATTTGGCAATACCACGAGTAAAATATATCTAGTACTGTAGGTATATCTGTATGAGAAATGTTGAAAAGTTTAGAGAATCCATTACAGTGTCACTTGTTGCGTAGTTTGGTGTTGTTCCAAATAGGTCATGGAGAAAACACCAAAATGTTTCCACAGTTATTTCTATAAAAGCTTATAAGAATAGAAACTCATATTTATTACTACTGGATTTTGTTGAAAGATTTTTAATTTGCTGACCTAAATAGCGGACAAAGAAAGTGCGTTGTTCAGAGCAAACTTCTACTATGACTGCAGTTTACACAAATCTCGTTCACTCAAGTACAATCTGTTTGCTAACTAAAATGTTCTAGGAATCGAACCCGCGACTAGTCTCATAGCACCCAATCGCTCAGCCATTGCGCCATTTTGCCATGAAATCTGCTGCTGCTTTCTGTCAGTCTTCAGAAGCCACCTGTGTCTGGGCCTACATAGTACATTTATGATCTAATACAATAGATACCACTGTATGTACATGGATCAATTGGCGGGTGGCCAAAATGGGAACTAACGCGGCCATCTTGTTTTTAGGGTTCCGTAACTCGAAAGGAAATAACGGAACCCTTATAGGATCACTTTGTTGTCCGCCCGTCCGTCTGTCTGTCAAGACCCTTTTTCTCAGGAACGCGTGGAGGTACAAAGTTGGAATTTATATCAAATACTCAGGTCTATTGACCCATGGAGCTGTGAAAAATCAAACTTCTAAGCCAACGCATTCAAAAGATACAGCCGTTTATGCCGCAAATTTTCGACACTCGCAAGGGAATCCAAACCTACAGGGTACTTCCCGTGAACTCAGAATCTTGAAATTTGGTTCGAAGTAACGTCTTATAGCACAGATAAAGAAAAAAATTGCGAAAACCGTAAATTTTTAGTTACATCATATAATAAAAATATTTTTAATAATTTTAAATTGTACGGAACCCTCGGTGCGCGAGTCCGACTCGCACTTGGGCGGTTTTTTTCAACACAATTTCTGTGACAATTCACAAATGTTTACCAACAACCCCTGTCAATGTCATTCAAGCGCCAAAATATCCTTGTAGCACTCTAGCCAAGATTGTTTTTTCAATATTTTCACTTACTTTACCGACCCGTACCTATTGTTTGAACTTCTTCAGTTCACAGCGAAACGCGACGTGTTAAATGTAATGTGCTTGACTCTAGATAGTCTCGCGTAAATCATTCGCTCCGGGGTTAAAGTAGGGACTGCTTAGATATTACTCCAGGGAGAGAAAAAGGATGAAATGTTTATAGAATATATTTTTTAATGCCTTCATCATCAGTATATTGTGTTGCTTTCAGCTGGTGTACATTGGTATCTTTGATTAAAGACGGTGGCGTCTAATCGAAGATTTCTTATCTTGATTCTCGGCCAATCTTATTCATTTATTTTTCATAAATCAATACGCAATGTAGTTTTTCTACCTACCAATATATATATCAATCAATCTTTCAGCTCAGCCTATCGCAGTTTCCTGTTGGACATAGGCTTCGTCGGGGCTGCGTCACCAAACCCTGTCCTCCGCTTTCGGCATCCAGACTGTCGCAGCCGCCTTTCAGTCCAACCAGCTGACGGGGGGTCCCAGCATATGTAACTATCATGAGCCATGAATGAATGGGTTATCAAAACCCTTTGTAACATAATGTACATACTCACAGTTATCTTCATTCATTCATTCTGTTACCGTTAGGCGCTGGTCTGATTATTCCTCACGACACGTTTTATTCACAATCAGCTCCAACTTTAACATGAGACTGCGACCATTTAGTGACATCCAAGGGTTGTTAATTTCGCCCACATTGATGGATATAATTTTTCCTATAGACACTATACTTCTAATACAAAATAACTATAGATTTTATTGTATTTTATTAATAATATATTTTATTGGAACAAAGTTCCTTATCGCGGGTTGCGAAAGGGGGCTAGACGGAAAAAATTAAGACCAAAAGTTGGAACGACACTTTTTGCTATAGTTGTAAGCCGTGCGGCGTGCGCGTGTTTCTCTGTCTGTCTCTCTCTCTTTGAACTTCGTTCCATCCGGGTGTCCCTTGACACCTCTCAAGTTTTTTATTATGACAGCTTTGCAGCAACGACGTTTAATACGTCGCCATGGCAACGTTCCTTTCAAATCCTTACCGGCCTGTATCTTTTTAGCTGAATAAACATGCAAACTTATGCAAAATGAAACACTGGCCATTTTCATATCACAAATTCATATTTTCTACACGATGTTATTCTACGAGTTGACTTAATAGATCCACGCAATGCAAGGATCAGTTCGGGTTTCGCCTCTAAAGCGAATAAAATATAAAGCCTGATACTCCAGGGCTACCTATCCCAGGAATACCCAACGCACCTCTCTGCTCCGGTACCTGTCAGACCCCGCCTACGCCTCCGTCCTCCGTCCTCTGTGAAGGGCTCCTATTGCTATTGGGCCGTGCCTCATCCGAGGGCCGTCTAACCTGGCGGGCTGACAGCATCCCCGCCGTGCCTCTCTCTCCTGCTGCCGTGCTGCGTCCTGTCCTGCTGCGTGGGCCCTCCTACGGGTGTCCTCCGTGCCGCACAAGCACCAGCACCTGCCCTCACCTGCACCAGCACCTGCACCAGCACCTGCACCTGTACCTGCACTTGTACCTGCTCCTGCACCTGGACCTGCAGCTGTACCTGCACCTGCCGCCAGCACCTGCCTCCCGTCTACCTCCTAGCTCCAGCTGTATCTCCACCTCAGCCTCCTCAACCCACCTATCACGCATCGTCATCCATACACCCCACTTCCACATACTACACACCACTCTTCAGTCATTTCCATCTTTTACTTGTAAATATATCTTAAAAAAAATTCTACCTCCCTTTCTTTAATTTAATCTTACCTTTAACTTTAAAGTTTAGGTTTTCTTGTCGCTACACGACAAATTATAGAAAACGAATGTCAAGAATTCTGCAACAAAAAAGGTAATTTCTAGAAACTTTCATCGATATGAAAGAAAATACTTATTATAGTAACAACTACTCACGTTGCGCAGTAAATTAATCTTCCCTTTGCTGGAAAATCCCGAGAAGCAGCAGGAAAGTCGAGTGAAAGCAGTATTGGTTGGCAACTATTTTTAGCAATTTTTTTTTTCCCGGAATAAGGTTAATTAACTTACTAAGGAAAATAAACATACATTTATTCATCGCAAAGACAAGGACGTATTATATAGGGGTATGAGGAACAGGGTGTAAAGTTCACTCATCCTCCATAGAAAAGGGAGGGTCCTCCGACCCGACGGGTATTGTGTCTGGAGGTCAACTGTCCAATGATTCATGTCGGGCCGTTGTATATATGCTAGTTACGCGATAAAGTCGGCTTGAAGATGCAGGATTTTGCGTGACGTCAGTATTATGAGTAGTTCGCATGTGGCGTTGTAGATACCGCTACAGACGCTACAGACCTACAGAATGTTTAGTAAAATGATATCCGATGCGATGTAAATAATAATTATATGCCTAGTATGTCATTCAGTACACTCTGTACAACCCTAGTTTGTTGATATAACTTATACGTTGCTGAAATTGACTGAATTACATTGCCTTGGATAAAACTCATGAAAGCTACTTCGCAAAAGAAATCCAAGACAGTCAATTGATTTTATTAAAATAAAATGTTCTCTTGCCCCTTTCTGCCTTCCTATCGGGATTTTTTGTTAACAATCTAAATACGTTAATGAAATGGGCGAGTTAAAAATACAGAAAAAAACAGAAGGCACTGGTATCACGGTCGGACTCATTGCAGTATTCCCTAATAATCCAAAATTGGGGAAAAAATCGAGAACAAATATAGGAAAATGAGAGCAAACAGCACATTTACATAATGCATATTTTTTTTACTATCTTCCTTAAGGAAAATTTACCTGTAATAGACTTTAGATAGAGGTACATAGGGAAAAACAAGGTGGCTCTACTGTGCACTTAAATACAGTTTTCAGTCTCAAAACGCACAACTCACACAATATTTCCAGAGAGAATGAGAAAACCAATTTACTTTAACTGGTTTCAGTATTGTATTAATCAATTCAAAGATATTTAATACGTTTGAAGGCGCTTCTCCAACGAGAAACAGGATCTTCATAAATAATTAGAATATTGCATTAATTTATTGGTATCGGAGGCAGGAATCTTATTCCACGTAAATAAATGTGATGATTTTCTTGTGAAAATTTGTTGCTTTGTAAATATTTCGAGGAAGCCAAGTGGCTTCCTCGAAATATTTTACTATAAGATTTTAAATAAATATTTGTTTCAAGTAAGTTCTTGACATAAATATTTATTTAAAATCATAATAAAACTTGTGTCTAATTTGACAGAGTGAAACTTTTTTAAAACGTACTTTTGAAGTGCAAAAAGCAATGTTTCTCATGTTTGACCGAACTTATTTGATTGTTTTGTCTGACACAGCAAAACACTTACGGTAATCCTTTGCGGGTTTTCCCTAGTTCTGTCGGTACTTCATTTACTGTAGAATATTACTTAGAAACCCACTATTGTGACGATACGAGACGCGACTGTATATAAATAATAAAACGAATGGTTGGAAAATCTTTACAGGAAATCTTACTTAATACACATAACAACTTTTAAAATTTTCACTCAATACAGATATTTTATTGAAATAAATATTAATACCTATACTTTTATTCTCGGTTACCTAACCTTTAGAAAAAAAAAGTAACTAAATAATAAAATAATATTTCACCCTAATAGGCACTTTAATCTTCAGCATAAAACAGTTAGCAGTTGTTAAAACGTCGGCTTTTAGAGCTGGTCTAGGCTGAAACTCGCTAATGAAAAAGTTTTCAGAATTTAACAACACTCCCGCGCTCATAGTGCTCGACAAAGTACTCCACAGAACATCACTAAATGTTTTGAATGGTCTTAATTAAGCAGGTATACCTAAATAATATAGTGTATTTTTTAGTTTTACTTACATTGAAAGCGTCGGTTTATTTTTTGATACCTGAAGTTATCTTTTCATTGCATTTTACGGTTGTTCCCAGCTACTTTCATTGCGCGAGTAAAGCGATTTACTTAGTATAAATAAACGTTCTTTGATCAAAACTTCTGAATCATAACGTAGATTGAAAATAAAATCTTGATATCCACTGAAAGAATTCACGTCTGAAAATTGTACCAAATACATGAAATGTTATCACTGCATATTGAATTTTATATCTTTACAATAAAGTTTGTTTTATTAGTTGTTCGGTGTCAAAGTGTTGACGTGTGTTGCGAATATGCGGCAGGCGCCAGCGACTGTTCCGCATTCTATTTGCAGTTGCAGGCGACTATCCAATATTTCCACGTATCGAACTAAAATATCATTTGTACACACTAATGTACGCCATGTGCAACAGCTGTCCTCGAGCATGTATTTAGTAATTTTAATCTCAAAATGTGAGAAGCAATCAAATCTTATGAGTATTTATCTGTTTACAATACGCGATGTTCTAAAAATGTTTTTCCAATATACTGCTTGCACTATATATTTTCGTCATTATCAGTATTATCTATAGATATCCGAGTATTATCAGTATTTCAGCCAGACAGAAAACTATAAAACTTTCTCTATTTGTCTGAAATTGCTCTTCGATACGCTAAGTACTTATGCCACTTGCACTATTAAAATAAGAACACACAGGCAAAGAAGTGGGTTGAACAGGCAGTTTTCACTCTATTTGAAAAAAAAAAATGTGGAAAGGGCTGCAAATTGCTTAACATTTTCGCTCACCCCGGGGGTGATGTGTGAATGTTAAGCAATTTTCAAACACATTCCTTCCCCACATAACGCGCGCATGTCACCATATCGAGCTGTCGTTTTCATTCGAATTGTTAGCAATACCTACCTAGTCGGAAAAATAAAAAGGTGCAAGTAAAAATGAACTTTAAGATGGTTAACATTTTCATAATATAATTAGGTACCTACATACCTAGTTAGATTTGCAGCAACTAGTTCAAACAAAATTTTAACAACGTCTCTATTCTCATAAACTGAATATAAACAATAGCTAGACGCTAATTATTTTAGCACAGAGCAGCTTAACATGAGATTATGATAATAGTTGGTGTAGTACACTCTACACAATTTGTCGGCGACTGGTCCGGTGGGGATCCTGAATAATTGCATCCCTATAACATGAGTGTGTTGTTTATACAACTCGCTAGAGGAAGATTAACTCTGGATAAAATGGTTTTGGCTCACCTAGATATTCCTGGATTTCAGTGTTTTGTGATGTGTCCCTTCTGTGTATACTGCAGTCTAACTGCCATGCTGTATTGGTTTGCGTTGAGGTTATTGTTGACTTTCCGAATGGTTGAAGAGAAATGTAACGACTTGCTTTTCAAAATGTGTTTATGTTCCTAATAAGTGATTAGGTAATTATTATTTTAATAGCATTGCTTGAATAGAGAAACCCCAAAATTCTCATAATGTGTCTACCAAAATACACCATAACTTTTACGTCAATTGACCATTACCATAGCGAATGACACCGTTGAAAACAAACTAAACAAAATAGACAAGACTTTGTGTTAATTTTATTGCAAAATTGCATTCTCGTAAAAAGAATTTGTAATTAACAATTTAAAATGAAAAACCCTTTGATATGTAAAATGTGAGAGTTCAACGGCAGAAATAGCAAAACAGTTATTTGCAAGCGTTTCATCGTTTTCGTAGTTGGCGGGCGTTTCACCAATGCTAATTTTAACCCTATTAAATATTTAATTACTGTGGCTTGTACTCCGTGCAAAGAATAAGGTGATAAAACATTCTGCACACTTCTTGCATTTAATAATACAACAAAGCAAATGCGTCCACTATGACACTATTTTTTATTTTTGTATTCGTCACACGTAGTCTGTGCTCGTCATGTACCTATGTCCTAGCAGGTTATTTTCGGAAGAGGTAGGTAGACATTTTAATAATAAACACCTACCCTCGGCTAAGACACTGAACCTAGTTTAACTTCTTTAAAAGTGTTGATTAACGGCCGGTACAGGTGTATGTACAAATAATGTTGCACCGCTAGTTTTAGGAGTATATATAACCAGTAGGTACCTACCCGCTACAATGGTATATATTATATAATATTACTCAGATATAATCTGTTATATAAAACAAATATATGTTATCGAAACTTGTAAATTACGATAAAAAAAACCTTTACAAACAAGTCGTTCCTTGGATATTGTAAGAGATAACTAAAGGGAATGGCTTGTTGCGGTGTTGCCTGGCAACAACCCTCGTTATTTATGGACCATTGTGGTTTTTTATACCAGCACCGAGCTGCATGAGCAGAGCTTTCAGTAGCTTTCATTAAGTACTTGCCTGTAATATCGCTTCATATTTTGTTAGTAGCAAGGTAAGTTTTTAATTTTGCAGGCTTGAGGGATTAAGTGGAGATAGTTACATTGTTTTGTTTTTTTTTTTAAGATGATCGGTTCTTATAATGGACAATTTCACGATATTAAATGAATTGCGTAGGTACTGATTAAGTTAAACATTTATCGTTGAATTAACTCAAAATTATCAATTACATGGGTTTTGAAAACCTACGTGTTCAAGGGAAATTCGTTTTGAAGTTGTGAATAACAGAAAATGGGAAATTCTGGGATTTCGTCACTCAGTTTTGTAATGAATTTCAGAATGTGCCACAAAAGAGCTTTTGTCTCCCTCGATTTATTTTAAAGCTCGTATTTGACATCTGAATTTTAAGTGGTTAATTTAATTAGAATATCAAAATGATTTGTTTACTGTGAAATTGTGTACATAATATATAATATTTCTGGTAATAATATTGTTATTGAATATTTTACATATTACATTTATTTTTCACATAAGTCGGTTAACACTTTAGTTGTATAAATCTTAATTATTGAGCAAAATATTCTTAAAAAACATATAGTAATAGAATATTTAAGAGTAATTAACTCTTTGCTATTACATGAAATAGAGAAAACCAATGTATCGCATCATTTTGTATCAATTTAGATGATTTGTAAAAGTAACAGTGTTAATTGACCTTTGTTGCTGACTGTACCTATAGAAATATGGATCATCCATTAAATGTAGGTACCTCTTCCGATATCATTCGTCTACTTCTGATACCAAAACTCAATTATAGTAATTAACTAATTAGAATTATATTTAGCCTTTCAACGATGAATGTTAGAATTAATATTTACCTTCATTCAAAATAGTTCACTTCAGAAATGATATCAAACTCCGTCCAAAAACTGAACGCAGGAGTCCTTCAAACTTTTTGCAAAATTTAATCAGTTATTCGAATAACGGAATATTTAGTTAGGAAGACCGGAGGCAAAGCACTCAGTTAACTATCTACGTTGTAATCTATTCTGTCATTTAGCTCGTTTAATTATACAGCCCCTATCCAGTGCCGAGGACAGGACATCTTTGATCCTTGAAGATTGCTTCGTCAGACTGAAAACCGTCTAAGAACGGTTCACTGAATAATCTTGTATCGATTGATTGATCTAAATATAACATAATTATAATATAACAGCGTCGGTTTAAGTCCCACGTAATTTACCCGAGCCTAAAGCCATTAGATAAACTATTGAATACAAATCTGTAATCTGTGCTGCTTCTGAGAAATTCCCATTAATTTAACACTTTGTCTGACCTGGAGATCGATCCAATGACACTCTGCTTAACAGTCGTGCTTGTAACTACTAGACTAACGAGATAAAATATACCTATGTACATTCAGCATGCTTCAAGAAATCGTAACCTAGTGGAAATGTAATATTTATTGTAAAGGAAAAAGACCCGCCTCGCTAGCGAACCGTCCCCGTTTCCAGCCCTTGAGTAGCGCTCCCACTTTCGATTTAATACTCACTACCAGTAGAACTGCTCAAAGGAAACGATTATATCTACGTACCTACCTAAGTAGTAGTACAGACCTTCTTAGAAAAGTATGCGCTTCGAGAATCATCGTCTGTCTTCGGAAATACAAACGCGTGATGATGATATATAATATACAGTAGTTACATCCATGGAAGTACCTACTTGCTCATTTTGTTTTACCATGATTATAAAACTATAGATTAACAACTCTATGGAATTTCAAAAACTTTTCAAAATTAAACGACCTATGACGATCTCTGATCTCTGATCGGAGTAGGTAGAATGACACAAAGAAAACTTCATACTAACGCGCAATAATAGATATAGACTATTTATGTATGTAAAAGCTTTGTCCCTAAGCTTCTAGCTTTTGACAAATGTTGCGAGGTTCGTGCTAATTCGGAAACACGAAGATTACCGAAGCGCATACCATTTCTGGTTAAACTGTACGTAACCAGTTCAGAACATTTCAATCGCGTTTCGCATACTAAGTGAACAGAAAACCAATATAACGTCTGTTGTGGTTATGTTTACTTAGAACTGTTTAGTTCAGAATTAGGGCTAAACCAATGTTTACCAAGCGTATTTATTTAAGGCCTAACAAGAAACTCATTAAATTACTAATTACCTAAGTATCTACTAGCCAACTGAGTCTATCTTCAGTCAACGTACAAAAAAAAATGTTTTGTACATAATGAAGAATATTCTGTCTATCTAAAAACAAAACAGAAGGCCAATTGTCGTAATTTTAAAACGTTCAAAACCTAGTCGCAGTCTCATCTTAAAAAAAACTTTGACAAGTTTTTAACATTTGTTTGTCGCCGAACAAATGTCAAAAACTTGTCAAAGTGTAGGGAAATTACAGGTATTTTTGACAGTTTGAGATCAGGGCCCGTATTCCCGTAATTTAAAACGTTCAAAATCTAGTCGCAGTGTCATCTCGGCGATAAACAAATGTGAAAAACTTGTCAAAATGTAGGGAAATTAGAAGTATTTTTTGATAGATTGAGACTGAGATCAGACTGTGAACGTTCTTAAAATTACGAGAATTACCCCTCTGACTGTGAACGTTCTTAAAATTATATAATAATAATAATAATATAATAATATCCCTGGACATATCACACAGCGCCATCTAGTCCCAAGCTAAGCAACCTAATGCTTGTGTTATGGTAACAAGATGGCTGATAAACTACTTATATACATTTTTTTTTGTAAATACATACATATTATAGATAGAAAATACCCAGACTCGGAACAAATACATGTAGGTCATACAAATATTTGTTCCGTGCGGGAATCGAACCCGCGACACGCAGCGCAGCAGTCAATCGCTTAACCACTGCGCCAACCGTGCCGTCAATTATGAGAATTGCCACTCTGGCGTTAAGTGAATAATGACTTAGGTACTTTACATCAAACTTGATTAATTTCCACTATTTTTGTTTTTCTTTATCATTATTTATTCATGTTTTAAGTAGGTAGTTAAATACGAGTAATAAGCAGACTTTTCTCTTCATACTAAAAAGCTTTAAATGGGCTGAAAAGCGGATCTTGTTAGCGGAGTTTTAGGATGAAGGATATTATGGAAGTGACAGCAATCCTCAAATAGTTATAACCCAAAACAAGCAAAGGATGCTTAACTAATGAAACGAAGTTAGAGTGACTGAATTCTTGGCTAAATCACTTACCTAGTAAGTCCTACGAGTATATAGCAAAAGTCTGAGACTTGGTGAGACTTCAGACATCGCAGGCATTCTTAGGCGGATCGTTCAGCCGGAATGAACGCGATCCTCGTAGCCCGGGCTCCTCGCTGCCATTCTCGATTTAAGTCTTGAAATGAAATCGTTTTCTAGGAAAAAGGCATTCCTGTTAGTTATTTAATGCGGCTTGAAAATGCTTCAAAAATATTCCGTAGCTCTCTTCGCACCTTTGCTCAGCTTGAAGAGAAGAGATTCAAGTACTATTGTTATTTAATCAATATTCAATCTATTAAAGTCAAAGAGATTTAAACTAAGTATCTATAATACGTATGTATTTACAAAAAAAAAATGTAAAATGACGACACGGTTGGCGCAGTGGTTAAGCGATTGACTGCTGCGCTGCGTGTCGCGGGTTCGATTCCCGCACGGAACAAATATTTGTATGACCTACATGTATTTGTTCCGAGTCTGGGTGTTTTTCTATCTATAATATGTAGGTATGTATTTACAAAAAAAAATGTATATAAGTAGTTTATCAGCCATCTTGTTACCATAACACAAGCATTAGGTTGCTTAGCTTGGGACTAGATGGCGCTGTGTGAAATGTCCAGGGATATTATTATTATTATTTGTTGGTATACATTTTTGTATCTCGGCACTGATCTGCCGGTTTTTTTAGGGTAATACGGGCCAAAGTCAAGTGCTACCCCTGAGAGTACTAACCTAAGTGATAATTGATGATGATATAATTATTATTATCAGCCATCTTGTTACCATAACACAAGCATTAGGTTGCTTAGCTTGGGAATAGATGGCGCTGTGCGAAATGTCCAGGTATATTATTATTATTATTTAATGTCTTTGATTAAAGTCTTATGTTTGATTTTGGATTGGTTATAATTGGTTTTGTTTTTTTGTTTGGTTTCAAGGGGTTCTATTTGACCGTTAAGAATGATGGTAAAACAAGCTTTCGCCTCACTTGCTATACAAGGTGGAGACAACAATACGACAATAAATTAAACTGCTTATATCTAATGACGTTCGCAGTCTGCATACAAGAAAAATCAATAATAATAATAATATAATAATATCCCTGGACATTTCACACAGCGCCATCTAGTCCCAAGCTAAGCAACCTAATGCTTGTGTTATGGTAACAAGATGGCTGATAAACTACTTATATACATATTTTTTTTGTAAATACATACATATTATAGATAGAAAAACACCCAGACTCAGAACAAATACATGTAGGACTTACAAATATTTGTTCTGTGCGGGAATCGAACCCGCGACACGCAGCGCAGCAGTCCGATCGCTCAGCCACTGCGCTAACCGTGTTGTCGTCAAATCAAATATGTCCAATAGTTTAGTCACTATAGCTAGTCAAAGATTGGTAAAATCCATAGTCGACCCATGACTAATAATTAGTTTGTTTGAAAAAAATCCTATTTTAACTTTAATGTTTCAATTTATTTGATAGTTCCTAAATACTCTTCTTCTTCTTCTTCCTGCCCTTATCCCATGTTACTTGGGGTCGGCGCAACACGTTTTCTTCTTCCATTCTCCTCTGTCAGCCGTCACGCTATCATTCACTCCCTTTTCTTTCATATCATTCCTTACACAATCCATCCATCTTTTCTTCGGCCTTCCTTTACCTCTCCATCCATCAACATGTATATTCATCACTCATCAGTTCCTAAATACTCTTATGCATTAGTATTGCCAGTGTTTTCATTTATTGTCGTATTTTCATCTTCAAATTGTATATGCTAAAAGACACAAAACGGAACAAGCGTCTAAAAGGAATCCTATTATGATGCAAAACCAAGTCCCCTTAATACCCCTATCTACATGTTTGCAAGAGACGGAAGGCCGACCAGAATATTGATTAGTTCCACTAATTTATTTACGGAATCCTAAATGGTTGAAGCAAAAACGAACATGGAGAAAAATCTTATAAGTTTCTTTCGAGGTGGGTTTATTGAACGAAAGTCTACAGTAAATTGAAGAAATGAATGCTGTGTCAGCGACGGGGACAAATTCTCAAACCGCAAGACATATAAAATCGTATTCGGTGTCATTGGGCCCAATATGTCCCTGTGATATTTTCTCTTTATTTGATATTGAAACCGGCGAATAAACGAGAAATCTGCTCTCATTATCCACTGTTATTTGTTGTCTGTACATCAGTAGAGATTTTTCTGTTTTACTTAGAATTGAAAATACAAACTGTATTTATATAGGGACGTCTATTTATTTCTTTGTTTCGACTTCAAAGCTGGTTAGTAAATAGAAATACTTATGATGTAAAATAATTAACGCAAGAACTCATACATCCCAATTTGTAAAAAGCATGATGTAATGACCAAAACTTAATCGTTTGAAAGATAATTACTGTTAAGAAAATCGTGTTGACCCCAGCTTTACTTAATGCATTTAAAATTGTCTTATTGCCTTGAAATAACATTTAATTTTCTTCGATCGGTTCGATCGGTCAGTATGGTATAATACATATTTTTTTCTACAAAAACCTATATTAAATGTTACTGAATTAGATTCAGTAGTCAATTATGAATCAAATACTTTTAGGACTGGCGTTTATTCTTTGATATATCAATTTATTTCTGAGGAACTTGTTTTTGAACATGAGCGAGTTCACATACCCGAAACTATCAATTATTTGATCATTCGAAACTATCAATTACCTGTTGGAGAAACAGATTTTAACTACTTTAAGCCCTGCGCATTTACTGGTCCAATCTACCAACTTTTAAATAAATCATAGAAGGTGATAAGCGAAGGTTTTATACAGACATCTTCTGTAAAGAGATAAAAAGGGGCTACTCGTAATCGGCTCAATGTTGATACAAAAACGGGCCCTGGCATGAAGCCAAGTTAACGCCTAAACAACATAGAACGTCCATGCTTATCGTGAACTTTTTAGCCCTTTTTCGAGGAAAAACGTGTCGTGCTAAAAGTCAGTTCATGTGACATAACCAATTCTGCTTTGCATAATCAGCCTATAATGTTCCCACTGCTGGGACACAGGTCTCCTCTTTGTCAGAGGGATGAATCTACCACGTGGACCCAGTGCGGGTTGGTAGATGTCACATGTCTTCAAATTTTTGGTTCTCGGACACGCCGGTTTCCTCACAATGTTTTCCTTCACCGTTTTAAAAGCTGTGGTGATGAAATTATTTACACAAAGTAAAAAGTCTACTTGGGTTCGAACCAAGGACCTACAATTCGTAAGTCGGGACAGTCCTCCAGTTACCACTGGCCTACCATTGCACTGCAAACCATTCTGCTTTGCACCTAGCGTTAATTTGAACGAAAAAAAAAGTACCGAAATGGCGTCAACATTGAATTAAAACACGTCCACCAAACGCTACCTATAAAAATTTACATAAGAACTTGTAAATGCAGCAAATTCATTGACATGCAAAAAGCTTCTTGCTCTAATAACATCCTCACGAGTAAAAACACAAAGAGCAAATAACAAAGAAAAAGAAAGAAAGAAAAATACCACTGTGTCTTTTTTATGTCGACCACGTTAAGAATATCCCCCGAGTTCGTCGCTTGCACGTTTAAAGACGAAATTACCGACTTCTCTCAGCATGCAAAGAGGTACCCAATGTCTCCTTAGACATATCAGCCTCGTTTTAACTTGATTGTCCAACTAAATCCACATTTTTATTCCGGACTAGCCAACTTTCTTCCTCCTTTTAAACGGCTTCACGCCAAAGAGTTTAAGCCGCTGAAGTCTGCACTTATATAGTCTTGCCATAAATAACGGGAGCTTGTTCAGTAGTTCGAGATGAAAAGTAGTGGGTAATCCTACAACAACTTTTAAAGCATTTCATAAACTATCTTCGTGGCATAAGAAGTACTAGCCTCTGCTCGTGACTTCGTCTGCGTGATATTTCTTGTTCTCCGACCCACCTAGAAGTTCTAACGTGATGTTAAATATATAAAACCTATGGCCTTTCTCAATAATTGGGTTATCAAATGCAAGAATAATTATATCTCGTTCAAACAAACAAACTCAACTATATTATTAGTATAGATTATAGAGTCCCCGTAATAAGAGACTTGATTAATATCTCAACTGATGCAAAATAAGTCGGAAACGCGATATCTTCCACATTTCTCCAGGAACAGAAAATCCCCTTATAATAAATCTTTGTCTGGTAGTTACAGATCGAGATTGTCTCGCTAATAAATCACGTTACAACTTCTACATCAGTGTGCTAAATAGAATTGAATAACTAAACGTCAGTTCAGGAGTATCTACCAATCTGGCGCCATATAAAGTCAGCCCACCTAAAGAAACGGCAAGAAATAGTTAAGGCAACGGACTACTAGGCTATCAATGACCCATAAGTCCTCAAATATAGAGCCGATCCATAAAAGAGCAATCGTTTTGCCTTATTAGTAGTAGATGTACGAGTATAGGACAATTGCGGCACGATTACCATTGTTATGGCGTTTTTACCAGTGTAAGTTGACCTTTGGCTTAAAACATATCGCCTCCTAATAAATCAGGTTTCCGCTTAGAGTGGGGGGCGGGGCGGGTCAGTAACGTTGGCACTATGTGCACTATATTATGACACGGATATAGAAGACATAAAACGTAGCGGGAAACGGTTTAATGTTATCAAAATTATGGTGAAGTGGGTAAGTGTAACTATGAAGCTATTGCAATTATTTATTAACGGTTTAGTTAGTTACTACTTCATTGTTACAAGTAGGAATAGGCGCTACGTAATAGCTGTATCTATTTATGTACACACATAACAACTTGTTTAAGAATAAAAGGACAATCAAAATCCATAAAATCAAAACAATTATCATTCTTTTTCTTTATGATACTTTTTTATTTTTTTTAACTAGTAGGTAGTCTGCCTATTTCTGTTGTATGTATAATATTGAACATTTTATAAATCAAGTCTTCACGCTTACATTTAATAAAGGTGTCCATTTCCTAGATAGAATAATTAATTTTATTGCTTTCAATTCAACAAAAAAGTTCTTGGATATTTTTTTTTTTTATATAAAACGTTGCCCCACACTAGGAATTACTCCAGTATCGTGGGTGCGTAAACATTTAAACTCACATACACAAACAGCCAGACCCGGAACGACTATCTGTAGGCAATACAAATATTTGTTTCGTGCAGGAATCGAACCCGCGACACGCAGCGCAGCAGTTGATCGCTCAGCCACTGCGCCAACATGATTGTGTCGTCAAATTGTATTAATATTAATTAACTTCGTTATTAGAGCTCCCGCAGACATACAATTGTAAGTTGGCCGAGTAAATTGCAGAGTATACTGATAGGTGTAATTACTTGTGCTAGCCCACACATCTTCTCCAACTAAATCATCCTACTAATTAATTGGACACTGATCGTATCAGAATCCAGATTCACTTCCGATTACGCTTCCGATACGGCTTGTAACCAATAAAATAAAGTTGATCAACTAAATTATAAAAGTACGCAAATTAGTCGTTCGATAGTCGGCCAACTTACAATTGTATGTCTGCGGGCTCTCTTAGACGTTTTATTTGATTCCTAAATCCCAATAATTATTATTTGCTAATATACCTACAAAGATCTTGACTCCTGTCGAGTCCTGCCCGTGGCTTCACCCGGATGGAGGAGGAATGGAGGTCGAAAATTATCCCACGTGAGCCTTCTACCTGTATAAAATCTCATGTCCTAATCCAGGTGATACTGTACCTGTGTCACCAACTTCATCGAAATCCGTTGAGCCGATAAGGCGTGAAAAGGTAAAAGGACAAATAGACGGAGTTACTTTAAAATTAAATAATACCAAAAATATTAGTATAGATTCGTTTAATAAAACAGTTCCATGATTGAAAGGCGAACTACGCGCAATTTCAACGACACCTTCATGAAAACCTGCTCCAAATTATAAAAGCTTACTTATAACAGTTATAACCCATACACTAATCTGCATCCGCGACTTATTTATCAAAAATGTAAGCAATGAAGAGTTTATGGAAAAATAACTAATAATTCCTACACAATAAAGTTCAGTTTACGCTACAACTTCACTCTGAAATCAACTTAGTAACTATTAAAATAAAGTTGATATTTGTTTAACTTGAAGTAACATCTATTTGAATAGACTTTATGTGCGTCCCTAATCAAGGTCCACAGACAGACAGACAAATTTTCCATGTTAACATACGTACAGATGCCTCTTCTATTCTCTCTAAATCGGTGTAAGTCCGACCACTTGTGTTCACATTAACAATGCACCTTCCCACACATGGACAAACTCCACGACCGACGCGTCGACGCTTAGTGTTTTTAATACATTATTGCGTCGAAATGTTATCTACTGGCATTTTGGTTGTAAGGAATCAGAATAAAGGGACGTCTTATGTTTACGTGACTTATGCCTGATAAGTATAACCCTGCTTCATAAAATAAACCCGCTTAGATAATGTAAACACCCTGGTATAACGGTAGTCTAATGTTTTGTCACTTAAGGGGAAAGCGACAGGGAAGCCCGCGAAATTCAAATCTTCTTACGTTTTTTATGACTATTTCATGGAAATTATAATTTATTTATTTCTTTAAAACGATATAATATTAAAGACAGTTTGTACACATACACATAAAAGAGAAAATATAAAAAAATCTAGTTCAGGTCAAAAAGTTAACTACACTTTCATAAATCCTCTCACACTCACAGTAGTTCTGACATGCCGACAAAATGTTCGTCTATTCGTCCGTAAACAGATCGTTTGTTGGATTAGAGTCCAAGAAAAAAAAGGGAAAAATCAATCAATAGGATTATACTCTTTATTTTGTACACCAAAAATCTAGAATAAAAAAAATCGAAGACATATGACGTCCACCAACCCGCACTGGGTCTGCGTGGTGGATTATGGCCCACTCCCTTTCACAGAGAGGAGGTCTGTGTCCCAGTAGTAGGAACATTACTGGCTGATCGTGCTTTCCCTACTAACCCGAGCAGGTTTTGTATGGCCTACTTTGGAGGAGACTTACCTAATATTTTTTTAAAATACCCGTGTGTTTTAGAAAAAGAAAATAATCCCGGCATATTCTTACTCCAAATTATTCTCGTAACAAAGTAGAATGTTTTTAATATCACAAACGTACAGATTGGAAGTTGGTGGAGCCAGTTGTAATATCCGGTAGGAACGAACTCCGATTTTCAGTATGATTCTGTAGACGCATATTTTTAAAATGTTCCAAGTTATTAAATTATAGTACATAGCTAAAAACATTCAGGGTAAACTAAATCTATACATCTTCTGCAAATAAATTTAAGTTGTTTATCTGTTTGTAATTTCAAAATAACAGTTTTTTTTACTAAATACGTAAAAATATAAACTTTCATGTTTATATTATTAATATGGTACCTACTAATAACAAAACAACATTTTTTTTACTTTTTGTTGTCTGTCTGTTTGTTTCGGCTTATCTCCGAAACAGCTGGACCGATTTTGACGGGGCTTTCATTGGCAGATAGCTGATGTTATAAGGAGTAACTACTTTTTAGATAGGTCTTTATTTTGGATAAAGTATATAGGGGTTTTGGTAGGGTTCCGCACTAAACATTTAATTGTTTAGCGCTTAATTGAAATCCAATTTGTTTTCTAACAAACGAAGCAGGTTATCTATATTATAAGAACGTTAAGGTAATATTATAATATCATGAATTGAAAAACTTTTTGTTTTTTATTCAAAAATAAAAAGCTTGCTTGCTTAAAATACAGTTCGACTATTTCTCTACGACTTGCTAAAATAACATGAAATCTAATTAGAGAAGAGCTGTTAACCTTCCCTTTAGTTTGTGCATACCTGAAAGTTCTGAGGACTTATTCACGATAATTCGCAGACGTATTCAGAGGTGACAGACCGAGAAATGGGACGTGAATGGGATACTTTAATTAAATTGACACTTTAGAAGAGTCACTTTGATAGTCGAAGTCTTATATTATACCCCGGTAAATTTTGATAGTTTTAATATGTGAAAAAAAAAATTTGTTGATCCATATTTGCAGTTACATACATTCACACATACTCTCCTACATTTTGAGTTGCACTCCCTTCTCCTCCTTTTTTACCAAAAATTTATGTTTAGGAAAATACATTCTATATCTAAGCAAGATACTTACAGAAGTATTAAACACAAACATGGCAAACTGACACACTTCACAAGTTTTGTTTATTTTTTATGATACCTTATAGCTGATCACTGTCTCTTAAGATACAGGTCACCCTAGTTTAAGAGGCAGGGCTCACCCAATTTACCTTGTGGTTACAGCATAATTATGTACCTAGTACCTGTCTTTATTCTTAAGCCAACCAGTTGTAATCCATTTTTTACCTATTTCTAACCATAACAACTACATAATGTATTTTCTCGTCTGTAACTTATTTGAAATAAATAAATTTATTATTATTATTTATGTTCGCATAACTCGACATAATGTATGAATCAACTGAATTTTTTTCACGATTTCAGGGTTGGTTCCGTAGTAAAAGTGGTTCATAATGATGAGTACAATGACCCCTTTTAAGGATTAAAACGATCAACATGTAAGGGCGTATAGTTCCAGTCTATTTACAAAAATATTTGCCGAGAAATTCTGCTTGAGCAGTAGTAGCCAATTGGTAACGGCCGTTACTCACGAGCGAGATCGTAGGTTCAAATCCAGACAGGCGCTTTACTTTGTGTAAATTATCTCATCACCACTGCTTTCAAAACTGTGAAAGAAAAACATCGTGAAGAAACCGGCATGTCGAAGAACCAACAATTCTAAGGCATGTAACATAGGTATACCGACCCGCACTGGGCCAGCGTGGTAGATTACGGCCCATTCCCTCTCACTGAGAGGAGTCCTGTGTCCCAACAGTGGGAATATTATAGGCTTATTGTGTTATAAGAATGCTTTCAACCTTACTGCTAAAAGCCACAATATCTACTATCAATATCGAATATCTTAAAAAAAGACTTGGGTAATACTTATTACCCTTAATTTGAGATCGTAAAATATAATGTTCCACATTTTAGGCTTAAAAAGTTTGTTGACTTCGCAGGGAAAGTAGCAAAAGTAATATTTTAGGTCGTAAAGTTAGTGAAAACAAATCCATTTGACTTCCACAGCGGTCTAGTACAACACAGACTATAATTATGCGCTGAAATAATACTTGGAACTTTATAGGTATTTAGTAATAGTACTAAACTAACTAACGGTTAACGGTAACAGCCATAATAAAATCTATCTTGGTAAAGACTTATTCCTATACTAACATTTGCTCCCAACTTTGCATACATTGGGTTGGAAATTGAGCAAAAATGTGTAATACCTCTTCTTGGAAGGGTAAAATGATGTCATCTCATTTGGTGGTATATTTTCGTTTAATAATTTTAAGCGATGCGCGAACAGAATGTCTGCAAAGTAATCTAAATGAATTATTCCATTTGAATCATGTTATTTTATACGCTTTCAGAGTACAAAGTACTTGGTACTCTGAAAACAATTTAAAACCAACATAATTTTTAAAGAGCTTTGTCCATTTTCTTTTACCGTTTAAAAATAATAATCTACTTTCCAAAAAGGCCAATTACTTTTCATAATTACTTCCTTATCTGCATCCGCTGTTTTTGTACATTATGTTTATAATCGTTTTTTGGAAGCAGTAGGTTTGACCGATGAATCCCAATCATTTGCTGTCGTAGACGATTCACGACCTTCGAAAATCCGTCGGAGAAAGAAATGTTATCCCGCAAATGGCAAATTTTCCTGACGACGGCGATGAAAAAGGAGGCCATACATTATCATAGATTAGATATTTTCCCGGCTGTTTGTAGGATTTTGTTCTTTTAGCATCGATTGAAGACTCGATTTTATGTGACTTATGACGTAACCTACCAAATTGTAGTTTGTGTGCAGTGGTAAATTCGGGATGCTGTCTTCATTCTTTTATTTTAGAACTAGCGTTTACCCGCGGCTTCGCTCTTGTGGATGTTGGTTATTGTCCCACGGACCTTCTCGTGCATCCCGTGCCTAACCCAGGTCATGGTCTTCCTATGTGCCTTTTAGCGAAATCCGTTTAGCCGATAAGGCGTGAAATAGTTACAGACAGATAGACCGACTGACAGACAGTTATTCCTCATTTATAATAAGTATAAGTATAGCTGAATTTCTGTATTGTAGACAGGCCATGATTTGTAACTCGTCTGCGTTAATGCTATGTTACCTCAAACTAACACAAGTTTAATAAATGAATAGCGTCTAGCTAGAGGGTAAGTACATTGAAGTAGGAAGTTGTAACTAGACCAGGAAAGCTCCTATGTTAAGGTATTTCACACAGCCTTAATGCATGTTGCTTGATTAAAATAGAACACTTGGCTGCCGCCGGTGTATGTAATAAGCATACTCAATAATATTCTGTATACTTTTTCCTTTAAGGTTCCCCCGCAGAGGCGCGACGCGACTCTAGTAGAACCATTTTTATGAAAACTTTATTTGAAACTAGCTTCTGCCCGCGGCTTCGCCCGCGTGGATGTCGGAAATTATCCCACGGGAACATGCTAACAGGATAAAATGTATGTGCTTCCCCAGAATGCCATCTATCTCGCGGGCCCTTTGTGGCTAATTACAGTAGAAAACCATTTGTGTCTCATTAGTGGTGATTAAGAGGGTACCTATATGATATCTTTACCTAAGTACCTACCTAATAAAAAAAAAAACTCAATAACAGAAAATTAAATACCTACCTAAATAAACCTATTTCTGATGATAACTAATCTAAACTCAATAAATAAGCAAAATCCCTAAAAACTAATATCTATACGAATGACTAATCCTACCTAACAGTATTATAAAATAACTTACGGTCACTACGTACACTATCAAATATACTACCTATACTTTAAAATTAAAATCTATACCTACGACTCATATAAAAATAAACCTAAATAACTCTAAAAACTAAAAGGAATAAAAATGAACTCCACTGCGGGTGACCCAACCTACGACAAACTTAGTATTTGCGGTTGGTACAGTACAGACAGTGGTAATCGGGTATAGGGATCGAACCGCAAAATTAAGTTTGTTTTTTATTGTATATACTTTTCCGGGATAAAAAGTACCCAGTGTGGTGCCCAGGATATTAAAGAATAATTATACCAAGTTTCATCATAATCGAACCGGTAGTTTTTGCGTGATGCCTGAACAAACAGACAGACAGACAGACAAAAAAATTTTTAATCACATTTTTGGGTTCGGTGTCGGTCTAGTAACACCCCCTGTAAATTATTTTTTTGATATTTTCGATGTACAGAATTTTCACTTCTACAGATTTATTATAAGTATAGATAGATTGCTCTACCAAAGTCGCGTCGCACCTATCTGCGGGACTCTTTACAGTATATCTATAAACTTATACGTTTTAATATTAACGACCCTGTAACATAGAAAATTGTATTAAGGGGAAGCGCCAGGGTAGTATGAGAAATTCAAATTTTCTTACGTTTTTTGTAATTTGCAAGGTCAGTGTCAGGTTTTATGTTGAACAAAATATGATTCGCCAGCGTAACAAGTATGTATTTACTGAATTATAATTATTAAAATCATCAATACAACCCACTAAGTTCATAATATAATCCTATTGATTAATATTCCACGAAAGAGTCATTCAATAAGATTAAAAATTAAGGGAAGGAAAACGTAAGAAAATTGGAATTTCACGGGCTACCTAGCGCATTCCCCTTAAATAGTTTTATCATTCTTATAAAGTAGGTAGACTTAACATAAATTCAATTTGCTCGTCTTAGTTTAAAATTACTTTCTAGCTAGATCGTTCCGTGAGATATTCATAAAAGCATGTAAAGTCTATGTAAAACAAAGGGTAGGTAGCTCAAATATTCAGGAATATAATTCTTGGAGTCCGCAAAACCTGCCAAGAAAATAATCTAAGAAAAGCATGTAGGTTAGAGAACATATTTTCACTGCACTGAATCTCGAATGCAGTGACATTAACTCTCTACCACAGCCACCTACCTAATGTTATGTGTATATGTTCTGTCTCCAGCTTGCAAAGCCCTTAGCAGACCCATTACTTGTTGTAACATATGGACCGGGTCTACCACTGGACATTTACGGGTTCCTGTACACTTGTCCTATTTTAGAACCGAGTAAATAATCCACATGTGTATTGTATGTGAAGTAGAATGTAATGTACCTACCTACTACCCCATGTCAAACTGTTTATCAGCACCAGCTCTTGGACTACGGTATCCGTCCTTACGTTCTGAACGCCTTACAGCTACTTATTTATTTATTTATAGTTAATTAAAATGGCACAACACCAATTACATTAATTAATATAGAAACCATTATTACGTTGACAATAATTATACATAAACTATAATAAATAAGTTGTATATAATTTAATTTAAAACTAACACGGAACAGCTCTCCCTTGCATACTCTCTCTCACAGAACACCAAAAATATACGCATAATTTTACTCCGTTCATCCGCAAACATCACATTCAGGGTTGGCAGTCAGAATATAGAAGGGATTATTTGGCCATGGAGCTCTAGGCGGTCGATACGTCCCCGTAAGGTCTTACAGGTTACCGTGAGCTGATCAAGGTCTACTTACTAATTAAAGTACGTACGTAAGGCTACTTACTAATTAACAGCTGTGGCGTCACGTTCCTACTGTACATTTCTAAAAGTACCTTAGAATACCTACGTGGCGACGTGGCCTGTATTATATTTATACCAGTATTTTATAAGATAGCCAGGAACGCACCCTTCTTAAGTGGCAACACTAAGGCGCTACCCATAGCGTTCCTTAATTAGCGTCCCTCTCTTGCTTGTCAACCGTCGCGGGACACGGAATAGATTTTATGTCATTAGTTTATTTAGTTCCTACTAGTTTAATCTATACTTACTAATAATAAAGCTGAAGAATTTGTTTGTTTGAACGCGCCAATCTGGAAGTACCAGTCGGATTTGAAAAAATATTTTTGTTATTGCAGCCCAATTGTTGAGGAAGGCTTATAGGCTATCATATCATGTAGCTATTAACATCACACTTGGGCCCTTTTTTTTGCAGATGGGAATTCATCAAATGACCCCTCCCGCTCTGGGTGGAGCGGAAGGGAGTGTCAGACTCTAACTGACTAAAACCCACCCGTGTTCCTTCCTTAGCCCTTTATGTTCCAGGGCAGCGGTAACCCTTTCGGACGATTCCGCTACCCCGGCAAGCTTCGGCCCTATCGGGCCCCTTCATCTATGCTGACATCTCTTTGAGGCGCGCGTGGAACACATACGCGCCGTCCGGCACGGGCCTGGTCCTGATCGGACGGTGAGCTACCCATTACTCTCCGTCCGCAGGCCCGCGCCTACGGTGGCCGGGAGTCGTAACGCGGCACCCGACGCCCGGAGGGCTGAGGCGTGAGGTTCTCTCCCTCAGCCATCCCGCTACCTCCTTCGCTAGCATGACTGCTTCGCAGAAGGAGGTGACTGCCTCTCACTCCCTCTCGCCCCGGACCATGGTTTGAACCAGGGCCGGACGCGAGAGGTCGCCGCCGTTGCCGATCGCCTCCACGAGGATACGGCGGTGCTCCACCCAAGCAGGGCAGACCTCCACACACTTGAGCCTTAGTTGCCGAGCAAAAAGAAAAAAAAAATAAATGAACGCTAAGCGAATACGAAGTAATAGTACGGGCAGGTGATGCGATGCGACGAGGTGGATCGGCGAAACAAGAAACTTCAGGCGGACGAAGTCGCGGGCACAGCTAGATAGTTATATGACTGTGCTAAATAATATACCTATATTAAAATTTTATTTGTTTCAAATTGACGTTATTTCAAGTTAAACAAATATCAACTTTATTTTAATGGAAATTAAGTTGATTTGAGAGTGACTAGCACTATTCAAAAAGTTCTAAAAATGTTCGAAGTTGTAGCGTAAACTAAACTTTATTGTGTAGGAATTGAAGTTGTTTTTCCATAAACTGATATTTGTTTACATTTTTGGAGAACATGTCGCGAAATAAGATTACCTAATTAAAAACAATAATAGGCACGTGTTATAATATTAATAACTGCAAGTTGGAGTTTCACGCGTAAGAGGAGACAGGTAGAATAACTTCCACCTATGTCCCCAAAAGATGATGCCAAAGTCTTACCATGTACGTGCGGTAAGCCGGGGCTTACGTCTTACCATGGCTAGTAAGCCCGATAATACCTTGCTGCCTGGCTAGTATAGCGGCGCAATATATCACGTGCCGATGTCAAAGAAGGTTTTATACAGGATCAAGTTAAATTAGCTAGCAAAACTCCGCAGACGTGGTGGGTATTAATATCGAAACATGATAAAACTAAAAATAAATTATTTTGATGACTTTTTACTGTGGGATCATCGACCGTAGTCCGTAGTTAGTGTATTCACTTGAAATATCAGTTTAAAAAATCTGTTTTTTTTTTGTGTAAGCTTCAGCGATGTGATTAGTATTGATATAACTTAATTTAGTTCTGGTACTTATTTAATTTAATTTTAGTGTAGTTTTCCTTATATTTGACGGTACCGATTTGATGGTTGGTGCGCTTATGTTCTTGATAATTTGTCGTGTATAAGATCTCTTACTGTATTATTGTATAGCTGTGAAAACCTATAATTGGCTTCATGTTTCTTATTCCAGTCTATCTATTGTATTTATGTAAAGCTGTTGGTTTTCCATGTGATAAATAAATAACACGATAAAACATATTTTCTCAACTTATATTCCAAGTAACAACACTACCAGCGGTCGTTGACACAAAAAAAACATCAATTATTTTTTATTATATTGTGTTTAGATATACGAGTTCATAGATACCCAACCCAACACATCCGTGAAGTTTCGCTTGTTAATTTAACATTACCATATTTATTAACATTTATACAGTGTCAACCCTGTATAGGTAAATGTATTTCTCCATTATCAGATTTCTAGAACTCTTATCGAAAATCAAAGATACATACTCGTAAAACGAAATATTCCTGATAAATTCATACATATTTGAGTGACATTATTCTCACTGCTGTATTAAACATGTCGACTACAACAATAGTAGGCATTTCTATGACCAATCAAAAAGACCTGTACACACTTTATTGTAACATGTTTTTCGCCTGAGATTCGAAGAGCGGAGAAGGTCAGGTAACACTGGCGATTGTCATTTCTTTATTTTGGTAGCACGAAGTAGTTCGGAAGAAAACTACCCACCCACGCACTAGATATGTCGTAACCGCCTTTGCCCATTATAGTTTGTCGAACCCAAACAGGCTAGAACGCCCAAACATAATCCCGTATTGTATTGTGATATGCAATTATCATTCGGTATACTTTTATCGAATTCATTATTCATGTTTCATTTACTGGTTTTCGTCTGCGACTTCTCTCGTTTTTGCGGTAGGTACCCCATAATACCGTATTACGTTCTTAATGCTTTTCCCTTTTTTATTTACATTTTACAGGTTTGTTGGAGGGTAACACGGAATTTTAAGGAGAATAATTAAATTTCAACAAGGAATTTCCGTTATACGTCACGTACGTTTAGGGTCGGTTAGGGAAATTAATTTCGACCAGTACGCATAATTATGTATGTTGTGTAGAAATCGATTGCCATGGTATCGACATGGGTAGGTATGTGATACGGAGGATTAAGAAAAATGCCGTGAGGAAAGTTTTAAGTATGAATGTGGAAGGCTAAAATAGTAGGGGATGACCTAAGAAACCATGGACGGTCTGTGTGAAAGATGACATGGCTAGAAAGGGGGTGACTACTAAATGGACTCTGCCCAGAATTCTACTGGCTATCATATGGCTAGGCTACGTGTTGGGCGCCATTACTAGCGTCCATCAATTGCAGCTGACAGGACACGCAGGACATAATATAAAATATTCCATCGTTTGTGGAACAGCACCACATAGCGACTAACACACACATGCTAACCCGACATCAAATAAATTGGTACCAGGACAGGCGAATAATGACGACGTTTATTTTTTTATGTAGTGAAGAAATCAACCTTTATTTTTTTGTTGTAGAACGATTCTTGACAGCCATGAGCGAGAAATATCAAATGTCTAGCTAGAATCTAGACTGATATATTTCTTATCTAAACTAATATGTGGCTAAGTAATAACAGTCGCACGGGTCGATCAATCAGGTGAAGCTACGCTTGCTGCTACGTTGGTCCGTGGATGGGTGACCATCTTTACATACCAAGACCCCTTCGTGCCTCGGAAAGCACGTTAAGCTGTTGGTCCCGGCTATCATTCGTGAATCTTTGATAGTCGTTACGAGTCGTCAGAAGACCGAATGTCTGACAACCAGTCTTACCAAGGGGTATCGTATTACCCAGTTACTGGGTTGTGGAGGTCAGATAGGCAGTTGCTTCAAGTAAAATACTGGTATTCAGCTGCATCTGGTTAGACTGGAAGGCGACCCGAATATAGTTGGGAAAAGGCTAGGCAGATGAGGACTATTACTTAATAAAGGTGAAGCTGCTGTTGTTTGAACGCGCTAATCTATGGAACTACCAGTTTGATTTGAAAAATTCCTGCATTTGATAGCCCAATTCTTGAGGAAAGCTATAGTCTACTTAACATTACGCTAGTACCCTAAGGAGCCGAGCAAAAACAAGAAAAAAACAGAAAGAAGGTTTAGCGAAAATGAAGTAATAGCGCGGGCAGGCGATGCAATGCGATGCGACGGAGTGGGTCCGGGGAACAAGAAATTTCACATGGACGAAATCGCGGACAGAAGCTAGTTCCAGAGGGACAATTCTCGTAATTTTAAGAACGTTCACAGTCCATTACAGTCTCAATCTGTCACAAATAACTTTAATTTCCATACATTTTGACAAGTTTTTGACTAGATTTTAAACGTTTTAAATTACGAGAATTAGCCTTCTCATATATTTCTTTCTTTGTATTTTTTACTTGCTTACGCCCCGTAACGGTTTTACATAAAATAGAATTTCATTGCTTACCGGTTCCCTCTAGTCTACTTAACATTCATAGCATTAGGAATTAGGATCGAAAGCAAACAGTATAATAACTGCGAACATGATCTTTTATTTACATGTCGGGACAAATAAACAGCTAAGGAAAAGTAGGGAGCGACCCTACTATGCCATTCTCAGTGTAAGAAGTTACAGCTCTATTACCATGTACTCACGCAGGTAAAGGTTACTGTCAGGTAAGTATGTTTCTTTAGTGTTTTGCCTACAAAGACTAATAGAAAGAAAAATACGTTTATTGGCATTACAGCAAAATAAACAAAGATTACAATGCCAAAAGGGCCTCAGCTCAGCACAATGTCAGATAACAACACAAAGTGTAACACGAAGATGGCCACAAGGTGGACTACTTAGAAGTTTTGTCTTAAATAGCTTAATTTTGGGTTTAATAGTAAATACCCTAATAAGACAGGTATAGGCCTAGGTTCCTAGGTACTTTATATGACAAGCTTGCATAGTTTTAATTAGGTACCTACGTACTTATTTACTGATGTATTATGGCACTCCAACGACTAATTCACATAAATATTAACAGAGAACTTAGTCTTATTATATAAAGTAGATACTATAGTGAACTTATCACTTAAAGCACTATTTATGAAAATGAAGAAACGGATATTTTTACAAATCCTTTAACGAATGACTTTATTTTTATTAAAAAGTATATACGGACGGACGGACGTTATATGAGAACGCGCCGTAACCCGCAAAGCTGCCCACAAGCAGACATAAAACTTTAAGAAAAGTAAAAGTAATCACAAGAATAGAATACCCTTTATTATGTACCTACACCACATAAATAGTGCTATTACGCTAGTAGTTTTGTTATTACTTTGATTTTATATACCACAGATAATTATTATTGATTAATTATTAGTAACTAAAAAGTAAAACGCGTAGGCGCCGCGCCGCCTCATAAATATCGCTTGCTAGGCTTGCTTGCTACTCGTAACTTCAAGAATAGGTAAGTTGGGCTTAAGAACATAAGAAGCAAAATATTATATTTCTAAAGTTAATAGAAATTCAATATAACTAAATCTCCTCATCAGCATTTATAATACCTTCTTAAGCCTCTATTTTATTTTTAGAATGAGTATTTGCCAGCTCGCTAAGTGACGCACTGAGATCCAACAGAGCGTGTCTTAATTCTTTAACTGTTTAGATTTATTAGGCATGAACCAGTTATCTGTTACTCATTATTCCTAGAAGCAGGTTATGAGTATTACTCACTTTATTTCGTGGATATAAGAGTAGACGCTGTGTGAGGTGCTTGTGGATAGGTAATAACAGCCGCATGGGTCTATCGATCAGGTTAAGCTACGTTTGCCGCGGTTGGTCCGTGGATGTGTGACGATCTTCACATACCAAGACCCCTCCGTGCCTCGGAAAGCACATTAACCCTTTGGTCCCGGCTGTCATTCGTGGATCTCTTTAACAGTCGTTACAGGTTGTCAGAAGCCCGTAAGTCTGATAGGGGTATCGTATTACCCAATAACTGGGTTGCGAAGATTGTGTGTCAGATAGGAAGTCGCTCTATGAAAAATACTGGTAGTCAGCTGCATCCGGTTAGACTGGAAGCCGACCCCAACATAGTTGGGAAAAGGCTAGGCAGATGATATTATGTGTAGATGCTGTGATGAGTAATAGATAGGTACTAGTTATCTACTTACAACTGTTGGAGTACAGAACTGATGGACGCTAGTGAGTGCGCCAAACACCTGGAAGAATTCTGGATCGAGTCCATTTAGATTGCCATTGACACGCTAAGTAGTAGTGTTGAAGTAGGTACTTATAAGGTTGTTTTTTTATTTATTTTTAACCTAAGTTTTCATCAGATATTTTCTAAGAAGTTCATGTGTTTAATGCGATGTTGATGAAGAACTTTTAAATTATAGTCGTAATACATGTGTAATATATGTTTTGGATTAGATTTGAATTGAGTTAATTTATACATTGAAGATCGTCGTAGAAGTTCACATAAATTTTAATACAAATATTATTATTTGAGCAATTTTCACTGGAAGGAGCATACGAGTCCTGAAGTGAAGACCGCGTAACGGCGAGCGTAGTGTGGGCCCCAGCTAGATGGACCGACGACCTCAAAAAGTTGGCTAGGACAGACTGGATGCGGAAGGCAGAGTACAGGGTGTTGTGGCGCAGCCTGGGAGAGGCCTATGTCCAGCAGTGGACTGCGATAGACTGAATTAGTTGAATTTTCACTGACAAAAACAGATTTTCACTGAACGTAAAATTAGGTAACAAATTAAAATAAGAGTAAAAACTAGGTTTATTATTAGGTATTATTTTTTTATTGACAATGGGCTCACTCTTGACCTCAATCCAGCCCAGAGTCAGGGATGAGATCTACGGTGGAACGAGCTTGCCCAGAAGAAGCCTATTCACTTTAGGTAGGTACTACTTATCAGCGTATAGGTCGTCGACTTTATCAGGTGTAGATACCTATCTCTCGGAGAAACCAGTCACTATTTATAAATATATACTTATGCATATGACTAATTAATTTCTTATTAAAATAATGAATCATTTATCCTGACTCAATAAATAGTTTACATCTAGGAACTAGTTTACAAAACATGACGTCATTCCTCTCCGATAAGTCTATCATCTAGCTAATGAGCTTCCGCATAAAACTGTATCGGTGCTACGAGATGATGATGAGTTCAATTTAATATACATTCCATTCATTCTTTTAAGGTGGCTGTCAAAGCCGTTTTTGCACGGCATGGTTTCGTTACGGTACAGCGTATAAACCACGCCGTAGAAAAAACGTGTCCTTCAACAAGCTTCCATAGTGATCCATACAACACTGACGACGTGCCTATACATGGCGACTAAACCGTAGTTTTTCAAGGCAAGAAAAACGTGTGTACAAACAGCCCAATTAATATGTACTGAACCTTATTTTCATTTTGTTTCGTAAGTTTTTTAGTTTAGTTATAAAAGTTACCTGCCATTTAAAATGTAATTAAATACAAAAGAGAACCACAATTTACTTAAACTGAATATGTTTAATTTTTTTTTGGCAACGGTGTCTATTTGCTAATGAACCTCTAGAGACTATCTAATATGTACAGACCACTACATAATACGTACAGAGGGCTTTAAGTTTACTGCCTTAATTAATCGGTTGAAGGACAGAGAACGGACCCAATAGAAGTTTTATTGTTATTACGCCAATAGGCGTTTAGTATCCCTCAAAGCGTCAATAAGCCTTACGGTAGAGTAGAGTCACGAATGCTACTATTGCCGAAAGAAAATGAGAGAAAAATAAAATAAAAATAAAACGGTAAACAGACAGAAAATGTGCATTTTGTTTGTGCAGAATGACAATCTCTTTTTCTTTCTTTCTAAAACCAAGTATCATACTTATTTATGAAAACTACTACATCTCATCTAGTTTTAAAATACCTATGATAAACGTGTAAAAGTATGTATACAAACCTACTTACAAAATAAAATCATTTATCATTGATCCCCAACTTAATAAGGGTAGTTAGGAATATAATCCCTGACACCAAGCAGAACATCACCCGCTTCCCGAATATCTTCATCACAATCGTAATTTACCGAAAATTATGAAAGAAGATGAAAATCGGTATTCATTTCAATACCCCTACCCTTATTAAGAATGAGAAGAAAAACGTCAGATATTTCAATGCCTATAGCATAAAGAACCTTTCGATTTGATTGAAACCTTTGTCGACGAAAATAGGAAGAAAAATTAAGGTCAGGTTTATAAATAAGATTTAGGATGAGGTTAACAAAAGAGATAAGGCACACCTGTTTATTATGATATCCAACAAAACATATACACAATACAAGTCATGTCATACATGTCAACTAAATAGTGGACAACATCAGAAGCTAATTCCCGTAATTAAAAACGTTCAAACTCTACTCGCAATTTCATCGCAGCGACAACCAATGTCAAAAACTTGTCTTATAACTTATTACTTATTTTTTTTTGTACATCTGTTTTACATACCCACTGTACTCAAAATGCAAAGCTGGCATAATAACATTAGAATACTTAATAAGATACGAACCAAATCCTTACATTTTCAAAGGGCTTAAGTAAGTACCTAATTCGGGTCAAAAAGTATAGTAGGTACACGAAAAACCGGAAATTCCGTAGAGTGGAAGGAAATTAGCGTCAATAATTCAAAAACTTTTGAAAAGCAGATCTGCTTTTTTTATCTTTTAGTTGTTCTTTTGTTTCGGGACAGCAGCGGGATGATTTATTCTTTTATTTATTACAAAGGTCAGGCTAAATGGTTTCGAGATTAGCCATATTTCCCTTGTAGTACATAATAAATATTATTATTTTTATAACTACTGAATGTAGTATAATATAACAGCTATTATAAATAATGAATGAATGCGTAATCTACCTATAGAAAACTAGGATTTCCTGTGTATTGGAAAACCATCAGGGGGTTAGTGTCAATAATTCAAAAACTTTTGAATTAAACACGTATCTTTTAATTGTTCTTTTGTTTTCGAGACAACAACGATGATATATTATATTATTTTATTGTAAAGGTCAAAAGTTAAGCGGTTAGCGATATAACTGATATAAGCCATATTTCTTTGTAATAATTATATTGTTAATAATGAATCCAACTCGCACTGGGCCCGCGTGGTAGATTACAGCCCACTCCCTCTCACAAAGAGGAGGCCTGTGTCCCAGCAGAGGTAAGATTATAGGCTGATTATTCTCATGCTTATAATGAATGAATTTAGGTTATTCTGCAATTTTTACTTAGCATATCATACTGTGAAACAGAGGATTTACTCGTTGTCTGTAAATAAAATATGTTAGTTTTATAAGGTAATATTAGTTTTTAAGTAATATAAATATTAGTCTTCTCATTTGTTAATTATATATTTTAAAAAGCACCTTTCTAGCCAACTGTGAGCAACTGTGTCATCTATAATTTTTAGGATAAGTTATTGTAAATCTGCACCATTTTTATAAACAAACGTTATTATTATTGTAATTAATATGTTATTGACCTATGGTAGACTAGGATTTCCTGTGTGGTAGATACCATAGGTTAAAACTACCTATTCTCATGATAGACTCATGTGCAAATTAGATAAATATTGGTCTTATTACAACCATTATTCTTATACAACAGGTATTTATTTACCTACTTAAAAATATTTTATCCCTCGAACTGAATTGTCTTTTTTTCTTTGAAAGACCTGCCTTGCATAGAGAGCAGTGGTGGGTCAGTAGTTACGGCGGCGACTTACGAGTTGTCGTTGGAGTTGGTCGTAGGTTCGAACCCATACAGGCGTTTTACTTTGTGTAAATTATTTCATCACCTCTGCTCTCAAAACGGTAAAGAAGAACATCATGAGAAAACATGTCCATTATAGGCTGATTACGTTTACCCCCATGGGAAGAAGGCGTGAATATATGTATGTATTTATGCTTACGCTTGCGCTGCCTCGCATTTTTAAATCAGGGTTTTTCATAAATTATTTTCATCATATTTCCAGCTATAAACAACAGCCTTTTTAAACTCAGTCTAAAAGAAACAAAGTTAATTTAACTTTTCAAAACTTGCAGGAGCCATATTCTGAAGTGTCCACATGGGAACCACCCAACCCTTCAGTGCTCGTAAACTTTTGTTATTTTTAAACTTTATGGCTTCACTTGAGAACAACTAAGGTACTTCACTAAATATATTAAAAGATTCCTTGCCTTAAGTGGTTGTTATTAATATTCTTGTTAACCCCTCGAGAAAGCTGATGGTTCTGCTAAGAACGGGTTTAACTATATAGTTCACTCCTCTAAACTGTTGAGTTTGGGATTTGGAGTTGAGCTATGCGTTTGTGCGGCTTAGAATTCAGCTCGTTCAGATCTTGGTAGTTTGCTCCGATGAGAGCAATTATAATGCAAGTGTGTCGGTAATATTTACTCTGTTTATACATTATTTAATATACATAGATACATACTTAAGGTACCATGTAAAATAAATAATAAATAAATAAATATCCCTGGACATTGATATGTACTATCGCCAAAATTTATATCTGATCACCGTAAGGACTATTCCTGCTTGCAGCGCATATTATTAGTCGATCTTAAAAGGATCCTCTTTTTAACCGACGAAAAATATGGAGGAGGTTCTCAAGTCGACGCGTATTGTTTTTTTTTAATGCATCACCACGCATAACTTTTTAAAGAGTGTTCCGATTTTGATAATTCTGTTTTTATTGGAAATGGTATACCCAAAGTTGGTCCCATATAAATTGGGGTGGGAAAATAGGGGTAATTTATTGTTCACTCACAGATTTGAATGCTAAGTTGTGTATTATTACTCTACTGAGTGCCACATATGCCTCCTGCCCTTTGGCAAACAATTAGTAGATTATAGCCACAAACAATTATAAAATAAAAACTTTTTATCAAAAAAATTAAGCCGCCGAAAAAACTGAAAAGCAAAAGATAATAAAACTTTTTTATTTAACTTTAATTACTAATTAAACTAATGTAAGTATACCAAATAATTTTGAGTCAGTGCCGTTTAAATTTAAGGCAATTTAGTGATCTTTGTTTATTGTTTGGCGCCGACTCAAAATTACTTAGGTATATTTACATTAGTTTAAGAACTTAGTTATTAAGGTTAAATAAAAAAGGTTTATTATTTAATGCTTTTCAGTTTTTCCGGCGTTTTAATTTTTTTGTTAAAAAGTTTTATAAGTTCCAAACAACAGTCTATTCATACAAAACAAATATTGGCAACCTTTTGGCCCAACTACGGAACTGAGGTAACAAAAAAGCTATCTTCCGGCTTTGTAACTTATGTGGTCGAATCAACAGTCAGACGCAAAACAGTACACACAGTAGGATTGGCCCATTGGCAAAGTACCCACTTAATCTCCCTCAGCCAAAGTTGTTAATTTAACCCGACTTGTTTTACATAACTCCTCCCACCAATTGCTGAAAGGACCCTGAAGCCTGGAAGCTGTTACGGCCCCTTTATAGTTTCGAAGCAGCGAGCTTAGCCTTTCAGAATTAGCTCGAATTAGTGAACCAAATGACCAGACCGAGGAACTTCCGTACGAAGCCCGCGTTTTCCCACTGTTGACAGGATGATGCCTACCATAACATGGACCGCACTAAGAATTTTCTCGTGACTAATATCATTGCCGCTCCTCAGTTGTTGTCTTGTTAACAAGCGGGTTTCAGCCAGCTATGTACGCTGTCTGGTGCGATTATCTCAGAAAAGTGATTACGGCGGCTCTTGAGACCTTTCGTAGTAGACGCAGAAGTGTACGTAAGTCAGTACGGCGGCAACGCTACGGCTGTTGATACGTGCTGTGGGTGCCTCGACGCTCCGATGCGATGTTTTTCGCGCCGATTTCGAATTAATGTTGTGTATGGCGAATGTTGTTTAATGTGTTTTAGTTGAACAGTTTGCACTGATATCTGGGAGTTTGTGTGAAAAGTGGTTCAGTGAAGTTTTATTTTCGTATTTTGAAATAACTGAGAACTTGTTGATAACAAGCAATAAAATATTGCTAGAGATTTTCCTTGATTATTAGGTAAGTGGAAAATGGATGAGAATTTTCGATATTACAATTATTTTAATTAATACGCCTACCTACACAACTTACATCAAAAGATAATTAGTCTGCTCCACCTACTACTAAACAATATTGATCCAAAAAAACAGCGGAAAAAAACCGCACACACTCTAGATAACATTAAATTAAATATTTATAAAGCCGTAAAAAATCATTAACTCTTTCATCTCGTGTTAGAAAAGCCATAAAATTCGAGAGCACCTATAAAAGTCGCTTTTCTGTGTAACATTTTAAAGTCATAAAACGTAGGTAGGTACGTATTTTTTCGTAAAAACATTATACATACAAAACAAGATATAAGTAAGTAGGTACCGACATGTAACCAAATCTCCACATAAGGTGTGTAACGCATCATTAAATTCGACTATAAATTAATTTCATGCTTAACTCAGGACAGATGCGTGAATGTTCCTAATACCAACAAAAACTAGTCACTAACAAAAACAGTTGATTTTAGTTTATAATCGTGCACAATCTAATACGGCCTTGTACGTCCGAGTATTAAGTCACCAAGTTGCAGAGTGACTCATATGTACCCACAAATGGGAATCTTATGCCTTCTCAGCCAACCCAAGTAATCGTTAAGATGCTAATTAGTTAAACGCGTTGTACAATAGCTGCAAGAATATGCAGGGGACAATTATTGTGTCAGCCAGTATCTAAACAAATTAATATGTATGTCACTCAATGCCGTTTGTGTAGTGTTGTGTTTATTTTTTATCTGCATAAGGCCGGGCTCCAAATGTAATATAAGTTGGTAGTTGATATTGGTAACAATCGTGACATAATTTTTATTGTGTTCGATATACCTACCTAATTACTTATTTATTTATTTATTAATAACCAACTTTACATTCTCGTGTACGCATAATATGTATTCTTGTATAAGGATGTGATTGATTACATAGTTAGATATTTTAGCAATTTTTAGAAAACAAAAACCAGCTGTTCCCTACATTTATTTTCGCATAACTCGTCAAAATGTAGGGAACTGCTGTTTTTTTTTTCGCGATTTCAGCTTTGGTCCCGTAGTAAAAGTTGTTCATAATGATGAGTACAACGACCCCTTAAAAGGATGCCCATGAATTCAATTTCACCCTGTATACATTGTTGAGCAGACAAATTTTTCGAACATATGAAGCAATGGATAAGCAATAATCCTTCAAAATGATTCAGATTTGATTGATATTGTGTTACGAAATCAGAGTGTTGATTCCACACAGAAGGATGACAAACTAATTATTCAGATAAAGATATGTCAGGAGACGGGGTCTCCTGACATAATCGCCCTTTAAAATAAGGATCTGCTGACCTTCCAAACCTTTCATAATTACGGGTATTAACTCAGAGTAAAGGGTGTGGAAGTTCACGGAGTTGACATCCTATCTCGGATCAATCAGAATTTTAATGAGTTTAAATCCTTTTCCTGTTTGACCGATGATTAAAGGGAAATAAAACCTTTTTCTTGACCAAGTAGCGGACATTGCTTTCCTAAAGAAATATTATTTAGGCTCATACCATAACATCACGCTTCTATGTATTCCCCGAAGGGTTAAGCAGAGGCATTGGAACACCCAATGAACTGTATACATTTGTATATGTGGTGCTATACATGTAACACATGAACAAACTGTTTTATCAATTATCAGACCCTAAGAAAGTGCTACGAAACTGTGTAAAAGTGCAAATTGACACTATTCTTAGTTATAACATAATCTATTTCGTAAAATACCTATTAAGTTAGAGTTAAATTGCTTAGGCTAGATTGTAACCCATTACTAAGAACTTTAGTTCTTAATAATAAAGAAGAAAAAAAAATTGTATATGTAGATTTTAAGAAGGCACTTCCAGTTAGGTTTAGTTTGCGTATAATTGAATGAATGGTATTTACTATTATTTTTATTGACAACCTAACACAACGAGTTACGTAATGACATAATCCGTAAAGTACTGTCATGTCAAGCGAGTATTCAGTGCGATCAAGCGACACGTATTCATTAATATTCAGTGATTTCAGTGATGACCGGTGATGGTACCTGCGTCGGGCGCGTCATGTGCATGGTACTTACAGTCAGCATTATGTATGCGTAACCGTTGCACTTCGCACCGGAACCAACGCAACGGTAATATTACTGAAAATGCGTGTTTATCTATAAAAACTACACTAATACACTTGTTTGCAACGAATACTCGCATACAGTGGAATTTATGTTGATACTGTTATATCGTATACACTGTTATATCATGATAGTGGAATTTATGTTGATACTTTAATAGGGAAATCGATGATTTTAGCGAGTATTCGTTGCAAACAAGTGTAGTTAGTGTATCAGTAATTTCAGTGATCACCGGTGACGGAAATACCTGCGTGGGGCGCGTCACGTGCATTGTACAGTCAGCATTATGTATACGTGACTGCCCTGAAAACTTGAGATTTTGTAAATCCTAACTAATATTATAAATGCGAAAGTACGCTTTCACGCTAAAACGGCTGAACGGATTTGGGTAGACTATGGCCTGAGTGAGGACATAGGCTACTTTTCATCCTGGATTGCAGATGAATTCGCGGGCAGAAGCTAGTTCTATATTCTCAACTTATGAGGGTTGCCGTGATGTTGATCGCAATACACATACAAATTGTTAAGATTTGTATTAGTAACTAGCTTCTGCCCGCGACTTCGTACGCGGATCCAGTCCCTTTCTCGTTCCGATAGGAATTTCGGCAAGAGTTTGAACTGTGCGTTGGTATGTCAGCCAATAAATCAGTCAAAACCGATGAAGGATTTCGATTAAGTTTGGTATAACTTAGATTAAGTGTTGTAGACTGGGTAGGTTATAACTCCATTAAAATAAAAAGGTAGAATTATTTTCATTCCGAAATTATGAAGCGAAATTAATATCAATTAGTTAACATTACTATTCTAAAAAAATTCTTTATAAACTATATTGTTGGTTTTTCCGTCGGGTGCCAGAATATAAAGCCCGGAAGCGTTGCTAACCCTTGAGAAAGCAACATAAAGTTGGCCATGAGAAAAACAGCCGGTTCTCAAATCAACACCAGCAACTTTCAGTGTCTGTCTTCACTCGCGAGACAATGTATGACGATCACGATCAGCCGTAAGTCGCGCATCAATTTCTTCACTGGTTTCTAGATACCTATAGGTGGATGTGCGGTTACGCTGGGAACTCAAGCTTGATTCGCTTTCCGTGAATGTTTCCGACTCGCGAGACAATGAATGACGATCACGATCAGCCGTAAGTCGCGCATCACGTTCTTCACTGGTCTCCAGAGATCTAAAAGTCAACGTGCGAATGCGCTGAGAACTCAAGCGTGATGCTTTTTCTGTGAACGTTTCTGATTCGAGAGACAATGCATGGCGATCACGATCAGCAGCCAGTTGCACTTCACGTTCGTCACTGGTCTCTAAAGACCTAGAAGTCGACGTGAGAATACGCTGAGAACTCAAGCGTGATTCTCTTTCCGTTAACGTTTCCGACTCGCGAGACAATGCATGACGATCACGATCAGCGGTCAGTCGCGCATCACGATCCTCACTGGTCTCTAGAGACCTAGATGTAGATGCGTAAATACTCTGAGAACGCAGGCGTGATTCTCTTTGTGTGTAAGTGTCAGAAACGCGAGACGATGCATGACGCTCACGATCAGCGCTAAGTCGTGCTTCACGATCCGAAGAAGTTTCCGCGGGGCAAGATACAGCCTGATGTTGTCGAACAGCATCAAGTCTTGCCTGGCGTTCTTCATTCGATTCTTGGGATCTAATGATCTTCAATCTTTTAGCTCCTTTCGAACATAGCGAAAGATTTGACCTCTTTCGTGGCATGGTTATGGTTATTAATGTACTTTAATAACTTTGCAATTAAGATCTAAGTGACTGCTCCCCTGCGTTACCGGGTAGACCGTGTCTCGAAGATAAATGGAAAATGAAATTAAACACTCAAATAACATAAGCCCGAAGGCATATCTATTATATATATATAAATGGGAGATTTAGCCAGTGAAGCCAAGTTATTAATGATTTACCATCGTCATCGGAAAGAAGTCCCAAACTGTTACTGCCTTCACCGCGTGGAGGTACTCCCAGCTTATGTTAATATATTAGTATAAAGTGATTTCCACATCAAATGTTCCTGATCCTTGATTTTTATTATCTCGGCGGAAAATGCTCATCAGACCAAACAAATTTTGTTAAAATGTCATGGCTGTATATGCCATAGTTTAGCTGTGCTCTCCGAGTTCTACATCAGATGTTTCAATCTTCAAATTTTATTATCCCAGCAGAAAATACCCATCAGACTGAACAACTTTTGCAAAGATGTCATTCCTATATATGTTATGGTTTAGCTGTGCTCTTAGAGTTCCACATCAGATGTTTCAATCTTCGAATTTTATTCTCCCAGCAGAAAATACTCATCAGACTGAATAACTTTTGCTAAGATGTCAAACCTATATATATTATAGTTTAGCTGTGCTCTAAGAGTTCCACATCAGGTGTTCCGAATCTTCAATTTTATTCTCTCAGCAGAAAATGCCCATCAGACACAACATTTTTTTCTAAGGCGCCATTTATGTAACTCTTATAGTTTAGCTGGTCTGTTGCGGTTCTGCATCAGGTGTTCCAGTTTCCAAAATCAATTATAGCCTATATGTTGCCCAGGATTAATAGCTAGATAATAAAAAAAAATCATTCAAATCCGTCCAGTAGTTCCGGAGATTAGCGTGTACAACCAGACAAACAGACAAACAGATAAACAGACAAACAGACAGACATTTTTTATTAGATTCGTGTTCTATTACTGTTTCTTAACCCCCCTCAATTATTCTTTTTTAAATATATTCAATGTACAGACACAACTTTTTTACATTCTTATTATAAGTAAGTATAGATAAAAAAAAAACATTAAATGTGATTAATTTAGGTTCGCCTAGCTATTTATTTTCGAACACTGAGAGTGCCCACTGAAATTAACACCATAAAAACAAAAAACATGTTTAACTAAACATGTCGGTGAATTTGGCTTCATTCCTAAAACTACAGAGTCCACAGTTTAATTCCGGTCCTTAAACTCCGATCTGAATATTGTGTGTAAATTCCTTTATTGAATAAATTGAAATTGCTGCAACGTGCTTAGAAATGGTTATGCCCAGTATCTAACAGTAATGCACCTGTTCATACACGCACGCCGGTTGCGACTCTACGCACCTGAGATCACCAATGAGGTCACTATATGTCACCTAGGGCGTCCCCTCCCGTGGTTTCCACTCACATCTGCAATGGGTATCTACAATGACCAATTACTACTTACTGTCCTACTGTTTAAATGATCTCGTTTGAGTATGAAATCGTGACGTAGAACGCGTACATACAAAACATTTGCGACATTTATACGACGTCATCTCTTTAAATGCTACTTCGGATAATCTGTCGTAACTTAAGGAATATAAACTCGGTTTTCTTTCTTTTTCCATACGGCACTTTACTGCTGTTTGATGTTATTTAATTGCTTCTAAACCTCTTGTTAGTCACCTTTCATTCATCCTCTCATACTTAATTTGCAAACGAAAAAATAAAAGAAACTTTTTGAATTTCTTTTCTACATCAAAGATTACGTTGTTAGCCTGTATCCTCTTACAGAATAAACAGAGACATCTATCACGGGTTCTGGGTCAAAAAATATATTTATGACAGTACTTCTTCAGTGAAAGGCTCACTTTTTACGATATTTTGTATAGAGGTTAAGGCAAGACTTTCCTTTTTTATTTTTTTATATACATTTCAGCAGGCAAAGTTTGAGTGGTTTTCTGTAATATTTGCATTTCACTTCCGTGATTTACTTCGAAGCTTCGAATAGTTATACAGGATGGCAGGGAATGATGGGAAATTCTCGTAATTTTAAGAACGTTGAGTTGAATCTCAGTCACAATCTGTCAAAAATACCTCTAATTTCCCTACAATTTTGACAAGTTTTTGACATTAATTGTCGCTGATTTTAAACGTTTGTAATTACGGCAATTGGCTTTCATTTACCGTGAAATCAGTACTTACATGATCATGATATGGAAATTATCGTCAGTTATTAAAAAAAAATATGGCTATTCCATACATTTTGATCACGTAGGTTTTCTATAAAATAGCAGATTTTTGGTAACCGACGACAAATTTCTTCGGGTGTAGATGTCGTGAATCATGTGATGAATTCATGGTTACCTACAGTTTACGCCTCGATGTCCCACCCATAACTGCCTCACAGTGTATTTTTTTTATAGTATAGCATTGCTGTTATATAACTTGTCTTTGCATAAACGTATAAGCTATTAAACAGTCATTCGTGTTTTACCTTCAACTTGGAGTGTGAGCAATTAAAATTAGCAGACATCAAAAGACGTACCAGCTTTGTGCAAATTTTGACCTAGGCTAACTATTATAGCTTTGGGATACCTATGTACATACATACACGTTTATACGTACATATGGTTAGTTAGGTACCTATACGTTTGTTAATGAGTTAAAGGAAAATTGCAGATGCAGTAGTACTTAATTAATACCAATATTTAGGTAGGTAGTTAATTATCGATTCGTGATTGTTTATACTTTTCCTTTTACTATTTATTTTTACTTTATCGTAAAACGGCGATCTGCCAATTATATTAGCTAAAGATAAAATTAGACAAAAAATCACACACATCTCGCAGAACTCCAGATATACTACATTATACTACATTCATCAAACTTAGTTTAAAGATTCTTATGCTAGTAATGTTACATCTACCAACCCGCACTCGGCCCGCGTGGTGGATTACAGCCCACTCCCTCTCACAGAAGAGGCCTGTGTCCACAAACTATTTCCGTTTGACCACCTTTGTAATGTCCACCGAAGAGTACTGAAATCGCATCAAATCGAAACCTATACATCTTCAGGTCGTACAAAATGGCAGAATTTCATAATGTATCAGTTTATATGTAGAGCAAAAAACACGGTTTCCGTCCTTACAGTTAATTAAGAATAGCCTAACTGTAAATTCTAAGAACTACACATATCTATACAGAAGTTAGCTCCAAGATTATATTATTACTGTTCGGTTTTAACTATTACTTAACTAAGTTTATTTTGCTGGGAATATAAACCCTATTGCTAGGAGATAAAGTTATTTTTTTAATGCAAGTTGTAGGCTCGACCCCGTTCCTTGAACATTTACTGAACATTCTTATCGATAGTGTAATTATAGAGTAACCTTATTCGTACTTATCACATACAATACTGAACACTAATTAATTACGCAACATTTTATTTACTTACCTGCCACATAGTACACAGTGGGTACACACATATTGTATTGTGGAACTGACTGTATCGTACAAAAAGATAGGTACATTAAATTATTTGTTAACGAAACGAGATTGAATGTACCTATTAATATTTAAAAAGCTACGAAATTACACTTTTATTTTGGTTACGAAACGGAAAGTTACAAAACAGGAAATAGCCTAGCTTCCATTATTTCCTATTTGTAAAACATAATTTTCCAAATGTAAATAAAGTGTTTGTCGAATTAGGCCAAGTCGCAATATCGTCTCTAAATCCGGCAGCTTTGCAAATAAAATCTTTTACAATTGGGTCAGATCTTGTCAAGGGGACTCGTAGCGCTTTGCGTACGAATTTATTTAAATTTCGCTATTTTTTAATTAAATGTAACGCAAACGCGAAATATTTTCTAGACTTAGCTCTTTTTCTCTTTGCTTCTCAATTCTGCAAACTACGGCAAAAATCCAACTGTAACATTTTCATGCATAAGTAAGCGCTTAACTGTACTTTGAAAAGATACGACACAAGTTCTCTATTCGCCAGTACATCATTCTCTTCATATTTCATAGTTGGTGAGATATTGATAATATCCAAAAACCCGTCGCAAAATGGCGAGAACGTGACAAATACTAAAACACCATTTCTTTGAAAGGGAAAACTATAAATAGAAAATCTATTTTCACGTTGCTCTAAACATAAACCACGTTGTTGCGGCTCTATTTCTATAAAAAACTAGGGTTTCTTTTAATAATACTTTTTCTATTTTTTGTTCGGACAATACGGCCGAAATAATAGGAAACAAAAGACAACTACAAGATATTTTCTAGGAATGAGAACAGAGACATTATGAATTTCCTTTTACCTAAATACACAGAGGTCTCAATGAGCTTTTCCACGTAATTTCATCCGCGTGTTTTTAACATAAAATAATTTAAATAAAAATATTTGCGCATCTACTATTTACTAGTTTATTTACGAGTACCTACCGTTCTTCATAAGTTCGTGTATCAAGTATTATGATTACATAACTTGGTTTTCTCATGATAAGTGAATTGTATTCTTTTTGAGAAATAAATTAAGACATTTATTTCTCAAAACAAAGAGCCGTAAATACATAATTATATATAAAATACTAGCAGCGACCCGCGGTTTCACCTGCATAAGTGTCGATGCAGTGAGAATAGGTATCGGGATAAAAAGTATCCTTTTTGTTATTTTGATGTATAAGCTATGTTACTGTAGTTTCATCAAAATCCGTTCAGTAGTTTTTGTGTGAAAGAGTAACATAACTTTCGCGTTTATAATATTAGATACACTCGGGAATACTGTAGCTTCCTATAAGTGAAAGATTTTTTGGAATCGGAGTAGAAATACCGAATATTACCCCTACATACTACCTCATCATAATATTAAATAAGATATATTTTACAAAGACTGGAGGCCTAAAATGTCGCACCATAATCTTGACGCGTGTGGCGTAATAACAAAAGGCGACCTTATCTGGAACTTTGACAGACGCCAGAGTCATGACCAGCTTTGCCTAACAACTTACACAGCCATTAAAAAGTTTAGCCTTTGTAAATACAAAGTTTAGGTAAACTTGCTCAGTCGAGTTAGTGCGTCTCGGTACTGACAACAGAATAACAGTTCCTCTTGGGGCTGTGCTTTGTTGCTTCACAGAACAGATGGAAGTAGCTTCTCAGGCCCAAGGCCGATACCGCAGAACTATAAATAAATACTCGTACCTGCTAGAAGAGCCGCTAAGATGACGCTGTTGTTTTTGTAACATGTTGTCTGTTTTGTTATGACAAATGTGTTCGTGTCGTGTCGTAAAGACACATTTTGTAGCTAAATGTTGTAAGTTATTATGCAGCTTGAAAACACGTAAATAATTTTACTGTCTAGAAGACATCCTGTGTAAAATACACAGTCTTAGCTCGAAAACATTAAACGTCAACTGGATAACACATTAAATCCGTTTACATGTAGGTTTATTTTTGTGAGAAAACATTTTGAACAAAAGAAAGAAAAAGTGTTTATGGGGACTCTCACAAACTAGACTAAACACAATCATAGAAACAGAAAAAACAGACATTTCTGTACAAAGCCAAAAGGTTTCTTTCACAGCATGACCCTGTGAAATTTAAAAATAAGTGTCGCAGCGGTGATATCCTAGTCCTAACTAATATTATAAATGCAAAAGTGAATTTGTTGGTATGTTACGCTTTCACGCTAAAACGGCTGATCGGATTTGGATGAAATTTTGCACACAGATAGACCATGACCTAGACATAAGCTAATTTTCATCCAAGATCGCAGTCAAGTCGCGGGCAATGTAGTTCTTTTTTGGTAATAAGTTATGAAACATTTCAAGGAATACGAATAAGAATCGTATAAATATCTCCCTGTAAATAATCACAGTCTTCCGGGATGTTTGCGAAATCCCCATAAATCCGGCAAAATCTAATTTACTTATACCCAAACACGTAATTGACGACTTGATCACGCATAAAACCCTATTGCAATTAATGAGTAATACCTACGCAAAATTATGCCACAGGGGATAAGTCAAGGAAAACTCTCGGGAACATCAAAAGGCTTCGCCCTTTGATCATAATTTTATCTTTACATAGACACGATATTAAAGCTACTATTAATTTTATACAGTAATATGGTAGAATTATATTTATTATAGCATAACTTCGTGTAATGGAATTTATTTTCATTCAGCACTTGAAATAGCTATTTTAATTGGGTTATAAAAGATCTCCGATAGATAGTCGATTGCTTCGAACTTAATTTGACTTAATTAATGCCGTTTTGTGATAAGAATCACTTACTTACCAACGTTTAATTATTAATAGGTATAGTCAGTTGCCATGGGTAACCGTCTATTTTTAGTTAGTGTAATTTTAATAGGCATACAAAAAACATTTAATAGACAAACATTAACATCAACAGCATTTAAATCTATCCTATACTGTCAACATTAAGGGTGGTGCGCTAAGGTTGAGAGTATTGATGATATTTATTTACTTATGATTATAAATATATAAATAAATATTTGTAGGCCGCGAATCATATTTAGATCAACATACAATCTGAGGGGCAATTCACGTAATTTCTAAGAACGAGAAAAAGAGAGCCTGATCTCAAACTCAATACAATGTCAAAAATGTTACATTTTTATCAAATTTTTGACATTGATTGTCGCTGAGATGAGATTACGACTAGATTTTGAACGTTTTTAATTACGGGTGTTTGCCTCCAGATATTGACCTGCAAAGCGCAAAAAACATTAAAAAATGAATTTGGCGGGCTACACTTTCGCCGTAAGGCGCTAGCAACCAAATCTTGAAGCAAATGAAATGTACAAAATGTATTCAGAATATAAAGTCTTTGAATGCAAATACAAATGTCACGCTGAGCACAACACGTGATCGGTAGCTAAGCTAAAGAGATTGATAAGGGAATGAATAATGCAACGATAGCCGTACAAAGATTTACGAAATGCACTCCGTTCAATGCATAGACTTTTGGCTATCGTGCCGGAATGTAGCCGGATACGGATCGAGGTTGGCCGTTCCGCTTTTTTGACGGATGGCGATAAAAGTGATGTGTGAATGTCAATAGCAGTGTCGGTGCAGCACGTTTTTTTTATCTATGTATAGTCAGGGATTTTTTTTCTAAGCTTATAGGTATATAGGTAACGTAAGGTACGTTACCTACCTATTTGCTTACGTCAATTTGTCGTAGTATGGCCATTTCATACAAATGGTAAAAAAATACAGCTATAATTTGAATATACGGACAATTTAATTTATTTTATTATTTATGTACAGGGTACAAAGGTACTGCTTATTTCTTAAGAAATTTCTTCCAGCAGACCTGCGAATGGAGAAGTAAAACAGAAATGTACACATTAGTGTGTGAGAGCAAGAAGAGAAAAATATGAATATGTGAAGTCTAAAACTAAAAATATTAAATATACCACACATACATATAATGCAAAAAGTACATAAGTATACTTAAATAAATACATAATACTAAAATATATAAACATTTATATATTATATACAAATATATTTACCTAAGTTGGTAATCAATTTACTAAAAAAATAATTTCCCTGAAATTTTACTTGTGAAGCTAACTCGACGACTTGATGTGCACTTTGGAATGATACCTATATATGTCATATAACATAACCAAAAAAATATTTTACTAACCAAACAATACTTAATTAGATTAAATGGGAGGTATGATCTTCGAGAATCATTAATTAAGTATCGGGGCGAAATGTTCGTAATAACAAATAATTTACGAAGTTACGAACTATTATTTTTTCTTCATCGCATTATCTCCTGCTTGACACATTTAGCATCTATAACTCCATAATGCCAAGTCGTTTCTCTGCGTACTGTACAAATGAAAAATAAAACGCGTCGTTTTTGACAAACATCGCGACTTCTTGTTACAAACAAACACACAATAATTCTTCAGTATGAGTCTGATTTAAAATATTAGTGACATACTTACCTAAATTCAACATGGAATTTAAATATTTTAAATATACAGGCAATGTAGTTAAATTCTGTTTTATAAGTGGTTCTGTTGGTAAATGTTAAGGACGAAGTGGGTTTAATAGATTCTATAATAACTTTATTTTTATTCAAATAAAGGTAGTGAAACCTGGCAAGCACCTTTCCAAGACGTTGTTATGAATTGCATTATGCTCAAAGTCAAATTCAAATCTTATACTTTTAGGCCACGTAAATTAAACAAGAAAATCGAATTGATTCTAATCCTTTCAAAAGGTACATACCGACTTAGTTTCGTATGTAGAAAAATGGGCAAAAAAACTCCATAATACTTTTAAAATGTTTAAATGTCGCAGCATCATGCTGAGATAGGAACCTTTTGGCCTTGTATAAGACTTTCTGTTTTATTTTGTTACTTTTTTATTTTTGACTGTGATCTTCCTCTAGGAGTCGCAATAAATATTTTTTCTTTCTTTCTTTCACTGGACAAAGTTTGCGATACTTTTAATTCACAATAACAACGCAAATATTGTTTTATTTTAATAAAAAGTTATCAAACTATGCTATGGGCGACTGTCGAAAAGATAAAGCGAGGAACTTTCATCGCGAGGAGATTTAAAATACGAGTGAGTTTGGGAGGAAAACTTTAAACAAGTTTAAAATTAATGAAATAAGTTGTCCGTTGTGTTTCCAAATTAGAATGTTAACAGATACATTTTGAAGTCATTTGTCTTTACTGTCAAGTTGTGAAACTCTCTTGAATAGACTGTTTATTTTAAATGAGACAGTAGAAATCTTTTTGTATCTTGGAATATTTTGAAACAAAGTTTGTGTTTTTCAATTTATTGTAATTCTTGACGTTCAGAAGTGCCTTATATGTGCCTATTTGAAATAAATTATTTGAATTTGACTTTGAATGGGCCATTCTGGTATTGCTGCGTTCTAATATTGGAATGACTATGAAGCAGAGTAGGCAAATAATCATGATATTATCCGTGATACAACGTCTGTTCTCAATCTGCACCCTTATTGTGTAACACACTATCATTGAATCATTTTGAAGGATATTGCTAATCCATAGGTTCATATGCTCGAAAATTTGTCTGTTCAACAACGAAAATAACGCAATGAAAGGTGATAAGCTGTCAAAATTAAAGCCATTCCTACTGTTAGGTTAGTGTGTAACGCAATTATCCAGCTGATTTCATTACCGAAGTATATGATGATAAAATTAACATAATGATACCTATTTCACAGGTATCAGGTATCACTATGCGCAAAAATTTGCACTTCAGGAATTGTATGAATTACCGAAATACCGAAAATTTCCGAATTATCGAAGATTTCAGCTGAGCCTTATTGCATCACATAATAATAATAACGAACATAATATATAACTATATATATAACTATACATATCTTCTATCTATCTATTTATACATATACTAATGATAAAGCTAAAGAGTTTTTATTTGTTTGTTTGTTTGAACGCTCTGGAATTACCAGAGAGAAAAATACTTTTTGCATTTAATAGCCCATTTTTTGAGGAAGGCTATAGGCTATTAATATCACGCCAATAGGAGCCGAACAAAAAGAAAAAAAGCCAGAAAGAATGCTAAGCGAAACGAAGTAATAGCGACGGGAAGTTTTATAAAAATGTGGCTGTTATTGTAGTATAGGCATTGTGTATCTTACGACTTCCACGCGAACGAAGTCGGGCAGAAGCTGTAATAAATAAATCTCGATGTATTTTGTCAAGTCGTAAAAACCATGCGAACAAGGGCGGGTCGCGAGGGAAACTATAAAATGAACTAAAATAATACAGCTTCATTGTCCATAAGCAGAAATGCTAGTACTTATCAAGCATTGTCCGAACAGTTGAGAGTCAGTAACAGGTGGCTCTATTTATTGCGGTTCTCAGCATTATAACCGTCTAATTTATTGTGAAGTTACGGCTTTCTTGACATCTTTACTCGGCTTTACTTTACCTTTTAAGTGAGTGATAAATGTAATATGATTGTATTATCTCTGTAAAGTTGGGTTTATTAAGTATTTAATGTTAATGTTTCAAGACTGTTCTTCGTAATTGTTGACGAAGGCTACCTTTACCCTTTTTTGAGGTTGTCGTTAAATGCAAAGCAGCGTCTGCTTTTATCGTCAATTCCTTTTCTTCACCGTGGCCATTTAGGGATTGCCTCTTCTGTGTTTTTGGTAGGTACATACGAGTAGTGTGGACTTTTTGATACATGATTTTAATTCTGTAAATAGGTTTGCAGAAAAACTTTTACACATCAATCATATTTAAAAACTAGATGAGGTCGGCTTTTCCGATCTGACTACTCTGAGAAGAAAGGCCGAAACAAACTCAGAGGTAAAAGTAAAAGAAAGTAAAGTCCAGACATAATCTTGGTCAGACCATGAGAAGACCACGTAGATCGATGTCTGAAATGGTATTTTGAGGAAAGAACCACACAGATTAAGTGGACCTGCACCCAAATTGCGTAACACACAATCAATCGGAATCCGTTTCATTTTGACAGTTCAACAACATTCATTGCGTTATTTACGCAGCAGTGTTGAGCAGACACATTTTTCGAACTTATGAAGCATTGGATTAGTAATTTGCTTCAAAATGATTCAGATTACGATTGATCGTATGTTACGCAATTAGGGTGCTGTTCAGTCAGTGCAGTCAGACGTGCAGCTCAAAACTTAAGGACGAATGTTATATAAATACATTGAAACCAATCCGTCTCACTTAACAATAGGCTAGTTTCCTAAAAAATCTAATAAATATTTTAATAAATTAGTCCGTCAGTTAGATTATCAAAAAATATTGGACCCGTACCCCTGTTGTCGATATCACCCGTTAAAGTTCCGCGTGACGTCACGCCTTGCTACACTTTTTAGCATGGCGGGACGTCACGACCCACAGCTCCCAAATTTTGACGCGCTTTATCTTTGTAATTTTTTGTTTACTTGACAAAAGAAAAAATACGTGTCCATTATTTTTCGATAATCTAACTGATGGACTAAATATAATACTTATTTTTTTACCCAGGAAACTACCCTATATAATATAACATACCTACATAAGATCACGCCTGCTTTCCCGGAAGGGTAAGGCCCTTCCGCTCAGCCCAGAGCGGGAGAGGTCATTTGATGATTTCCCACCCAAAAAACAATAAGCTCGCCCCTTACTTAAACAGAACTGGCGAAATGTGGAAAGCCTTAGACCATAATATGAAGGAAATCAACACATTAAAATATAATTGTTAAGCCAGAAGTGTAGGTACACATAACAATTATATTTTAAAATAAATGCAAACTCATTTCCATCTCGACATATTCGACGTTAAATTTTCACTCGTGTATTTCCTAAGGTCACGGTACATTCGGATGAGCGCATCCGACGCTCCGAGTGACGTCATCACGTTGCCATATCCCAGATGTCGGAAAATCAACATACTTCATATTACACACTATGTAGGCAGTCGTGGCTGACAGCTTGTGTACATACCCGTATATTACCTCGTCGCCTGTGTATATACCTACGAGGCAGTTTTTGAGTTGAATTTGTTACTCTGGAGTAGAACTAAAAACATTCTAGTTCAACACAATTAGAATCACTTTTTTGTATCCCTTTTTACTATCTGCTGACTAATATTAACCTTCTGCCTTTGAGAAGTCGGCCAATCCACACTGGGCCCACGTGGTGGATTATGGCCCACTCCTTTTCCCATAGAAGAGGCATGTGTCCCAGAAGTGAGAATATTATAGGCTGATTATGCTTTAAGAAATTTTATATCAGTTCAAATACCTAATTAGGTAGGTACTAATTTTAGTTTTATGTGGAATAATTATAGTAGCAACCCATGGTATAATAATAATATAACTCCGCCTGGTACTCTCTTCCGAGATTCGGGAACCACGTGACTGACACAAGCCTACGTCATCATGCTGTTTACATGTTCTCAAACTTAAAAATGTGGGAGAGTTTTAAACAACGGATACAATTTAGGATAAAAAACATATAAATGAAAATTATAAAATTATAAAGAAATATTTTAACTAAGTAATCATAGATATAATGTACCCATGTAACATGTTATCTATCTATCTATACTTATAATAAATCTGTAGAAGTGAAAATTCTGTACATTGAAAATATCAAAAAAATAAATGGCAGGGGGTGTTACTAGACCGACACCGAACCCAAAAATGTGATTAAAAAAATTTTTGTCTGTCTGTCTGTCTGTCGGTCTGTCTGTCTGTCTGTCTGTCTGTTTGTTCAGGCATCACGCAAAAACTACCGGTTCGATTACGATGAAACTTGGTATAATTATTCTTTAATATCCCGGGCACTTTTACTTTTTATGCCGGAAAAGTATATACAATAAAAAACAAACTTAATTTTGCGGTTCGATCCCTAGATCCAATTACTGTTCCAACCGCAAATAATAAGTTTGTCGTAGGTTACGTCACCCGCAATGCACAGCTATTAATAATAAGTATGTAAAGTTGTCGAAAATTTACCACTGACGGGACAAAAAGGGGTAATTCAGTTTTTAAGGGGAGGATTTGAACTTGAAACTGTATGTTACATTTTCACGCCTAAACCACTGAACTTCTGATTTGGCATAGAGATACTCGTAGATGGCATCCTGGGGAAGCACATACATTTTATCCTGTTAGCACGTTCCCGTGGGATAATTTCCGACATCCACGCGGGCGAAGCCGCGGGCAGAAGCTAGTGTTGAAATAAAGTGGCAATGTTATTGTGACTTGGCTTGAGTACGCTTGTGTCACTCTGGGAAGAGAAGACCATGTTTTATTAGACTATGGTAGCTACCTATAGTAATTGTACGGTTAGGGAAATGATTTGTTTATCAAATTGACACACTATGTCATAACATCACTACGTACAATTGCGACTTTGACTTTGACGCCATTTTACTGTCAAAGCATGACACTTCTGATTTGAATATATGGACAATTTAAGTTGATAGTAAAGATAACCTACCCAGCTACATAATTATTAGCATAAAATCTTCAAGTAAGACAGAACTAATAACAAGCCCCGACAAAGACTAGAATGTCAGCGATTTCAGTTAAATTCGTGCTTCAATATTCAGCTTCTATTAAATTATCCGTCTAGGTAAATAAGACGACTGCTTTAGACGCAGCCTGAATAGCTTTAGATATGATTTTACTCTACCACGTCGAAAATGTAGATATTTAAGTATACCTTAGTTGGTATAGATTTGTTGAATTATAGAATAGATAGATATTAGAGAGAAAAAATAGATATTCCTGAGTACTTAGTAGCAAAGACTCGTTCGAACGTTCAGCTATTCTTGCCGCGGTAGGTTCGTGGATGGGTGACCAGCCATTACATATCGAGACGGCCCCGTGCCTCAAAAAGCACGTTGACTAAGCCGTCGCAGTCGGTCCCAGATGTCATTCGTAGATATGTAGACTGTCGTTACGAGTAGCCAGGTTGGTAACCCAAAAAAGTCTGACAACCAATTTTACCATCGGAGTATCGTGTTACCCAATAACTGGATTGTGGAAGTCTGATAGGCAGTCGCTCCATGTAAAGTACAGACGCCAGCAGGTCAAGCTACCCGAAACTGTCAAATTTTTCCAATCAACCTTGAACCTTCATGCTTTAGAGATAAAGTTGAAAATCTATTAGAGAAATTTGACAGATTGTAGTAGCTTGATGTGCTGGCGTCTGTACCTACTGGTATTCAGCTGCATCCGGTAGAAAGCCGATCCCAACATAGTTGGGAAAAGGCTAGGCAGATTAATTGCTTAGTAGCAATGAGACGAAGCCATGGTAGATATGACCGACACAAAGGTAGGTAAGTTATTGCAATATCCGTGGCCATTTAAATTTTGATTTTATGCTGTGATAAATCAAATGAAAACTGATGTTTTACGTAAATACACTAACTGAGGTCGATTACTCCACAAAAGGAGTCATCAAATTAATTTATTTTTAGTTTTATCAAAGACTTAAATAATATTCAATTTAAAAACAAATTAAGACATCTATTATTGGAAAAATGTTATTATACTATTGACGAACTCCTTAATGATAAATTGTAAGTTATTTGACATTGATATTTATTTAATTTTGACATTGTATTATTATTATCTTTATTTCCATTATTTATGTTATTTTGTGTTTTGTTGTAATTTTATTTTAATATGTTGATTGTTCTTTTTTTATAATAATACTAATTGTGTGAAAGTTAAAGAGTGTACACCTTTAAGGTAGATTTTTGAGGAACTGATTATTTATTATTAAGATCTCATGTAAAATGTACCAAAAATCACACCAATAAATGAATTTGAATTTTGAATTTGAATTTTTGAATTTTATCATCTTTAGATACCCATCATGTCTGTGGAGTTTCGCTAGCTAATTTAATTTGACCTTGTATTTAATACGTCCTAATATAATCCGCAGTAACGAAAACATGATTAAATTATTATAGTGTTAGTATATACTTATACAGAGCTATATTATATTTATGTGTTCTGTTGCATCTGGCAGGGCACGTGTGTCCGCATATAAAAATAGCCGGCTGCCTTGAAAAGTGCCCACAGTGGGCCCGCTCTTGAACGATTACTGACTCATAAATAAATTGCAGCGCCTGTTAAAAATCAATCATACCGTTACACTGATTAAGAATCATAATATTAATGGAGAATGTATGACGCGTTTTATATACTTTTCTTGAAAATGTTTTGAGTCAGGTCCTTCACGGCTCACTGAAACGAAATTGTAAAGGAACACGTTTGAATGGATGGCGGTGGATAAAATTATATATATTTTTAAAACCATAAACATGATATTTGATTTAAATTGATAATGGTCAAACGGTATATTAATACAATTTAATTCGGTGTTGTTTATCTCAGTGTCCAATGAATAATTTATTTTGGCATTAGCTATCCCAGCGTCTCCTGCCTTTATAATGATGATTTTCTCATCATTATCATAAATATTTATCTATAAAACGTACCTCTAAATCTCAAGCTTTCTACGCAATTTGCAAAGATACTTTAGCAAAATAGTACCTCTATATTATCTTTAATCAACTCGTTCTACGAATGCCATAGTCGAATCCAAACAGATCCATTCCTTATCAGCAATTTACGAACGCTTAGCATAGCTTTATTCAAAATGTAAATCAGATTCACTTTCACTTTGAACAAAGCGACTTTTTCCTAACTTTCGCAAAATCAATTCAGATTCAGATCGTTTTATCTCCTAAATCTAACCTTTTAAAGTCCCTTGGTAATATTTTTATCCGTATAAATCAAACTTTGACTCTTTTATGATGCCCAATTATAAAAGGACTGAGATTTCTTCCATTTGTGCGAAATATTCATTTTTAGAAGTTTGGAAAAATTAAGCCTTCGTCGTTAATTGTACTTAGCGTGATTAGACCATTCCCTCCTTCATTATTACAATTTAGAGGACTTAGCTTTGGGGTTATGATTTATGAATGACTTCAGTTTTTTATTTTCATATTTAATTTAAGTAAATTGCTAGAAAAGGGGTCAGTGGTGGCCCAGTTATACCGGCCGTGACTTAGGAGTTGTAGATCGTAGATTTGAACCCAGGCAGGTACTTTGTGTAAATTATTTCATCAAAAATTCGAAGACATTTGACAACTACGAACCCGCACTGGGCCCGCGTGGTGGATTACCGCTCAATCTCACCGACAGGAGGCCTGTGTCCCAGCAGTGGGAACATAATATGCTGATGATGCTAATCACTATTAATATATCATAATGTTTATACTAAGTTGACCGTATTAATGCATGCTCTGAGGTAAATGTGTGGATAAGAACTTCTTCTCTGTCTGTGTCCTAGCAGTGCAGCAGTGGGAGCATTATAGGTTGATTATGCTTATGCTATGCCAGACAAGTTCAAGAAAAGCCACTGACACACGAAACAATAATGATAATACCAGCTTATTATCAAAATCAAAAGATCAAAAGTCATTTATTCAAATTATGCTGAGAATCAGCACTTTTCGAACGTCAAAATTACAAAAGACAGTCCCCCAAAAAGCTAAGCTAAGCTGTCCCCGCCCTTCACCACTTCCTAAATAAAAACTTACTACCTAAATAAAAGCCTCCAGGCATAAAGGGCGTGACAGCTTACATATTTATGCATAGCTGGGTTCTGGTCACATAGCTGTCACTTGAAGTCACAGATGAAAAACTAGGACCATCGAATTGTCCTATCGCAGGACAAAGTATTGAGCACCAGTACCAATAGAAAACATTATTTAGATTAGATAAACGAATCAATAAAGCATCAATAATGTACCCTATAAAAATACTTCTCCAGTTCAATATCTAATACTTTTAGTAAGCGTGTTTCCCAGTCATTTGATCACAATTTGTTTCTTGGAGTGGTAGCTTACGATTCGACCAAACTCATGACATTTCACCTCGTCAGCGATACGGGACCCGATAGTGGGACCCTTCACCCGACCATCCCTTATTGAGGACTTACGTCTCGATCAAACGGACACCCATCAGCCAAATTGGGTATGTACTGAAAGGCTGAACTTTTCGAGCTGACTGGCGTTCCTATTTTTTCTCGTATAAATGTTTTTTTGCGTATTACAGGTCGGCTTTAAGCTTTAATAGTAGAAAAGATTAATGTTATTGCCTTACCTTTTTTAAATATTTGTAGGTAGTTGTGTTTTAGACTGAAATGTAGTATGGCACAAAAGGGAGGAGGCCACTCAGCACTGGGTGGACCAAGGCTGCTAATGATGATGATGTACAATGGTAAACTCAAACTCAAATCATTTATTTCAATTAAACCATATACAGGCACTTTTGAATTGTCAAAATTAAATAGTCGGTCAGTTAGTCAGAAAGTTGAAGCTAGCTGCCCATTCCAAAGCGTAGATCTCTATGGAGAAGAACGGGCAAGAAACTCCACGGACACTCTTTTAAATCAAGATATTTTTACAAAATCCTGGGTACATAGTACTGGGTAGTCATAGGGCTTGGTAGCCACTCAAACGCCTTTAGGCCTCAGTAAATTGATTTAGGTATTTGTCGAAAGCCACTTTCGACGTACGTAACTAAGTAGGTAACTACCCAAAATACGTCATAGAATTACTCATTTGCTTGTGTGATTACGTGTTTTGCATTAAAACATTTTAAATTAAAATCGTTTCCATCTAAATTCCTAAACATTTATCTGAACAAATACAAGCCCAAAACAAGGATCTAAATCGGCCGGGGAGTGACCAATGACGCAAAAAAGGTTGTAGCCTCCACTTGTTAAATTTATTTATAGGGACATTTTGTTCGCGGTCGGGAAACTGTACGTCACCTGAAACATCTGGACAATCCGCATAAATTCCAACAATATGGCAGTCCTAGTTGTTGTTATAAATTATACCCAAGCCTTTACTAAACAGTTTTAACATTTCCGAGGTAGAAAAAGAAGCTACAAAGGAAAGCAGAAAGGGTGGGAATGTAAAGCTGTGTTGCTTCAAAAATGTTCAGCACGAGCTTAAGGAGAAAAGGTCATACTGTGATACAATGGTTGGCCATTCCGCTACGTTGATACAACTACTGTTTTAGAGAGTGCACCGAACGTATTTGATCATCATCACCACTTGCGATGGCTCATTTTTGGCTTATCTGTCTGGTATTAATACTGAAATGAGCCTTTTTTGGCGCAGCTGTAAGGACACACACACACACTATTGTAGACACTATTGTTGGACACGAACATTATTTTCACTTTTTTATTTATGTTTTGTGTTTCACGAGCTGTATCCAAATAAACATTATTCTTTCTTTCTTTCTTAGAAGGACTCCGTGATACAATACTAAAACAAAATAATGTTCGTGACTATACCTGGTACTACACCACTTACAAAATAAACCTTATCGTTTTCCCTTTCAAATTAAAGGTTTCATGAATAAATAGGTACATATTTCGCTTACACTTCCATATAAATATTAAATAGGTCAGAAGTGGAGACACTCATTCTATCCCCTGATCAAGCTTTACATGAAAGGTGCCAGATATATCACGAGTTCGTTATTACGACCCTACCTTCCCCTCTAACCTTCCCCTAAACTCAATTTCGGGATTGATTTCGAGAAGTTCATATCCGTACATTTACCTCAGAGCCTTAGTACAGGCGACAAGCTACTACAATCCGTCAAATTTCTTTCATAGATTTTTAACTTTATCGCTAAAGCATTAGGTTCAAGGTCTATTGGGAGAATTTGACAGTTTCGGGTAGCTTGATGTGCTATCGTCTGAACAAACATTTTTGTTGGCCCATAGTATCCCGAAGTCATTAGCATAATCAGCCTTTGTTCCCACTGCTGGAACACAGGCCTCCTCTCTATTATAGGGAGTGGGCCATAATCCACCACGCGGGCCCAGTGTGGGTTGGTGGATGTCACATTTCTTCGAATTTTTGGTTCTAAGACATGCTGGTTTCCTTACGATGTTTTCCTTTACCATATTGAGAGCAGTGGGTATGAAATTAAATACACAAAGCAAAGTGCCTGGCTGGGTTCGAACTCACGACCGACAACTCGTAAGTCGGGGCCGATTCCACTGAGCCAAACCTGCTCTCTCCCGAAGTTATAATAATAATAATAATTTATTTTCTCACCACAATATATGTTCAATAGAGAGGTATCACTATCAATACGTAACAGCAATAATTATACTGTGAGAGACTGTTGCCTAAACTTCTTTCTTTCTTTCTTTTCTTTCTTTAAACTAGACGTGAGGTCTGTATTTCAGGTCACCAGATTATGTAACGTTAATACCCTGTCAACTATAACTCAGCGGATAAAGCTGAGTGCACACTGATCGTGCAAACAGTCATTATTATCAATTACACGTGTAGTCTACGTCATAATTTAATTAGCAGGTACATTCACGGTACATGGATCGGTGAACGTTTAATTTTACATAACATCACACTAGTATTTCCCAATGGGTTATGTAGAGATGTATGATAGGTTTTCTCACGTTTTGACAGTTATGTTTAAAATACATAACATAACATCACGCCTGTATTTCTTGAAAGAATAGGCAGAGATGTGCCTTTAGTACGAATATACACCTATATTTCACCAGTTATGTTTCCAGTTAGTCTCCAGTAATAAGGGGCGAGTTATGTTTAAGTTCCATGTTATGAGGCGGTCAGTTTATGGCCAATGCCAAATCTAAGGTATGGGCAATCGACTGGTGAATTCCAGATGGAAAAGTTTAAAAATACTTTGCCCAACTTCAAAATTAGACCCAGGAATCCACGTTCAGTAGTCGCGCTTCCGACCACTAGACCAACGTTCCAATGTTTCTATCCAAACACGTATATCAGCTAGATGTAAATTTTTCAATAAACATTCAAATGAATGGAAGAAGGTAGATTGTGGGTCTGTCCAAAAGATGAGGGATGCTCAACAAATCTTCGAGACATTTTTTATACATCACGCAAAATTCGTCGCTGCCACAGAAAAAATAAGAAACAATTTTCAGCGATGAAATGAAGTTTTCTGTGAAAACTTGAAAATTGTCGACATTGGTTTCTGCTCTAATAATTTTGAGCTAAGTTTGTATTATTGTGTTTGTGATATTGTTGTTGTATATAGTCGAATATTGAAAACTGTTTTTTGTGGTTAATTTACCGAGTTCACTATAATTCTGTACAAAGAACTACTAGATTGAAAACAAAAGCTATTGCTTTTGTTTTAAAAACCTATCCAAACAAAAATCTTTATTCTAATTTTATATTATTTTATTGTTTAGGTGGCTTACAGCTAACAATACAAAAATAATAGTGAGGTAATTTACGACAAGCCATTTCCACTCCTCTGCAGTAGCAATAGAGTAATGTTATACAAATGTTGAAGCATATAAGGGCTGATTTTGCCAAAGTCAGATATCTTTTATTCGTCGAATAGATTTGACGACTGACGTTATAGTATGGAAAAACTGATTTTGAAATTTATTCTCAGGATAAGACTTTTTCTCGGTATAAAAGCTTGGTGAAATTCGCCCTAAGGTAGGATTAAATCCTACTATCCTACTTATTACTAATATTTATAATTTATTTATTTATGTATCACAAACATATATAAACAAACACGAAAAACATCATCAAACAACATCTTCATCATCATCATCATATTATAAACACGAAAGTTTGGCATGGATGGATGGATACTAAACGGATTTGGTTGAAATTTGGCACACAAATAGGTTATAACAAGGATTTACACACAGGGTACCTTTTATATATTCCGATATTCCCACGGGATCGAAAATTATACGGGTGAAATAGTTAACTAATAAATTAAATACCTGCATACGTAGAAATACAAGCGCAACCACTGTTAGTAAAAAAACAAATACTACTAACGACGTATAAACAAATTACGTTTGGAAAGATTTAATTAGTAAGAAGGACCACAGAAAAATACCATTAGGTCGGTCACTATTAATATTAAGAAGACGGTGACAACAAATCTTCAAAATCATAGTTATTCATCATCTGTACTTGTCATGTTCCTCTCACTGAACCACCACTCTCGCTAATTGGTTGTGGTGCACAAACCAAATGACATAATGAGATGGTGACGCACAAACTAATTAATTTCATGTAGAGAGGCATCGTAGGAATCACGTTTGATCATTTACAGACAGATTCCTTTACAGTACACTTGATTAATCAACTGGAGTAAGACAAAAAAGTGGGTTTTAATTAGTGTAATGAGACACGTTTGAACAGATTCCTAGGGGTGTATGTAGGGCAGGGTTACATTTGTGCTTACCGTGAAACCGGCCATCATTTCCACGTATTTTTGAGATTTTGCAAAAAATATTCACCAGAACTCGTAATAAAGTCGACCATGGTAGCAATTACTGTTAAAGGCCTAAAATCACAAAATAAAGTGTTTCTAACTTTAACAGAATCCAAGAAAAAGGCGCCTAAATAGCCGGGCAAAATTATACGCACAACCGTCCAACATTGCTCAACCTTAATTTCTCTAAAATTATCAGTTCTAAAGCTTGGGTAATAGGGTATGTTTTAGTGAATTATGCAAAGTTGCCATCCTTCGTGTTCAATATGTCAAAAACATATTACTTTTTATTTTACTGAGGTGGGCAATGTTACACTACACACCAGGGACTTTTTCATACATAGTAAAACAGTGGATTAGGGTTGATACATATTAATGTGATAAATAATAATCTGTTCAAATGTAAACTCTTTTATTATCAATAATCAGTCAAGTACAATCGTTGTAAATTGCAGGTATAAAACTATGAGTACCTACCTATTATGAGCTTTATGCCCTAAAGGGTTTTAAATCAAATCTTACAAAAAAAACTTACAAAAATGGTAAAACAATCCTTAAAAAGAAAAATAAACATTGCAACATGATTGCAATGCATGTCAACCCGAGGCCGAGACTCGAGGACTCTGCGATTTCTTTTCGTAGGCTTTCCCATACTGCAACCAAACAAACTAAATGTAGGTACCTAGTTTATATTTGTCAACTGAGTGCTGATGGGTGCCAACCCTAACATTATTTTTGTAGTGGGCAATGTTGTCACTCTTATGTTCGCGCAAATTCGGGAATCATTTCCCACTCCATTATCTTCAAGATTTTATGTTGTAAAGGTCTCAAAGTAGCATTAAAATGAAGCGCGATATTTATAATTACTCTGATATTAAAATAACTTACCTGAGAGATGTAGTACGCTGACAGTAAGTAAAAACATAACACAAGATTTTGGCACCACCTCACACTAGTACTCCTTTCAACATGTCTCGCTGACAACTGTGTGAAGTTAGCACCGTTGCTAATATTTAATTTTGCCAGAAAAATATTTAAATTTACCCTAAAAATTAGATAATGTTGTCAGCTAAATACAATTATTTACAAATCATTATTTTAGTTATTTTTCGTGTTCGGGCAAACATACCCGCTAAGGGCAATGATGGCCGGTTTTACCGGTAAGCTTTAATTAAAACACGTTCGGCACGGTCAACAGTGGTCTCTTTACTTTCCACGAGCAAGTTTATCCATGAGGTATCTGTCGGTTTCTAAAAATCTGTTGCCATCATTTAATATCACAGTGATACAAAAGTAGAAAAAATATATCAACGGTTGAAAGGCTAAACGACATTTTTTTGCAATAATGAGTTATATACATATTCGGAATCAGCAAACCTTTCACCGTCGTTTGTCAGGTTCTAAATTTTTTTCAAAAAATGTCACTTAGATTAGCCTTTCAACCGTCGATATAATAATAGTAAAGCTGTAGTTTGTTGTTTTGTTTGTTTGAACGCGGTAATCACTGAAAAATTATTCTTGTATTTACCAGCCTAATTCTTGAAGGCTATAGGCTGTTTAACTTCAGGGTAGGACTCTTAGGAGCTCAGCAATATTAAAAAAGGTAAGAAAGAACGCTAAGCAAAACCGAAGTAATAGCGCGGGTAGGCGATGCGATACGTTGGTAGAACCAGAAATTTCACGCGGACGAAGACAGTACCTACTCATGGGTAAAATTGCTCATGGAACGTAAAGATGCCACAGTTGTTAAAGAAAGAAAAAGTATTTTCACAGGAAGATCATAAAACTAAACTAAACACGATCAAAAATTAAAAAAAAACATATTATATTTTAAAAAAAAGTAACAAAACCAAATTATATAAAAAAAGTAACAAAACCAAATTATATTAAAAAGTAACAAAACCAAATTATATTTAAAAAAAAGTAACAAAAATAAAAATGAAACAGAAAGATCGTACTGATCATAGTGGATTAAAATACAATACACATTAAAAAACAAATACTGCCTACCTCTTGTACAGTCGGGGAAATGAACTGTTTATCAAATTGACACACTACGACAATTTGCCGTGTAATAGCCAATTCATATAACTGTCAATTAGAATTACAGTTTTGATTCGAATATACGGACAATTTAAGTTGGTAGTCAATTTATTTATCAATAAACCCTTTTAATATTGTTGCCCTATTAAAAAACTGCTGCTGTTTAAGTATATTGCTGCGGCTGTTTGTGTATGTGAGTTTAAATGTTTGTAAACGCACCCACGATACAGGAGAAATTCCTAGTGAGGGGCAACGTTTTTTAAAAATGAAAAAAAAAAATAGTGGAAATATCCAACGATTTCATGTTACTATTATTTTCGGTTAATTAATTTCTAAAGTTATCAAAACAGATTGTTTATCTGTTTTGATAACTTTTGCTGTGTTGACCTACATCCGATTTAATCCTACAATAAAGTAAATCCCAGGATGTAGTTCTGCTAAGGTTGTCTAGCTAATGTTGAATTGAGGCTAAACAAGCTTAGTTTATAAATTCATTCGTTCATCAAAGTAAGTTTCAAGTAGGCACTTCCCAAGTCTGCCGATCTTTGATAATTTTCAGGAAAACTAATTAACTAAACTCTTGGATGAAGCCTTGACGTTCTCAGGTTGTTTTATAAGTTACAATTTTATTAATTCAATATTTACCATTTAGGCTCATAATTTATTAGAGTGAAACATAGTCTTTCATCATCTTTACTCCTCTTAAAGTTATTGGCACTCAACAGTATGGAGTGCCACTTAAAATATTGATATTCAAATTTGGTTGCATCTTGTTAAATTGAAAGACGACCCCAGAATATTATTAATAGGAAGGCTCTTGATGCATGAGAAACTAATTAAATGTTCAATAAAATTCATACTCCATCCTCTCCTACTTATATTATTATAAACGCTAAAGTTTGTGAGGATGGATGGATGGATGTTTGTTACTCTTTCACGCAAAAACTACTGAACAGATTTTAATAAAACTGTACAGTAATATAGCTTATTCATCAGAATAACATAATTATTATACTACTTACATATTTTTTATCCCGAAATTCCCACAGGTTCGACTCTTATGCGGGTGAAACCGCAGGGCACTGCTAGTACTTATATAAATCCAAACTTATAAATGGTCTAATATTACAAATGCGAAAGCAACTTTGACTTCTAAGTTTTGTCGGGCAAAAGCTAGAATAATTGATGCATGACTAACTAATTCAAAGAATTAACTTAGAGCAAATGCTTTCAATCTTCTGATATGATAACTTTATTCGAAGAATAATTTTGAAATTTTGACAGTTATTTCATACAAAAACTGTCAAACGTCAATTTTATTCCTCGAATAAAAGTTATCTTGCAATTAAAAAAATCAGCCCTAACTTGAATAAAATAAGGAATTAATTGAACTGTAATACGAGTTCTTTAATCACAAACAACAATTATTGTTCTTCAAATGTTAATTTAAAACAATGTCGAAATAACACGTTTTGTTGTTGCAATTAATTAATTAATCATGAAGCATTGACAATTTGAAAGCGAGGTAACTTTGAAGAGGCTCTCAGCAGCGGCGGTACAATAGGTACTCTGGGGGGAAAATGAAGGGTTACCTACTGCTACTTGCCGGTTTGCGATAAATTAATTTGCCTTGTAGACTTATCGATGTTTTCATTTGTTGTCTGTTACCTATTTTGTTAATTACCTGGTACTTGTTGACAGGCCTACAAAGTCCTCTCATACCTATTAACACTGTAATTTGAAAACATTGTAAAATTATTTTCAAAAGAGTAAACGTTGAGTTTCGTGTTGCCTCTTCTCCATAGCAAGCGACCAATTGGAATCGTGCACCTAGCTTCTGACGTTTCATAAGTGACCATGTAGGTTTGTGACACTTGTAATATTATGATTTTTAGAAAAATAGTAAACTATTGTACCGTAGGCCACACCTCACTGGTAACACAACCAGTACCGTCAACCGAGGTGAATGTGGATGTAATCTTTAAATGGATAATAACATTGAAATAATATACGAGTAGTTTGTTGCCAAAAAAACTTTTTTGCAAAAAAAATCAACCGACTTCCAAAAACAACACTACAAAGTGAAAAATAACTTTAATTTCGGAAGTCGGTGTCGTTGGGTTCACACTTTCGTTGTTTGCCACCGACTTCCGAAATTAAAGTTATTTTTCACTTTGTAGTGTCGTTTTTGGAAGTCGGTTGATTTTTTTTGCAAAAAAGTTTTTATTTTTCACTTTTAAGTTGTAATTTTTACCAGTAATTTTGGTTTAAAAACCAAACTACTGAACCGTTTTTGAAATTTCTATGGGACCATTTGGGAAGTATACCCTTTCCAACAAAAAAAGAATTTTTCAAATCGGTTGGCAAGCGAAAGAGTTATGCCCAAACAAACATAAAAAAAAAAAAAAAAAAATACAAACATCCGAATTGAGAACCTCCTCCTTTTTTAGAAGTCGGTTAAAAAGGACTGTGTTTACTGTATTATAATGAACGATTACGTGCCCTTGTTGGCAACAAATTAAATTATTTGATCGTTTTATCCCTTTTTACTCCTGCATCCCTATTCACCCCGTTTGTACATATCGGCTGACCTCTCATTCTATTGAAACTCCGTACTACACTAGACCAGGTCAAGGGCAAAGTATTACTTTGACCTTGACCACTGACTTGCGGCTACTGTATTTACTGTATTCTCGCCATATTATATTGAACAAGCGCAAGAACCCGTAATAACGTATTGTTTATTTGTTTGTTCAGTGCCACAAAATAAACAAATGAAATATTCGTGTGATATCTATAAGTAGGTTTTTAATAAAAAACAGTTCCGTGTATGACGTGTATTTTCTAGTACAAACTGCCATCTCCCACAGGCAAGATGGCGGTAGCCCCGATGGCTATCCCCTCATCTATGATGCCCGTTTCACACATGCCTTATTTAGTAATGTCTGATCAATATATACTACAATTCGAATGCCTTTTAGCCAAAAAGAAATAAAAAGCTGAAAAAGCACAAACTTAAGATACCTAAATAAACAGAGTGTTATGTAATAATCGGGGTGCCGCCCGCGCCGTCGCCTTCACAATTCGTTCTGTAGTACCTTACAGCGTTTCAGCGAAAAGCTGCATTTTCCTTAAACTTTATTGAATTTGTTCCTAGAATAGTGCCTGGTTATTACGATACTTATTCTATAAATCGATTATTCGGTTCGAATGGAGTAGGTTCTACTGTTGTTAGCTGGTTGGTTTTCGTTTGTAATTTTGTTTAGTTTAGTATTGTAAGCCAGTATCGAGTAGATTGTAAACTGTTAGGATTATTGTAAACTTTAATTGGTAAAGATAAGTAGATTATTACGTACTGTGATTTGTGTAAGCTTAATATTTTGTACTAGAATAGAATACTTTTTATTGTACACCATACAAATTACAGAACATAAAAACACAACACAACCCAACAAACACACACAACTAAAATGATGTATTCTGCAATTTGTTACATAACAATTTAATTTAGTATGTTTCCCCTTAAGTAACTTAAGAGGAAGCCTGGAAGTGGCACCCGTAACTGAAAAGTTGTGTGGAAATCGGTTGTCATGGTATATGGGCATGTGATACGAGCATGTGAGAAAAGTTTTAAATTAAATGTCCACATGACTATAAGAGTAGGGGAAAACCAAAGATACGATAAATTGGGATAAGGACAGGAGACTGATGAAATTATGTTTCCCCTTAAACTTTTAATCCAAGCTTATTAAATATTGTAAATAGGTACACAACTGATTTATTGCATTAATTATTAACATACCGATACGAAAAAGTGGCTTTACGAAAATCAGAGACCTAGATTTATTAATGTATTACCTACCACAGTTATTCAATTACGTATTCCAGGCTTGATTTATAGCGAATATTTAACACCGGGCAGCACAGAATCCAATATCAGAATTATTTTAGCGTGCAATTCATTCGCGACTCTCTACTTTGTTTGAAACTCCGTACTTTCGTATAACGAGCAGTTTTTGTTTGTTTATCAAAAATTCGTGACACACCGCCTCTGCCTTGTTCAGAGAATCTACCGCGGGACACACGCCGTGTTGGAACCTTCTTTTTGTTGTACATCGCTTTTTTTTTTAAATAACTTTCGACCACTACACTGACGGGATACCGCGATGGTGTACTAAATGTGGAAATCCGTCCTTTGAGCTTCCCGCTCTACGGACTTTGTGAACGGATCTGAAAACAAATACCAACACCCGTGTCTTACACAGGTACCGCTCATAATGCTGTTCGCTGCAGCGACGTGAAATATGCTGAGTATTAAATGTGACTGTGATAAAATTGCACAGATCTTTTATACACCGTAATATGAACACAAATTGTGTCCTCCATTATTTTCCGTGTTTATTTAACTGTCACAATCGCGCTCCTGTCTACCTTTTTTAAAGCTTCAGAGACTCGTATTATAAAATACTTTGAAGAAAAATTTTGATAGATTATCAAGGGGCCAAAGTAACAAAGTCTTTAAAAAGTTTTAGCGGCTTAAACGTAACACAATTTCGGGTCCAACTTTGATCATTTTTCGATAAGGGGCAAAGTTTTGAAGTTTTTTCGCGCAGTTTTTCTCGTAATCTATTTGACGTCAACCCGTCTAAAGAATATTGCAGTCAATACAATCTGTGGAGGGGACGGTTCGGATATCTACTGCTGTGGGAACAAGGGAATTGCCTGTCATCTATCAGAGGCAGCTTGAGGGAATTCCCTCTTTTTCGAACACTATTTACTACCTTATAAACTTGTACCGTTTTGAGTAGACATAACAGTCCTCTTTTATGAGGGGATGATACAGTCAAATTACTCGTGGTTGTGCATACAGCTCGAATTTAAAATAGTGTCAGAAAAAAATACTTCACATTGTTTCATATTGTATCTGCAAATGTTGAATTATTGTCAAGAGTACTCTGCACGCTATACTTATTTCATTTTCTAACCGGCACGAGATTTACTGTTTCTTTTTCCGTTCCCAATAAAAAATAACTGTAACCAGGAATATAAAGAAATTCAAAATATTTTTTACCAAAAGGCATCAAATATGATATTTTTACTTTTACTTCAAAAAAATATACAAAAATCGACTAACAACATTATTCGATGAAATCGACATACGCATGTCTACACAAGAGTACCAGCTTTTTTAAGTTGAAACTGAATATTCATCACAGGAGATTGGATATAAAATTTTAAACAGCGCTAAGCCGTGTCCGAGTTACTATCGACATATTAACGATGCATACAAACTGACACACGCCTACGTAAAACTAATGTATAGTACATACATTTTAATCAGTAAAGCATATAAAAAATCTGTTATAAAGTTATGGTGTATAAACAGCCTTACTTTAATATAAAATTATGGCGAGGGTTTATTTCATGACCTATAAAAAGTAATAAGTATAATTTTACGTGCACTTTTAATACCTGCGCATGGAGAATATACAATGTAGGTAAATACCTATGTAGGTAAATACCTTCTCTATAGGTATACCTATCTTGTGCTTAAGACCTTACTAGGAAAAGAGTTCCTGGAAGGACTTAGAGAAGGCCTTTACGCAGCAGTGGGACCGTACAGGCTAAACAAAAAAAAAACTTTAATAAGTAGTCTTTTTTTACATATTGACAAAATAACTCAAAAAATAAGTTTTTGAGTTATAGGGTATGTAGGTCTGGTGGGTAAATAAGCCAAAATGAGAAGTGGCCATAATGAGAAGTAGTCCATTAGCGAGTCGGTTGCCAAAATGAGAATTAGCCCTAATGCGCCTAAACCATAATAATAAGTAACAAAATTACCTAAAAACACATAATTATATTTAAGAGCTGATCTGGATTTGGCTCTTCTTTCAAACGTAGGTAAGTGGTTTCTAATACGATATATTACCTCACTACCACTAGTCCAAATAACCATTTCTAGTTTAAAAAGACACCTCTATTTCCTACAAATGTGCTCTAACGCTACCCAAAGTGCCTGGAAACTAAAAATAAAGCACAACAATCTGTCGGCACTAAGCAATGAAGCGCTAACATTCTCGGGGGAAATCTGGAACTGTCTCACATAGCGCTCCCAATTTAAATGGAACAAAATTTGGTTAGCTCCAAAGAAACTTTTACCTACAATCGAAGTAGGTAACCTTAAGAAATTGGGTGTTTTGTGAAATTTGTAAATAATATTTAGTACATATTACATAATCAGCCTATAATGTTCCCACTGCTGGAACACAGGCCTCCTCTTTCTGTGAGAGGGAGTGGGCCATAATCCAACACGCAGGCCCATTGCGAGAACTAAAAACCGACCTAGAACCAAATATTCGAAGACATGTGGCATCCTCCACATATTACCTACTACCCTAGATTTAGTGGATTCCAAAGTCATACATATAATGTCGCAGGATAGCCTTCACCAGAAGTGAGAAGATTGTACCGGAATATAGAAAGAAAGAAAGAAAGAAAAGAAAAAGTATTTATTGCGACTCGTACAGGATCATAAACTAGCAATTTGTCGTCGACGTGGAACGACAGCTGTGGCTCCCCTCACATCATCTGTCATCGGTAGACAGCCGTCACGCAACCATCGATGCGACGATGCGACACTCTGCTAGAGTGACAGTCCTGGTGACTGTCACTCTCCAGCGTCACTCTTATCCGACCTTTTCGGTGAGTCCAGTAACTTCGTAACAAAACTAGAAGGTGACACTAGCTGCGCCGTCACGTAAGTGCATACATAACTGTAGAACTAGGTGGAATATTTTTTTCAAATTGTTAGTGATGTTCTTCAGAAAGCTCAGGTGCGTAGTGCGCGCAAACGGGTGCGTGTATGACCAGAAGGCCAATTCTCGTAATTTAAAACGATCAAAATCTAGTCGCAGTGTCATCTTGGCGACAAACAAATGTCAAAAACTTGTCAAAATGTAGGGAAATTAGATGTATTTTTGACAGATTGAGACTGAGATCAACTGTGAACTTTCTTAAAATTACGAGAATTACCCCTCAGATGTATGAACATAAACGAGGCAAATGGAGTAAGTATGTGCAGCAGGTAGTACGTGGCGTTCTGTAGTTTCTGCCTTGGGAATAAGGCGGGAGTTTATGTATGTATGTTAGTCAACGTGTGACTGCACACAAATGTATGATTACTAGAAATAAACTGATTCATTAAACTATAGTTAGTAGTTTAAAAGTATATCTGAGTCAAACATCTGTGAAATGTAGTAAATTGATGAATAAATAATATCAAGGCGTTAGATCACTTTTTATTAGGAATTAGGTATTCCTTGTAACCCTTGTAGAGATATACCTATTCCGAAAACACAAAAAAATCATGGTAATTCTCTTAGTTCTTAAAATACTTTTTACCAACGTTACAGTACGCAAACGAAGACCAAGATTAGTCTTAATCCCTTCACTAGCAGCAATCCTTTGTGTGGAGGACTTTGAGCTTTTTTCCTTAATTACTTTCTTTACCTTCGCGTTTATTTATTTCTATTTCTCTTATCAGTTTGCTTCTGATTATATCTCTACCGTGACCTAATTCTAAGCAAACAGGATTCGCTCGAAAATAGAAATAAATTGGACGTCGAAAGTAGGTAAAACAAAAACCAATCTTTTATACTTATTGAAATTCCTAATCACGCTTAACACGCCGACAATTTTGCGCAATATTATATTGCGTAATATGAAAGAATCAACCCTTGCACTCAAACGATCTATTGTTTTCACGCAATGACATTGACGGCCCCGAGAGCAAGACCTGCGCCATAATTTTCCTATACGGAGTTTAATTTTTATTGCAATGTGTTTTAACTGAAGTTAAAACTGAAAGGTCAAAGATTAGTTCAATCATTGCGCAATCTTCAATATTATCCCTTATAGTTAAAGGTCAAAAACTTTGCGAAATTAATGATATTGTGCAAAATATTAATACCATAATTTATTTTATCAATTATATTTGATCGGCCCGCCTTAGGTTGCTAAGCTGCTCCCAATAAAATTAATAACTCTGTCTAAAATACTAAGCATCCAATTTATCAAATGGGAAGGTTTAAGGCAAAAAATGCCGGAGAATATATTTTTTTTTATATATATGAGGCTTACATAAGGGAGTAAGATGAACAAGGGCTCATTTATCAAAGGAGTTCGAAGTGTTCAGCAGAAAATGATCAACTCGTGCCCATTTTGGATAATCATCCATATTCCTTTATTCAGTCTTCGTTTAATCACTGTGACAAGTGACAGTTTGTCCCCTTAAAAACCTTATTGCATGGCAACCTTATTTCCCTTCACTCTTATTAACTGTCTGCTATTTTGGCAATGTAAGTCACCTGTTTATTTACTGCTAAAATTTCAGTCGTGATCCGAGGCACTGCGTCTAGAAAAGGTATAGAAATTATTACAAAAGATAACTGTACATATCCACACCATATACTTTACGTTACGATACCCACGCAAGAAAAATCTAGAAAAACAAAGGAAACCTGCTAGAATCGTAGGTTTTCTTTGTCATATGAATTCCATCAAAAACTAGAAACAATGTGCTCTATCAATCAGTTTGTGTAGCACAAAATTCGTTTTGACCATCCTGCATTGCAATTCGTTGTTTCATATCGGCTCGAATAGTTCGATTCGCCATTAAATCAGTGTCCAATGTAGAAAAAAAGTAACTGTTACAGTCCACTCGTCACCGTCCAATTTGTACCTTCATAAACGACTTTCACGCAGTTTCAAAAGGTTCGGTGCAGCAAAAAAAGAAGTTGAGCGCAAATATTTATTTTCAGGGATGGCTTCTAACATTTGAGTTGTGTTTTATTTGTTTATTCCATGGAAAGCATTATTTGGCATCTAAAATATTTTAAACGGGTAACGGTGGAGTTTTTTGCCCTTTCTTCTCCATACGAAACTACCTTTTGAAAGGCGCAACTAGTATATTCTAGTTGCCCCTTCATTAAGATATTTCTTTCTCAAAAACAGAATACCATTATTCACATAAAATGAGAAACACTGGCTGCATACTATAAACGTTCCTTGAAGTAAGTATCGGAACAGTATGTTTCAAGTATAGAAGTAGATACAATATTGTTAGTCATTAACTTATCATTATGTTAGCAAAAGAAACTATTCTAGAAGAAATCGGGTTTAGATGGTATTTTTTTGTTTTATGTTGATCATAATAGGAATTTTATCTAGAATTTTTATAGAATTTAAATCTAGAAGAAATTCTTGTAAATTATTGTCGCTCAAAAGTGCTTTTTATGTGATTATTTGAAAGAAATGAGTTAACTTCGACTCTGATTCAGAAAATCGTTTCTGTAAAAAGCTAGTCAAAATGTGCTGGGTTACACGCTCGCAGCTTAGTTCGATGAGGCGGAGAAGTATCGGATGTTACAGACCAAGATTTAGCCGGGGAAGTTGGGCTGCTAGTTTAATCTTTGCGCAGGAAACTCCCTGGACTTTGTACTTTACGACCTCAAATTACTTTGGGTGAATTCTATCTCGATATAAATTTATAAGATTTAAATGAAAAGGAACTGCTTTTTGTGCCCATATCAAGTTGCTTATTGTTTATCTATTTTGCTAAGGAGAGCGGGGAGAGGCCCTTGTACACTTGCACCACATCTCGGTGCAAATATCCATCCCCACGTCAGTTTGATGGAAATATTCCACGAGACTGCAAATCTCGCAGTGGTGGAGGGTTTTAGCATTCAATAAACCTGTAAAAAACCGTGGTCCTTAAATATTACAATAATTCAATAAATAACAGCTTATTATTGGTCTCGCTACTATTTTGAAATAGCAATTTTGCTAGCATAAATAAGGCACACATAAACAGGTAACGCCATATACAGACACCAACGCGAATTTATGAACATGACGCATTTGTGCGCACGTTATATTTTTGTACCTACTTCGGAAAACTGAGCTACACGAAAATCGTGCGAACTCATTGAGCTGTAACTCTGTTACCGGACAAAAGGGGCCATAGCCGGCTATACTCGAGTAGTTTATGTCGATACTCGACAAACTACCTCAGCTGGATCGCGGCCGACAAAAAACAAGCGACAAAAAGTCTCAGCTGCGGCTATCTGTCGCATCTACATGCACAGTCTATGGAGTTGGGATAGGTGTGCTTGAATAATGGAGACGTTTCGCAAAATTCGATTTTTTTAAACTGAAGAGTTTGCGGCTGCGACTGTGTCTATAAAATTCCCACATTTTTCTAATGGAGCCGTATAGGGATTTGTCAAGAGGATGAGTAGAACCAATTCTTCCAGTCTTCCCTTCTGCTTCTTATATCTTATCAGCATAAACTATAGAAGAATAGCTCATGGCTCCTTTCTGCTAATTACAAGAAACTATGACAGTACAAAAGGACCACTCTTCAGACAATAGGGTCAGCTCTATAGCTGCCCCTATTGTCTTAATCTCCTCCCCTTGTACCATACTGTGAATTGTAGTGGTCATTGAAACGGTGACGTATGGCAGGAGAGGTTTTTAAATCGACCATTTTAATAGTGTATTTTGTGAAACGTAGGTAGGGATCTTCTACGTCTGATACAGGCAGCTGCTACTCGGATACTGACAGCTATAGAAAATTGAAGCTGGCTGGCAATAACAGCTATTGGCAAGCTACAGTGATGGTATTGTTATGTGCATGAATGCGCGTGTTCTATTATCGTATGGACAAAATCGATTCAAATGGTTGTCAGCTTACCTCCCGCAAAACCTTAATATCGAAATGGCCGAATGTGCTACGATACAGACGTGTCTACGACAAGCAATAATAGTCCCTATTGGCATATAACACACTATCAGAAGCAATGGCTTTCATTTTGAAAGTTCAACAACATTCATTGCGTTATTTACGTTGTTGAGCAAACAAATTTTTGTAATATATAAAGCAATGTATTAGTATTTTATACAATTAAGTATTTTCTAACTGAACAGACAGCTGTGCTGCTGGGGAGTTTGTTGAGCCGCTTCTTCTTCCCAGTTAAAGCACTAGGAAGTGGTGAAGGGCGTGCGTTTTGGGGGACTGTGTTTTGTAATTTTGACGTTCGAAAATGCTGATTCTCAGCCTAACTTGAATAAATGACTTTTGATTTTGAATGGTTTAGCAATATCCTTCAAAATGATTCAAATTGTGATTAATGGTAAGTATGTTACACAATAAGCGTGCTAGTCAGTTCACTTCAATAGTACAACGAGTGAGGATCGAACTCTCAACCATCCGCTTGCCTGTCCGCACCTCACTTACAACATGGCTGCCGACGCGTACAAAAGTTATCTCCATACAATACTTACACATTTCACACTCCACACTCATTCACACATCAAAGTCAAACTCAAATCCAACATCGATACCATACCAACTTGAATGCGTAGGTAGGTACTTAATTGGACCCTTACTTTCTATCAGGGTTGGCTGATTGAAATCGATTTCATTTAAAATCATGATTTAATGATGAAATTAAGTTTTTAAAACTAAATGATCAAAATCAAAAGAAAACATTACTAAAATCAACACTGTTTCTCTCAGAAATGGGAGCATTAATATATTTCTTTTTTCAAATTTGATTAATGGGTCGGTTTGTCACAATAATGTACTGTTTCTACAAAAAAATGTTCAATATAATCCTTCATAAAAACTAAGTACGGTCAGCAACAAAACTAGATTGACACTGCAGTTTTTTTAAATCCTAACGATTAAGCAAAATATTTCCGAAAAAAAATAGATTTGATACAATTTACATTTCGCATCAATAAATGATATTTTGTGAAAATAAACGTGTTAATAGACTTTTGCTTCTGACTGTACCAACCTAAAACTTTAACTTTTTTTTAAATCAAATTTTATTCAATTAAAAACATATTTTGGCCATCCTTGCTTTCTACTCAAGTGCACCGTAGTTCCGGGCTCTCTGACTCATACGTGATAATGAAACTGTACTAATATTTGTTTATCTAACGTTCAAGGTAATTGCGAGGCTGTCTGCTAATAGAACAAATGCTGCTGTAATTAATGGGAATTGATAAGCAATTAAATTAATACGGGTGTAGTAGACTGCAGTGTGTTGAACTGTTGTTTGTGTTCATTTAGTTAAAAATTACGTGAATGTCACTGTGGAAAGAGGGCAATTCATTTACATCGATTTAAATAGCCTTTATGTTCGTGGCCAAAATTGGAATTAACGTCGCCATCTTGTTTTTTTTAAAAGATGAGCCTATAATTTTCCCACTGCTGGGACACAGGCCTCCTCTCTGTGATTATGGCCCAGTTAATCCTCCACGCAGGCTTAGTGCGGGTTGGTAGATGTCACATGTCTTCGAATTTTTGGTTCTTGGACATGCCGGTTTCCTCACGATGTTTTCCTTCACCGTTTTGAGAGCAGTGGTTTTTTTTACATTTCACCAAACAATAGTTTATCAGCAGAGCCTCCCCTTTAACGATATTCGGACGCCAAAAGATCCTACCAGCAGTGTAGGTAATATATTCTAAAAACGTTTTGCCACGAAAGGCAAAAATCTCTCTTTTTCTTACGCGTTTCTCAAAAACCGTGTGTCATTCGAAAAAAAAGGGAAAAAATCCTTGTGTAAATAGAAAAATGCGTTGTTTACGTTTCTACGTAAGCTTGTTAGTGCAGCCCCTACGTTGCCAAACTTACTAGTTTTGCTAACTCGACGACTCAACGCTCACAATTTTTGTTTGATACTGAGAATAACTGCAAAAGATACTTTCTAAGTTATTCTCTGAAAACGCTTCCTAATTTTTATTCTATGAAAAATTTACAGGATTATTTTTAAAGCAAAATATTGGAGATTTTTTATTTTAGTGCCATTTTACTACTAAGCCGTAAGCTCTGCACAACCAACTCTGGCCTATGTTAGGTTGAACTGATGATAGCGTTGAATTTAATGCTCGTCGAAGTAAATGAGCTGATTTCAGGTCAATCTTTTTAATTGGAAAAAATAATAATATCACACTGTTACTTAGAGTTACGATTAGATGGTTTAGCGATGTTGAAAGAAATAATGAAAGGTGATAAACAAAAGGTACTTACAGGGCAGATTTGAGTGGAACCGTCCGCAGGGGACGCCCTACCCAGCGGCGCGAGATTCGTTGCCCGGAATGTGTTTCACCATCTTTTTTTTTTATGTATGTTTATTTTATTTTATTTCATGTTTTGATTGTTGTTTTTTGTTTGTGTCGAATCATATGTTGCAATGCATTTTCTTTCTTTCCCTAAAAGGAGTCTATAGCCTAGTCACCTTTTTGGTGATGTCCTTCAGAAAGGTCAGTACCCGCAACCAGCGTGCGTGTATAAACATAACGAATTAAAAGGAGTATGTAACAATCGTAGCAGGTGGCGCTCTGTAGTTCCTGCCTACCCCATGGAAAGACGGTGTGAGTTTGTGTAACTTGGTCTAGCTAGGTTACCCCTCTTAACCCTAGCAAATAATAACAATTTACCATCAAAACACTATGTTCAATTAGTTGTTATGATACAGCCGCCATAGTCATAGAAGTTAAGCTGCTCACACTTGCCAAGTTCTAAACGGCTAGAGCAGAGACACGGTAGAGCAAGGCATCGTTACACCGAATGACACCCAACATTCTAGCTTAGGCACCTGTCCCACAGCCGGCGATTGACGAGAAGCGAGTAGAGCTAGCAACTAAAATTGACTTGACGAGCAACAAGCAGCGAGTGATCGACGGCGACGAGCGATTACTCGCTGGTATGTGAGTCTCTCAGCGAGTGATCTACCCGCCAAGCGAGCGAGTATTCTCTTTGATAGCTCTTGGTCGCTGCGATAAACGAGTACTCAACGGCCGGTGTAAACAGTCAGCGATCAACTATTAATATATATATATCGCTTTTACAATCTTTTGTATGATTCTTGAGCGAGAAAATCGTTGGTAGTTGGTGATCGTTGGTTGGTAGTCACTTCCTCGTCGCAGGTGGGACTGATGCCTTAAGGGTAAATGCAGCAAAGTTTGTAAGTAATTTTGTCGGTATACCCCGGTGGAAATCAGAACCACATTCTTGAAAGTGTGACAGTTACTTTGATTGTTTTAGTTAATTAACATTAGTTTTCAATTTGACGACGATATTGAAAAGGGGTAGGAAAATATTTCAATACTAGCTTCTGCCCGCGGCTTCGCCCGCGTGGATGTCGGAAATGTACCCACGGGAACGTGCTAACAGGATAAAATGTATGTGCTTCCCCAGAATGCCATCTATGTCGCGGGACCTTTGTGGCTAATTACAATAGAAAACCAATTGTGTCTCATTAGTGGTGATTAAGAGGGTACCTATATGATATCTTTACCTAAGTACCTAACTAATTTAAAAAAAAAACTCAATAACAGAAAATTAAATACCTACCTACCTAAATAAACCTATTTCTGATGATAACTAATCTAAACTCAATAAATATGCAAAATCCCTAAAAACTAATATCTATACGAATGACTAAACCTACCTAACAGTATTATAAAATAACCTACGGTCACTACGTACACTATCAAATATACTACCTATACTTTAAAATTAAAATCTATACTTACGACTCATATAAAAATAAACCTAAATAACTCTAAAAACTAAAAGGAATAAAAATGAACTCCACTGCGGGTGACCCAACCTACGACAAACTTAGTATTTGCGGTTGGTGCAGTACAGACAGTGGTAATCGGGTATAGGGATCGAACCGCAAAATTAAGTTTGTTTTTTATTGTATATACTTTTCCGGGATAAAAAGTACCCAGTGTGGTGCCCAGGATATTAAAGAATAATTATACCAAGTTTCATCGTAATCGAACCGGTAGTTTTTGCGTGATGCCTGAACAAACAGACAGACAGACAGACAGACAGACAGACCGACAGACAGACAGACAGACAAAAATTTTTTTAATCACATTTTTGGGTTCGGTGTCGGTCTAGTAACAACCCCTGCCATTTATTTTTTTGAAATTTTCAATGTACAGAATTTTCACTTCTACAGATTTATTATAAGTATAGATAAAAAAAAATACTACGTAAACTACGTTTAGTGCTTTAGCTTTTCCTGTCATGAAAGGACTACTTAAGTAGCCATCATATTTTATTTACCTTACAAACGTAACCCCAGATAGAATTTCCCATCGGCAAAAATTACTTCTACACAAACTTCTACACAGACATAATCGCTAGGAGCTTTCATTAGACAAGTCACTTTTGTGCAAAATTGCATACCTACATCTAGATTCAGCGGTTTAGGTTGTGCATGGTCATCAGTGAATGAATTTAAGGTTTCTATTAAGATAATATTACAATTTATACAGTAATATTTTTATAATATTTTCCTCATAGCCACAATTCGTTTTATCGCTTGCGTTTACAACGACCCTGTGTTACGTTTGATAAGCAAAAGTTACCCTTTTGATACCAACAGTAAAAAAAAATACCCGCAGCACAGAACGAAAAATGCTGACGCTAATGTATATTTACCCTTTTGGTAGAACCTTAATAAAATACTTTTACATTGTTGTTACGAACAAACATTGTTTAGCGATACACCAAACAAAATAAACGAATTATTTTCGTATTATGGAGCACAAATGTCGAAACCCACACTGATTATTTTCTCATTAATTAAAATATGACGTAAATATTATTACACATTTTATAAATAGGTCACCTCTGGCTAAGCCTTTGAGGAAAACACGCGTGATGTTATGCTTTGGCAGAAACAGATGTGCGATGTAGAAACAAAAGAAATGGTACATGATTCGTAGAACGTGTGTTTTCAGAGGCAGGGATGTGAAACCTGTGGGCGCGGCTCGAGGGTACTAAAAAGGGGATAACAAAGAGATATTTAGAGGTCGTATTCTTTATTACCTATTACATTATTCTCTCTTCTCAAAACGTGAGGATACTAAATTGTGAATTGAAATAAAATTGTTAGGTCTAACAGATTCATTACACAACTGCCCAAAAAGGAGTGTAATTTTACATTTAGATCTGTTAGATGGTAGGGCTTGTGGCTAAGTAATAACAGCCGCTCGGGTCGATCGATCAGGTTAAGCGACGCTTGCCGCGGTCGGTCCGTGGATGGGTGACCATCTTTACATACCGAGATCCTTCTATGCGTCGTAAAGCCCGTTGAGCCGTTGGCCCCGGCTGTAGCACGTGGATCTTTGACAGTCGTTACCGGACGTCAGGAGCCCGAAAGTCTGACAACCAGTCATACCAAGGGGTATCGTATTACCCAGTAACTGGGTTGTGGAGATCAATAGGTAAACGCTTCATGTAAAATACTAGTATTGAGCTGCATCCGGTTAGACTGGAAGCCGACCCCAATATAGTTGGGAAAAGAAAAAAAATGAAATGATCTGTTAGACGGTAGGTTACGAAGAAAAATCAGGAAAAACGAATGTATCACTGAGCCTCTAAGGGATAGAACTAGCCGAATGATACATTGTGGAAAAGATTTTTACCTACAGGAAAACAAGTACATCTAAATGAAGCAAAGTTAATTAAGGCATCTTCATGCAATACACGTGCGAAGTTAGGAAAAGCTAATTCTGGAATACCACTGTGTACATTTACTGGTTACAGCAGCATTAAGTAGGCGTATCATTGATCGAAACTGAACTTCGCCATATTTAAGGCGACTAATATATATTTCAGACATTTTAGACAAAAACAATACATTCCAGGAATATTTTATTATTCATTTAAGTACTTACTTACTTTTCGTTCACTGTAATAATTAATTTGTTTTCGTATTTTAGCTTTCCTAGAAAACGTATTTTGTTGAGAAAATATTCCCAGGCCTTACTTGGTGATAATTGTTTACTTTATTATACATTTATATTAGGTACTATAACTAGCTTTTGCCCACAGCTTCACCCGCGTTGATTTCGGGAACGTACCTACTACCGAGATAAAAAATATCCAGGTTACTTACTCCTGGTGATAAAATAAACTATCTGTCCCTAATTTCATCCAAATCCGTTCGGCTGTTTTTGCGTGATTGTTTAACAAACGTAAACATAACAACTTTCACATTTATAACAATATTACCAACTTATTACTATACAGGCTGTTAGTGTGAACAGTGGCAATATTTAAGGAGGTGCATAAGCATCATGAGTAGATTCTAAAACTGTTGAAAAAATATGACCCTATTTTTTTCTAAGTTTTTCTTTTCCCGAAAAATAAAAAGTCATAGTCACATTACTGTTAGGCCTCTGCCCCGCATGTACCGGCGCCGCGCCGCCGGCGGGCGCGCGGCGCTTCGTGCGTTATCGTCGGGTGCGGTCACTTCGCGTAAAATTTCGGAATTAGAAAACTGTAAAATTCGCAAAAAAAATTGCGACTGAATTGCGATTTAAAACTTTTGTAATATTTTTTTATTTAAGATTATCTATCCGTCCTTTGAAAGTTGCCACTGTTCACCCTTCCACCCTGTATATTACTCACTTCTGCTCGAGACTTTGTCCGCATGAAATTTCTTGTTTCCCCGACCCACCCCGTCGCATTGCATCGCATCGCGTGCCAGCGCTATTATTTCATTTTCCCTTAGCGTTTCCAATTATTTTTCTTTTTGCTCGGCTCCTAAATGTGCTAACGTGATGTTAAATAGCCTAAAAATTGGGCTATCAATTCCTTCCAGGTATTAGCGCGTTCAAACACACAAACTGTTCATCTTTATTATTAGTATATGTATACATATATAGATATAAACAATATATAATTGTAGATATAAACAATAGGATAATATTAGTAGGATAAGCAGAATATTTCAGACGTTTAATGTTGTCCATCATCTTGTCATATCATAATCTCATAATCTGTTCTTATGACAACTACTGTGACAGATCGGTTTATTGGCTCCAACATAATACGTGTAGTGATATATTATGTCCCTTTAAACCAACTAGAGCGGAGCCGCTTTTATATGACGATACTAAACAATTACTTGAAGCCATATGTAGCAATAATGTATGGAGTTTACATTTACAACGATGAATGTACTGCTAATGCACGGTAAGTACTTACCTACGTCTTTATTATATATAGTTGCTAATAGATGAGTAAGCGATTACATGGTAAATTGTCCACGCCAGGTGTGATTGCCGCCAGGGCTGTAGGGCCGCCAGGGCTGCGGGTTATTCGAAAGAGATACCGTGGCCCTTGGCACAGGCAAGTGAAGGAACACGGTTGGGTTTTAGTCAGGGCTCGGAAACCGGTTGAAATTCTTAACCGGTTACGGTCATTGACCCCAAACCGAAATCAATTTAGGTTAAAGGTTGCACTTTACCGGTTTTAACCGGTTTTTGAAGGAAACCGGTTTTTCATGAATTTTGGTTTTGATAGTGAAAATTAACCGGTTAAAACTAAATTTGAACACCCGTGGCCCCCGCCACTCTCGCACGCACGGTCGGTACGTTGCGATGTCATTTAGTTACAAAATAGTCGCATCAAGTCGCATGCAAGTTCGCAACGTCGCGTCGCCGTCGTTGCCACCGTTTTCCTTCACCTTTACTAACTTCGGAGTTTTATTTGAATTAATGAATTAAAAACTTAATGTCCAGCCAGCCTGAGTTCAAACTGGCTAGACACAATGTATCTCCGCTGCCTGATGATCTAAGGCCTTCAAAATGTGTTTAAAATTTTGTGACGGGGACGATAATGATAACCTGAATTTGTGACGGAGAAACTTTGCCTAGTTTCAAAGATATTGATAATTTAAATTTTCCCATACAAACACTGCAGTAGGGTTACCAATATTGTAGGTTTTATGTAGGACTAAGTATATTTTAAGGTGTTTTCTTTAATGGACGAAAATCCGTGTATTGGTGATACTAATACGAACAACTAGGTATTTAAATCAATAGAAGACAAAAGTGTAGACGTGAGGAAGGGGGGGGGGGTAATTTTTTAATGTTATTCATAATCAGGGGCCCGTGGCTAAATAATAACAGCCGCACAGGTCGATCGGTCAGGTTAAGCTACGCTTGCCGCGGTTGGTCTGTGGATGGGTGACCATCTTTACATACTGAGACCCCTCCGTGCCTCGGAAAGGACGTTAAGCCGTTGGTCCCGGCTGTCATTCGTCGATCTTTGACAGTCGTTACGGGTAGTTTGAAGCCCGAAAGTCTAACAACCAGTCTTACCAAGGGGTATCGTATTACCCAGTAACTCTCGATTTATAAGCTTACATTATATAAGGTAAAACAAATTTTAAGACCTTGGCTTCAGGCCTTAAGTTATGACGACACTGAAAAGTTAATTTTAACAGTAACATAAAAGACGAGAATAATTTGCAAAACTTTAAGATACTCACATACATACTCATGTTCACTCACATGCGTTCGCTCACCATCACACATACCCACATACTCACTCACTCACACACACACATACACACACACACACACCCCCACACCCCTACACACATACACACACGCAATCACACGCCCGCTTTGTTTAATTTTACTGCCTCAATACCTACTAGCGTTACATACTATTTGTATTTTATTACATAAAAATTTAAATGTGTATTGATCTAAGGCGGAGGTCACTGATTCCTGTAACACAGGTTCGCCTAGCACAGGAGTCAGGGGTTTCACACGTATGGTTGTAATATTTTTATGTCAATAAAGATTATTATTATTATATTATTATAACTGGGTTGTGGAGGTCAGATAGGCAGTCGCTCCATGTAAAATACTGGTATTCAGCTGCATCCGGTTAGACTGGAAGCCGACCCCAACATAGTTGGGAAAAGGCTAGGCAGATGATGATTCATAATCATCATCAGGCAGCAGAGATACATGTGTCCAGCCAGCTTGAACTCAGGCTGGCTGGACATTAAGTTTTTATTGATTTCTCGTAAAACCCTACATGTGACGCCATAAATCAAACGTTATTACTGTTACAAATTGCATCACTAAATGTTAGTAAAGGAATCATATTCGAAAACGCTCCCGTTATTGAGATTCGGAAGTGCCAGCCAGAAGTTTTATACGTAAATTCAAGCTGGCTGGACACAGATTTTTGCATTTTTCTACTAAACCGCTGTACGTATCACAAAACTTTTACCTCGATGCCTGTTACAAATTTATGTGACGCCCGATGATATGCAAAAAGTCGTCAAAATCACTTCCGTTACCGAGATTGAAAGACCAGCGAAAAGTTTTTTAAGCTGGCTGGACACGTTTTCGATCGATTATCTTAGATAATCGATCGAAAACGTGTCCAGCCAGCTGTATGCATTCTGTAGCGTTACAAATTCTGAAATAAGGGTGTTTAGCCGTGACATAAAGTGCCCTATTGACCTAGTTAAATGCTAGCTATTTTGAAGATTTGTCCAGGCAGCCTGAGTCACATGATTAATGACATGATAAATAAAAGATTATTTCTCAAAAGCTTAAAAAACCGAAGTATGTTTAAAAAAGAGTTTATACGTGTGCAGTAGTTTAAAAATCAGGGTAAAAATACGCGAACTAAGCGAGAAACGATCGGTGATTAGCTCATCGACTGCGAGTAATCCTTACCACTCGAAAGTGTGGTCTTAACTTGCTGGGAGTTGCGGAGATAAAGGGATAACATAAACCAGTTAATTAATTCAATTATCACATCATTTTAAAATATTCCAACAATTTGCAAATTCGACCTTTGCCAACATTATCGACTATTTTATCGACACCTTTGAACATTTATGAAACTTTTGTACCTCGTTGCATAGCTGATTAAATGAAGATGTCTTCTCAATAATTTGTGTTTTTGTAAAATTTTGAAATAACTGCTGTCAAAGTTCGTGTACGTAGATGATTTTTGAAAATAGTTAATAAACTTCTTACTTTAACCTTTAAAACCGTTTGATATTTTAGAAAATTTGGTTACATCAATAGGTGTGCTATGAGATTTCCTTTGAAATACCTACTGCTTCTGCCCATAGAAGTGAACAACTTTTCCAAGAAAGTAATAGTCTATTCCGAAAAAAATGTTGGACCTCCCGTACTAATTTTGATCAGCTGATGATAACTTTATACGGTGGGTACTACAGGTATGTTTCCGACCCAGTTCTCGAAAATGGAAATATCACATTGTAATGGGATCGATCCATCATCACTGACAGGACTATTGTTGCCAATAACCCTGATATAGTGGTGGTGGATCGATCAGAGCGGCGCGCAATGATTGTTGAAATAGCCGTCCCGCATGATGAGAACCTCGTGAAAGCCGAGAAAGATAAACAAATCAAGTATCTTGACTTGGCTCGCGAGGTTGTCGACATACCGGTTGGGATGTGGACTCAGCGATCATTGTGCCGATAGTCGTGACAGCCAATGGCTTAATAGCCAAGAGCCTCGACCAACACCTGAGGAGGCTCTCGTTGGGCAGCTGGATCAAGGGCTTGATTCAGAAAGCGGTACTTCTGGACACGGCTCGCATTGTCAGGAGGTTCCTCTCTCTGGAGCCCTGACCGCCGCGCCGGTAGCTTGGCCCTGTTCCCGATACCGGTGGGCTGCTATTTTTTATATTTTTTAATGTTTTTTATCATTTTGTTTATAAAAATATTGAAAAATGTAATTTATAAGTAACTAGCTTCTGCCCGCGGCTTCGCCCGCGTGGATGTCGGAAATAAGCCCACAAGAACGTGTATGTGCTTCCCTGACAGGATAAAATGTATGTGCTTCCCCAAGATGCCATCTATCTCGCGGGCCCTTTGTGGCTACTTACAATAGAAAACCAATTCTGTCTCATTAGTGGTGATTAAGAGGGTACCTATATGATATCTTTACCTAAGTACCTACCTAATTAAAAAAAAAAAAAACTCAATAACAGAAAATAAAATACCTACCTACCTAAATAAACCTATTTCTGATGATAACTAATCTAAACTGAATAAATAAGCAAAATCCCTAAAAACTAATATCTATACGAATGACTAATCTTACCTAACAGTATTATAAAATAACCTACGGTCACTACGTACACTATCAAATATACTACCTATACTTTAAAATTAAAATCTATACGACTTATAAAAATAAACCTAAATAACTCTAAAACTAAAAGGAATAAAAAGGTCGCACAGATAATACTGCGGGTACGTAACCTACGACAAACTTATTATTAGCGGTTGGTACAGTAATCGGGCCTAGGGATCGAACCGCAAAATTAAGTTTGTTTTTTATTGTATATACTTTTCCGGGATAAAAAGTACCCAGTGTGGTGCCCAGGATATTAAAGAATAATTATACCAAGTTTCGTCGTAATCGAACCGGTAGTTTTTGCGTGATGCCTGAACAAACAGACAGACAGACAAAAATTTTTTTAATCACATTTTTGGGTTCGGTGTCGGTCTAGTAACACCCCCGGCCATTTATTCATTTGATATTTTCAATGTACAGAATTTTCACTTCTACAGATTTATTATAAGTATAGATATAGATTAGATGAAATTAAAAAAATATATATATTTATTCAAAAAATTATAAGGCATAAAAATTAGTACAGTTTGCATAAAACTTAGCTATCACATTCACCACAATAATAAAAATAGTTATATCTCCGCTGTGAATTTACGAATTGTCCAAACCAAACACAATGAACGAGGAGTGAGTAGCGACTGGCGAAGGTTTGCTCGACGCTTTGTTTGCGGCGCGCAAAGAACTAAGCAAGTCGAAACATTGGTTGTATTTGACGTCCTCAGATCAAACATTTTTTTCCTAATATTTTTGGGATACTAATGTCACTATAACTTGTTGGAAGTGTTAAAAAATAAGGCGAAAAATATTTACGAATTACGGAACTAACCGGTTAATTTGGGTGTGAAAACCGTTTGTGCTTATGTAACCGGTAACCTTTATAATTTCTGTTACATAAGAACAGTTCACTTGTTTAACCGGTTAATGAAGGAACGATATATTTACCGGTATTTAATCGAAATTAACCGCTCTTTTTAAACCGGTTCAGAGCCCTGGTTTTAGTCAGTAAAAGTCTGATACTCCCTCCGGGAGGGGTCATTTGATGATTACACACCAAAAAAAAAAAAAAAAGATTTGATTGGCCCCTGTCCGGGGAGCGGTAAATGCTTATGCAAATCCCGCATCCCCGACCTGATAGGCAGAGGTGGAACACCGCGTTGGATTTAGCCGGTAAGAGTCCGGCATGTCCCTCTGTCACCCCCACCATGGAGGAAGTCCATGAGGAGTTCCTACGAGCAGCAAAAAAAATAATTTCAATTTGTGCTTTTCATGCATCTTGTTAAAATCAAGAAGTTGGTACGTCAAGATGTAGAGTGGCTTTTAATCACTAATCCATCTGCCAAGTGCGGTGATTTCAGTACTTTTCCTTTATACCGCACATATCGACGGTTGAAAGGCCAATTGGACTAAGCGAATTTTTTTTTTGCAATCTTGAGTCATATTCGGAATCAGCAAATTTTTCTCCGTCGCTTGAGTCAGGTTCTAATTTTTTTCGAAAAATGTCGCTTAGGTCAATTAGCCTTTCAACTGTCGATATATAAAGTCTGCAAGTAGCTTGCATGCCATTACACCCTAAAAACTTCGGATTGATGAATCTACATGGAGTTTCCTACCCGTTCTTTTCCATGGGAACCTACTACGCTTTGGAAGTGGCAACTAGCTTTATCTTTCTGACTGACCGAACCCTTAACAATTCAATAGTGCCTGTAATTGGTTTATTAAAAGTAATGCTTTGAGTTTTTCACAATGACATGCAAGCTAACTTATTAGCATACTTTCGAGCAAGTTACAGTATGTATCAGGTAATTAGTCCCATTTAAACTAGGTTTAAGGTAGGTAAAAGAATACATCAGTCTGAATGTCAGATGAGGGGTGATCTCAGTCTTAATCTGTCAAAAATATCTTTGATTTCCCTACATTTTTGACAAGTTTTTGACATTGATTGTCGCTAAGATGAGATTGCAACTAGATTTTGAACGTTTTTAACTACGGGAGCCTTCTGATGTTACACTTTAGATACAACCTGGATGAGTCATTGTTTTTACGATGTCCCTCAAGGTCCAAGGAGTGTGTTACGAGTTTACGACCTAATTAGGTAACTTAAATGGTAATAAAATCTAGAGAAACCGTCACATCGAACCGATTCCGATTACTATCGACATTACGTGATCGCAATGCTAATACGAGCGATCAACGGAATAGTTAACTAGTTTATTTCGACTAGACGCTATAGTAAAACGGCGAACAAAGCAAACCGAAGGTCTTTGTAATACATAGTTCAGTAACTCAAATTAAGAGATCCTTTTATTCCACGAAATAAGTTTGAGAGCGAATGAAAACGGAAATACCTTAGTTGAAATATGTTTGATATCTGCGAGGATTTGTAGGTCAGGTCGAAGTTCCAAAGAAATGAAACTTCATTTTCTGAATATGAAATCCTCTACAGGTCACGGATTATCTTTGGTCGATCGTAAAGAGACGCCATCATTATTACGTTCGGGATAGAAACGAGCATCCCCGAATTGGAATTCGGAGAAACAGAACTGTAGGTAATGTTGACTTGATTACATTACAGTTGGCTAGAAATATCCGTCGTTTGTCCTGGTTTCAAGTTACAGTAAGGGCAGTCCTCGAAAACTCATGGCTTGTGGACCGCAAACGTAACGTCCATTTCAGAATTCCACAATGCCTTCACGAGTTGTCAGCAAACATCTAACCCGAAACCCAGCTTAAAGCAATCAATCAAAATTCGACCAATGTTGGCGCTAAAATAAACATTTTGACTACGTGAACAACATCAATATCCCCATATTGGAACGTTGTACCTGTCATATAAAATATTTACTCCTCATATCAATTTTTGGGTATCATGTGAAACCTTTTTCCAATAGCTTGGTCCTCTTTGAGATGCTTTAATACAATGCAATATTTTAAATGGAGCGTGCGGCTCTTGAAAGTGGTCCTTTCAAATTTTCCGAATGTAGAGTACATTGGGACAAATTGGCGTCGCGCAGCGAAATACATTCCTATGAAGCTTTCTTGCTCGATATTACAGAGATATATTTGAAATTCTTATATTTGTCACACTAGATAGATATCTATGTTTCTGTGTGTGCCCCTACAGCGGTAGGGAAAGGGGATCGTATTACCCATTAATTAGTTAATGGAGGTCAGATAGGCAGTCGCTACATGTATAATACTGGTATTCAGCTGCATCCGGTTAGTCTGGAAGCGGACCCCAACATAGTTGGGAAAAGACTACGCAGATGATAATCTGTAGGTACCGTCGGGGTAATTGTGTAACACACATAAAATGTCAATTGATTGCAATGATGTTCATTTGACATAGCAATGTATGTTCATAGGTTTGAAAATGTCGTCTGCTCCACAACGTACATAACGCAATTTTGGGAAAGGGACATTTTGGGAAAGAGACATTCTGGTAAAAGGGACATTCTGGGAAGGGGATATTTCGGGAAAGGGACGTTTTGAAACCAAGGGATATTTTGGGAAAGGGACATTCTGAGCCTGATCGCAATAACGATCAGGCAGCGTCTGCATTGTCAAAATAAAAGGCATTGCGATCGATAGCCATTTCATGCGTGTTACACAGTTACCCTACTGGTACCCACGTCTGATTTTTGCCACCATCACGCAAAATTCTAAAAGAGATCTACAATCCAAACTTCATACTCATAGTCTTTAGAACACATAACGTAAATGGAAAACCAGAGGTCAATGAATAATCGCAGAATAAATCAGTCTAGCGGGTCACAAGTCTGTTGGTAATTCCTCCAATCGCAGCTCAGTGGTCCAACAGCCCCGACTTATCACACGATTTACGAGGCAAACTTCCCGGCGCGCGGCGCGCTGTTCATATGTTCCACATAGGCCTTCAACTCATATATCACCTAAGTTTTATTGAGAAACGCCTAGATTCGAACCATTGGACGGATGTATTTTCGTAAGTTATTTTCCAGTGAAAATGTTATGTGAAAAACTTTCCCTCCTACTCTTCACGAACCACAAAGGAAAGGTCGGGGAAAATATGCAAAGTGGATTTATTTTGCATATTTCATAAAATTAATCTTTCGTCTATTATTATTTTTGTATTCATTCTGGAGGTAAAACTGGTTACCAAACGCTTTCAATTCAATTTGGAGCGGCCCTGCCATTATTTTTTATTAGTATGGCTACCGTTACCGTACTAAGATTATGTGGGTATAGTATAAACATCCTGACAATACAGGCCGGCTGAAGCGTTTTTCAAACGGCAGCTAGAATGGGCCCACATACTGCTATACAAATACACTGGCTATAAGAAATATAAGAGTAGGAAAGAAAATACATTTATTTAGCACAGACTTAAAGACACACAAATACATCAGATTGAGGGCGGATTTTTCAATCGACAGATAATTTTTATTAGTGGAAGAACTGTCAAAATTTTTAAATTATCAAATAAAGATCAAAATAAAAAGTGTAAAGCCCGATGTAAGATATTTCTTATATCGGGCTTTACACTTTTTATTTGATCTTTATTTGTTTTACGGCTGATTTTTCCAACGCCAGATAATCCGAGGACTAATTTTAAATTTTTCGCCGCCGTGAGCAATAAGCAGCCAACAGGAAAGTTGCTAATAAGCAACCAGCAGGAAAGTGTGCCTCACAGCTGCGCCAAAAAGGAAACTAGTACTAAAGAAACGATGGATAGACTGTGTGAAAGATGATATGGCTAGAAAGGGGGTGACCGAGATGACAACTAATACTTGTAGAGAAGTATGGAAGAAAAGAACATGTTGCGCCGACCCCGAATAAATTAGGATAAGAAAATGATGGTGATACTGGTATAAAACTAAGGACACGGTCAAACTCCACTTGATCATTTTGGCTTTCATATAATCATATCTACACAAATTATTTCGTATAATAATTTATTATATTACGGACGTCTGACCTCGTGTCGTGAGAAGATTGATCATCTTAACCCGCGGATTCTTGAATACGGCTATAGGCTATTATAGACGTCATTAGAAATAATAAATGCTTTATTTATTTGTTTGTATAACTAATACGGAATTTTTTGTGCTCATTTTTTACTTGAGACCCTCGTAGTAGTACACGTCATTTATTTATGTATTTTAAACTCGTTATAAAAAAGTTTTGCCTCATTATCTAACGCTACGTCCTCACTGTTGACCTAACCTTGTAACACTGACCTTAGCGTCTGTTCCTACTATCAGTTCGCGGGTCTGTGTGTATGCGGGCCTATTTTACAAAAACACTCAACTGATTGCAAATGGGTCTTCTACCGTGACTTTACCAAAATAATGGAAAAGGGTAATGTAACAGATGTTCTGAAAAGTGATACTGACTGTGTGTGACCAGTAGAAAATGGCTGCCTGTGGTACGAAATCCGCCTTTGCACATTAATTGTGCTTGAAGTATTAAATAAATAACAGAAAATGATACTGCCAAAATAAATTTCCGAACTGAGAAAGTGCTCAAATCCTGCAAAAGATAAATACAATAGGTATATTATTATCTGTTTTATCGAACAGTACTCGTAGATAATTTATCCAATTACAAGAGTTAAATGATTTAAAACTTATATAAAACACCATCTCTCATTCATTCGTAGTCGAAAGTCGAAAACTATCACTTCTTACTATGTAGTTAATTTTATTTCATTCGATGATTCTATGTAATTCAACACCAGTCGATACCAATTAATTGAAATCTAACCCAGTTCACGAGTGCACTCCATCCAACTACAATTTTATAAAAGCGCACAGCAGCGGAGAGTTGTAAATATTGAAATGTTTACAACGCTGAGCGGTTCCCGGGTTATCGTGCTCGACAGTGCACAGTGGTCTGAAAACCAACGAGTTGGTTTTGCATATGAAAATCCTTATTTAGTTAAGTTACCAACACATGTAGGACTGCGGTGGCTTAAACCAAGTTTCCTAGATAAGTTGGGCCACTTGAGCCCCGTAAATGACTTTACTTTTTTCTCCTACGAAAATAAAAACGCTGCCTTCGGTTTTATGTAGGTGGGATAGGATGTTGTGAACTTGTGAACCTACCTTAGGTACAACTTACAACCCACAAGTCATTCTATTGCGGATACAATCTCTGGTTGTAAGTGGTGACTAGGGAAATATGGTCAGATGAATGTGCTACAGCGTCCCGAATGGACACAGATTCGTAATACAGACAATTCATCAGAATTATTTTGAGGTCATCTTCTATTGTATGTGGTGGCTCATTGCCATTTCTTGATATTAGAGGATAGTAAAGCCATGATAGTGAATTTGAAGTCGGTATTCAGGTTCTGAAAATAAAATCACCCAAAAATGAAAGAAGAAAAAGTTTTTATAATATAGCGGTTTGTAAGCAGATAACATCAAACAGGAGTAAAGAGCACGCCTTATGGGAAAAGCAAGAAGACTGAGTTTATATCCTTTGAGTTACGACAGATTATCCGAAGTAGCATTTAAAGAGATGACGTCGTATAAATGTCGCAAATGTTTTGTATGTACGCGTTCTACGTCGCGATTTCATACACAAACGAGATCATTTAAACAGTAGGACAGTAGGTAGTATTGGTTATTGTAGATACCCATTGCAGATGTGAGTGGAAACAACGGGAGGGAACGCCCTAGGTGACATATAGTGACCTTATTGGTGATGTTCATCAGAAAAGTCAGTTTATTTGCAACCGGCGTGCGTGTATGAACAGGTGCATTACTGTTAGATACTGGGCATGAACATTTCTAAGCGCGTTGCAGCAGCAACTTCAATTTATTCAATAAAGGAATTGCCTACACATAATGCAGCATATAGCTACGTACCTATAGAATTAGCTATGCTAAAAACAACTAACTTGAACTGTGTATGTTAATTGTAAGTGTGCTACAATATCGCATTGGGTCTAGCCTGTAAGAATATTTGTATGTTTAGAGTAAGTAAATAAATAATATTCAAATTATCAATTTGGTAAAACCGAGTATATAACGACGAAGAAGAGAGTAAGGTTCGTAGCCGGTAGCGTTCTTTAGTTTCTGCCTACCCCTATGGGAAGAAGCGTGAGTTTATGTATGTATGTATGTGGATACCTAGTATGCCTGCTTTTTATTTTATTACCTCTCCTTTATTCTTGTCTCGATTCATAAGGTGAATTTTATTGCTGAACCCATAGATATCCGGCTAAACCCTTTCCGCAAAATAAGCTTTTGACGCCCTTAAATATACCTTTTCTCCCGGATAAATGGGAAGCCATAGAATGGGCCGCTTAGTGGTATGTACTCCACTTACTCATATTGTATAGTCGCCAGACTGTTAGCTTCATACAGAGTACCATACATAAAAAACTTGATAGGTGTCAAGGGACACCCGGATGGAACAAAGTTCCTTTCGATTAATTAGTGAAGGAATTGTAATATATTTTTTTTTAAAGTGTCGTTCCAACTTTTGGTCTTAATTTTTTCCGTCTAGCCCCCTTTCGCAACGCGCGATAAGGAACTTCGTTCCAAAACGTTTATTGTTAAAAACGTCTGAAAAATAACACTGTATCTGCCTATTTTTTTTTTTTTTTTGGGTTGGCTAAATTATTCTTTAGTACATTATAAATTGACAATTTGCTAGCTAATTTATAATGTAGTAATGAATAATTTAACTTTCAATATATTTCCATTTTATTCTATACAGAAGACATCGATTTCGTATAATAATAGAATCATAATTTAATCACTATTACCAAGCCTACGTCCATCAACAGTTTAGTTCACCCTAAATGAATCAGTTTGACAGTGCGAGCGGGATAGAGTGATACATGGCGCGGGGAAGTGGGGGCAAAATATGAATTTCAACTGAAATATTACAAGCCCTTAACACATAAGTATATGTACCTAACATAACCAAAAATGTACAACTACTCGACAGTCATATGCTCATCTCGCAACGCTCCAAGCATACTGACAAGATCTTCTTCCATTCACCCGCGAACACATCACAGTCAGGCTTAGCGTCCAAGAGAGACAGAGACAGGTAACTGGGCTTGAGAAACGCGGCAACGGTTCGTCTCCCAGGCACGGTAACTAATAGTTGCCTCTATATTTATACCTAAACAAAAATATTGCAAACATCGTTTTTCAAAATATTGTGACACGATGTCATTCTAATTATTAAAAGAAAAATAGTACTAATACTCTCATCTCAAAATAAATCGAACCAGCATTTTCTTTGTCAACACCGAAATCATTTGTTACCGAAACAGTCTCTAAATCGAAAGAACCATAAAGTATTAAGACAAAAAAACACCTTTCTTTCAGTCTCTAAATTACCTCCAGTTCCATTTAATCCAACATTTATAAATAGCTTGCTGTAGACAAAGGCGGTAGTAATTACGATGGTTTATTTACGTTTGCTGGCTGAACGTACCTCAAGAACAGCTTGTGTATTTATAGACGGCAGCTTGCAAGGATGCGAGAACAACACTATGTAAACAGCCCTGCCACGTCCTGAGACGTCTTAGAACGTCCTGTGGATAAGTTACGTCAGTGCTTGGAATACCTGTGGCCTATATTATGCAGGTATATTTAGGTACCTACTATGGACCCAGCATGGAGCGTAGTGTGGGACGCCCCCCAGCTAGATGGATGGACGACCTTTAGAAGGTGGCTGGTACAGACTGGATCCGGAAGGCGCAGGCAGGTTGTTGTGGCGCAGCCTGCGAGAGGCCTATGTCCAGCAATGAACTGCGATAGGCTGAGTTGATTGATTGATTGATGGACCCTGTCGGGCACAGCATAGATCAAGTAAGAGAGAGGAGGAATCCCCTTCTGTATGGGTAAAAATAAGGAAATAACTTCAACGAAGACTAAATTTACGTTTACGTTATGCAAAACAGTATAGTTTCTCTTTATCTTTCCATTCCCGTAAACATGTAACCATTGTCTTCACAACGGCAGAGCCCTTACCTAAAGAACCACCTGTTAATATTGAGGAGGCACGCCATCACCATCAACATTATCTTTCCTTCGTTATGGCGGCGGTAATTAAACATTTTAGTAAATGACAGACAGATTTAATCTCTACTGTTCTTCATATTCAGCGTGTAAGAGTTCACTGACGAAGTTTAATACAGTGGGGCAATCGGTCACCTAGAATAGGTGACGACAAAAAATTTTACTTAATCGTGTTCCCATACAAAAATTCAATCAAATACCTATATCCAATAATTTAGTCAGTACAGCTTGTCAAAGATTGGCAAAACCCCTAGTCAGCCCATACTGTTTAGTTTGTTTATAAAAAAAAAACCGGCCAAGGGCGAGCCGGACTCGCGCATGAAGGGTTCCGTATCTATAAAAATCACGTCTGTTGTATGGGAGCCCCCCTTAAATATTTATTTTATTTTAATTATTTATTTTTAAAGTGAATATACAAGTAAATATTCTGTGAATATTTCAAACATCTACCTGTTGCCGTTATTAATATTGAGCAAAAAACGGCAAAAAAAACACGTTTGTGGTATGCGAGCCCCACTTAAATATTTATTTTATTCTGTTTTTAGTATTTTTTTAATATAGCGGCAACAGAAATACATCATCCGTGAAAATGTCAACTGTCTAGCAATCACGGTTCGTGAGATACAGCCTGGTGACAGACAGACAGACAAACAGACAGTGGAGTCTTAGTAATAGGGTCCCGCTTTTACCCTTTGGGTACGGAACCCTAAAAATTCACGTTTTCGATGTTAGGATTTATTTGATAGTTTCAAAATACTCCTTTGCATAAATATTGCCAGAGTTTTAATTTACTGTCGTATTGTAAAAGACATTTCCTATTCCATGGCAATTATTGCTTGGTCACCTTTTTCAGCGTACAAAAGGTGACTGAACTCCTAATAAGTGTATGTATAGCAAGGTCCTGAGTCATTGTTCCGATCTTTCGGTTGTGTGAAGTGTTATTAAGTTTTTCTCAGTAGTAGCAGGAACTCAAAAAAATTGTCCGATTAATGGCAACCGACCTCTGCCTACCCAATCGAGCAAAACAGTGGTGATATGTTATTTTTATTTATGTTCAATAGCAAGTATCTAATGCTGCGTTCATATAAACAAAAACGAATCGTTTTGCTTAGCAATGGTAGCATTTTTTATTGCCAAACTGAGCATATAAATATATTCTTAAGCTAATTGTACCTGTCATAGCTATTTCCATATTAGAGGGTCTACTATGCAAATGTATGAGTAATTTGCTTCATTATTGATAAAAATACACGAGTTTTAATTTAACCAATACGGGTCGTAAATTATGGGGATCGGCCATAAATTAGCCACCGGTTATTAATTCAGTAAGAATAAAGTAAACGGTTGACGTAAATCCAACATTCCGTTTCCATAAACATCTATACTGTAATCTATCACCCAACACATTTTCGTCCTCTCATAAATAGCTACTAGTAGGTAAGTACACACTTCAGAAAGACTATTCTCGCTAGAGATCCTTAGGGCAATACTTGACAGTCGTAATGTGCACTTGAGAACGACTCCGAGTGACCCTGATTGTTACGGGAGTACTTCAAGAGGGACGGATGCGCTCTCAAGATGGTCTTTTTTATGACTTTTTGATGTGACCGTTTGAAGCGGCCTTTTTTGGTTACTTGGCCATAAGTGGGTAGTTCAAGAGTTACTGCTCGCTCGAGTATAGTTAAACTGAAAAAGGGACTTATTACTAAATACTTAATTAATTGACGACACGGTTGGCGCAGTGGTTAAGCGATTGACTGCTGCGCTGCGTGTCGCGGGTTCGATTCCCGCACAGAACAAATATTTGTAAGTCCTACATGTATTTGTTCTGAGTCTGGGTGTTTTTCTTTCTATCTATAATATGTATGTATTTACAAAAAAAAAATGTATATAAGTAGTTTATCAGCCATCTTGTTACCATAACACAAGCATTAGGTTGCTTAGCTTGGGACTAGATGGCGCTGTGTGAAATGTCCAGGGATATTATATTATTATTATCATAATTACTTATTTTTACTCAATCCATACTAGTATTATAAATGCGACAGTAACCCTGTCAGTCTATACCTACCCCGCTGCCGCTTTATTATATACCTTTCCCGCCTAAACCACAAACGAATCGTTATGAAAGACGGACAGGCAGCTTGCATATAGTTTTAAAAATATGATTAACGTGTAAAAGTGTTTGCAAAAATCTACCTACAGAACTAAAATCATTTATCAAAATAAGTACAAAATACACGCATATAAAGTCGCAGGCAACAGCCAGTCTAACTATAATTGTAACATAAACAAAAGCGATGAAGCTTCTCGAACAACGAAGATAGTTAACATATTCTAGAAACAGCACATGTTATATTTGAAAAATTCAATGTCCTTTCTTCCAATCTTCCTTTTCCCATTCTCCCCTTACTTCCGACTTTGCTATCCAAACAATCTGAACAGTCTTAGAGTTATAACCGAACAAAACTTTATTGATCTGCTTCAGAACGTTTGCTTAATTTAAATACAGTTGTGAAATATTAATATTACGGAGTTTAAGTAAACTATAGGAGGTATTGACTGATTGTTCTAAAGTTAGACCCGCGATCAAGTTGGCTCTCAAAGGAAGGAAAACGTCATGAGGAAACCGGCATGTCCTACAATCAAAAATTCGAAGGCATGTGACATCTACCAACCCGCACTGGGCCCACGTGTTGGATTACGTCCCACTCCCTCTCACAGAGAGGAGGCCTGTGTCCCAGCAGTGGGATATTATAGGCTGATTATTCTGTAAGTTGGTTATCAAGCAATCAGTAGTGCTATTCTGTAAAAATCTTACTGTGAAAATTTAAGTCAAGTGGGCTGTCATTTTACCTGATGTTATTGACACTATTGACAGGTCACTTCAAGATCACGGTGAGATTTTACAAAATAGATCGGCCGGTAGGAGCAGACTTACACCCGGTTTCTGAATTGAGAATTTGAAGTCGAAAACTTGTGAAACTGTAACGTAGCATTACTTAAGGTGATGCCATCATTATAGCTCGTGAAATTCAAAATTTCTTAGGTTTTTTATTACCAAGATTTTGAATGTCGCGGGCTTTGACCTTAAATACCTACTTACGTTTGCACGGTGTTTCACGGTGAGTTCGGCTGTTGTCAAATAGCATGTGAGTTTATTTGCTGTTGTCATTTTGGTCAACCAATCACGACTGCTAACGTGATATATGACAGCAGATTTACCGATGAGAGACTCGATCAGCTTTTAAGAAACCGTTGTTTTAACTTGGTTAAAAGGCACGTAGTTAACACATCCAGGCTGTGCGTAGTGAACTTACGTACCTATCCAAACTACGCACAGCCTGCGGGGTAATTGCTTATCACACTATTCGTAGCAATGGGTTTAATTTTGACAGTTCAACAACATTTGACGATGACGATTTGACGACGATTTGTGACGGCACGGTTGGCGCAGTGGTTAAGCGATTGACTGCTGCGCTGCGTGTCGCGGGTTCGATTCCCGCACGGAACAAATATTTTTATGACCTACATGTATTTGTTCTGAGTCTGGGTGTTTTTCTATCTATAATATGTATGTATTTACAAAAAAAAATGTATATAAGTAGTTTATCAGCCATCTTGTTACCATAACACAAGCATTAGGTTGCTTAGCTTGGGACTAGATGGCGCTGTGTGAAATGTCCAGGGATATTTATTTATTATTATTTATTTATTTTATTTATTGCGTTATTTACGTTGTTGAGCAGACACATTTTTCGAACATAATTATGAAGCAATGGATTATCCTTTAAAATGATTCAGATTGATATTAATATTGTGTTATGCTGTTATGGTGCTGTTAACTACCCACAAATAACTTATTATTACCTACTAAGTACCTAAAATAATGCATGGCATTGATAGCATACATGTCATGTATGTAATATCGTATATAGCTCGGTCCAAAGAGTTTAACTGCGCGACCCGGAAGACAAATAGCCTACGAAGCTCAAAAGTCCCGCATGGCCAGTATTCTAAAGTGATTGCACTAGCTATCTCTATACTGTTCGATATATGAAAACTGAGTCAAACTGGGCAGCTGAAAGGAGCTCTCTGATATAGACGACTATAAAGACAGGGAAATTTATTATATAGCAAATTGACTACCAACTTATATTGTCCGTATGTTCAAGTCACAACTTCAGTCCAGTCCAGCTGTATGAACGGCAAATTAACGTAGTATTTCAATTTGCTTATAGCAATTAATTTCCTTGAGTGTACCTACTTAGAGATAAACGTAAGATTAAGTGCACTCAGTAAATAACATCTTATTAACACACTAATGTATTTAAAGCGAAGCCGGGATTTTCAGACTAGCGAATTGTTAAATTAACTAGTGATTTGTTAACTTTGCCTGCATCATTCCACTGTTGGACAAAGCCTCTCCCGATGATTTCTAGCTCTTTCGATCCAGGGCTAAAGTGGACCACTGGTCGTTTGTTTTCTTCAGCTCGTTCCGCAGGCTTCTATGGTTTCTGCCGTGACGCCTTCTGGCTGTGTCAGGACTCCACTTAGTAGTAATTTTGGCCTACAGCTCATTGGGCATGCGGCAGACGTGGCAAGTCAGTCATATTTCAGCTTAGCAGTTATTTGAGCAACGTCAGTAATCTGTATTTTGGAGCGCAGTGTGGTGTTGCGAATATGGTCTTGTCAATTTGACGCCGAAAATACTCCGCTCCATTAAAACTTTTATATGATCAAATTGATAACAATATTTTTCCAAAACATCGTTATCATTATCACTTATCACAGATTAATTCAAAACTATCCTCTATAGATATAACTTCCTTAAATTATCGCTTTATCTATCTCGGAAGCGACCCACGTTTACGTAAACGTCGGTTTTACAGGAAACACGTTAACGTTTACAATTCGGTTTTTGGCGTGAGCAAATGTATAGTGTATTCATTAAGTTCTTCTACTAATGCTTTGCTTGTGGTTTGAGCTTAGAGTTCAGTGGATTGAGTATTTTACCATTTTGTGCTTGGTTTAAATCATTCAAATATCCTTTGGTATCCCACAATATTAGACAAGGGCTTAGAGGCTAACCGGTTTCTGTGTCGAGAATTTTAAGTAGAGAATTGTCATGCTATACTTTAGCATTAGGTACGTACGTGACTGAGCTGTCATTCCACCAGATGCTAGGGATTGACAAACTTCACTTAAGATTTCACAACGAGATTTTCATTGAATAAATATATCGGCAGGTTAAATTTGGTAATTTTTCAGAATCCTAGTCTATCTGCTTTCTACGTTTTCACAGCCAAACTACGTAACAGAAAGTAGTTAATACAATTTCTTAGAACTTAGGTACTTAGTTAATTTGGTAACTTATAAAGGGTTTTGTTTTTGACGTTCAATATTGCCTTTTAATACAAGACTTCGACTTTGAGGCTAAGACCTCATACGGAGACGCGAGGCGTCGCGCGTCGCGTGCTGCGTGGCGTCTCGCAGCGCGTCGAACGATTTTCTGTTTACGGAGCGGCGGCGGCGCGTCAAGCGGCACTTATCATCGCACTAATTAAGTAATTACTAATAATTAATTATTAATTAATTGCGTTCTGCAATTCCCAAATATGACTGGCAGAAGATACCACCGCGGGCATCGCTTCATCGAGAATTGCCGCTGCGTGCGCCGCCGCCGCCGCGAGCTCGGCCGCAAAAAACGCTCCATTTCAAGCAAACGCGTCTAAAATCGCTTCTTCGTAAACGCACTCATACAACGCCATATGTTTGAATTTAGTGCGGGCCGCGCCGCACAACGCAACGCGCGACGCCCCGCGTCTCCGTAAATGAGCACTAAGGAAACTGTTCGTCCCAAAATACCAATAAGTGCAGTCGCAGAGCACAGTTAATTACAACTATAAACAACGAACGCATACAAATTCATAACAACGCACATAAGTCACAATCACCAGTAAACAATGACTAATATAATCTCGATTTGTTTTAATGCCACTGTTTACTGTAAGACGCATTTTGTATTACATTCGGAGCACGAACTCTCGTGGCCTTGGCTTGCTCAATCACAGCGATAACAGCCACTGAACTATTAACAACCAACCATTGTAGAACCCCGTCAACCATTCCTGATAACCCCTCGAGTTTGAAATAAAGAAGGTGCGGGGGCGCAAGGGAGCTCAAACAATAACGGTTTGTTTTCAAAGGGTTTTACGATGTTATGTTTTAACTCTTTGCGGCTAGGAACACTCCAATTTTGATGAAAATATTTCAAGAGCTTTAATTTTGGCGTGCTTCAGAAAGTGTTGAAACAACGGCTTGGTTGGTGAAATAAGTAATTTATTTAATTAACTTCTCTTTAAATATTGCTGGGATAATTTTGAAGCGTTTCTCGAGAGTTCAACAAGTTTTTGTTTTACACATTGTTCTATTATCATGATTGTGTGATGGCAACAAAAAGGTTATCGAGGAGCATAATCAGGATAACCTGGAGGATAACCTCATAATAAAATTACGTGAACTCTTATTGTTAAAATAAGGCCATGGATAATTAAAGCGATATCGTTATAATCTTTCCACATACAGTTTCATCCCATGTTAACCTTTGCGATTACACATAATGTATGTTCCGTGCACATAATTCTCAATAATTAGGTACCTACAGATTTGGTTTCTGCCTTATCAGATCGTATTATCGTTTCTTATCAGATTTTATTATCGCTGGAAGTCTTATACTCTAACAAAATCAATGTATATTCGGATTCATCGCTATGTATTATACCCCAAGACTCTTAGCTCATGTAGGTATTCCATTTCCCACACGGTTAGCACTAAGATTAGAACAGAGCGAACCGAACGTCTTATCTGAATACATTTTGCAAATCTTCGTCGATAATTCTACACGTACAAAGGGTCCATTGTTCAGTATTGTGAACGTGGAAACTATTCAGTTCGGCGTGAATAGAGCTCTCCTCCTCGATGTGGAATCCACTCTGCACTCTGATTAATTTACCCTTTTCAAGGACTGGACGGAAAAATATCACACTTCCGTTTTATTTCTCTTCTGCAGCCTTCAATATACGCTGCAATTAATGAGAATATTGGATACTTTTGTTATATTTATAGGTGTGCTGTCTGTTTTACAATAGAAATGATTGATTACATGGGTCTTCCCTCATCAGGCAAAATACGATGAGTAACACAACCGTTGATCTTTGTACATAAAATTATAATAATTCATCATCTCATCTGCCTAGCCTTTTCCCAACTATGGTGGGTTCGGCTTCCAGTCTAACCGGATGCAGCTGAATACCAGTATTTTACATGAAACGACTGCATAACTGACCTCCACAACGTAGTTACGATCCACGAATGACAGCCGGGACCAACCGCTTAACGTGAAGAACGGAGGGGTCTTGATATGTAAAGATGGTCACCCATCCACGGACCAACCGCGGTATGATGTGACTGTTATTACTTATCCACAAACTAATCCCCTCTTAGCCAACATTCTAATCATTTTTAAAGTGGTTTTGCTATTGTTTATCATTGTAGTAGGTACTGTTATCTATCTACCAGCTAACTTAGGTTTCCAGATTCCTAATTGATTAATTCTGGGGCTAAATCTGTAAGCTGTTTGCTATTTAGGTTACCCAATCACAATCAAATCTCAGCTTATTTACAGATCAGGGATTCTTGATTAGGCTTTCAGATACCGATGGATAATCCCTTTTTAAGATGAGAAAAGATGCCTATTTTTAACCAAGAATTCAAGTCAAGCGTGAATTATGAATATCAACCTTATTTTCACTGAAACGCTTTGCTTTGGATGTAATAATAGAACGTAGAACGTAGTTGCTATTGATTGCCTTAATACTTATGCGGTATTTGTCATCCTACGATGGTCGATTGATGTACAACCGACCATTGATCAATATGGTCGCTAAACCTGACCGTGATGAGACTGGAACGAATGAATGTCTGCATGTCTGGAGTTCTGTGAGAACTTGTCTAATTTTCTTTAACTAATGTAATTGAGCGATAGTACTTTAAATATGGACGTTCGTTAACGTGTTGGCCCAGTGGAAACCGCCTCGACTAATGAGTTCTAGGTGGTAGGTTTGAACCCTGACAGGCTTTGTGTAAATTGTTTCATCACCACTGCCCTCAAAACGGTGAAGGAAAACATCGTGAGGAAACCGGCTGGTCCTAGAACCAAAAATTCGAAGACATGGCTTCTTAGGCTGATTATGTGATCAACGTTGAAAGAAAACATTTCACGTCGATCGACCGTAATCAGGCTATCATGCACCATAAGAACGCGGTCTGTTTTCACCCCTATTTAGTTCATAACACGCACAAAATATTCGAAATTAATAATGGGATGAATTACTCCGCTTCCTCCTAGACACAGGTATTAATTAGTGGTACACGGCTACGCGTACAATATCGTTGTTGATTACATTATAACTATCCTCTTCTGTATTCTATTTTAACGAAGCCGCAGGTGCTTAAGCTATATCTGTCAGAAGACGGATATGTTGCTCATTATTCGCGTGTTCCTGAATCTCCCGGCCCATTGCATTCCGTCGAATCGCATCGCCTGCCCGCGCTAATACATCGCTTTTGCTTAGCGTGATTTCTGACTTTTTTTTTCTTTGCTTGACTCCTAACATTACGCTTGGTCCTAGCTTCCTTTCTCAAGAATCAGGCTATCAGATGCAATAAGATTTTGGAACGAAGTTCCTTATCGCGCGTTGCGAAAGGGGGCTAGACGGAAAAAATTAAGACCAAAAGTTGGAACGACACTTTTTGCTATAGTTGTAAGCCGTGCGGCGTGCGCGTGTTTCTCTGTCTGTCTCTCTCTCTCTCTCTTTGAACTTCGTTCCATCCGGGTGTCCCTTGACACCTCTCGAGTTTTAAAAAAAAATCCGATTGGTAGTTCCAGAGATTAGGGCGTTCAAACAAACACAAACAAACTCTTCAGCTTTATTATTAGTATAGGTACATCCCAAACATATACGACGACGGCACGGTTGGCGCAGTGGTTAAGCGATTGACTGCTGCGCTGCGTGTTGCGGGTTCGATTCCCGCACGGAACAAATATTAGTATGGCCTACAATTAGTTGTCCGGGTCTGGCTGTTTGTGTATGTGAGTTTAAATGTTTCTAAACGCACCCACGACACAGGAGAAATTCCAAGTGTGGGGCAACGTTTAAAAAAAAAAAAAAATATTATACAACTGCCTCGTTGGTCTCGTGGTTGCGAGGGCGACGGCTGAGCGTGGGGTCCTGGGGTCGATACCCAGTTCGGACAAAGTGTTATTGGATTTTTCATTAGGGATTTCTTAGTAACAGTCCGGAGTTTGGAAGTAGGCGATTTGATACCCCGTGCCTCAGAAAGCACCTAAAGCCGTTGGTCCTACGCCTGATCTCTCCCCGGTCGTGTCGGATTGCCTTCCCATCGGACTATGAGAGTAAAAGAACAGAGATAGTGCCTCTGTGTTTACGCGCTCACTTGTACACTAAAATGTCTCCTGCGTACCTGCCTAATCTCCGTTGAGATTGGTCACCATGACAGAAATCGAAATCTATGTAATCTATAATAGCGTCCCGACCGATTTCGGTCACGGTGAACAAGGCGTGTGAGGGATTTCCCATCGAAAAAATTGACGAACTTCCTTACAAACTTTCATCCCCTACTTAGCCTCTTTAGGGGATGAATTTTCAAAAATCCTTTCGTAGTTCTAACGTTTTTTTACGAAACTCTTGTACAACTTTTCATGCTTCTAGAGATCCGGAGATTTACACTGTGCGTCTTCGATCAATAATAGTACTAGATTCCCGATAAGCGCTTCAAAAACGGCCCGAAAAATAAGACCACAAATACTTTTGTGGTCTTATTTCAAATTAGTATGTTTTTAACCTTATTACTTAGAATTTAAGTTACATTTTAGAATAAATGACTGAAAATTTAAAAATAGAATTATTTTATTTTCAAGCAACATTTTAAATATATTTTGCAATGGTAATTAAACTTTATGTTTAAGCATTAAGGTTTATAATAAACTGAAGTTGTTAATATTATTAAACTTTTTTCTAAGAAATGTAGATGTTTACGTGTGTGCAAACGTGGCCACTTGAGCGACTGATTTTTGTTCCTGATCCTTAATCTAGTACTATTATTGATCGAAGCTGTGCGTTATCGGTCAGTGAATGAATGAATAGATTTAAGATTTATATTAAGTAGATAATTACGACAAAAATGAAGCGTCTATAGTCCTTCCACAGTTATTTTACCTTTGACAGCTGCAACCCAATAGCAACCTTATAAACCAATAATAAAGATCACTGTGATTTTGACAGACTTGTCACTAGCAGCAATCCAACCGTAACCTTATGTCAACGAAAATAAACATCAATTTGATTTTTGACAGTAGTGCCAAATATATAAAACTAACTAACTATAATAAAACACTGCGAAACGACATAATATATAATTACTATGAGTTTTTATCTCGTGGCAAAAAGGTAATAATTGTAAATAAGGGGAAACCCCAAAACAGTAAGTAGTAAAATTATAATATCTGTCGCTTTCACCAGTTTATTGTTCTCGTAAAAATAATTATATAACCTCGACTTTTTCGTAACTTCTTTTCATTCTTTTCCTTCATAAAAAAACACGCGAAATGAATGAAAATGTTAATTTTAAAAACGTTATTTTTTTCATAAAAGTCCTAATTAGGTATAAAAAGTAATATAAGTACCCTGTCTTTTGTATAAGTACCAAAATCAAATAAACATTTCAGAAGAACTTAACACTTTGTGATAAAAATCTAGTTTTATAAAAACATCGTAGAAAAAGGTACTTAATTAACTTTCTGGGGCATCCGTACCTTTCCTGACTACCTTATTAATTTCACTTAAGCCTCTGAAACCTTCAAAAGGATATTATTATAATAAAAAAATAAATTACTACCCCTAATGTTTCGGGATGTTTATGTTCATTGAAATTGACGTCCTGAGCTCCTGCAGCGGACATTTTACTTTATGCGGAGTTCTAATCTGATACATAATAGCATAATCAACATATAATGTACCCACTGCTGGGACACAGGTCTCCTCTTGGTGAGAGGGAGTAGGCCGCACCACGCGGGCCCAGCGCGGGTTGGTACAGACGTCACATGTCTTCAAAATATTGGCTCTTTTCCGGTTTTCTCACGATGTTTTCCTCCACCGATTTAAGAACAGTGGTGATCTTCGATCAATAATAGTACTAGATTCCCGATAAGCGCTTCAAAAACGGCCCGAAAAATAAGACCACAAATACTTTTGTGGTCTTATTTCAAATTAGTATGTTTTTAACCCTATTACTTAGACTTTAAGTTTCATTTTAGAATAAATGACTGAAAATTTAAAAATAGAATGATTTTATTTTCAAGCGACATTTGAAATATATTTTGCAATGATAATTAAACTTAAGTTAATAAACTGAAGTTAATATTATTAAACTTTTTTCTAAGAAATGTATATGTTTACGTGTGTACAAACGTGGCCACTTGAGCGACTGATTTTTGTTCCTGATCCTTAATCTAGTACTATTATTGATCGAAGGTGGTGATGAATAATTTACACAAAGTAAAGCGCCTGTCTGGGTTCAAACCTACGACCTACACCTCAGTCGCGGCCGCTACCACTGGGCCACCACTGGTCCCGAAAACTTCATACGGAGTTCTAATTTAATGAGTATGTATTAATAATAACGTTGAACGTAAATATTTGATTTTCAGTGTAGGGATACCTTTTGGACGGCATGAAAAGGTTGTTTTTTTGTGGTCGGCGTCCGGAGGCGAACGCTGGGGTTATATTGAAAAGGGTCCGACTAGCGCATATACATATACACGACTTTTAATTAGACTTAGGTCAAACTTTTCTCATAAATGTTACTTCAACGTTAGTTTAGTAAAAATATTTTGTCTTTTTTGTAAAAGTAGTGATGCGTATGTCGTTCTTAATTGATTTAAGAGGAAAGTTGCAGTATTTATTGGGAAATTCATTACTCGACGCGCTCGAGTCGGTATCGCTCGGAGCTATAATTACTGGGAATGAAACCGCTCGCAGACACGTGTGTCTTTTTACTGTATACAGGGTAATTTGTAAAACACCAAAAACCTCTTAAGAGGTCATTGTACTCATCATTATGAACAACTTGTACTATAGGACCAAACCTGAAATCGCGAAAAAAAATCAGCTGCTCCCTATATTTTGACGAGCGCGAACACAAATGTAGGGAACAGCTGTTTTTTTTTTGCGATTTCGGTTTTGGTCCCGTAGTAAAAGTTGTTCATAATGATGAGTACAATGACCTCTTAAGAGGTTGCTGGTGTTTTACAAATAACCCTGTATATCTATCACATAACCTACCTGCCTATATCAATATACATTATATAATATTCATTCATATTCATTTTTCCTGTTGGATAGAAATATCGGCAAAGCATTAATTAGGCAGTTGACAAACACATTAGTTAGTTAGCGATTAGGTAGGTTTTCACAAACATTTTTACACGTCAATCATATTTTAAAAACTAAATGAAGTCGGCGTTTCCTATCTGACTACTCTGAGAAGAAAGAACTTTTGAGGAAAGAACCACACAAACTGAGTGGACCTGTTCAGTCAGTGCACGTATTTGTCAGAAATCATTAATCATGCAGCTGAACTCAGAACTTAAGGAGCTCTCATTTTATTTTGTCACTTATTGTTATCACGATGACCTGCTTTTAGTCTGTCAATGAATATTCCCTTCAATTGTTTCAGCAATACCTACCCTACAAGGCGAGAGACAAGAGAAAATTTCCATTAAGAAAATTCCGTTCCACTTACAGAAAATATCTTGTCTCTAAGGACCATAATTTTTCTCTAAAAATTTTGCGGGTGTTCGTTATTATCTTCATATTATTTATGTAGGACTGCTGAAACTTTAACACTACTTTCAACTGAAATTATGCCTAGTAGGTAATATTTTAATAGGCACTCGTATAAATATAAAATGACTGATATACACATACATAAAATCACGCCTTCTCCCATGGGGTTAGGTAGATACTACAGAACGCCATCTGGCATACCAAGTGGTATCCTGTAGTTTCTGAAAACGCGTAAATAAAGCAAAAGAAGTATGTAAGGGGCCGTCTCCACGATCGAGAGAATCGCGGCGATATTATCATCGTGCCACGTATTTCTTTTTTCCACTCTATTAATTCTAATAGAGTGGAAAGGAGTGGTGGTGGCATTCGCGTTAGATTAAAGAATTAGATGGCACGGCGAGACTATCGCCGCGATTCGCTCGCCCGTGGATATGGCGCCTAAGAATCGTAATCCTTACTTAAGTACTTACTCCTTTTACTTCGACTACGGTCGTACACGCACTCCGGTTGCGAGTACTAAGCACCAGCCGGTCGATTCTGTAAAAATCTCACCGTGAAAACTCAAGTGAAGTGAGCTTGATGTGAGTTGTCAGTAGTGTCAATCCCTAGCATTATTTGGAATGACAGTTCACTCCACGCTCACTTCACTTAAGTTTTCACGGTGAGATGGTTACAGAATCGCACTGCTGACCTTTCTGAAGAACATCACCAATAAGGTCACTATTTATGTCCTTCTAGGTCGTCCGCTCCCGGCGTTTCCGCTCACATCTTGTAAATACCTTTTATTAGTCGCCTTTCATTCATCTGCTTCGCCTTCCGAGTCTATTTCTATACTAATAATATAGCATTTGTTTGTTTGTTTGAACGCGCTAATCTCTGGAACTACCAGTTGGATTTGAAAAAATCCTTTTGCATTTGATAGCTCAATTCTTAGGGAAGGCTATAGGGTATTTAACATCACGGACTTAGGAGCCGAGCAAAAAGAAAAAAGTAAGAAAGAAAGAACACCAAAACGAAGTAATAGCGCGGGCAGGCGATGCGTTGCGACGGAGGTCGGAGGAGCAAGAAACTTCACGCGGACGAAGTCGGCAAAAAATAGTCCTACTGAACGGATTTGGATGAAATTTAGTACATGATGGTTTATAACCAGGATTAACATATAGGATACTTTTCATCCCGATATTCCCACGGGATCGAAACTTTGCGGGTGAAACCGCGGGGTGCACCTAGTATAAAATAAGCTATGAATAAAACATGTAGGTAGGTGTATAACTAATTAAAACGTACGTGGCCTCATCGTATGGTAATTGCTATATAATCTGTGAGGAACAAAATGCCCTATTACAATTTCGCAAACTTTTCAACCCTGTACTTGAGCTTTTATTTTTCGGTTGTTGGTATTAAAAGAACATATTGGCTATTCGATATTAATAATAGGGGTTAAAGTATGAAATTGCCGTTTTATTGTAATAGGTACTTCGAATTGAGATAGAACCTTCATGGTTTGAGACTTTTGAGTGAATTTTTTTTCACATGGTACCTATGAAGTTCTTCTTTTAAAAAATGTGCAACATTCGATTATCGACTTTCAGTTGTTTTTTTTTATTCAGCTTAGACTTGAAAGATGGATACTTCGAAAATTTGAGTTATTTTTGAATACGAGTTCCGACGCGGAACTAACGCGGCAGACACAACTCGCAATATCAATTTTGCGTTTGGAGAGGGGACTGCTAATGAACGCAGCTTTCGTGATGGAAACTTTGATTTGAAGAACGAACCACGTGGAAGACCGCCCACAGGTGAATAACAATGAATTGAAAGAGATCGTGGAAGCCGATCCGAGCCAAACTACCCAGGAATTAGCGGCATGGGCTAATGTTACCTTACCAACAATATTGACTCATTTGCGTCAAATCAATAAAATAAAAAAATATGAGAAATGGGTGCCTCATGATTTGACTGATCTGCAGAAAGAAACGCGTGTTGAAACTTGTGTTGCCTTGTTGAATCGATACAGAAATGCAAGGAATATTGGATCGAATTATGACATGTGATGAAAAGTGGATTCTTTACGATAACCGTAAGCGAAAAATGCAATGGCTGACCCCAGGTCAAACCCCGCAACAGTGTCCTAAAGCAAAGCTTACCAATAAAAAGGTAATGGTAACTGTTTGGTGTTCTCAGCGTGGTGTTATTCACTATAGCTTTCTCCGACCTGGTCAAGCAATAACGGCAGATGTCTACTGTGCCGAACTCCGAACAATGATAGCAAAACTAGCAGTGAACAGCCCCGACTGATGAATCAATCTTCACCATTATTGCTCCATGATAACGCGAGACCTCACACAGCACGAGAAACCGTTTTAACTCTACAGGAACTGCAATTAGAAACCATTCGTCACCATCCGTATTCGCCAGACCTTGCTCCAACGGACTACCATTTTTTTCGTGATTTGGACAATTTTCTACGTGATAAAAAGTTTTCTTCTCAGGAGGCAGTACAAAATGCTTTCACACATTTTGTCGAATCTAGATAAAGAGAGTTCTATCGCAAAGGCATAAATGACCTTCCTATTAGATGGTAGCAATGTAGAGATAATAATGGTAATTATTTTGATTAAAAAAATATGTTAAATTTAAAAAAAAAAACAATTTTTCAGTACAAATCGGCAATTTTATACTTTAACCTAACTACCGTTTGCATATTAATATTGAATAGATATATTTTCTTTAAATCATAACCATGCTGGCCAAACCCTTACACTTTTATGGTTTCCAATAAAAGGGTCACTGGATATTATTAGTTAGGCTTGTGGCTAAGTAATAACAGCCACACGGGTTGATCGATCAGGTTAAGCTACGTTTGCCGCGGTTGGTCCGTGGATGGGTGACGATCTTCACATACCAAGACCCCTTCGTGCCTCGGAAAGCACGTTAAGCCTTTGGTCCCGGCTGTCATTCGTGGATCTTTGACAGTCGTTACAGGTCGTCAGTTGCCCGAAAGTCTGACAACCAGTAGTCTTACCAAGGGGAATCGTACTCGTATTACCCAGTAACTGGGTTGTGAAGTTCAGCTAGGCAATCGCTCCATGTAAAATACTGGTATTCAGCTGCATCCGGTTAGACTGGAGGACGACCCCAACGTAGTTGGGAAAAGGCTCTGCAGATGATGACTGGATATTATTAGTTACTATTCTATGGGTTTCGAATTCTTTAAAATATCATATATTTAATGACGTATCGCTTTTCATTTTATAAAATTGCTCAATACCCACCTACTGATATCACTATTTCAGATTTCCAAGAATTTACTTGTGACCCTCCGGGAAATACATGTTATTATAAATGCGATAAAAAGCACACTATTTTAAATCCAGTTCAATAGTTTATCGGATTGTCGCGTTATAAACAATGTTTGGTACTCTGATAACCTACTCTCCCTACTAGCCTGGTTTTAACGCAGGCTAGCCACAAACGATATGCATAAACAAACAATTCCTTTTCACGTAATTTATTCGAGTCACAAACGCAACCATATGAGTTCTAGTGCTCGGGCAAAGTTAGAAGAGGATAAAAAATGTGTTTGTTTGGAGGACGTCAAATACGCTTTGAGTGTTCTCTATGTTTTATGTTCAACTAGTTTATGCCTGCAACTTCATCCACATAGAAATCAACTATACCATAAAACATCCTATGATGCTCAAAAATAGTTTAGCTTTCTATCATTGAAAACATTTTTTGAAGTCGGATCACTAAGTTCCAGAGATCACCTCTCAACCTCTTTATAATATCAGATTAAGGCTCTTTATTCGAAGTGATGGTGAAGCATGAATTTAAATTTAAAACTGATAGATTGATGACTGTCCGTTCTTCAAAAATTGTATGCGTTTGTGTGTGAACTAATATAAGTGTATGGATCTTGTTGTCTGAAATATAAATAAATAATAATACCAGTATCTTCTTAAATCTTCAGCCGTATCCTGACACAATTAGTTAAGCCTATTCCGACTAACAATTTTGAGATTGCTAATATTATAAAGAGGTAAAATTTGTTTGTTTATATGTTGAGGTTAATATCTCCGAAGTTAATGATCCAATTCTAAAAAGGTTTTCACTGGTAGAAAGCTACATCATGTGTGAGTGCTATAGGCTATAAGTTATGTTTACATCATGCATTTTAGCTGAACTATCACAACTTTTATCTAGCAAGACGGAAAAAAATACCTCTTAAAACAAAATTATTTGCATGCGCTCCCTCAACGGTAACAGTTGCAATGTATAGAGATAAGATTTGCCCTTTACAGTATGTCAATTGGTCATATACACTCGAGAGCAATGAATCCGGGTCACTTAAAGAATATTAAAAATCTCGGAAACTAAAAATGATAGGTTAATGCAATAAATTGTATTTAATAGACAATGTAATACTCCTTAAATGAAGGTATTAAAACTTCGGAACTTCGGTTTTTTCTTTCTGCGGAGCCGCGCAGAAAGAAAAAAAGTCCGAAAGAAGAAAGCTAAGCGAAAACAAAGTATTAGCGCGGGCAAGCGACGCGTTTTGACGACGGGTCGGGGCGGAGGAACCAACAATTCTAAGCAGAAGAAGTCGCGGCCAGAAGCTAGTTACATATAATCAGATTAAACATAAGGCCAGTGAGATAGATCAGCTTTGCAGCAAACGATTATGGGTTAATATAATAGTAAGGATGATTGATGTGACGTTAAAAGAAAACACGATTCAATATCGGAACCTAATCAATCAATCAACTTAGCCTTTGCAGTCCACTGCAAGACAAAGCCCTCTCCCAGGCTGTGCCACAATACTTTGACCACCGCCTTCCGCATCCAGTCTGTCCCAGCCACCTATTTAAGGTCGTCGATTCATCTATGTAGCTGGAGGCGTCCCACACTATGCTTGCCTATACACGTTCTCCACTCTAGGACTCGTCTGCTCCACCGGCCATCGGTCCTTTGACAAACATGGCTAGTCTACTGCTACTTCAGCTTGCTTACTCTGCAAGCCATGTCGGTAACTCCGTTTCTTGGATAACTTCATTTCTGATAGGAACCTAATAGGTGCTCGCTTTGAATCCTCTCTTCACTCAAAAGACTTCACGAATTAAAAGAAAATGGTCTGGAACATTTTCCAGAATGTTGTCAACAGTTTTCTGTAGAACAACATAGATATTATGTTGAATATTCCTGTCGGTAGACTTCGATTAAAATATAATCAATAGCTCTTGTCAGTGCACTGCAACTATGGAGTATAATTGATCCAATTATACCCTAAGATCGAGGTAAATTAATTCGGAACATGAGTGACATCGCTCTAGGCTATATTAGCGTAGGTACGGCGCACTTGATTCCTATGAAAACCAATTACCCGTTAAAATTAGCAGCAATAAAGCAGACAAGGTGAAAAGTACATTATTTAACAGTACATATTTTGAAGACGGGCTTGTGGCTAAGTAATAACAGCCGCACGGTTTGATCGATCAGGTTAAGCTACGCTTGCCGCGGTTGGTCCGTGGATGAATGACCATCTTCACAAACCAAGACCCCTCCGTGCCTCGGAAAGCACGTTAAGCCGTTGGTCCCGGTTGTCATTCATGGATCTTTGACAATCGTTACGGATTGTCAGTAGCCTGAAAGTCTGACAACCAGTCTCACCAAGAAGTATCGTATTACCCAGTAACTGGGTTGTGGAGGTCAGATAGGCAGTCGCTCCGTGTAAAATACTGGTATTCAGCTGCATCCGGTTAGACTGGAAGCCGACCCCAACATAATTGGGAAAAGGCTAGGCAGATGATGATTTTTAACACGTCTCTTGTAAGTAAAAAATAAAGAGGCCCCCTTTAATTGTCGGGTCCCGTAGTGCACCCTTTAGGTACGGAACCCTAAAAAAGAAGGCTTTTGCTTTGCAATGAGAGAAATAAATCTACAGGATAAAAGCTTTATCAAGGTCTCGTAACTCTTGGCAGAAGCAGTTCATTCCCTAAGTTAAATCATTAAGTGATTCGTGAATACAAAACAAGATGTTTTGTGTGGGACTACCGCGGCCTAGCCAAGGATTTATCACGTTTCTTGTTTATCCACACGTTTTATGTTGTTTCTTGTTTTTAGGATTCCGTACCTAAAGAGTGCTAATGAGACCCTATTACTAAGGCTCCGCTGTCCATCCGACCATCTGTCACAGGGTTGTAACTTTTGAACCGTAATAGGTAGACAGTTGAAATTTTCACTGATTGTGTACTACTATGGCCGCTATAACCACAAATAATAAAAATTTAATTAAATTAAAACTTAAAAATACCGTATTTTAACACTAAAATATATTTTTTTAAAGTAGTGTTAAATATTGTACGGAACCCTTCGTTTACGAGTCCAACTGACACTTGGCCGCTGTTTTATTCGCACGTTTTATCCGTTGTTTTTTTGCGCCTAAATCCTTATAAAACTGGTCTATTTCTCTCAGAACACACGCGTTTTCATTTGGTTTACTTCGTAATTCGACACGTTTGCTTTCATTGTACAACTTGCTCCAATGTTCCGGGATAGTGTTACTGTCTTAAATGACGTGATATTTTTTTGTCTCGACAAAGATGGAAAAGGGAGAAAAATGTTTTGTCATTTTGGTTGTTCTTACTTTTATTATACCTTAGGTACAGTCACGAGCACCAATATGACAACACTTGGCAACTTTCAATTGTGATTTTTTCGTGAAATAACGAATGCAACGTTGAAATACGACTCATTACATAAACCTATGGGTTCGAAAATGCTATGTTCGTAACAACATAAAATTTCATTAAAAAATAAAGGAGTAAATCGCTTTTGAATAGAGCCGAGTGTATACATACTTTTGTTCGTGACTGTACAGACGCCAGCACATCAAGCTACTACAATCTGTCAAATTTCTTTAATAGTTTTTCAACTTTATTTCGGAAGCATTAAGGTTCAAGGTTGATTGGAAAAATTTGACACTTTCGGGTAGCTTGACCTGCTGGAGTCTGTACCTACTTGGCTTTAGATAGACTCGCCCCTTATTACATCGGACTTAACTAAAACTGCCGATACGTGGGTGTACTACAAGTCTACTTCTGCCTGACCCTTCGGGCAATACAGTCGTAATGTTATGTTATACTGTACTGTGCTTGAGTTCTTAGATTATAAGTTGTGTATTGTAATATTTAAAATGTAGTTAATGAATTAATTGCAACCAAACTCGACGCTCTGGATACGACGTCCGTACGCTGCTGACTGCAAATCGAATGCATCTCCCACGGTCATCGGTAATGAGGCTGTATATCCCGCGAAAGTGAGATATTCAGTCTCAGGGAATATTTCCTAAAAACCGACGTGGGGTTGCATCGAGATGTAGTCGCGGTGGACAATGGCCTCACATCACTATTTCGTTGAAAATTAATTGATTTAATGTAATTTACTAATCGCATGTATTACTCAAGTTAATTAATAATAATAATATTTAAGCATGCAAAATTTTGACGCTGACATTAATGGCATAATAAGTGATCGATGTAAAATATTATCTTAAGAACTTTCTGTACCTTATTTATGCAGATTAAAACAACATCCATTCATCCATCTTTACATACCAAGATCCCTCCGGAAAGCACGTTAAGCCGTTGATCCCGGCTGTCATTCGTTGATCTTTGACAGTCGTTACGGGTCGTCAGAAGCCCAAAACCGCGCTTATTCAGGGGTATGGTATTACTCAGTAACTGGGTTGTGGAGGTCAGATAGGCAGTCGCTCCATGTAAAATACTGGTATTCAGTTGCATCCGGCTGCACTGAAAGCAAACCCCAATAAAACATCAGAGGGGTAATTCTCGTAATTTTAAGAACGTTCACAGTCTGATCTCAGTCTCAATCTGTCAAAAATACGTCTAATTTCCCTACATTTTGTCATTTGTTTGTCGCCGAGATGAGACTGCGACTAGATTTTGAACGTTTTAAATTACGGGAATACGGGCCCAGAAGTGTCTAGGGATGGAATAGATTTTTAACTATAAAAAATTATCCAATTAATATTTAATCATTTCAGTGAATGAAAACACGTGCCTACATTTTTTATCAATATGAAAACCAAATCACTTACTTATTTCCTTATCGTATTTGACTAGCTATAAAGTAAATTGACACGATTGGCGACGCGCCAAAATATAAATTTGTCACTAAACGGTGACTTTATTGCGTTAGCGGTAATGTGATAAACGGTCACCAAGCCGCGATAACTTATGAACATATTTATTGGTTTTTTTATTTATTAAAACCGTGTTGACTAGGTGTTATTGGATGGGATAAAAAGAGTGCATTAAGATACACCAGAATGAAGGTAGCTAAGTTAGTCTTGGAAGGACTCTATAGGCACACGTTTAATTGTATTTATGGGTTTTTTCTTATTATACAAACAAGCTTCTGCCCACGATTTCGTCCGCGTGAAACTTGTTCCCTCAACCCACTACGTAGTATCGCGTCAGCCCGCGTTATTACTTATTAACTCAGCTTTTTTCTGTCTTTTTTTGCCTTTGCTCGGCTACTTAGGGCACTAGCGAGATGTTGAGTAGCCTATAGCCTTTCTCAAGAATTAGGCTATCAAATTCAAAAAGATTTTTTCAAATACGACCGGTGATTCCAGAGATTAGCGCGTTCAAACAAACAAACTCTTCAGTTTTATTATTAGTATATAAATAAAGAGCTCTTAAAGAACATTATTCAATAACCTGTTCCGATTTAATATTTTGAATTTAAGAACTCAGCTCGCAACTTTCTTGAAAATCGCGCCGTTTTCTATAATTTTCCCACACAGACACATTATTCAATAATATTAGCCGCAAAACCATGAAAAAATCATAAAACTTATTTCTCCGGTGTACCGTAAACATAGGATAAAGAAACTATATAACGAGCAGGGGGCGCGGAGGAACCATTTTGAAATAATCTGAGCAGCGATAGCGTTATAAAACATGGATACGACGAGCGTCCCGAGAGAGCCACATATTCATTCACATCACAGGATCCAATCTTTTATACATGCCGTTATCGAATTTAGTTACGTGTGAAATGTACTGGCGTGCGCAACCTACTGAGCTATCTACGTCTTTATGTCTCTTCTTGTTTTTACCACTTTTAATGTCCATGTTCGTCCAGTCGGTTAATGTGTAACTAGTGGCCGAACGGCTGTAAAAGAAGTAAATAAAGTGCAACTGCTGCTTATCTACTGCTGTGAGGATGTGAAAGAGTAATTGGTGGAAGCTGTATGTGTAGTTTTGCGTGAATAACGGACGAAGGAGGATTTGAACTACACGTTTCAGCCTTTTTAACTTGAACTTTTAACCAATAAAGTCCTCATTATAGGTATTAGTTTTTCTATATAATATTAAAGACAATATCATAAGGCCTAATAGATACCTTTAGAGAAGAGCTTTATGTCAGCTAAAGTTTAAACGAATAGATTTTGGAACTTTGAATGGTATTCCGAATTACCTTCAACTCTCTTTACAGTGTACCAGAATACACACCAACGGTGGCTTCTACGAAATAATCGTTTGCCGGATGAACACTCAAAACACTCTCGTCGAGGGTTGCTCTTGCTGAAAGGGAGGAGCGAACCCCTTTAACCGAACACAACAATACTGCAGTAGAAATAGGTACAAAAGTGGAAACGAAGTCTTTCACAAGAAGCTTCACTACTAGAACATCTTTCGCTTGAATTGAAAGCACTCTGCAGTTCTATTCATATTGTGATTGAACATCCTTATAGAAAGACAAGATAGTAGGCGGATACGGTCGAATCACGACAAACTTTTACCATACTAAGAACCTTAGGGCTTAGACAAAGTGACATTCCATCGGAAAGAAAGAAAGAAAATATGTTTATTTGCGGCAAACAAGACGCAGAATAAAAAACACAAAAAAGAACAAGTTGAGGGAAAATATGCGTCACATCCACGCAAAACGGCCATCCCTCAGCACAATGGTACAACACTCACTCACTTCAAATAAATAAATTAATAAGTCTTTTAGTTTAACATTTTTTTTTCAATAATATACTTCATTTTTTCTGGCTTGTAAGTAATATGTACCAATACGCTTAATTAACTGTGCGACCAAAAACTGAGCGTTTTACTGTGTCCTACGTTTGGGCAGCGCCTTAATGTGACAAAGTCCAAAAGTGATCAACGTTTTCATATTGTGATCGTACTACGACGGATAAGTATAAAACAAATAAACAGATGGAAACTTGTATTCCTTGCCCTAGCAATCTGCGTTTTCTTGTGTATCCTCCTGTGTTTGTGTTGTGTTTGTTCGCACAATCGAACACAAACATCGTTGTTACAATCTGCGAGCCGATAGGAAACCCCTTGTTACCTGGAAGCTCGATAAGAATTGAAATATTGTATTGTGTGAGATAAAATGTATTGAACAAGCGTGGTTGTTGTGTTTGAAATAAAGAGGATTTGTTTTCTCTTTTCGTTGATTTAATTCAAGTCCAGTTCTTTCCCTAAAATGAATAAGGTACCCTAATCTTACTAAGTAATTTTAACCTTTTTCTATAAAATTATTCGTTACTAGCTGCTGTGCCCGCGACTTCGTTTGCGTGCTTGTCGGAAAACCTGATTTCACGGGCTTTCATTTTTTTGCGCGGAACCCTAATTGTTATTCCAAAATAGAAGTAGTCTAGTTATTCCTTATAACATCATCTATCTGCCAGTGACAAAATCTATCCAGTCGTTTCGAAGATTAGCCGGAACAAACAGACAGACAGACAAAAAGGTAAAAGTTGTTTTTTTGTTTATAAGTACTTACCGTATAAACTTTCACTATGCATTTAGTAAAAAGCTGTTATTTTGAAATTACAAACAGACACTTCAATTTTATTTATTTGTATGTAGTATAACATAATATAAGCTGTAATATAAGCTGTTTCTATAAAATTATTCGTGTTGTGAGCCAATTTTATAAGCAGATTTCTTATGGCTGTGCTCTACTTGTTATGCCTTGCTGTGGAAAAAGATGGACCTTCAACAATCTAAGTGATCTTCTTTATCAATTCTCTTTCATTATCAAAACTGTATTTTCCTTGACCGTTGACATCCTCTACGCAACATTGAGTATCCTTCATATCACCATTTACAATATCCTTGAATTTCAATACCCCATAATATACACGTAACATTTTTACTGCATGACCGTATATAAGTTATTTACGAGCGCTAACCTACTTGGTGGGAGCTGTAACTCCATATTAACAGGGAACTGGCCGTCATCACTTTTATATCGCTTCCGCAAAAACCAGATCTTGTTTTGATCATGTGGTTGAATGAACAGAAAGCAGAAGGCGATACATGAAACCTCTTTACGATATCTTTCATGAAAGGTATACTTGTTTACGTTGTTTTCGAAGTTAGTTGAATGGAGCAAGGAGTGTGTTTACGTATGTTGGAGAAGGCGGTGTGTGCTCTGCTTAATTTTACCGGTGGTTAATAGGTATTACTGGATCTTTGAACAGAGGGGCCGTAAACGAACGCGTGAAGTAAACGTAACGTGAATTAATAATTAAAAAGAATAAAAATTATTGAAATATTATTTCATTAATTTTAAGACTTCATATCTATGGGTGATTCCAATTGTGCTTGCCTCATAAAAATCAATATGCTATAGGATGGTTATATTATCGATTTAAAAAAAATATTTACAAAAATGATAATATATACATACCTGATATATAAACTAACAGACTTAAAATAATAATATGTAAATGTATATAAAAAAGGAGAAGGAATATAGGGCATCAAAAAATTTGTCCGCATCACTGTCAACAGGAAAAATGCCCAAAAAACCCCGGCCGCATTGCCCCGTTGAATGGCGATGCTGATACTTTGGCCTAAAAAATAGGCCAGCCCTCTGGTCACGTGAAGAGTCCATCAATCGCTTGAGAATATCTCGGAAAACTAAGTGGGAAACCGGAACCCATGGCGCTAGTGTTTCAACCCCAAACGGCTTGAAAAATACCTAACTTGAAATATTTTCGCCGTTTGAGGTTTTCCGTTATGTTTACTTCGCGCGTTCGTGCTGTGACTTCTGTATGATATTTGCTTGTAAATTATGCTATAAAAACTCCTTCAGAAACGGACAATAAAACGCTAGAAAACCTGAATCGACCTGAATAGAACTGTATAAGGCATATGACAGCTAGCAAAACCACTGATGCGAAAGGGCTAGTCTGCGGTCACGAGGCTTCGTGACCGCAGACTAGCCCTTTCGCAATTTCTAGTATTTAACGCTAGCCAGGCGGCTGCCTGGCTAGCGTTAAATACTAGAAATTGGTAGGCAGCTAAGATTTTGTAGTAGGGCATCTACTAAATCTAGGTATAGAGGTATTGAGGGTGCAAATAAATTTGGTTTTGAGCTTATAGCACTTCTTAATGGCTTGCTGCACTATGCAGGGAAAAGAGTATCATTGAGACATGATATCTTGCATATTAATTTGTTATTGACAAACGACACGGCTATGTTGTATACTATTGACGCGCGTTTATTACGTACCTACGACAATAGAGGGGCAATTCTCGTAATTTTAAGAACGTTTACAGTCTGATCTCAGTCGCAGTCTGTCAAAAATACCTGTAATTTCCTTATATTTTTGACAAGTTTTTGACATTGATTGTCGCTGAGATGAGAATTACCGGAATTGGTCTTCAGGGCCTTTAACCTACCTGCGTGGTGTCGTGTGGTCCGACACGTTGACTGACAGTCACCATATTTTTATGTTAGTAATGTCCTGAAAAAAACCATCGTATCACTACAAACTGTATGCAAGTGCCGTTCGCGGACTGAAAATTATTTTCATAAACTATTTCATCGAAGCGAACTTGTCAAAATTTAGTGGAACAGCTTAGGTGCCCGTTCGGTCAAGTGCCGTTGAAATAAGTGCCCTGAGTGGATTCCTCGTTATTAAGTTCTAGTTGGCTGTTCAATAAAAATGGCTATCGATACAAATAACATTTTAACGCACAATAAAACAGGAAATATTACCCAAAAACATTAACATTACTTGTGATTTGTGATAGAAAAGTTATTCAAATCGCAGTGAACATAATATTATCGCTGTGCGGACAGTCTATTAATGCGTGTCCAGTAATGGCCAAAGTTTATAAGTTATGGCCAACTCGAAGCAAATTAGCTTTTCAAACACTGTGTATCGGGACAGCGGCCATCAAACACTTTACTGAGATGGGAAGAGTTTCATTACGTAACTCTACGAGTTATTTTTGCTTGTTGAGCTAAATTTAGAATGTGGAACTTTTGGAAGCTCGTTACGCTCAGTCTATGATGTGACATATTTTTGTAGTGTATTAGTTAAAAGAAGGAGTGTTTTTTTTTAGTATAACACACTAATATATTTTATGAGACATTATAGTTCGCATCGCATCGCTCGAGGTTGGCTTCCAGACTAGGGTCTTAATTAAATAAAACTTACTATTACCTTGTAGAACAGACCATACTTACCGAATTACGATAATATTGAAATCTAAATACAGGGTGGCAGGGACATCGACGCGCAAACTCTAACCATGAATTCAGTACAGTCACGAACACCAATATGTCAACTTGGCAACTTTCAATTGCAATTTTTTCTTTTCTTTTCGATTTTTGTTGAAATACGACACATTGCATAAACCTATCGGTTCGAAAATGCTGTTCGTAACAACATAAAATTTCATTAAAAAATAAAGGAGTAAATCGCTTTTGAATAAAGCCGAGTGTATACATAATTTTGCTCGTGACTGTACATGATTCTAGAGCCCCTAGGGTAAAAAATATTAGCCGGTTATCAAAAAAAAATCTGCTGTTTCGTATAAAAAGGCAATCAATACCCACGCGGTCAAAATGTATGAAAAAAAAATACCGACAAAAAATTTCAACACTCAGGTTCAGAATCACAATGAATCCATGGTTACAGGTTGCAAATCGACGTCCCTGCTACTTTGTATAAACTCATAATATGTAGTATCTTTTGTTGTTTGTTTGTTTGTCTTTACTTTGAAATAGACTGCGAGATATGAAATACTGAAGTTATTATAAAAGTTGTCTGTTTTGTTACAGGAGTGACTTCACGCGGTGCTGATACCAAACCTCAGTTATTGGAAATCCACCCGGAAAAGAAAAAGGTATGATTTCCCTATACCAACTTATCTATACTTTTATAAGAAATACCTAATAATTATGTCTCTTGATAACAGTGTGAGGCTTTAAATCCCTTGAGGGTCTTACAATTAGTTTGCAGAAAATAACTTCGATGAAATAATCTCATTGAACTGCGTGGTATAGACGTAAAGATTATACAAAGAAAATCGACGTACAGCTTTATGGCCACTACATACTAATTCAATGGACCATACTTAAATACCTACGTAATCAGTCTATAATGTTCCCACTGCTGGGACACAGGCCTCCTCTCTTCAAAAGGGAGTGGCCTGTGTAATCCACCACGCGGGCCCAATGCGGGTTGGTAGACGTCACATGTCTTCGAATTTTTGGTTCTAGAACATGCCGGTTTCCTCACGATGTTTTCCTTCACCGTTTTGAGAGCAGTGGTGATGAAATAATTTACACAAAGTAAAGCGCCCGCCTGGGTACGAACCCACGACCTACTACTCGTAAGTTGCTGCCGTTACCAGTGGGCCACCACTGCTCTCCTACCTACTTACATTGGTTAATTTCCAACCTGGTCTTTAATATAATATCTACAACTGTATCACAATAACCTTTTTTATGCTCAATCAAATATATTTTGACATTCTCAATCAAAGAAACCAAAAAAAAACGTACAAGTTTTTTTATTCAATGTTCAATGATTTGTTTGACGTTACGAGGTCAATTCGAGTCTCGCTCGTCTACCTATTCTACTAGTGTTGAACAAAAAGAAGTTTGAACCCGAAGCTCCTATATTCGTCGCGAGAATCTACGAAGGCCGGATATTGGCATTTGGCGAGCCCACTAGGCACTAGATCACGCAGAGGCCGAACACAGGCTTCATACAAACGAGCAATTGGTGACTTAATAAAACAGGTGGTGCACGAACTGTTAGAAACGGTGTTAGGTAGGTACCTACAAGTACTCTACCTGGGCTTGGGTAATGTAGAATTCATGTCTGGGACAGATTATGTAAATAATGTAGACCTATGATAACAAGAAATTCTTCTAGATTTGTATAAAAAATCCTCATCTTGTATAAACAAGATGAGGTTTTTTTATACAAATTTAGAAGAATTTCTTTGTAGAATTTTCGATTTCGACGCTTTTCACTGTTCTAATAGTATTTTTAATAAAAAATATAGACCGACGCAAAACCGATACATAAATTATATCGGATTACTTCAAAGAGACCTCCAACCATTGGGTCTGTACGCCTGTGAAGCATTTAATAAAAGTTTACCGCTGCAGCCGGGTATTGTTAAAAGTTCTGTTGTCTGTAGGTACTTTCACAAAAAATTGATGACTTATAATCCCCGGAGCGAAATGAGAAAATTCGAAAAGTTGAAAAATTTCCGAGAAAATTAATATAAAGTGGAGAGAGTGTTAACGGCGCTTTTGCGGTTCAATTAAGACGGTACCATTGTGAAAATGCAAAGGTTTTTAGACAGAAATCACGCTACAAGCGGCCCGCTAATTAGCCCAAAAAAATTAAGAAGAGGGGTGAAATTAAATTAAAACAATAGAGCTCTTCAATTTATTCAAAGAGCGCTTTTTTTCCGCGCGAGCGCTGCATTGTGATATATAGATCGATGATAGCTACAGAATGTTTTATTTTCCGAGTTGTGAGAGGTTACGGAAGTACCGAGCGACGCCTCTTCCGCTCTGGATGATTAATTAATCTTTCCTGTCCTTACGTTAATTTTGTCGTAAAAACTGCTCAACGTTCAAAGCTTTGTAAAAACTGAGCTCATTTATAAAAATATATTTATTGATGTTTACTTCGCTAAGCCGAAGTATTTCATTGTGTGTTCGTTGGCTATTGTTTCCATTTAGATTACGACTAGAATTATTAATTGTTTTTTAATCTGCCTTTATCTTTAAAAGATCCACTTAGATAAATTGGTCACTGGTATTCAACACCACGCGATTATCATGAAATTCCTCCAATAAGATGAGCGTCTCAATTCAAAACTCCTTTTAAAGAAACAGCTATTACATCTACAAGTTGACCTGTCACGATGCATACATCTGTCATCGTGAGCTCAACCCTATTTTAGGGAGCTCAACGACCTGTCGCTCGACGCTACTGGTGGAGCTGGTGGTAAGTTAACGAGGCACCAGTAACTCATGCTCAGCTTGACACGTGCCGCTATTTATCGCATTCTCGCCACATTACACGTGTTTAATTATTACGAATGTGCGGGCTGAAGCACAATGGGTTTCTTTTCCGTCTAACGAGAGAAACATTGTTTCATTGCGGAAATCGTGATATTTCTGTTTTGCTTGCGAATAACTAACTTGCGATAAAATAAATGAACGAGTAATACTAATTACTTCATGTTAATCCCAAAAACTGAATGTTACCAAAATCATTGCTTCCTACTTCACAACCTCTAAAATAGGTATAAATTTTGTACATCCAGTAAATTTTGTTCGTATCTTTCTGTTCCTTTCCTCTTGTCTGTTTATATTGTGTGTACCTATCAGAAATGGTTAAATAATAATAAATTAAACGGTAGGCGTAGAACGTTAGGACTGTAAAATACAAAATTCATGCATAAATAATGCAAACAGACCCATTGGCCTTCTTCAACATCAAAATGTTCAGTTAATAAACACACTTCCCCAACGTTCTTGTATTCTATCAAAACGTAAACAAATGCCTGTCTTAGCCTAAATGCGATTAAAGGTAAGGATAACATATTAATAGCGACGATCCGACCTGAAACCTTTCTGAAAGCGGTACAAGATCCGCCCACCCGACAAGGGATAAAAGCAATTCTTTTTCCCTAGAAAAAAAAAGTACAACAAAAACAGCGCCTTCTACGTAAATTATTTCCAACCTCATTCGATTCAACTCGCAGTAACCTTTCGCTTGTTATCACTTTGAGCAATCTACACTAAGGAGACCCTAATTTCCGGTAAAACGTCGGCGTATTCACAGAGAGGATTCTTTGGCGTCTTTTTCTGAAAGTTACCTTTTTGAAAGTCGTTTCGGTGAAGGAAATACGAGGAAGCGTTGTGTTACGTAAAAGGCCTTAGCAGACATGCTGTTTTAGTATCAGCGATTTATTTGGATGCTTGATACAGTGACGGAGCTCTAAGTCCCACAAAGTTGTAGCTTCGGTGAATCTTGATAATATAACGGTAGATACCACGCACGCAATTTTAATACCACCACGGTCAAACGCGAGTCACCAAAAAGCGATGCAGAATTCCAGCAATCGCTGAAATCCTCGACTATTCTATCGTGACCAGTCGCCGATTCCGATTTGTGAAATCGCCGATTCACATAACATAACATCACGCCTTTTTTTTTCTCTCGCTGAGAAATGCTTTATGCATCCCTATGTATGTATGTGGGACTCCCTGTCGGAACTTCTGAAGGACAGTATACCCACTAAAACTCAGCGGTGTTCCTACAATCGCCGTAATGGGAGGGCTATGGGAAACCGGCCCAGCCTTTACTTCCACAGCCCTCCCGGCGCACGCCCGCCAAGATGGTATGGTGGGCCCCGCATTCCCCCAGGTTGGGGGGCTACGGGAATGATCGGGAACACCTGGCCATTCCCGTCCCACAAGGTGGAGGCCTGTGCAAAACAGGCAACGGTGCCCCCGCGCCCGTTGCCTGCTGGCCTCCACGCCCGCCTAACAGGCAGGCCCCGCATGCCCCCCGCGTTGGGGGAGCTACGGCCGCAGAGGATAGGGAGAGCGGCAACGAAACACCGACACGCCTCTTCCCCTGCGGCCCCGCCGCGTCCGCCATCCAACGGTGGCGGCCCCGTCAAGGCCGCGGAAGGAAGGGAGAGCCTCTCCCGCCGCGGCCTCTATCCTCAGCCGCAATGTCTCCCTCACGGGGGACATCGCGGCCCGCCTCTGGTAGGTCACGATGTCGCGCAAGCGGCACCGCAACCTACCCGCAGGCCGCTACGTCGGGCTAAACCACACAGCCCTGACGAGCGGCCCCCGCTGGGGTTCCTCTTAGCTTCACCGTGGTCCAGCCAACCACGGCTACTGAGCTCCCCCGCCTCGACAATGCGGGAACCCACCGGGGGGGACATAACATCACGCCTGTGATCCCGAAGGGTTGGACAGAGGTGAACCTATAGTACTCCCACGTTGCCCCAGTAATAGGGGACGAGCCTACTGCCTTTAACCGTTCAGAAATCCAAACTCTGGGCCGCTACTGAGAATTCCCTACCAGAAAAACCTAATAACACTGCCTGACCTGGGAATCGAACCCAGGACCTCATGCTCATGCAACATATTATGTTGCAATGGTTTATTTTATTTCTTGTTTTGTTTATTTTAGTTATGTGCAATTGCATGCTGCACTGGTTAACGTCATCACGTCAACGCCGGCTGCCGCTGAAAACCAGCGATGGGCTCTGTCTCGTATAGGGTCTTAGCATTATGCTGAGCGATGGCTGTTTTGCGTGAATGTGACGCATGTTTAACCCCAACTTATGTTATTTTTTTTTGTGTGTTTATGTGCGTCATTTTTGTGCGTCATATTTACCTACCGCAAATAAATGCATTTTCTTTCTTTCTTTCATCTCATCAGTAGCGATTCCGACCTTTAGACCAACCGATTTCTGATGTTAAAAGTAGCATGTCTGCAAAGGCCTTAAGAGCTCAGCTGGCACAGAATGCCACACGCGTTTAGATCGGATGACAAATGTGTTCCAGACCACAACCGCTATACTTTTGTTCTAACTTCTATTGTTTGAGTTTTTCAAGGACGTGACCGCTATACGCGTTCCGTAGAAGCTACAGGATGCAGTAAAAAACGAGGGACATTTTCATGAAAACTGCGGTCTGATTTAACATTTTATTCAATCAATCAACTCAGCGCCTATCGCAGTCCACTGCTGGACATAGGCCTCTCCCAGGCTACATCACAACACCCTGTCCTCCGCCCTCCGCATCCAGTCTGTCCCAACAACCTTCTTTAGGTCGTCCGTCCATCTAGCTGGGGGGCGTCTCACACTACGCTTGCCGATACAACATTTTATTGCATCCGATTAATTTTAGGAGCAATTAGGTATAAGTATCACTATTTTAAGATCGTACAATAATTTACTAAGATTGCTGAATAGAATTACACTTATGCTTTTGGCGATTAGTATTTCAATTTAAAACCGTAAAAATATTTCACAGTAGTAAAATAATGCCTACTTGGTTTTAGAGATATCGCCAAGTGGTTGGTCGACTCTTCATGTGACCAGAGGGCTGGCCTATTTTCGGCCTAAGAGTCAGCATTGCCATACAACGGGGCAATGCTGCCAGCCTTTTGAGCCCTTTTCCTGTTGACGGCGCTGTGGATGAATTTTGTTGAAGCACTATGATTGTTTTTCCTTTTTTATTAATTTTTTATATACAGAGTTCGGTAGAGTTATTTATGTATTTGCATCGAAATGTTGATATTAATATGGGATATTAACACGGGATTGTCTATTAGAAATCCCGGGAAGATTCCCGGGATTTCTAATAGACAATCCCGTGTGGCGAAGAGACAAAATCTAATACATTTCCACATTTCCACTATTGTTTTCTTTTGTTTACAAGCTATGTTGTACGATGTGGAAGAATCGCGCGTGTGCGCATTGGAATTTTGCAACTTCGGACATCCGATGTCGTTGATGTAAATTTGGCAACGTCGCGCGTACAGTGGTTTAAATTGTGTAAAAGTAAATAACTTTTTTATTTAATAAATCACGGGATTTTTCTGCTCTTTAAAATTAATCTCGGGATTTGAGGCATATCCACTTTATTCTTTCGCTGTATGAAATCAGTATAAGTAGGTAAATAAATAACTCTACCTAATTCCAACTTTTGTTTATAGAGTACATGTATTTTCCATATTACTATTTATTATTTTAAGTCTTTTCACGTTACATTCTAACAGACGTGAAAATAAGTATTGCACAGACTGTTCCTACATTTTCTAAAAACATCTATTGAGTCTAGACTATCGACAACCTTGAGCAATCCCCCGCCTTTTGTATCAATATATCTTCAAAACTATTATGACTTTACTTCTTCCATAACTTTTATTTTATCGATACTATTAGTCATTTCGGTATCTGGCCCATCGTTTTACGATATTTTACTCGTTATTCGAACGTAATTGAATGAACTATTGGCCTCTCCAATTCCTCTTAGCGATGGGAAAAGGCTATTCATGTTCCTTTAAGCACCCTTCACGGTCTTCTATTGTTGGGAAATATTGAAAGAAGGATCATTATTATTTCAAGAACTTAATATTTTGTTTAAATGATCTTTTCATAAGTATTATATTGATATTATCTAATCCGCCTACCCATTTCTTAACTGCATATGTTGGGCGGCTTTCAGACTAACCAGATGCAGCTGAATACCAGTATTTTACATGGAGACACTGCCTATCTGACCTCCACAACCCAGTTGTCAGACTTTCGGGCTTCTGACTACCCGTAACGACTGTCAAATATCGGCAAGCGTTGGTTAACCATGAAGATCAACCCGTGCGGCGGTTATTATTTAGCCACGAGCCCAGATAAAAATTATGTTAGTAGTAGGTAAATCTTTTATAGTGTAGACCGTGAGTCCAACAGCAGCTGCCCCGTTTATATAAAAAAAATATATTTAGAAGAAAATCGGGAAATTGCTAGTATGAAAAAAGAAATAGGATCATCAAGAAAATTCGCTATCACTTTACGAGATCCCAATCACCATAAACATTATAGCAGTCTCTTCCTAAAAACCAATTCACCATAACAGCAAAAAAGAAACTGAAAGAAAATATAATATTTATTTTCCATAAAATGAAGCTTGTAAGTGTAATGCACCGAAATGTTTGTTCAAAGGGACTAGACAAAGGCAAACGGCGTCATGTGGCGCCTTTCCGTTTGTGTACGACAATAGAAACCCCAGCTTGATAAATAAAAGTATTTTATTTTATGAAAACAGTTCATGGTTAATGGGGTCTGTAAACGACGGACACATAAACCGTGAAAATAAAATTCACGCTGTATAATATTGAAAATAATCCCTGTTGTTAAAAAGTTCTGTGAAACACTCGTACAGAATTCTGAGCTGAGCTTAACTCTTCAGTTTCGTAATGAAATAATCTCATGTTACATCATCGCATTGAGCTATACTTGCTTGATTATTTAACAGGCAGTCCCGAGTTCTGATCCCAATTCGCTTCGAAAGCAGTTTCGTACAGTTCCCTAATAAAGCATTTACTGTTATAATTAATTTACTTTATCGTGGAGTTAATAAATCCTTATTCGTATTCCATGGAAGTAGGGAGTGACGTCATCAGGCGAGATATCGCCGCGTCACGCAGGGCTGCCACCGAACACTTTGCTGCGCTGTAGTTTCCTCTATAACCCGGGGCTATGTATCAAAAATGTCGGGATTATGCTAATTACTCAATCTGCTCCGAGTAGCAGATGCCGGCGAAACAAGGCTTGCATATTCAATTACTTGGTAGATATTTCATTTCGCAGTAATGAAAAAAATACGTGCCAATATTACGTTCGTCGATACAAAAAAAAATGTTACGTGAAAAGAAAAAACAATAAAAATTCAACCCTCCAAAAAGTGAATTATCCTGTACGTGATTCTTATTTTATAGTACAGTATCTTAATTTTTCAAACAACCCAGTATCATTTCTTAGCAACAAAATGCACGAACCGTTAAACAGAAGTGCCTATTTTCTCAAAAAAATACGTGCCCATGCTTCTCCACTCCATTTTTGTCTCTGCAACAATTCATGTGTTTTTTTTCGCCCCTTTTCGGATATGACCAACCCTGGGGCGGCGCGCGACAAGTCCCGTCGTGGCGCGTCGCCAACTTCCTGAAACCACTGAAAAACTTTCCCCTTGTACTTCATATCTGTCCGCTCGCTGTACTCATTGCACAGTTACCCTGATTTTAATGAATAGGGCGTTTGTGCTTATCTATGAGAAGGAATTCGTTGTTAATAAACGCTTATTTATGTAGGTTTTTTTACGTTGCCTTTGTTACTATTTTCTTACCGTAGTGGGTGTGTCTATTATACCTAGAATTTATAACATATATTTACAACTTCTTCCCCGTAAAAAATAAGTTTAGTATGAAAATTCAGAAGACTTATTTTAGATTTGCTGCGCCTTGCGGTTTTACCCGCATAAGTCTCGATCCCGAATATCGGTCTACCTATGTGCCAAATTTTATTAAAATCTAATAAGCCGTTTTAGCGTGAAAGCATAACAAACTTTAAAATATCAAATTCTTTATCTTTATAATTTAAGTTCAGATGTAAACAAACTCCTGTGATCAATCATCACAATGTCAACCCTTATTCGGTCTCACAAAACAAAAGAACCCAATTAAACTTATCATAACCGACTACGACACATCGCAGACATCATTTTTTTTAGTTGCCATCCTAAATGAGACTCGCTAACCGTCGCCGGACACAAGAGATCAGCACCAGATGCCGCCCACATCTGCCAGATACAAAATGAGCCACTCTCGTAGATAATAAGTTACGGACCTAGAACGCGTGCTACGGACAGAAACTACCGCAAAAAGTATAAATCCCTTCTAAGGGCGTAATAAATTGGTGTAACGGGCGGCGGGGATCTTGTTAGGTCGAGACAGCCGTAAACCGAACTGTATACCCGCTGACGTACCCATATGAAGACGACATCTCTCGTCCTGAGGGATCCACAACCTATACGTACTGGTACTGCTAACGGACAACTAAAGGTTAAAGGTTGGAACAGGGACACTTTGCTCAACGTAATGTGTATTTATGCCGTCTGCAGATAGTAAAATTTTATGCGCACGCTACTACGTCCAAATACTTGTCTATTATACATATAAAACCTATTTCGAGCGTACTGGAATGTATATTTTATTTTCTCTCAACCTTTTTTTTTGAGTATGCCGTATATTCTTTAGGAAAATCGTAAAAAGTCGCTTCACTGCTTCACCTAGGTACCTACCTAAGTTCTTTTTTTTATTATTAGCCTACGCTGTCCCTCTCTTAGGCAAAGGCCTCTAGATACCTAAGTTTTATAATTTTGGTAAGAAATTATGCTTTGCACGTTTTACATGCGCAAGTATACCAACTGAATAAATGTAATTTGAATAACAATTAAAAACCTTAAGTGGAGTCCGTGACAAACATTTAAAATTAAAAAGCGTATACTCAGTACGAGTAACTCTAGTTGATCCAGATTAATATTCCAGCGGGATAAATTAAAACAAAAGCTGACAGTGATTGAAACACGTCTACGTATTGATGAATAGGTATGCCCGGGCAAAAACAAAAGAGCCAATTATTCTTTCAACACTCGGCGACTATTCATAAGGATCACAAAGCTATTGTTTACTTTCGCGCTTTTCATCCATATCCGCTTGTTAGAAAAATTCGAACAATTTAATTTATCTTCTCGATTTTCACTTAGACGCCATTTAGTTTGATATATTTGAATGGGATTTTTTTGGGTGTTATTTTTTTCATGGTTGCTTCCTGATTTATATTAGAAATCAAATCATCTTAATGCCCTTTTCTATATGTTGAAAGAAATAGTAAATAAATGTGATAAATAATAATTTGCTTTAGTAAAAAACAGGTTATTCGAAGGTTCATATTTTTTTTAATTGCCAACTAACTAGAAAAGTGAATACAAAAATTACTTTCTACGTTTTTTCATAAATATGGAGCAGTTTTATATTTTTACGAAAAGTAAAAACTTTAGAAAGTGAAGTAGAAACAGTACTTAGTTAAGGGTATAAAATTTATCGATTTTGCTAATTTATTTTTATGCAAAGGCACCGGACCGCTATAAATATTTTATACAGTTTTTATGACACGAACTTTCACAACACTTGTGTTGAGGAACTTTAAAACGAATTGTTTTAATTTCAGTATAAAATTCACCTGCTTGAAATATAAAATTCAAACGGGTATGCCAACATGGTTCAGTTTTTCAGGCCCTGAAAACTGAATAAAATCTGCTATCAAACAGCGTAGTGCGTAGGTATACCTCATTTGCCTAGACAAAAGCTAGGCTGAAAAGGCTAGCCTTTTCCCAACTATTTTGGGGTCGGTTTCCAGTCTAACCGGATGCAGCTGAATACCAGTATTTTACATGGAGCGACTGTCTATCTGACGATACCCCTTGGTAAGATTTGTTGTCAGACTTTCGGGCTACTGACGACCCGTAACGACCGTCAAAGAATCACGAATGATAGCACGAATCACGAATGACGCACCTTAAGCCATTCCGAGACACGGTCCCCCATCCACGGACTAACGCGGCAAGCGTAGCTTAACCTGATCGATTGAACCGTGCGGCTGTTATTTCGCTGCTATGCCTATTTTATCAAAACATTGTTCTCCAATTTATTTTTTCCTGACAAGTCTCATCTAAATTCGGAGACCCTACGACCCTAGGACATAAATTTATAGTAATTCCAAAACATAAACAAGCCCATTTTCTGGCTGTAAAACAATTCCGTGTGACACTAGAGCTACTATTCGTTTCGCGTTATCTCACTCGTCGAGATTTATAAGCCATAGTGCGTATTCGTTTTTTTTTTTCCTTTTTTCCCGCCGCAAATATCTGTGTACCACGACTGTGTAGTATTGCGACTATCACAGTTGTTTTTGTCGTTTATTGGTGTATTGTGTTTTTTGAGCCACTTGAGAACGTATTTAACAGACTAAATGTTAGTCTTCATCAATAGTTTCAGTTTCAGTTTCTATGTCCAGCAGTGGACTGCGATAGAATGAGTTGATTGAGCAACAGTTTCGTGTTAAGAAACTGTACCTACCTACAACCGATTGTGCACTTTTATAATTTCTATCGTGACGGTTTATCGTTGACGGCCACGTTCATAAAATGTATGGAAATACGCAAGTTATAGTGTTATCGTGGACGAAAATTCAAAACCGTCTTCATATATTTCTATACATTTTACTTCCCAGTGTTATCGTGAGGCCGTGACGTGGACGTCCACGATAATATAATAAATACATCAAATAAAGTCATGAAATAAAATAAATTAATAAAAATTCTGGTGTATACGAATGCTAATAAAAAACTGAAAACTAGAAATCATTTGAACAAATAAAAACAAGCTAAGTTGTTTGTGTGCTATATTGATTGTTGAGATAATAAGTATCTCATCATTTGCAAAAAAAAAATTCCGGAAAAAAATGTTTCATCATCTAATACTGCCTACTGCTGGACATATGCCCCTCCAATTGCACGCCATTCAGCTCGAGCCTCGATAACCCTGATCTAGCTGGTTACGAGCCACCAAAAATATGTACAACTACATTTAGCGTGCGAGGAAAAACTCGGTTTTTTACTTCATAAATGCGTGTTCACGCCTCATTTTAAATGTAAATATTAATACTGGCCAGTAAATAATTTCAGTACACTAACCGATTTATCGTTCGCTTCCACCCCTATTTTTTCCTCATATGTTTGACTGGGTTTCCCGATATCACAAGCTTATAAATAATAGTTATTTTGTGTCTTTTATATGGAATTGTTTGAAGTATAGTGGAGAGAGTTGAGAGTAATATTCCTTAGAGGATTATTTCCAATTCTACTATATTTTACAAATCACTCAAATGTCAGGAATCTCAAATATGTAGATGTAGAATCAGTTTCACAAACTTAATGGACCGGGATAAATCTCTGAGGGATTATTGTTTATCCTGTTGCTGTTAATATTCCATCACCATTGTTTGGCGTAAATCGTAAGAAAGAGGAAAAAAATAAAAGGGTTAACTTCTTTTATAAGTAAGAATGATCATCTTACAAAGTTCTTATGTTTGGGAGACGATCGGATTGAAACGAGGAAAACTGAACCTTCTTCCAAAATCCATAGAGCAGAATTTACATCCACTTACACTGTTAAACTGAATTGTGGTCATGGCTATATACTTTACTACTTGAATTAGCACTATTGTATCAGAACACACCAAATATTTGCTTAGGTTGCCTATAAATAAACCAGCACCTTAATTTCCTAACAAACTATCAATCAGAATCAGAATCATTTTGAAAGATATTGCTCCATCCATCCAATCCATTGCTTCATATGTTGGAAAAACATATCTGCCCAACAACGTAAATAACGCAATGAAACATTCATTGCGTTACTCAAATGAAACCCATTACTACTATTAGTGTGTTACGCTATCACCCCGTAGAGCAAATTGAAGATCGGAAAATATTATGCTCACATGATAAGATCATTATTTTTCCAACTAAATGACTTCGTATTATGTTCCTATAATGGCAGTATCTATCGGCCTTGCCTGCGTTAGAAATCGGAGAGCACTATGTTATATTGCTATCGATTTTCGTAATGCTGGAATGAAGATGTAATATTTCTCTCTTGAATAACTGTGTATTGTAACTACTTATTATTAACGATTCATTGGTCTGTGATGTTATAAAGTTGTTCTTTTAACTGCTCGTGTGTTTCATGTGCAATGTTTTTCCAATTCATAGCATTACAATGCAGCTAAGTTGCAATTTTATTTCACTTTCCAACAATGATCTATTTATTAGGTACCCAGATAGGTAAATGTTCAAAGTTCTAGAATAGAGAAGAAGTAATACGAGTATATTATTACTTATTCTCTATTCTTCTGCTTATATTAATTCTCTATTATCCATATCTTCTCCTAAATTCTTTATTTATTCCGTATGTCTGAAAACAAGTGGGTGTCGGACCACGCTCAATGCATGTATTTATTTTAAAACTAGCAGCGCCCCGCGGTTTCACCCACATGAGTGTCGATGCCTTGGGAATATCAGGATAAAAAGTATCCTATGTATTATTCTCATGTATAAGCTATATTACTGTAAACTTTTATCAAAATTCGTTCAGTAGTGCGTGAAAGAGTAACAAACATCCATCCATCCATCCATCCTCACAAACTTTCGCGTTTATAATATTAGTAGGATTTCTTTAAAACAAATTGAGACCGTCACAGTAAGACATTTGATATGTCACACGGTACAAACCTGCAATTTTTTTTTTCATTTCTTTAATTTACGTTACACGTCCGTGTCAGGGTCACAGAAATTCATATGTGTACCAAATTTCAACTTAACCGATCCATTACATTCGGAGCAAAATGCCTGTGACAGACGGACGGACAGACAGACAGAACACAAGTGATCCTATAAGTGTTCCATTTTTTCATTCGGACGTACGAAACCCTAAAAATGATTTTTTTAGGGTTGTAGATGACCTAGTTAAGGTGGCCAAAACAAATCAATAATATTAGACATAATTAGCTCACCGAACTGTTCTATTTTCTTAAAGGTCAGTGAGTTCTGCTGATTGGAGTGATGGTCAGGCCTTAATTAACCGCAGTCGTTCACCCGTTACAGAATTCAATTAGTTAGATAATATTGTTAACCCGCTAATTAATCTCCCACTGACCACTTTTAACAATTTAATCGGATAAAACGTCCATATTGGAGGTTATTGCATTAGTGGGAATAAAAGTTAGTAGACCAGAGAGACATGACAAAGAAAACATTAAATGTATAGGATATATAATATGTTATAGGTACGTATGTACTATGTGATGTTTGAGCCACGGTCTGAAATGAATATTCGTCTACTCGTTTGATAGTCGACGAATAGCGTTCAAAATCAGCTATTAACATATTACATTACATAGTACATTAGCCCTAATCTTCCGCAGAGTAAAATAAATAAGATCTCCAACTTATAAAAACATCTCTGGTAATCCTACTTTTGAAAAATATAATATACAATGTTTTAGCGGCCATTATTTCTTCTGTAATCACTTTGAAGGTTATCCATTAATTACCGGACACACTGTATGTGATGTGTGAGCATCAGTTTGATATGAATATTCATCTGCACGCTTCATTGTCGACGAATGGCGTTCAGAAAATTATAGCCATCTCCATCTAAATATATAAAACTCAAATCTTTCATAGACTAAAATAAATATGAACTAAAACATTATCAAAACTGTAATTCATCCTTTGATCAAAGTTTTACATCTCGAAAGAAGTATTGAAAGAAGGATAGAATCTCTCTAAACTTCGTAATGAAAACATCTGAACATTAAGAAAATTAATTATCTTTGTTGAATATTTATTGAACAATTTTTTTTTTTGTTTGTTATTGTTATGACTGTGGAAGCCATTCTATTAATTGACGTTTTGAAATTGAAAATGAAAGAAGTGCCTGTCGAATGAATTTTATGCGTATATTTTAATCAGATTTACATATCTTTTGGAATGGGATGGGCTGACGAAGACAGTGGGAGCACACAAAAAACTTTCAAAGGGCTTAAAGGACAATGCTCATGGATGTATGGAACCCCGTATCATGCTGCATCAAATTCAAACTTTGTTTTTTATAGACTACACTTATCATATTAACTCCTACAAAAGTTATTTATGTATTTAAACAAAACCTGAGTTTCCGATATTTTCAAAGAAATTTAAATAACCTAAAAACTAGCTACTTTATTTTGTTTGATATTTTATACACGACCGGCCATTATTGCTCTTAAACAAAATGATAATCATTTAAATAAAGAATTTTTATTTAAACGATTATCATTCTATTTTATTCTAGTTATTTTTAATTAAGGTAGAATCAGCAAAGTATAATTTTTAAACATGTTTTTTAAAGTCATGATCATGACACTTTCAAAATTCAAGGTTATATTAATCATATCGTTTGAAACGGAACGTCATGTAAAGGGAATAAAACAATATCAACACTTTTTAACTTTAATTTATATTCCCTGTTCAAAAATCAAATTCAAGACGCGTAATGTCGTAAAAAATTATGAAATTAATTACTATAATATTTTGATCTTGATGCATGAGACTTTTTGGTACGACTTTTGGTCATTGTCCTTTATCCTTGATGCGCGGACCCCAAACTGATTGGGATAAGGGCAGGAGAATGATGACTGTTCAAATGGAAATTGACTTTTAACATAAAATACATTTTTATTTTTTTAATAGGTATATTAAAAAAAATATAGAGTTACTACTCTAATTGTTTTAGATCATGGCAATATTAATACTATTGCTTGTTTTTCCTTGATTACACGACGCGCGACGTCCTATTTGCTCTTACAATACTACGATACCATAACATTTTATAACATCTGTACCCTCTAAAGTCTGACCAGTATGGCTCGCAGCACGAGCACCAATAAGCTCCTGAACATTACGTTCATAACAATGAAATTCAATGTGACAGCTCGCTACTTCTAGTTCCTTCTAGAACGAGCTTTAAGCTTCCCTTTGAGAAACTTCTACAGGCTGCTAGTAACGATAAGGACGATGCCTTATGTTTTTCTTTAATTTCAAGCTTAGTTTTAAGTTGAACTAACACTAATTCTACACGTTTTTATTCCTTACGCGAGTAAGCTTAAAGGCAATTTGAGACAGCACAAATGCTTGGATTAGGTAGGTATAGTGAAATTCAGGGAAATTTTCAGTAAGAAGTTTATATTTGTGATGCATAAAAACATAGCTATTTGCTTCAGTCGATTCTATTTTGCGGTTATAAAAACATTTAAAAAGTGAGTCATTCCAGAGAATTAAAATTAACTTTTATGAACGAAGACAATAAAATTGAAAACATTAAACTTTTTTACGAGACAAAAACGTTTCTTCAAGTATTTAACTGAATGCAACCAAAAAACATAAACACCATTCACGAGCATTTTATTTTAATTTCGTTTAATGGTAGCTTTAATCATTTGGCAACTGAGTAAAAGTGCATTCAGCTGACAAATTATACGGAGGCGGCGTAACTGAGCGGCAAATTGTTTCCAACAAGAACAAACCTATAAATATTATTTCAGACAAACCTTTTTGTTCCGAGTTTTGGTCTATTGGAGGCCCTTATCTCAAACAAAACGTTATAATTTAGGATGTACGTTGTTATAAAAACAATACGCACAAAATTTAGCTTCCAACCCGGTCAAATGTTTTCATTTCAACAAAAAACAAACGCCCGAGTTTACAGGAAATCTGGGAGTGATTTTCATGGTTTAATTCCATGCGGTTTTGGCCCAAAAGTTTAACTTTGATAAAATAGACAATGTATCGGTGAGGCAGGCCGTTGTTATAAGAGATCAATAGGGACACCACATGACCTAACCTGTCAAAGGGAGAGGGCAGAAAAAAATAACAAAGAGATTATGGAAAGGGTCCAGAATACAGCCAATCTACCTAGTTCACGTAGATTTTTCTATAGTAGACTAAACAATATTTTCAAGCGTGACGTGTCTTCAAACTTAAAGGATCAAAAGAAACATAAGCCAAGATGGTGTAGCTGCATCATCATCATCCCACAATGCGCGCGCCGTCTGAAACCGCCACCGCGATGGTGGCGCCCCCGTCGTAAGTTGCGAGAACTACAGACGAATACGTGCTGTGTAGTGATTGGCCAAAGCAAAATATTATGTTTTTAAGTTGCCCGCAATTGTTTTACTTATTTTGATTCTGTATAAATAGCTAAGTTTACCTACAATAAATCAGTGTCATTTAGTGCCTTGAACTGGTCGTTTTATTCCATCACCCCAGCTCCTAACAGTGGCTTACGCCAACAAATCTACCTCATATTTATGAAGAATCGAATGCCACATAAATAAATCGCTATCAATATTCCCTAGACATGTATATTTTCCTAGAGCTAACCAAGCCCTTCTTCAAACTGTGTCTTCTGAGAAAACTTGTCACTAACATGCACCTTTTAGCCGCTCATACGTTGGTAACTAGCACTTCGACAACTTTTCGATTTTAGTAGGCAACCGCTGATATTTCCATAATCTGGAAGATCGCTGCAAACTTCGCCTGCTCTGCTAGTTGATGATGAAAAAGCTATCTCCAAAGTATAATAGTGTTCGCCGATCTTGTTTTAATTTAGCTCTAAGATTTCTTAGACTCAAAAACTCCAACTTTAGGAGAGCTACAATCAATCTGCCTTGCCTTTTCCGAACCATGTTTGTCAGCTTCCAGTCTAATCAAGTGGAGCTGAATAACAGTATTTTACGTTGAGCGACTGCCTATCTGCCCTCCATAACCCAGTAACTGTAACAGCACGATACCCCTTGGTAAGACTGGTTGTCAGACATTTGGCCTTCTTGACCCGTAACGACTGTAAAAGACCTGCGAATTACAGCCCAGACCTACGGCTTAATGTGCTTACCGAGGCACTCGATCTGTAATGGATGGTTATCCATCCACGAATCGACCGCGGCAAGCGTAGTTTAACCGTCGATCTACGCGTGCAGCTGTTATTACTTAGCCATTAGCCCCTCATTTAGCCACGAGCCCCTCCTAACTTTAAGAGGTACGGTGTCTTAAATCATTATTAGATACGTGGTTGGGTAATTCACTAACCTACTTCAAAGATACGAGTATCATTAGCATTTCGTTGGCTACTATTCAAAACACTGTTCTCATAATATATTCGACCATCAGTTCAACATCTTATTATGTCCCTCAAATAATTTGTTCTACATTTTTTTTTAATTATTTTCATTTCCTAACAATGCTCCTTTTCTGACATTATTTCATGTTAATACCATATTCTCCACAAAACAACAAAATAACGGGTGAGAAATTTCTCACGTAACTCCGAGGACGTAAGTACCTAATTATTGTTATGATTACCTATTTCGTATCTCTAGTACTTACGGTACGTTCCTCTTATACAATTAATCTTAGGTGAGTAGGTGGTAGGTAATGAATGGCTGGTCGCTACGTCGCCTTCATCCATAATTTTATTAATGATCTTCCAAATTATGATTATTATTTTATTAGGTGGTCGTTTATTTCAACCAGCCGATAAAATGTCTTATTTTATTGTTGCCATCATCGTCCATCCATGTTATCATTTATTTGGGGCAGTCGCAGCATGGCTTTTTCGTCCGTACATTTTATCTATCTTCATCTCAGCGTTCAGTTCCTTCCCTGCTATATATTATTTTTGACTGCCTTTTCTTCGTTCTGACTGTTTTCTTATTGCGCGCAGTGATTTTTATTCCTTCCTTCTATGTTTCCTTCAGTGGCTTTGGTGCAGTAGCCCAAAGCACAGCAACTTGTTATGATCATCATTACAGCCTAATGATTAAACCAAGTCAAAATCAACCATACCATTCTGTATTGCCTTACCTGAAGAATACAAACCGATAATATAAAGACCTTGATGAAATAGTAAACATTCAACAAGTACTATAAAATGTCCAACCATCAAGAGTTATAAGAGAATGAAAAGCCCGCTAAATTAGTTTAACAACCCATTATGTCCTAACTTACAACATTAGCTATTATTTTGGAGCCTCTATTAAACTCTAAAAGGTACTATAAAAGGAAATAAAGTACTTTGAAATTACGATCTCTTCATTACGGCTAGACACTTACTCATCATAAAATATGAGAATTTCAGAACATTTTGTTTTACTTCAGTAAAATTTAGGTACATTCAGATGATCAATCGCTTAAATATAGAAAAATGCGATGTACACTCATGTCTATTTTGTGCCCAGTAAGCGAAAAATGTTTAATATCAATTATAAATTGTATAAGGACCATTAACCGAATTCCAAATAGAGCTCACAATACCTAGCTAGTAAACAGCCCTACACACAATAGTGGTGACAATAATGCAATAATTAAACCAAATTAGCTTCCAACACCCAAAATTGAATACAATTGTGATACCGAAACTGTAATTAGAAACAACACACAGACTAAACACGGTGGTTGTGTGAATTTCATATTAACAACACTAAATGTACATATAATATTTATATGAAACGAAATATATATTAAAGCCTACTACATTGTACCAACAAAACATGCTGTGTTTCTGTTAAATACAACTTCATACGGTCAGATTCAATGTAAATTAACAGTATTAATCAAATAGTCAGTGCGGTAATTAATGTACATTTCGTATTCCGCAGAGTAATGAAAACTTTCGATGGGTTTAATTTACTGTAAGTACATAATAAACCAATCAACAACAGCAAAACAAAAGGATCAACATCTACAGAAGTACCAACTAAGCCTTCGAATTGAAAGGTTTCCCCAAGGAGTGGTTCTAGGACCCCTTATGTTGAACGATCCGTACGTACAATTTGTGCAGTTCGTTTAGTAAAATTCCATATAACGATTTCCAATTTTATAGTGGCATCGATACACCATTTTTATACTGAACTACTTCAGTACAGGCCAGTTTGTGCAATAAGTCGGTTCACTGCCTCTCGAGAATCTCCATCTTGCGAAGACAGGTCATGTCGTTAGTATAATCCTATTATCGAAGACATGTTTTACTTGGCTGCATTGCATTATCGGACATACAATGCCTACATTTTCTATAATGGATACTTTTAAAAACTGTAGAATTGTTAGTGCTTCATTAAGTGACCAATACTGGATCTATGTCAAACCTACGAGTTATTTTTTTATGTCTGGAAGGTTAATTTATTTTTATTCAAGTATCAAAAGCTGCCTTTGTCTATCAACTCTTTAAGCATATTATAATTTGATTATGATCCTTTTTAGTATGTCGCCTTGGCGGCCCTTATTTGTAACGTTATGAAGTCAGTACTCCCAAATAAGACGTAATGAGGACCTACTTAGCAATGTTTGAATAAATTTTCTTTGATAGCAAAGTTCTGAATTACTTGAAGCCTTGAACAGTTGACATATCGATCAGTCATGGTCACAACTTTGGGCATCTACTTGAAACTGTCTTCGTAACTAGTTGTAATGTCCAGGTGTTGCAGAGCAATTAGATTGTACACGTCTGTTGAACTGACTGTCATTAAAGTAATTAAGTTATAAAACAAATAATATTTTTAGGATTTACAATCCTTTTGTAATGACAGTAAAGGGGGCTATAATATGACTTATAGATAATGGAGCAGACTATGTAAAGCAATTAATGTTCGGTTCCTATAAACAAACACGAACAGTTTTGCTTATAGCATTTTTTATTGCCAAACTAATATACATAGATTCGTAAGCTAATTTTACCTGTGATAACTACTTCCGTATGGGAGGGTCTACTATACAAAGCTATGAGGTCTTAGCTTGATTATTGGTAAAAATACAAGACTGTAATTTTGACCAATAACGATCCGTAAATTATAAGGATCGGCCATAAGACATGATGAACTTTACGCTGAAAGACGCTGAAAGACTGACCCTGACTACAGAATGCACAAACCATGAGAAACACAAATGAGAACGGGATCATGCCGAAGGAAAAGTCTGAACAAAATAATAAGTTTGGTTTACGTACTTTTACGGACTTAAAAACGGATCAACGTCGTCGTCACATGCCTTCCCCCCGAAGGTCGAACTTGAAATTAAATAAAGTCCCCACTCCTAGTAAATCTTATTACCGTTAGGATAGAGAGGCATCCTTTCAAAATAAACAACGTCAATAAAAGAGGGTTACTTTGTAAAAAGTTTTTTGTTGACGACCAATTTGATCTCGTAATAAAATCAAGTTGGGATATCGTGGAGAGTTTTATTGATGTCGTTTCTTGCCCGAGAGAAGAAGATGAATAAACAAAACTTACGGTTTTAGTTAAAGCGGAAAACCATTATTTGGTTTTTGTAAGGAGTATTTATACACCGTGTTCCGGACGAGATACATAAACGTCGACCAGAGGGGCAATTCTCGTAATTTTAAGAACGTTCACAGTCTGATCTCAGTCTCAATCTGTCAAAAAATACTTCAAATTTCCCTACATTTTGACAAGTTTTTGACATTTGTTTGTCGCCGAGATGAGACTGCGACAAGATTTTGAACGTTTTAAATTACGAGAATTGGCCTTCTGATGTTCAGACCATGGAATTTATCACTATGGACACATTAATGAATTCATACAAACTAAATACCTTGACGTAAATCACCCGATATGCATGCCTCTTTATCTCTTTATCCGAAGCATTTTGATAGAGTTATCATTTTAATTGCACTAAGCGACAACATAGGCCAAATTAAGACCTTTTCTTACTGCATAGCTCAATTAAATTTCATTAAAGGAAATTACAAATGTCTTTGTTACGAAGCGATCTTTGTAAGAAACCTTTTTAAGTGCTACTTCCTTTGTTAGATTTGATTTGTAAAAGCTATAGAAGCATTTGCCAGAACTCTATTACCTACACTTAAGCAGATCATACCATTTCGCCACGAGCTGCTTGTCAGTGAAACACAGTTTATTCAGTTCACGTAACATTACTCACGTGAACAAAAATGAAGGAGCCGCCATTTATTTATTTACTCATGCGGGGAAAACGGGAAACGTTACAAAGCCGACCACTCAATTAATTTGTGATACCCATGAAATAATACGAATTAAGGTTAATGTGGTTAGGCCACCGCAGATTGCCGCTGCGATACCAACCCAATATACAGCATATATCAGAAATATCATATTTAAGGATCTGGTAGAGACCATCGAACTGAACAACTTTCTCCATGGTACCAACATCGTAATCGCAAAAAAATTATCAACTGTTCCATACAAAACTTAACCTACTCGACCCAAATGTATGGGACGGCTGATACCCTTACATATGACCACACATTTATGATACACATTGTATAGGTATTTCCACTGATGTTCATTATATTCTTTTGCTGCCACTAACAATTTTCCATGTTGTGAAACATGTAATGGAGACGAAACTTTAATTGGGAATCCGTCACTCACTGCAGAATTTTTCTCTTTTGAAAAATTCTGCAGTAACTGAGTGTTCTTTTTTGTGATACACGAGCTACATACGGTACCTAATTTGAAATACAATGAAAAACATAGAATTGAATCAAAAACTGCCGAACCCGAGGTGACATCTGTCATGTCACCTCCAATAAAAACGTTAAAATGACGACAAAAATTTATTGAAGATGTTGACGAGATCAGCAACTCGCCGCGCACGTTTACCACCTCCGGAGTCGTCGCTCAGCCCCGCCCCGCTGCCGCCGGAATCCAGCCCCATCGAGAGTGCTGTGACACCGGCCGTAGCAGTTGCGTCGAGCTCGAGCGACGAATATTTTTCCCCGCCGACGTCGCCTACACCTGTACGTACACGCGTATTGAAGGGTATTTTTCAAGCTGTCTATCCGGACCCCACTGGTCGTACATTTTCTACTGAAATATCTCATATTACGTCATCATCATCATCGATAGCAATGTTCACCTACTGCTGAGTATAGGCGTCCTCCCTTTTGTATCATGCTTTCCTGGTCTGTGCGAGTCTCATTCAGGTCTTCCCCGCGATCTTCTATAGGTTGTCGTTGGTCTGCCAACATCAGCAATCACCTATAATAGGATTGTCAAAAAGGAACTATACTTATCCTTTACTACAAACTAGCTAGAGCAACAAATACCTATATAACTAAGCGGAAAACATATCGTATCGGTATTCGAAACTCCAACCCACAAATCCAATTGCCAATTTGGGACTTACTTCCCCATATACATACGAGTACTAGACCTTTTTATTCGTACTACACAATATGAATTTCGGCACAAAGGGCATGGGGCGACCTATAACATCTAAAGCAAACTTTTTGTTAGGCCAAACCTCTTTGTATAATCGAATTTCGGCTTTTTTGATCTTTATTTTATTACACGTGTGCTTTGACTAGGGTTGTCAACCTTACCATATAATATAAAAACTTGAGAGGTGTCAAGGGACACCCGGATGGAACGAAGTTCAAAGAGAGAGAGAGACAGACAGAGAAACACGCGCACGCCGCACGGCTTACAAATATAGGTAGCAAAAAGTGTCGTTCCAACTTTTGGTCTTAATTTTTTCCGTCTAGCGAAAGGGGCTAGACTCTAGCTCCTTTCGCAACGCTCGATAAGGAATTTCGTTCCAATATACATAGTATCCTGCTATAGAGGCCTAAATACTATATTTAAAAAATATATATAAATGTAGGTTAAACTACTATATTTTCATTTCTATCCAAAATGGCGAGATGATCGCAGTAGAGTCAGTATTAATCTGATAAAAGTTGAATTAATGCTATTTCGTAACATTAACTTAGAGTGTAATATACGTAGAGTTATGACTGTTATAACTTATAACCCATGAAAAAAAAAACCTTTTAATAAACGTGCAAAATATTTTTAATATATCTACCTACTACAGGTATATATTTTTGCTATCTACTATATTTTTACAGGCACTTTTTTATATCAAATATAGTATTTTCGAAGCCATGTTACTTATATTTCATAAAAAAGTAGGCAACCCTAGCTGTGATTGGGTTTCTGATACTTGTTAATAAATGTTGACATAATGTTCGTTGTGCTGGGAATAAAATACAATTTCAATAAAACGCAAGTATTTAATATAAGTTGAGTAGTACACAAAGGTTTCCTAGAAAAGTACCACATAATACCTTTCATAGCAACAACATGTGAATGGAATTCCCCGTCGTTGATAAAGGACTATCTATATTGGTAATGGAAAATTGACCACTTTCAAACTCTCTAACAGGAACGTCAAAGCAAAATTGATGAAACCGAACAGTTCACCATTGCATGCCTCTCGGAAATGAAACACAGGTAGGTACGGGTCATTATTTTCCTAATTGCATTTTGCTGAACACCTACCTACTCGATTTTCAAGAAGAGTTAAACCATGGACGTACTAAAATTGCAAAGGTATAGTTCTTATTCTTTTCAATAAAAATATTTTTATTTATTTATTTATTAAAACTTTACGCACAAGGAAAAAAACTACTGTACAAAGACGGACTTAATGCCTGAGGCATTATCTACCAGTCAACCTTAAAATTTTTTTTTTCTTCCATTCACATTACAATCTAGCCTATTATCTAATAATTATGTAATTTAAATTAACTAGGAAATCTGTAGTACTTACGTACGTACGGGTACGTAGTTTGTGTTTCTTATTCACTATGGGGTTTATATTGAAACGATGATTAAAGTTAAGTGACGTTTTAACGTCAAAAATGTATGGTTAAGCAATCTTTAATCACTGCAACGTTTATTGTAAAGGGATATATGTTTAAGGGAAAACACTTGATCTATGTATGTGTTTTATATGTATGTATAATGGTCAGCTCAAGATAATGATATAAATGATAATAGTTTCAGTTTTGTTTATTTATTTATCCTCACATTGGAACGCCAAACAGCAATTACACCAATGGAGCAAAAAATCACTTCATGTTTCCATCCATGGTAGATAAATAGGTAAAAAACAGTGCAAGTGCACTACAGTTTAATTTCACTCACACTGCATTTAAAATAGGCATTTGAGAAGGTGGTTTTTACCAAATTGTCTAAACAATCATTTATAATACGAGTAGGTACCTCATCATCCGCCTAGCCTTTTCCCAACTATGTTAGGGTCGGCTTCTAGTCTAACCGGACGCAGCTGAATACCAGTATTTTATATGGAGCGACTGCCTATCTGACCTCCACAACCCAGTCACTGGGTAATAAGATACCCCTTGGTAAGACTGGTTGTCAGACTTTCGGGCTTCTGACGACCCGTAACGACTGTCGAAAATCCACGGATGACAAGCGGGACCAACGGCTTAACGTGCTTTCCAAGGCACCGAGGGGTCTTGTTATGTGAAGATGGTCACCCATCCACGGACCAACCGCGGCAAGCGTAGCTTAACTTGATCGATCGACCCGTGCGGCTGTAATTACTTAGCCACAAACCCCTCTCATTTATAATAGGTACGTACCTACATCATAATCTATAATAATGAAGTCCTTATCATACTGCACAGAAGTGTGCACATTGAAAACATAATTAACATAATTTAATTAGCAACACACAAAATGAAGGTGTCCGCTTTTAAAGCGCAGTTTATTCATCATCCGCTGAAATCAGCGCCACAATGTTCCAGTAATTAATGTCTGAAAGCGTCGTCGGTTTAATTCGCAGCGGCCAGTACGACCATGGTTACAATTTGAGATAGACAGCACCTTTATGTCGTAGTAGTAAGGGTGATTTTCGTAGTTCAAGCGTTGTTGTTGTTCACCTACAACAGCGGTGCATCCACTCTATATAATTAAGTGGTGAAGGTTCTAGCTTCTTTTGGTTGACGATACGATCTACTGCAGCGTTTTTAATCAAGGAATGTCTTGCTGTTTTTCTCTGGTAAACTAGGTTTGTGTTAGCACAGAGCAAGTAATCGCCGCGCCAGCAGCTAGCAGCTTCTAGAGATGGCAGTACTAATAGTGTCTAAACACACTATGCCGAGGATACGCGACCGAAGTTCGGCATGATTACGCCTGCAATGCTATTTGAATTACTGGCGACACATTATGCCGAAATTACGTTGCGTTATAGCGTACAGCCGAACTTCGGTCGGGCGTAAGTTCAGCGGCAATTCGGCGGCAACGTATTCTGTAGAACACACATTATACGCGATAACGCGACCGAAGTTCGGTTCGATTGCCGACGAAGATCGGAAGCGGGGAGCAGCGGGAGGCAGGCATGCCCCCGCCCGCGCCCCGCGTGTCCGCCCGTAGTGTTTATTTCGCCTCTGTCTGCGCACGAGATGCACGTGCTTTGTTGTGTCATTAAAACGTAGACCGTTGCGCAACTGAATTTCTGCCGCGTAAGTTCGGCACTTATGGTGTGTCATATCAGCCGAATACGTTGGAACGTAAAATCAGCCGCGGAACTTCGGTCGCGTACGTTCGGCATAGTGTGTTTAGACACATAAAATTCGTAGCGCTGAAAGTGCGTTGAGCGCACAACTTCTGTCACGGACCGCCTTCAAAGTCGACTCAGTTTCTATGCGTCGTGTGTGTCGTGAGCAGTGGTGATCCAGTGGTAACGGCCGCAACTTACGACATGTAGGTCGTGGTTTACACCAAGACCCTGTTCCCCAGGAACGCGTGGAGGTATCAAGTTGAAATTAAAATATAATACGTAAGTCTACGGTCACTTGGAGCTCTAAAACATCAAGCTTTGCGACTTATTTTGATACTCGCAAATAAATCAAAACCTATAGGTATATGGTACTTCCCGTTGACCTTCATCATCATCTGCCTAGCCTTTTTCCAACTATGTTGGGGTCGGCTTCCAGTCTAACCGGATGCAGCTGAATACCAGTATTTTACATGGAGGGACTGCCTATCTGACCTCCACAACCCAGTTACTGGGTAATACGATACCCCTTGGTAAGACTGGTTGTCAGACTTTCGGACTTCTGACTACCCGTAAAAAAAATTGTCTCTTTTATTGAAACGATGTTCCGATGTTGGATAAACAAAATCTGGAATTGCGAATTAAAGCTTATTTTTCAAAGCTCGTGCTAGTGGATTTAGCAATAGTAGTGTTAACAAATAGTGACAGATTGCCAGCGTATTGCACAGGTCGATACTGTGATTTTAGGAAAGCAATCACCCCTCTGTTGACTTTATTTCTTGCGCACTGAAAACTGAAAAAAGTTAACCTTGTAATGCTACTAAAATCTGTATCTGAATAATAAAAAAATACATGAGTTTTTTTGTCGAATTACACTGCATCAATCTCTCTACTCAGGGTAATTTGCCCCAGTAAAATCATTTAGTGGGACACAGTGGAGGACTAAATTGTGAACATTTTACTTTGTCCCACGGGTGCAATAATCCAAATTTTCAAATATAAAAACGTTTAAAAAAATATATTTATTCTGGACCAAATACTTTTTTTTTCCTTTTGTACTGTCAGTAATTACTCTTATTATCTCAAAGATGAGGAAACAAAACCAATGTAGATATTAACTTTTCACGAATCACGAAAAGGACTCGTATCTATCTAAATAACTTTCGTGAAAAAATAGATTGTCTTTCTCAGAAAAAATCCAATATTATTTTACATTTATCTGAAACCAATTGCGGTGTCCACCTACCAATACGTATATAGGCATGTAGCTAAAATGTATCGACTGTAGTAAGTATTAACGAAATATTCGTATCAATTTATTTCATTTCCTTTCTTTCACGAATTCGCTCGTTTTATTCGGTTAATTCTTCTTTTTGAATCGGAATGCTGTTCGTAATTGCTAATTCGTTTCCATTCGATACGGGACTTTATTCGGGTAAGTTTCAGATATACCCATTAGAGATTTCTCGATGAAAGAACCTGTAAATCACTACCATTCACAGGTACTTTTGGTAGGTTTCTTATTTGTAACGTGACGATATTATCGTGGACGTTTACGGTATCACGATAACACAGGGAAGTAAAACGTATGGAAATACTAGCAGCGCCCCGTGGTTTCACCCGCATAAGTGTCGATCCCGTGGGAATATCGGGATAAAAAGTAGTATATGTGTTAGTTTGATGTATAAGCTATATTACTGTAAAGTTTCATCAAAATCCGTTCAGTAGTTTTTGTGAAAGAGTAACAAACATACATCCATCCATCCATCCTCACAAACTTTATTACACGCTTAAAATATTATGTAGTAGGATAGAATATGAAGACGCTTTTAAATTTCAGTCCACGATAACGATATAACGTGTACGTATTTCCATACATTTAATTTTATGGACGTGGATGTCCACGATCGTCCAAAAAAACAGGCTACGCGTTGTTTTTTTTTTTTTAAGTTTATTACCTTGTATTGAATCCATGGTAACAAGTAACGTTGAGCGTCGTCCGTCGATGTCCCTGCCAGCCTGTAGGTATATTCCAAAACTTTGCAAATATCTTGAACTGAATTTCGATAATTTTGTATTGGCTGCAACAATTTCATAGTCTGGTGTACCTTATCGCGCTTCGGAACTTATTCGTGCTGTCACGATAAGCCAGCGTATCAGTAAATTATTGTAAAGGCACAAATTATTCAAGCTATTCTGAAACATCACAAGTTTAACTGAAAAATAGATAAGTTTGGTTAAATTCCCTGCTTGAGTTTAATCTTTTGAACATTATACATAATTTAGTTGAACTCTGTTTGTAGATTAAGTTAAGTTTAAGCACTGTTGTTGCAGTTTAACTGGCTGGTAACTTTGCACTGTAAACTAGACTGAATTCACGTTTAATATGGACGTAGATATAATATAGGAGCATAATTAAGTTGTATAACAGCACAACAGGGCTTATCATTCAACCAGCAACCATACTTACTTCAAGATAGCCCGCAACTTCGTTCGTGTTCATGTTGGAAAGCAATTGGATTTCATGGGTTTAAATTTTTTTGCGCGGTACCCTAAATCTTTTTCTAAAATAAAAGCCTATGTTTTTCCAGTTATCTGCCAGTAAAAGTCCCGTCAAAAACGGTTCAGCCGTTTCGGAGATTAGCCGTATCAAACAAATAGACAAAAATGTTTATAATTGCTTATATACTTTAATATGCATGTAGTAAAAATCTGTTATTTTGACATTACAAACAGACACTTCAATTTTATTTATTTGTATAGAAGATAAATAAAAGAAAGCCAAATATATTCATTTAACACTTTAACAGTCCTCAAAGGACAAATATTAACAGCGGTAATAATCCAAAAGTACGCTTAGGTTAAAAAGTGTACCCATGTATGCGCCGCTTAGGAAAACTGGGAACGTTGTAAAAAAAGCATGAAGACGAACTCTTTCATTTGAAGGTAATCAGAGAAAACGTGCAAAACAAGTAGGTACCGCTTTTCATTCCTTATGCATACAACTTGAATCCTTTTACCGTAGGCACTTTTCGATTTAGTTCTCAGAAAAACAATTTGCTGGGTCTTCTTGAACAGAGCTAGCAAGCACTACTACTGTTCCACCTACTAGCGACTTGCTTTGTTTGAGAAAACCAATGCAACTTCTAGTAATTGAGGTTAAACGTTTTTTCAAACCTACAAAAAAACGTAACGTAATTTTTATCGCGGCCCTAACTATTTTTCTCCGATTTGAACAATTTATGGTCGTAGTAAGCTGCCCATAAATTTGTTAGACCAATAAACTATTATGATGCTCCATTGTTTTCTATTAAGTATCATAATAAAATCAATGAAATCTCACCTAACCCTTTTTTTTTTTTTGAGGATGGGAAATCATCAAGTGACTCCTCCCGCTCTGGGTGGAGCAGGAGGGAGTGTCAGACTCTTACTGACTAAAACCCACCCGTGTTCCTTCCTTAGCCCTTTATGTTCACCTAACCCTTGAAGGCGCCTAAGAAGAATTCCAAGTAGTCAAAAAATACTTAGGTACATAAATAGCATTACATACAAGGTGTCGTTTTGCATCCTCGTCAAATTCAAGGAGGTAACTATGCTACTGATTCTCGACACGAATCAATAGTAAAATAAGGAGGTTTTTTTTCTAATTTTCGGAAATCGGCGCGTGTGGGAAACGCATTTTAAAACGCGGCCGGTGGGAAACCGCACTGTAACTGCCCTTTTACACACACATAAAAACGCGGCCGCTTATACGATACCACAACGCGATTCTGTTCTTTGAAAGTGGTGTATTTTGATATATGACATATATATTTCAGAATACACCACACTTAAATAACTAAAAAAACTAGGATGCGTTCATTATTTACCAGGGATCGTAATTTTATTTGATTTATGTCTTTCATAACAGCCTCCTGAAATTTGACGAGGATGCAAAACAACAGCTTGTACTCACGCCTTCTTCCTCATGGGGTAGGGTAGGAACTACAAAAAGCCTCCTGCGACGATCCTACTTGTTTTGCTTCGTATACGTTCATACACCTACCAATCTATTCTGTAAAAATCACACCGTGAAAACCTAGGTGAAGTGAGCTATAGTTGAGCAGTCATTCCACCTGATGCTAGTAATTGACACTATTGACAGCTCACTACCAACCACCAACCAGCGCTGGGGCTCTGTCTCGTATAGGGTCTTAGCATTATGCTGAGCGATGGCCGTTTTGCGTGAATGTGACGCATGTTTACCCCCAACTTATTTTTTTAATGTGTTTATGTCCTTTTTTATTCGTCATGTTTGCCGCAAATAAATGCATTTTCTTTCTTTCTTTCTTTCACTTCAAGCTCACTTCACCTAAGTTTTCACAGTGTGATTTTTACAGAATAGGTAGCATTTCTGGTCATACACGCATGCCGGTTGAGAATTTGTGAGTACTGCGCACCTGACCCTTCTGAAGAACATCACCAATTGTCACATGCAAACATTACATGTTAGCATTATAACAGAATATTTGTACAAATGTTGTGCAGTTACAACCAAGAATTTCGAAACAGCCAAATGTCGTAAGTATACAAAGTTCGACATTTGTGTGTTTTGAAATTCTTGTAGATTTTTGTTGTTGAGTTGGATTTTAAGTGATAAAGTTAGAACATAAAACGTCGGTTACGTACATAACATTGTATCCTTTAGCATAGCATAGACAATTGCAACTACTCGAGGTTATTTGCATTTGCATTCAATGTGCCTGTCAAGCTTCTGTCTTAATGTCTACTAAGTCATGGGTACAAAGGAACATTACATTAATGGAGTGCATTATGCACTATGGTCATCCGAGGGGGAAATCCTAATGCATCTTAGAGCCTAAAACAATGAGACGGGGAGAATAGATGTTAAACTTTTAAACGAATGCAAAATTTAGAATGTTTACGGTTTGAAGAATGTAACCCTTTAAATCAAAACTGGAAGCATTCTAAATTTTAAAACTAATAGCACTCATGTTTTGTTACATTCCAAACTACGATATAACTACGAAAACTTTTATTCCTAGGTCGTATTCATAATTGAACTAGTTGCCTTACTAAATACGTCGTGTCACAAAATACATATTATCTTTTTTTTAATTCCATGAAATTATCTTAAAAACAACAGCTAGTGACGTGCACCGTCTCGTCTTTTCAACAAAATGTCAGCTTACTGAACAACCCCGAGGGCTTCGCGACGATACCCTAATTAAGTTTCTCTTTTTCAATTCACTTGCTTCTTATTCTCTGGGTAACAAAAAGGGTTCGCGAAATGCGCCATTTTGGACATTGGCAATTTACCGTTAATCTAAACTAAATGAATTAAATGTCTTAACATTCTGTGTCCCAAAAACATGACGAACGGAAAAATAACTCTTTATTGCCACTGTAAACTGCCCATATAAATATATTGTAAGCGATAAAAATCCTCAAAGGTGCCGTTTTCGGGGTTTTAAAGATCCGAACAGAGCAGTTTTATTAGTTAAAAGCCGAGTTAGCGCCCCAACCGGCTGTTAAAACACAGATCCTCAAGTACTTGCAGACATTACTTCAGAAACAACTTGGTCGTGGCTTATTATACAATGGATTTGAATTTCCTTGGATTGTCATAAGGAAGGAACGGTCGACAACATTCGAGATTTTATGAAAAGTTCGCCTTCATCTTAGATTTTTCCGGCTTATTTCCGTACCTACCTAGTTTGCTTTGGTTGTTGCAAACTGGAGAGGGAAAGCTGTCTGCCGTCAATCGTAGAACGAGATTAATTAGAAACTCCATGTCAACATACTTACGTATTTCTTTTTCACTTCCTCATTGGAAGCAACGTTGATTAATTTTAAGCTTACCTACCGACCTTAAAATTACATACTATAGACAGTCAACGTATGTCTCCTAGCCGCAGAAAAAATGTGTCCTAATTATTTCCAAATGGATAGCACCTGTAGTCAGGAAACTTCACATCGTTGCACATAGTTTCAAACTATCCAGAGAAACATGGCACTCCCAAGTTAAGCTACATGTGAATTCAACTGAAATTTAATCAATTTAACATTCCATCACAACCTAGCTCAAAGCTCAAATCGAACTCTCCAAAACCATTTTGAATACTCAACAAATTCGGGATGGTAAAGCGTACTAGCAAAACCATAAATCCAATCACTTTTCAACGCGAGAAAAGCCGCTCGCTTAAAAATAAAACCGTAAAAGGATCCAAGGCATGTGGAATTTATCCGGCCAGCAAATGCAAGCATGTTGCCTTTCCAGTCTTCATACATTCCAAGAAAGGAAACTTTTCCTTTTAGCAAAGTATTTAAAACTGCTTATGTTATGCTCACGGATGCTCGCTCCTTATTAACTAAGCAAACTGCGAGTTAATAGAAATTGTTTTATTATCATGCATTTTTAATTTAGCTGTGAACTTTGTTCCGTAAGGATATGAATTAGGTATTCGTAAGGATGTGTCGTTCCTGCGGGATAATTGCGTAACACACTTAACAGTAGCAATGGCTTTAATTTTGACAGTTCAACAACATTCATTGCGTTATTTACGTTGTTGAGCAGACACATTTTTCGAACATATTATTATGAAGCAATGGATTAGCAATATCCTTCAAAATGATTTAGATTTTCATTGAAAGTGTTTGACGCAATTAGGGTGCTGGTTTGTTCAAAATTATATTTTGTTTTTCATTGTATTAAGGAAATTATATGATTTAGGGCTGATTTTTCAGTCATCTGAAAATTTTATTCGAGGAATAATTTTGAAATTTTGCAGTTATTTTATACAAAAACTATCAAACGTCAAATTTATTCCTCGAATAAAAGTTATCTGGTTAACTAACTACCAAAACTAATAAATAAGTACCACACCCAATATAGGTAGATACATGTATGTCCCCTAACCACTCGGAGGACGTCATTGATGTTACGAACAAAACATGTAACATTGGACGTGCAATAAATTTTCCAAACTTTATGATTTACGAACAGTACCAGCAGTAAACAACACAAATATTTTTATATCTCGCCATTTACAGAGGTCGTTATAAATGAACATTAACCAAATAGCGTTGCCTACGTTACGGTCTTCGTTTTCTATATTACGTAAACCTGCAACTTATAGAATATACTTATTTATCATAATAATTATTCTTGCACGTGTAGATTCTTTCACTAACGACGTTTTCTTGAAACACCATTATTTCAAAAATATCATTTTCGATAATATTTTTTTAGTGTTACATCTGCACGTGCTATTTTAACTTTTAAATTAAACGTATAATTTACCGTATAATCTCTACCAAATAAATACTCGAAATTTCGACTTGGATACTTGTCACTCGATGGAATTCCGAAGAGGTTCTGAGTACACACAAGTGGGGAGGAGACACGACACGACACACGGCGAAAACAGTCCCCACCCCATACATAAATACGACACATCCAGCTATAGCAGGAGACTGACACACAGGCATGAGTGACAGAGACAATCCTCTACAAAGCCGAATTTTTTAGGGTTCCGTACCCAAAGGGTGCCAACGGGACCCTATTACTAAGGATCCTCTGTCCGTCAGTCCCGGACGGACTAACGGACAGAGGAGCCTTAGTTTGTCACATCTTTTGAGGCGCAATAGGCAAAAATTAAATAAAGTTAAAAATATAAAGGGGATAGATATCGATCTATCCCCTTTATATATTAAACTTTATTTCATTTTTATTATATGTTACATAATACACATAATAATACACAATATAGTATACATATTAATGAGTAATCTATCTAGATTATTCATTATAAAAATTACAGATATAAATGTAGAAATTTTTCAACACACAAACGGAATACACTTTACACACACACACACACACACGAATATACGTTTTTTTGGGTGGAGATACAAAAAACCTGTATTTTTTTAAATATGTATTGTTAAATATTGTACGGTTGTAAAACGGAACCCTTCGTGTGCAAGTCCTTCTCGCATTTGACCGCTTTTTGTAAAACCCGCTGTGCTATATTAAGAACCGGGTACTGTAACTTGGTGAACTCAATTAAGTTTATGTATCGTGGGAGGCTTCGCGGGGAGAATGCTAAGCGCGCTTGGTGCCAAGTTGTTCGCGACACGCGTTTTTAAGTCGCGCCTAAACGACACGCCACGGTTGGCTTCACACTTTGTTTCCAAGTTTCTTGTGAAGTGTTTTGGGTGTTGGAGTTAATTCCGGAATTAGGTGCACGTAGGTGGTTTTATAAGCTGTACTTTAAGTAGGTACAGTGGCCTCCAAAAGTTAGTTGTCATTTTTCTACTCCAGCTGTGATGCCACATTATGATTTAAAATAAAAAAAACAATGAGATATTCCTAAGGGATCTCTTGATTATTTTTTATGGTAAGTCACAAAACCAGCGCTGGGGCTCTGTCTCGTATAGGGTCTTAGCATTATGCTGAGCGATGGCCGTTTTGCGTGAATTTGACGCATGTTTACCCCCATCTTGTTTTTTTTTTTTATTGTGTGTTATGTCTTTTGTATGCGTCATGTTTGCCGCAAATAAATGCATTTTCTTTCTTTCTTTCATAGGTAATTGAATTAGGGCTGATTTGTCAATCGACATATATTTTTTGTTCGTGGAATGAAATTGACGTCTGACAGTTTTTGTATGGAAGAACTGTCAAAAATTCAAAATTATTCCTACGATAAAATTATCTGGCGTTGAAAAAATCAGCCCTTAGGCGGTAAAAACGTTACAGCAGTTTTTGGTTCACTAGAATTTCAAATCATATTGTGATGTGTCAAAGCTGAAGTGGAAAAATGTCAACCAACTTTTGGAGGTCACTGTAGGTACTCTTCTCATTTGGTTAGTGAAGATATTCAAATTAGAAGATAGATTTTCTCTAAAAAAAAAAAGAAAAGAGAAAAATATTCTTCCCTGGTCAAATATTTTTCTATCACCCAGAAAACTTTCATTTAATTTAAATTTTGACACGTAATGTGTTAAACAAACTTGTAGCCTATCTAGGTAGCTATCACATAGCATAAGCCTATAATGTGCCCACCAGTGGGACACAGGCCTCTCTGTGAGAGAGAGTGAGATATAATCCACCACGCGGGCCCAGTGCGTGGAATTTTTGGTTCTAGGAAATGGTTTCCTCGCGATATTTTCCTTTACTCTTTTGAGAGCCGTGACGATGAAATAAATTACTCAAAGTAAAGCCTAGCCCAAACCCACAACCTATAAATCGTAATTCGGGGCCGTAACTATCACATCATTTCACATTATTCCAGAATATGTACTCACACATTTACCCCCCACATTTTCCGAGCGCATGATATTAGGAAATGTCAGCCATTGCAGAATGCGCTCAATGTCAACACTTTGTGCTCGAAATGATTAAATACCTAAAATGACAAATGGTGCAAGCCGTCGGGCATATTAAAAATGTTATTTGAATAATATTATATTACCTTACGGAATACAATTTTTCATCATTATTACGATCGGATTTCGCATCCATTTTAGACATGAAAATAATAATACCGCTACATAAATAGCTTTAAAGGGAAGGGCTGAATTAATTCATAATTAATCCCATTGATTGATATTCCACGAAATGGTCATTCAATAGGATTATAATAATATGAACTTGAGAGGGTCGTATTGATGATTTTAATTATTATAATTCTGTAAAGTCATACTTGTTACGCTCGTAAAACATATTGCAAAACACGTATGACAATTTTTGAATTGGAACTTCGTGGGCTACCCTGGTGCTTTTTCTTCAAAAAATGGTTTTAACACGTACGAGTTTTATATTCAAAGTTTTAATACCCTATTGTTCTTCCCTCTGCTAAAAGTAGTCACAGTTTCCTTTGTATAACAAATTGAGTTCCATCCTAACAGCTATCTAAACTTTCCTCATTGTGTTCCTTAGGTGGTTCGTCGAAATAAATCTCTACCAGCAATCGATTGAGTTCCCAACGTAATAAACTACCAAGAACCAATTAAAAATATCGAGAGGAAGCGAGGAATGAGATGATAAAAGAGCAAAAGTATCCACTGTTGTTCACAGTTGCAGTTTGTTGAATGTCTTGACTGTCAACTAGGGAACCGATTCCAATTTAACAGTGTTGCCCCGGGATTTGTTGCGATCGCACCACCCGATACATTGAGTATACGAACTAGTAATTGGCTATCGACTACCCACAAACCCGCTCTTTCAACTCTAAATAGGAAATTCTTTTTTACAAAGATATTTCAGTATTAAACGATGCTCAGTCGGAAGTAAATACGTTTTCCATGAAAGTAATTACGTGTAAAAATTAATGATCAGGACTTTTATGAAACCATTCGTAAAATGATTAAGTAATTGAATTGTAAATTGGTCATTTGATGCTAATATTTATAATGTTTTTCATATACCTTCACTTACAAGATAATTGAATGGATGTCATATATTACTAAATTGCTATCATTCTAGAGAATGAAAAGCAATGAATGGAATTGCAAACTATATACGTTCGGGGTTGTCATCATTCATGAAAAAGTTTGTTGTAATCTTTATATATAAAACAAAGTCGGGTTAGTTACACCATTTATAATCAATAAAAAAATCATTTTCATTTTCTCATACATTTTATATTGATTCTGAGGAGGTGCGAAATTCGCTGTGCTAAAAAATTCATATACCTAATAAATCCCAAATCGACACTCCTGAAGAATTCATTTCCTGACGAAATGAAGCAAGAATTTTTCCCGAATACGATAATGAATGTCTGAATTATTCATACACTAACAGCACCGAGGGAATCAGATACGGTTGCCTCGAAATTTCGTATAAGTAAATCGACGATTAAGCTTAATTATCAGCTAAGATCGGGATGTTCCGACACCTCCAGCTCGTTTACACCCCATTGTGGATACAGCCTCCCCCTTTCATTGCCTAGCTGTTCCCTTTATACGCACCACCCGATCTTTATATCGTCGTCTAGTAACCGAGAGACCCAAATATTTTATGTCTCAATTTTACTGCTCTCTACGTCATATTATATCAATATAGTGAACGAAGTGATTCTCCTAAGCTCGTCGCCTGTCATATTAAACTTTCACAAACATTATTTTGCCGTTGCCGAGAACTGCGACGTCGTAACTTACTTAACAAAATAACTCAAACAGTAATAGTTACTCACTTGGCCGCCGGCAAAATAAAGTTTGTATAACAGTTGCAATGTAAAATTTACGGCCGACCCTTCCCTATAGCCTTCAAGGAGTGAACCTGTTTTCTTTGATTTCGTGTTTGGGATTAGTCTCGTCAGCGAACATTTTCCTCGATTTGATTTCTCCATAAACTGTAAATTTCCAAGGATTGAAAGTGATAAACCTCGAAGATTATTGCACACCAACACACGAGATAACAAATTTAATTTCTTGCCTGCGAGCGTTTATTTACAGTAGGTACACAATGGAATTTTCGCCATCTAAACAACAATTTAAAGAAGTTTTATTGTTATTTCCGTACAAACAAGTACGGAGTTAATTGTGTTTTATCCTGTTTGGGGCAAGTTAGAGTCGGCAACTCAGCGCGTGGACTCCCAAAAATGGCGTGTGTCGTCTTTGCTCTCCATGTTTACTTTGTTAACCCAATTTGTGTTTTATCTGTTTGTTCTACTTCTGGACCACGGAACTAATCAAACTAAACCTCTTACTGTCATCAATTTCATATATCTACGGGGCTTTCATATTTTACCCTAACTATAATAAGATATATAGATAATTTGACTATGGTTTTCTACAAAGTATACATATAATTATAAGGTATAGTATTTGGGATTCTATAAAATCACAGTAGGTTTTTACGATTTTTTTTTAACATTACAGCTTTTTAGAAGGCTTTTTTAAATAAATAGTCCGTTTTAAAATTGCTTAACTATCCAATTAATTTGCAGAAGAGCAAAAAAGCGCACACAAAAGGCGTAACAGATTGCTACACTGTCCCGGCGCGCGGCGTCACAAGACTAGAATAACCTACTTTCTTTTGACTATAACCTTGCTGAAGGCTTTATATTTTTTAATTGCACCTAAGTTTTAGCTTAGAGAGTTAGTTATTTTTAAGAACGTTCAAATTCACATTTGTGAAGAAGAACATAGAGCAACACGGCTCGTGTTGCTTGCTCTATGACCACGAATTTTCAAACATTTCTGACATTGATTGACGCTGAGATGAAATCGCAACTAGATTTTGAACGTTTTTAATTACGGGAATTGGCTTTTTGGGTTTTCACATCACCATCATCTGCCTAGCCTTTTCCCAACTGTATTGGGGTCAGCTTCCAGTTACAGTCTGAATATACAATATGTATATATAGTTTTTCATATTAATTAACTAAAACACGATACCTTACTATTATCCGGCGAACACTTATAAAAGACCGGGTTTTTTCCTTTACAGTAGATTGTATCTTTTTAAAAGTTTAATTATTACCTGTTAATTTAACTTCGTTAAGTACCGTGCGTGACCCTAATAAATCAGGCTCGTCCTTCCTTTATGTCCTTCCCTTTTCTTTCTTTTAAACCCTCGACGCAAAAAGGGAGTGTTATAATTTACACTGTGGTTTAATGCGGCGCGCGTGATTCTTGCTACCCTGTGTGAAAAGCCGTGGTTGGATGACATATAATTGGTTGTTTGCCATTATTTTTGCTTTTATACCTATTCATGGCAATAGGTTCGCCTTCTGTTACTTACTCGCTAAAGTCAAAGCCTTTATGGCAAATAAGCATATAAAAGGCACGTCAAAATTTATAGTGAAATTATTAAAATTATTATATAAAAATATATTCTTTTTTTGTTGATTGATTGAGTTATAAATCGTTTATAGAAGAATGGGCAAAAAAACTCTTTTAAAATATTTTGTATATATTAATTATATATTATAATGATATGTGAAGGCGATGCTCCAAGAATAAAATTACTATACCACAGTAGGTGAAAGAACTGACTAAAACTAACTAGTAACTTTTGCGAAATGTGAGTGAGCTCTGCCCATCCTTTCCGGGACAAGAGGATAGATGTGATGTTAAGTACCTATGTAATGTAGTACAATGTTTAATATCTTCCTACAACCAGACCGTACAAAATCCTCTTACAGTGCTGTTCAAACATTTTCAATTGATATTTTTAACAAAAGAAAATAAACCGTAGTAGGAAGGTACTGCTAGAAGAAATACATTTTAACTCTTTTTTTGGTCGATGCTGAAAGCAGAGTTAACAATAGATTGTAATGGATATCTGTGTTTTTTGTACAAAAATCTGCAAACGTAAAAGTTCTTGTCTGAATTTTTGCATTCAGTTAAAAGTAGAGTGTACTTTCAACTGAAATGCAAAATTTTGAAACGTATAGCTAAATAAAAACACTCAAAACTAGTTTTAATTTTAACAATTGTTTGCTCAAAATAGTTTCTCGGAATTAAAGACCGTATAAGCGACTATTTTTGGCAGCCTCTAGTAACATTTGGCCAAACTGTCCCTCTATAGTTTAGCAATAAAAAAATGCCCAGTCGCCGTCGAAACTTTTGTTTCAAACGTGCCATTCATATTCTGAAAGCCAAAAGTGGTTCTTCCTAACTATAATTACCTACAAATGTATGTATTTACTTTTCAGGGGCTAAATAATAACAGCCGCACAGGTCGATCGGTCAGGTTAAGCTAAGCTTGCCACGGTTGGTCTGTGGATGGGTGACCATCTTTACATACCGAGACCCCTCCGTGCCTCGGAAAGCACGTTAAGCCGTTGGTCCCGGCTGTCATTCGCGGATCTTTTACAGTCGTTACGGGAAGTCAGAAGCCCGAAAGTCTGACAACCAGTCTTACCAAGGGGTATCGTATTACCCAGTAACTGGGTTGTGCAGGTCAGATAGGCAGTCGCTCCATGTAAATTACTGGTATTCAGCTGCATCCGGTTAGACTGGAAGCCGACCCCAACATAGTTGGGAAAAGGCTAGGCAGATGATGATGTATGTATTTACTTTTCATGACATTATTCCTTTACCTCCAGCTTCCTCCTCCTTTTTCCTACTTAATGGCGTAACACATTTTCAACCACATTCTGAATTCATTGCTTGATATTTCCGAAAATGCGGCCTGGTCACAGCGTAAATAAAGCAATGGATGTTGTTGAACTGTCACAATATATGCCATTGCTACTGTTGGTGTGTTACGCAATTAGCCCGCATGTATTAATTGCCTGTAATTTTCGCTAGTACGTTGCCTGTGTCCGTAGGCTTGACAATATTTTCTTTACAACATAAACATTGTCTTGTAACGAAGTCACAGCAGATGTGACTTGCGTATATGAAGACTAGCTTTTGCCTGTAACTTCGTCCGCGTGAAATTTTTTTATTTCCCCGACCCAGTCCATCGCATTATAGCATCGCCCGCGCTATTATTCCGTTTTCGCTTAACGTTCTTTCTTACTTTTTTTCTTTTTGCTCGGCTCTTATGGGTCCTAGCGCAATGTTAAATATCATATAGCCTTCCTCATGAATTGGGCTATCAAATCTTACTAATATTATAAACGTGAAAGTTTGTATGGATGGATGGAGGGATGTTTGTTACTCTTTCACGCAAAAACTACTGAACGGATTTTGATGAAATTTGACACACAGATGGTTTATAACCAGGATTAACATATAGGATACTTTTTATCCCGATATTCCCACGGGATCAAAACTTATGCGGGTGAAACCGCAGGGCGCAGCTAGTGGGGAGTTCCAGAGACTAGCGTGTTCAAACAAACAAAACTTTACCTTTATTATTAATAAAGATATACACATGTATGTTTGAGACAGGCTGTATTCACGTAGCGCCATTTATGCCTACCTTAATGTAACCGTGAGTGAAGCAAGAGGCAGCTGTCGCTATGCTTATTACAGTTAATTAAGAACGTTGTATATATTGCGTATCTTCGTATATTTTCTCTGTTGTTCATAATTTTGTTAATTTACGCCGCTGCGAATAATTTTGCGCTGTGATGTTGTTCCGAATTGTGAATCCGACGATCAATCTATTTTAATGTCGGAACTCGGCGATGGAAATCAATTCAAATATTTGATAGGTTATTAAAATTTGCAATTCAATGTCAGTATCATTTGAATATAGGCCTAAGTTTAAATAAGAACTACAGTCGGACTATTTATTAGCGACTGTATTAAAATGACAGCTTAAGTATGTGTTACCACTTTTTAACGAAATTTTAATAGTGATGTGACAAAAGAATCAATTCATTCATTAACATTCACACAAAATCGATCAATGTTAAATTGTTTTGAGTGTTTACGGTTAAATCAAAATTATTCAATTTCGAATATCTAAATTAAAACGATGTTTCATTGCGTTTTAATCACATCACTATTAAAATCACTATAAAAGTATGGCAACATTTTTTGACGAAATGACAGTAAGGAGTGTTATTTTACTGCAGCTAATTAAAAGTCCGAACATAGGTGCTTTCACACTTTTTTACCTCTGGCAGAAGCAGCCCAACCTTATACTATCGAGAATAAAGATCATTATGATTTTGACAGTCTTGTCACGGTCAGCAACTTAATACAAGGAGGACAAAGATCACTGTGATTTTGGCAGTGATGCAAAATCAGAGGTAAAATAACTGTGAATGGACTGTAGTTCATATTGAGCCAAGAAAAGTAAGCATTACCCAGGGGAAATCTAAGAAAGAATGCATCTGCCGGTCGATTCTGTAAAAATCTCACCGTGAAAACTCAAGTGAAGTGAGCTTGATGTGAGTTGTCAGTAGTGTCAATCCCTAGCATTATTTGGAATGACAGCTCACTCCACGCTCACTTCGCCTAAGTTTTCACGGTGAGATGGTTACAGAATCGCACTGCTGGTGCACCGTGTAGGTACGGTTGTAGTTTTGTAGGCATACAACTTTTGACCCGGACCCAGATTGGCCGCAGCAAGGAAAGAAAAGAAAGAATTTTTTTTAGCACAGACTAAAAGACACACAATACGGTTGGCCGAAGCAAGGAGAGAAAAGAAAGAAAATACATTTATTTAGCACAGACTAAAAGACACAATACACCAGATACATACATACAAGGAAAACCTGTTCAGGTGGAGATTCATAGTCGACTCCGCCTTGGTGTGTAAATGTAGTGCTGTTCCACAAACGATGCGAATCTTAATATCGTGTCCTACGTGTCCTGTAAGCTGCACGTTACAGGAACTGATGGACGCTGGTGGCGCCAAACAAGTAGCCGAATTCTGGGCCGAGTCCATTTAGATTACTATCGACAAGCTAAGAGGAGAATTGATGATTATTTAATTAACATCGTTGGCAATTTGTAGTAATAAATTGTATAATACCCTCATTGATTGTTCAAATTATTCAATGTAGAAATTACGTTATGTTATAAATGTTTCCCAGATTCATTATTTCGGATAAATGTACAGCAACATGGTGTGTTCTCGTCATAATATAATAAAACATTCTCGAATTTCAATGCAGTAAATAAATCAACACCAACAACTATTTGAAATATCCACGAATCTCCCATGATTTGTAAACGAAAATTATTTGCGAGTTTTCATTTATGAATTATTTTAAAACCAGTTGCAATGATAATTTTCTGTGTTGCTTGGTGTAACTTTTATTTAGGGTGAGATGGCTTCAGCATTTTCCCTCCAGTACCTTCGGGGGGGGGGGGGGGGCTAATCACGAATTATAGACATTTTCTCTTACAGAGCAGATCATAACTCTTGCTCACTGACTGTTAACAATTTCAAACCATTAAGCCCAGCACCCCAATTGCGTAACACTATCAATCTCAATCTGAATCATTTTGAAGGATATTACTAATCCATTGCTACATGTGCTCGAAAAATGTGTCTGCTCAACAACGTAAATAACGCCATGAATGCTGTTGATCTGTCAAAATTAAACCCATTTCTACTGATAGTGTATTACACAATTACCCCGCCGGTTTTCTTACGATGTTTTTCTTTACTTTATTTCAGTGTTTCGAAGCCAGAAACGGTTAATCTTTTTAAAACATAAGGAGTCGTTGTCCAAATGATATATTGTGTTGTCAACAGAGATGAATGAGATAGTGACAAACTAACATTAGTGAATGCTCGCGACGCAGTCCGAGTTTATTTTGATTTCTCTTGAGGTTCCATATTTCTAGGAAGTATTAACTATGAGAGCACCTGTAAGCTAGCTACTCATGTTATCATATTATTAAATATTATACAGATAGGTACGGTGAAGCTCTCTACGAGCTTCAGGGTACCCGGAGGAATAAATTAAACCACGGTTTATCACGTATGTTCAATAGTTATTCCTAGAAATCATTCTACGTATTTTACATCTTTTTCGTTCGCCTTGTCAGCCAAATCCGACGTTTATTCTCTTCTAATCTTAAAAAATAATTTCATGTTGGTAACCTGGGTCATGTTGGTTGTTGTTGTTGTGGTTGGTTGGTTTTATGTTGTTGTTGGTTGTTGTTCGTATTTCATGCACATCACTTTTAAGAAACTCGCGGAGGTTGCATGTAAGCACCAAATAGGCTATAATAGTCTCTACAGTACATACATACATGTTTTATTTTTAAGTACCTAGTTAGAGTTATTTTATGACTATGTTTAATGGGGATTTGGCTGTCAATAACAAAAGTAATACCTTTTGGGGTACACTGCTGTAGTGCGTTCACATTGATTTTACCTCTGACAACAGCCACCGAATAGCAACCTTATATTAACTAAAATAAAGATCATTGTGATTTTGACAGACTTGGCAATGGCAGCAACCCAATAACAACCTTATTGCCATTTGTTGCTGCCACTTACAAATCTGTCAATATGACAATGATTTTTATTTTCGTTGGCACTATTGGTAAACATTGTCACAGATATTTTGTATTTTGGCCACACTTCAAAAAAACCTTGTAAAGCTATAGGTACAAATACCTACGTCCTGCTGAACTGTAAACAACCTTAATCCTTACTATTATCTATCGTGCCTATTTAGAGCCACTCTAATATTCGACTAAAAATCCTCAAAATCAATTTGGATCTCAACGTCCGTTTATATTTTAAGCTGTTAATGTATAGTGGTTTCGGTCGGCGGTTAGCGGCCTCGCCGGGAAACTGCTGCTATAGTGAATTATGTGCACTGTGCTTTATGGTAAGCGTGCATTAGTTCATAAATATAGTACAGGGTGGCTTTTTAACCATTTGTCGTTATCAAAGCCGTTTCAGTGTCCTGTGGGCTTTTCATACACTCATTGCAGTTCAATGTTAACTGTCATCAGTGTCATGTGATTTTGGAGGCACCATGTGCGTTTCAATTATACCTAAAGTGAAACCTAGACCGGCCCTGTACATCAACCCAGTGTACGATATTTCATACAACAGGTACGGAGGAAGATTTTTACAATACGGTGCGGCCCGCCTAAATCTGCGTCAGCCGCATAAGTCGAATACAGCCTGTATTACTTGTACTTGCAATTCACTCTGTATTTGCTCATGGGCGGTCTCCCCACACGCCAACAAATTGGCCGCCTACTGCGATACATTAGTTCTGTTTTATCTAGCTGCGGCTGAACTGTCTGCTTATCTACCACCAAATGTGTACTTCCCTTACTATTAGAACTGGGTAAGGGTTGGCACATACTAGAAATGCTACAAAAAACTGAACACGCAAGAAAAGCAATGTTAACTTTACGGATAGCAATTGAATTTTATTAATTAACTAAATAATCACATATTTAAAACTGTCGTCACCTAATATAGCACTAACACTAACTAACACTTTTAGTTAGGTTATCAATCGATAACCTAACTAAAAGTGTTAACAAACTAAAATGTGGCGTCGAAAAATTCCTCCGCATCGCTGTCGACTGGTAATGTAGGTACAGACGCCAGCACATCAAGCTACTACTATCTGTCAAATTTCTATAATAGATTTTCAACTTTATCGCTAAAGTATTAGGTCCAAGGTTGATTGAGAAAATTTGACAGTTTCGGGTAACTTGATGTGCTGGCGTCTGTACCCAGGAGACTGGCGGCATTGCCACGTTGTATAGGAATGCTTAGCCTCTGTCCCAGGTAAAAGCCAGCCCTTCAGCCCAGGTCACGGGAAGTGTTAACCAGCCGTTTGGAGATTTTCGTGAATATAATTGATTAATTTAAACATTTCCTGCACGGCTTCACTACACGTTCCGAAATCATTGACGTCCTAAAAATAATCTCTTTTAAATTCTACTATATATTTTCAGCACAAGAATAAAAATGCATTACGTTTAATGTTAAATAGTAAACTACCAGTCCACCGGAAAGACTACAAAACGTTCCAGGAACGCCCCTTGAATCGCTAGAATGAACCCAGTCGTGGTAATCTATTTGTGGCGAGACCACACCACTCGGAATTACTCCCGAGTGCACTACGAACTATTGAGTAAAGAACACACTTACAAAGCAACCACTAGTGTGTTCACACCTGCTTTGAATAGCCCGATGTTATTCACACGTATCTATTCCCCATGGGCGTAGGCAGAATTTACAAAACGCCATATTATACTAAGATTTCGACTATGTCCTTCCTTTTCCATTCGCAGTTTTGGTCGACCACGTCCAATAATATTAATAATTCAATTTTTACTTTTCAATATACTTACTGGTTTACAAAAGTAGGCAGTAAAAAATTCATGGCGAAACTCCTGTCTCAAGAACTTTTTTAACTTAAATTCAATAGAATCGTAAAATGGGATTTACATTTTTATCGGAAGCACTCCTTACGCTTTTAAGGAGTGGAAATCTCGTCCAGAATTTGAATATATTTTAATCCGCATTTACTTGAATGTAACATACTTCCGACGAAAATGTGATTTTCTCGATATTAGTTTGCTTTAACATGGGTTTAAATAACTTTATTTTGTTAGTGTTTTCCATTCGTTGTTTACGATGCCTTTTATCCAGGCAGAGTATGCAAGAACTGATTCCAAACCTCCATATGTATATATGTATAGTGTAAAATAAAAACGATCGTCCCATGAAAAGTAAACATGATCCATGTACCATCCGACCTCTTTAATTACAGTCTAATTTCCTCTTGAATAATTTACATTCGCGAGTAACGACGTAAAACAAACATCAAACAAAAGTCCATTACCTATAGAGTCCCTTTTAGGTTTTAAATGGTGACAACGTTAGCCAACGTACTGTAAAAAGGGTTACAATTTGTCTCTGAACAGCTGACTACGCATTTTGTTGAAGTGATATGTTTCGTCGTAGGTATGTAGTAAATAACTTGTGAGCTGAAAGGCAGAACGTAGATACCTACACGTTCTGCGTTTCAGCTCACAAGTTATGTATTGTGTATGAAGTAAGTGGTAGACGCTTAGTTATACAATTTATGCTAGCTTTTACTAATTATTTTATTTAACCATTTATGAACACACTTAAATAAACAGACAAGAAGAAAAGAACAGAAAAATACGTACACAGGTGATGCTTATTGCTAAAGAAATCTCTTCCAGCATACCTGCGATAGAAAAGAGATTTTTAGTATTACTTATTTATGATGAATTAATTGAAAATATTGTTACAAAAACCATTTTAAGCGTTGAAGTGTTTACCTACTCCATAGTTTCAAGAATATTTTACAAAAAATCTGTACCTACCTTATATAAGTATTATTTAACGGAACGAGAGCAACCCTTTTGAAAGAATCGCGCGAAAAACGCAAAAGTAGAATTCGTTCCCCCTTCCTTCTGACAAAAGCTTTGCTGACAAATAGGCGACGAATCAACCGAACAATTGGAGCTCATCATTACAATGACGAATAAAATATGAGACAATTTGATGGGGACCTTCTTGCGGATTAAACCAGGATTGCCCACTTAAATGGATAGGTTGCCATGAAGGGAAAATCTCGTATGACCTTTCAAAACAGAATGGAATATGATATGAAGTAGGATCAAAATACTAAAATAAAAGCCTTTCAGATTATTTCAATAAGTTTTGAAGAAGAAACGTATGCAGCTTTCTTCTGTGCCCCCTTATTAATATCCCGATTTCAAGTTCTGATAAGCTCATGCAGGTACATAATTTAAAAAAAAATATGCTCGAACCGAACTTACGTTCGGCGTGTTTTATGCGGCGTGTTTTATGTAATGGAAAAGAAATTCAAGGTGCCCATTATTATGATGACAAGGAAAACAACAACAATAATTTAACTGAGGTTAAATCATGCCCCGCACTGCACCAACTCCTAAATCTAACATGGTATCCGGACCACACATAACTCCACCCGTACTACGAGACACTTAAGCCCCATTTCGGTACGTTACGTGTTAAAACGAGGGTCGTCACTCGCACAGTATTTATTTAATCTCATTGTGGATTACTCCATGTCCCGATAACCCAGTGAACAGCATCCCTGTGATTGAATCCAGGCCCTTTATGGGCTTCTACAACTCGTTAATCCCTCGTGACACCTGTACCACCTGGGACGGAGAAACAAAATGGAGTCGAACTTGAAATACTAATATCAATAAATATTTCCCTAAACTTTTCTCTCTTTGGGAACTTTTGGTGGAAATGTTTAAGGGTGACATTTCTAATACCCTTACTTATTAATAGCTAGCTTTCCTGCTTGCTCCGGCCATGTGGCGTAAAATTTTATTTTGTTTCCTGAAGGTTGCCTTTTTCCCTAAGCGTCATGAAAAACCCTCAAGTAGGTATCTATAAAACCATTCCTAATTATTATCTTCCAAGGGATTTATGTACTGTTTACCCAAGCTGTGTAAAATTACATACTTCAATTGATTAAATTTTTACCTATTATTTTGAGGGGTACTATGGGTACCCCTTCGACGATTACAGGCGTCATGTTGTGTTTGTGTTATGTCATTTATTTGAACTTTAGTTGACAGAAAAAAAATACAGTAAAAATACACCTTAAAACTACAATAAACAGAAAACCAAGATTATAATTTATGTTCTGTAATTTGTATGGTGTACAATAAAGAGTATTCTATTCTATAATGCCAAAAGGACACAACAACAAGGGGTACAATGCAGACTTGGACAGCCACACGGCCACAAATAACATATTGAATGCAGAAAACGCATATGTTTAGATAACAGAGCAATACTTTTCAATAACCAGACCATCTGGAATGTTCACCGTAAAAGCTTTCTCTGGCTAAATTATTATCTATTCACCATACACACCCGGACCCTGGTACCGTCGGCAATGCGCTAAGCTATCAAAATCCTAGTATTTTACATTATATTTGATTCTAAAACTCTCTCTCTTTTTTATGGTCTCGCTCGTCTGCAAAAAGAAGGCCAGGGCTGTAGGATGACTAAGGGATTATTAAAAGAGGTTTGACCCTAAACCTATAGTTACGAGATTTCGATAACTAATTCAGTCGTATGCCAAGCGAAATTAACATCTTATTATGCCCTAGAAGGTCCGTTTTGTAACGATTTTTCGACAACATCCATGTCCTGTGATGTGCGTATATAGACAGATATAATTAAATTACACATTTCAATGAGAAACAGATACTTTTAACATTTCAATTTCGACGGCAAAAGTAGTATAAAGTCTTGCCTCAATGGTTCCCTACATTCGGTATGTGGGCTTCGACCACGTTTCCACGATCAACGTTTGACTCCGAGCGTCGACATATTAGTCACTGTAACTTTATTTACTTTAAATTCAATTTAAATGACATTAAATAACTTACTAGAGGAAACTTTGAGAGGAAAACCGGGAAAGCAGTATGCAAATATCGCAAACTCTATTCGTTTATTTTACTTTCAAAGATTTCTAGTACCCACCTAATGTGGTTTTCCCTCCCACTAGTCACTGTCAACCTCATTAACGAAGCTAAATATACTTGTACTAATTTAATGAAAGTTATATTTTATTCCCTTTAGACAAGTTGCTAAAAGGACAGACGGATGACGTAGGCACCAGAACTAACAAGCGTATTTTGCACAAAACCACACCTACATAACACACGCCAAATGAGGGACGAGCGCAAAAAGTTTCGTAACAACATTAATACAATACATACTCAGTTACGGTTTAAATTGTGCTGCCGTCCGTACACAGAGCTTCGTCCCACATGCGAGGCGAGAGCAAATTGACGACGAACGCAAATCTGTCATCCCTCAACTAGAATAGGGGAACTTTATAGGGACACATTTTAAATTCCAATGGATATTTTTGAGTCGCTGGCAGTGCTTTAATATTTTTACGTTTATGTTTGTCACTTTCTTGCCTTGGAAAAGTGTCTTTTGAAATAGCAACAGGGGCTTTTCATAGTGGCTTTATTCGCAATAATTTCGACTTTCTAACTAATAGAATAGACATGTGCTAGCGTCAAACTATTGCATACTTCTACACCATCTACATCCTATTAAATCACAAAACCCACTAGTAATCTTCTCTGATTGCTCACAAAACTGAATTTGAGGAGTAGGTACGTTCACCATCAAATGAATATCGATGACTCGCAAAAAGCTCGTAGTATTATTGAATTATTCATCGATTCTCGTTTGCATTCTGATCGCAGGCGTCCTCCATAAGTCGGAACTAACACGTCTGGGTACTGGAAGCACCACAAATCCTCGGGACATGGAAACAGATACCATTGAAGTTCCGTTCCGTACATATTCGGAGCAGATAATCTGATTATGCGCTGCACAACACTAGTGGGTCCTACTGTCCGTGTGCACTCATGTTTTATGGAACAACGAAAGTGGCCGACGACGCCCGAAGGCACCCGAAGATACGAGACTTGAGCTCTAACTACACTCGTGTTAGAAACTTTTTTAGTTTGTAGAAACAGCACGCGTTTCCAGCCACAAGTTAGATTAGTTTTTATACGTAGGCTTCGCAGAAATATACTGGCGAACATCAAGATGAGATAGTATTTTATATGGTATCAGCTTTCTTGACTTTCATAATAGATAGAGAAACTTTATTATTTATGGATAGATTGATATTATTGACGAATAGATAGATATTATAACTAATCTTGATATACTAGAAGGAGTATTTGTGTATGATTAATATTCTATGTTGATACATCATTATATTCTAGTCCTCATCATAAAAGTGCTTTCTTTATATATTAAACACGAATTTGCTGAAGGCTATTTTTGTAACCAGGCCGAAGACAGAACGAATTTATTTTCGTTAAAAACGATAGATATACGACAGAAAAGCCAACTTGCTGTATTTTGTTATTAAAATAACTTTACATACCGTTTTCGCTATCTCTTGTCGGTTTTATAACATGAAAATAAATTACTTGCTTCATATTTTCACCGTTTCAGTGAAAATGTTTGCAGTGAGTAATGGCATGGTAACATGACACTATTAGATGAATTCGTCCACGTCCATTTAGACCAAGCGACACGACTACGATACGACATTTATCAAATTAATTTATAGTAAGCTGTTGGCTGCTACTGAAAAAAGGGAAAAATAAAATACTTAATGTACTTTTCGAAATGCAAATTTCATCTTTGCAGGGTACTTCGACGTCGCAGTTCCGACCGTCAAAAATGCTAAAGTTGTTACACAAAACCGGATTCCGAAACGCGCTTTTACATAAAGTATGAGCATACATTATTTGACGGAACAATTCTGCGGTAACACTCGAACGCTCGACGTCACGTACCCGCGCCGTGCCTACATTCAGCTATAGCTCATAATTAAAATCTCTAGGTAATAAAAAGGTAGGACAATAGGAGCATAGACGTCACAGATCGCTAGGTGTAAGCTATTAGCCCCCAAGGCCTAAGCCTCACCCTTTATGTAATGAAGGCAGAGTGACATGCGAACCTTCCCAATTAGTCATCACTATAAAAAAAATTGTACACTCTCATTTTCTGCTAACTGTGCTACCTAGAATTTTGGCAGAATCATGATGTAATTAAGGTTCACTTAATATTTAACTCGTTAGCATTTTAATTAAACACTTAATGTACCTACTCAGTTATATTAAGTGCCACCCTTACTTATATGTAAAGAAATAATCAAAGATTTAAACTATACAATTAGTGTGTATCTTGGGGCTCGGAGTACAAATTCCTGATTATTATTGATATCCAGTATGAATTCCAAATCATGGCAAAGACATAGTCACTATCTTAAAATGAAAGTATAAGAAGCACTTTTACAACACATCAAGGTAGAAAAATAGAAATATGTTGTCAGATGTGGCATTACCATTTATTTATTTATTTATTCAGCCATTTCGGTCCCACTGCAGGGCAAAGGTCTCCCTTCCCTCCTTCCACTTATCCATTATAATAATAATAATCTTTATTACACAAGAAAGTGGTTACAGAATACTGTGAAGTCCCTGACTCCTGTGCTAGGTGATAGACCTGTGTTACAAGAGCCAGTGCCCTCTCCCATTAGGAGATATTACAGACCTTAAGTTGTTGATCATTAGACTGGAATTGTTTTGAAAGAAACCGCTGTTATCGGAACTCATCAGCGTACTCCACTTTCTTTAGATCAAAATCTGAGTTTATGTCTTCTGGTACACTCTAGAATTTAGAGTCCAACCGATCTATTCTGTAAAAATCTCCCAGTGTCCCTGTGAAAACTTAGGAGAAGTGAACTTGAAGTGAAATGTCAATTCTAGTCAATAGGGTCAATCTGTGACATACACAACAGGGCTAATATGACAATCGCGAGAATGCTCTCATTCTCTATTCCTCGCACTTTGTCTGCGATTCTGACGCCATCATAATGCCTAACATGATAGTTAAGCTCGAGTATACCTACTCGAAAAAGGCACTTTGACACTTCTTTATCTCGCGACGAGAGAACGATGTAGCAAATTATTACACAATTGACTGGTAGGTCTATTGACAAATCGATATCGATATCTAGTGACAAACTTGGACCTGACAACTGGCCCGAAGGCATAAAGCAAAATTTGTACAGGCTACAACAATCTGTCAAATTTCTTTAATAGATTTTCAACTTTATCGCTAAAGCATTAGGTTCAAGGTTGATTAAGAAATTTTGACAGTTTCGGGTAGCTTGATCTGCTGGCGTCTGTACATTCAACCTACGTAGGTACAAACATTCGAGGGGGCTCGAAAACAGCGCAGTAACAAAGGCCAACCCTTTACGTGACTAGAATCGAATTAACATGAGGTTAATTAAAAAAGAAAAAAAACGCTCCCTTCCGCAAACAGAAAAGAACATCCTGAATCTACATCATTATATTCCTGTTATAATCTGGAAGCGTCCAGTACTACGAATGGGTCATACATGGAACCTTCATCTTGCATCAAAGTAAAATCTGCTGCCTGCTGCATCCTTTTAGCATAATCAGCCTATAATTTTCCCACTGCTGGGACACAGGCCCCCTCTCTGTGAGAGGGAGTGGACCATAATCCACCACACGAGCCCAGTGCAGGTTGGTAGATGTCACATGTCTTTGATTTTTTGGTTCTAAGACATGCCGGTTTCCTCACGATGTTTTCCATCACCGTTTTAAGAGCAGTGATGATGAAATAATTTACATAAAGTAAAGAGCCTGTCTGGGTTCGAACCTACGACCTACTACTAATCTACTCGTAAGTTCCAGCCGTTACCACTGGGCCAGCATACTTTTATTTTGATTTTCCTTTTATTTTGTGTACCTGATTGCGCAGAACGTGATGAAACCATGTAATGTACCATATTCGACAAATAAATGACTTTATTTATTTATTTATATATACTTTATTGTACACCACAAAAATACTACTTAGACTTTGTATTTGAAATTTGACGAAATACCGTTTCGATATTTTTTCGCCTCCTTTTATATATCTTCATCAAATTCTGTTCCACCGGGACACAGTAAAACAAAAGAGAAACACACCCTGAACTAACACTAAACAATAAATCCAAGACGTGTGTAATGGTCTGAGAAGTGCAATAGATAGCGTTAAGTTGTTCGTAAGACGGTAAAGTGTGACGCAGATGCATGTGCCAGGCCACAACGTTAACTAAAACAGTAAGTCAGCCGATCTTACACTGTGAGAGAAATTACTGTTTTAATTAGTAGAATTTGTTTGTCTTGCTGATTTGTTAATAGGAGAAATGGAATGACTGAAAATGCATGGAGAAAATAAATTAAGGATAATTTGTGCACTTGGAAAAATGATGCATGTATACAGTCCGTCGAGTAGGTCTCGAGTGCAGAAATTTAAATATGTAATTAAGATTTCTATGTAAAAAGATTTTAACACAGTATTTGATTTGTCTTTCGGTTGGACCTAAAAAAGAATGGCAGGTCTAATGACCCGCACCCTAATTGCGTAACACAGTTTAAATCACAATCTAAGTAAGAGTTTTGAAGGATATTTTTAATACATTGCTTCATACGTTTAATAAATTCGTCTTCTCAACAACGTAAATAACGCAATGAACGTGACTGAACTGTCAAAATGAAAGAAAATTCGATCAATTCTAATTTTAAGTGTGTTACGCAATTAGCCCGCAGAGGTATGAAAATATTAAATATTCTGACTTTGGTATAAGAGGCATTCAGAAAATTACTAACGGAAGCAATACGATTCTTCCGGCTCTCCCTGACGTAAATGATACATTACAGCCTCATGTCAACAAAGCGTAAGTAACACTACTACTGTTTTTAATGTATTCCAATTTATTCTATTGAAGACGGGAAAGCAATTAGGGCAGGGTAGGAGACACGCAACAAATTAGTGCTCTTGCCGAATCTAGTGCCAAGTAGGCAAGGGTTGTCGCGAAACAGAACGACAAGACTAATAGTAGTAGTGACACTGATTACTTATGACAAGTGAGAGACACCCCTGAAATACAAAGACAATAGAAGTTGGTTTAGGAATTTAGGCCTTGATGGAACAAGTTGCTAGTATAATAAATGTATATTTGCCTGTCATGCGTTGTGCAGACAGCAGCGTAATTGGGACATATTGGAACGAAGTTCGTTATCGCGCGTTGCGAAAGGGGGCTAGACGGAAAAAATTAAGACCAAAAGTTATAACGACACTTTTTGCTATAGTTGTAAGCCGTGCGGCGTGCGCGTGTTTCTCTGTCTGTCTCTCTCTCTCTCTCTCTTATAGAAAGCAAGCCAGTTTTTTTTGTCTGTGTTTTTGGAACGAAGTTATTTATCGCGCGTTGCGAAAGAAGGCTAGACGGAAAAAATTAAGAACGTTGTAACAAAAGTTGGAACGACACTTTTTGCTATAGGTAGTTGTAAGCTGTGCGGCGTGCGCGTGTTTCTCTGTCTGTCTGTCTCTCTCTCTTTGAACTTCGTTCCATCCGGGTGTCCCTTGACACCTCTCAAGTTATTTATTTGTTAATAATAAAAAAAAAATATTATAACTTAAAAAAAATAAAATTTTATTACAATTCCTTCACTAATTAATCGAAAGGAACTTCGTTCCATCCGTGTGTCCCTTGACACCTCTCAAGTTTTTAAGAGCCATGATAAATTATTATTCTTGCAAAGAGAATATTCGCAAAATATATTTTAAAAATCTAAATATTGTTTTCGGTGCGCTTTCATTACCGACTGTAAGAATAATAAAAAAAGTATTTACATATACTTACTCGTATACCTACAAAGTTTTCCTATACAGTGTGCATTCATTGAGATCATGATTCTAGACGCAGTCCCTAGCACAGAAAATATTCGTCGTTTATAAAAAAAACAGCTGTTTGAAAAGCGCGGTAAAACTAGCGGTTTAAATGTATGGAACAGCAATTTTTTTTAATCATGTGCTGAATTCATGTTCAGTTTCTGTTTGCGCGTCGATGTCCCCTGCCACCTTGTATTTTAAACTACAAACACTCCTTATTCAAAACTAAGTAACGCAATAACAAACAATTTACTTTAATCAAAGCAGCTCCCAAAGACTTCCTCAGTCCTCTCTAAGGGAAAGACGAGAGGGAAATGTAATTCGGTTACAAAATATTCTCGTCAGGCAATGCACGATATTCTCGTCAGGCAAGCCACGAGTCACAATATTCATTGGGTACATCAGTGAAGCTATTCGGTCCCAATGTCATTATAATGGCGAACTATGTTTGCATGGCTTCCGGGTGTCCCATAAGGTTCCCTATCCATTTGCATAAAATTGTAAGACCTAATATACCTTCTTTTGTTTCTCCTAATTATATTTTCGCATAACATTATTTACGCATAACAGCTTACGCATATTTTTTTTAAGCATAATTTCTGTTATCATAATAATGATTAAGCATAATATTCTAAATCATTTTATTTACGCTTAATGATATTACAACATATTTTTTATAGGCATAACAAATAAGCATAATAATTAACTCCTAAAATGTTAGACACTAATACACATTTTTATACAATATTTCTTGTAGGCACTTTACACTATAGGTAGAATAAATCATTTTTTTATTTTTCTAAGTGGACGGTGGTGTCATAAAACTATTGTGTCACTAAGTGTATTATTGCAAAGTTATAATTTAATCCTTTAAAAAAAACTGTAATGAATAAGCAAATATCAGGAACCATCATACTGTAATAACCTCATCTAACCCAAATGATTCACCAACAATAGAGGGGATCTGGGCCTCGGTGGCCACTGCCGCGGCACACTCGCTTCGCTCGCTCGCCTTCACCCGTTAATGGTCACTGTTCTAACCTAACCTAACCCTTATGATTCAATAACAGTAGTAAATATCAGGAACCATCATACTGTAATAACCTCATCTAACCCAATGATTCACCAACAATAGAGGGGATCTGGCGCTCGGCGGCCGTTGCCGCGGCACGCTCGCTTCGCTCGCTCGCTGTTCTAACCTAACCTAACCCATGTGATTCAATAACAGTAGTAAATATCAGGAAACATCAAACCTAATTATTGTATGCCTAAATACTATTATGCTAATAGTCATTAGGCCTAGTAAAATTATGCGAATTAAATTTATGCCAAAACAAATTAGCCTTCAAGATAATTGTGCCAACATAAACTGTATGCCAAAAAAAATATAGCAAAGTATTATTATGGCAAAACAAATTATATGCCAAAGTATATTAGGAAAAGAATATGATGCGAAAAGAAGGGATCCCGTCCCATAAATACACCAGGCTGGATCTTCCTTCCTACGAGGGTTAAGTATTGTGTTTATTTATTATGATAGATGAAGTTTGGGTGTCGGTTTCACTAATGTTTTGCTGCGAAAAGGATGTTAAGTGTCACGTTAACATTCGAAAAAGGGTTTTTCAGACAAACAAGAAACTAAATACTTTTAAAGGGAGGAGAAACAGACAGAACCTGTCTTTAAAATTAATTTTGAAAAAACCTATTTCCTTGTCATAAACCTCAATAACATGTGTTTAGGTACAAATCTAAACCTTTTTTAACAGACTTCAACAGCGCTGTAGCCGATAATGACACTCTGATTACCCATATCAAACAAATACACGCGCATTAGACCCTAATTCATTGTTACACAAGATAAGATCCTCCAAACTCGATAAAAAGGGTCTTCTGTAGTGAATGACAACCATTACCGTGACTATCGATCCTTTGCTAATTGCTAGCAGTTGGGCGCAATCCAACCCGACTGGGAATGGTCATTTTGCCTGCTTCTACTAGGGAACCATAGAATAAGAATTTTAACAGGACGGCTTGAGAACAAGCCTAAAAAAAGTTTGATGCTTTTCTCTTATGGCTAAATAGCCGTAAGAGAAAAGCATCAAACTTTTTTTGCTCATAGCTGAATGCATCCATGGGGGTAATTCATTTGAATTACCCCCATATGAATTAGAGCTGACTTCAGTTTTTTTGGAACGAAGTTCCTTATCGCGCGTTGCGAAAGGGGGCTGGACGGAAAAAATTAAGACCAAAAGTTGGAACGACACTTTTTGCTATAGTTGTAAGCCGTGCGGCGTGCGCGTGTTTCTCTGTCTCTCTCTCTCTCTCTCTTATAGAAAGCAAGCGAGTTATACTTCCTTCCATCCGGGTGTCCCTTGACACCTCTCAAGTTTTTTCTTCACGTGAGGTTCCTGATTTTTTTAAGTTGGTCCTTATGTTTATGCTTTGGTAAAAAACATCCATTCTGTAGAATTGGGGCTCCTTTTTTTTAATGCTGTTTGGGCCTGCTCTTGACTTCGATCATGCCTGATGGAAAGTGACAGATGAGGTCCAAGAAGGAACGAGCATGCCCAGAAGAAGCCTGTGCACTCTTGCTTTGAAGGCAGACAGGTTAAATGTGGTAGGATACAGACTCGTGGTCCAAACGCAGTACAGCAGTGCGATTCTGTAACCATGTCACCGTGAAAACATAGGTGAAGTGACCTGTCATTCCAACTAATGCTAGGGATTGACATTAGTCATAGCTCACTCTAAGCTCACTTCACCTAACTGTTCACGGTGAGTTTTTTACAGAATTGATCAGCTGATGTTGTCGGGCGCAAGATATAATACGTCCAACAGAGTCAGGATTCTGTCGAAAGAATTGACAGCTAGTACCCATGTATGTAGGTTTAAAAAAAATATTTTGAATTTGAATTCGGTATGACCGAGCGCGATTCGTAGCAGGTGAAAAGCAATTCGTTAATGAAAAGAGAAATTTTAAAAATAAATAGTTTCTATACGAAATACTTAATCTATGACAAAACGAACTAAAATTACACCCCACTCAGTGTTCCTTCGATTCCAAAGTTTACGTCGTACTACGAGACCATTAATGCGTGCATTGCCCTGTTTTTAAACGAATCTCAGAGCTATATTTGGGAAGTAAATATCGTTTATAATTTACTGCTTGACTCTTAGACTATTTGAAGAGGAAAGTGTGGAGCGGTTAATTCTACCTCGCACTGTACAGCTTGTTTAAATTATTATTAATGTGTGTAATTTAATTTGTACTAGAATACGTTAAGTTTTGTTCTAAGTGGCATCTATTTTTGGCTTCCTAATTCAAACGAGCATGCATAGGATAGGTATATGGCGCGCTAATGTTTCTTTTTTAGTTTTCAAGATAAAGAAATCCTGCAATTGCATAATCATGTGCTTAATCGTCACGCAAACTAATTTCCAAAACGGACAGCAATGTAATGGATTGCTCATTGAATAATTACACAACGCTACAAACGCTACCCTGCCCCTACAAGTAGGCCATCCAACAGTGACGAATTACATCCATTGCTGCATTACTGACTACATTGATCAACCTGTGCCGCACAAAGCGAGCGATGGACATGATTCCCTTGACGCCAGCGTAATCACAACGTTACACAGCTACAACCAACGTGACAGGCGTGGGAATCCTCGAAACTGTCTCCAGGGTATTTTAACTTCAAAATTTCGATTAGGACGCTCGTTTTCGCGTTTCTCGACCATTTACTTTATATAAATGAACGAACTAAAATTGCCGTTGTATAATTTAACGGGATTGCCAAACCTTCCAGTGGAATAAAAATTGAAAATTCTCTAGAGAGAATAAAATATATCCTTAATGTAAATTTATTAAAACCGAGAGCTTGTTAAACAAAATAAAGCTCCCTGAGCACCAGATTAACTGCTACTGGGAGGGTAGTTCGATGTTTGTGGACTTAAGAGTTATTTTGGTTCAAAATTTCGCTCTTTTGCGTTTTCTGTAGCCGCCTTGATATTGTGTATTGTTCCCATTCCGACGATCAACAAGCTAAAGCAAAGGAAATCTGATACCAAAACAATTTAAGTGACTTTTATGTTACGATAAATCCCTTTTTTAATGGCTGAAAGCTTTTTATTTTACTAATTATAAGATTGTTGTAAACAATCAGTGTAAGAACGATAGGTACACTAAGGAAGATGTAAAGGTAACAGGTAGGTATAGAGCAAGATTTGGTTTTAAAATAAAAACAACTTTATTGAGATAGTCCGAAGTAACATTAGCCATTACAGCTTTCATTATTTTACTTTTTTAAATGTACATTAAAAGCTTAAATTCGTGTTGCTTTAAGCTTTTAATAAAAATAAAAAAATCTTATAAATAAAATGTTGAATATTTCAAACCACGTCGGCGTACTCATGATGCCGTAACCATATTGGTTCATTATTCAGGAATCGCAATCACTGGCTGATTGGCTTTTGGTGACAATTGGTTCAGCTACGTTTTACATACGCGTGACCAGCTTCAATCGTGAAATGAATCCGATTTTCAATAAAATCAACATACAAAATTTACTGTAGGTAGTAAAATTCGGTGCGCAGCTTTACAAGTTGGGTAGCGTTGTTTTCATCATCGACATGATGTATCAGCCGAAACATGTCCACTGTTCGTCACAGCACGGTTTTAATACACTATACCTAATTATTACTATATAAATTATGGTCACTTAATAATTGGCGATAAAATTAATTTAATTTATTACATACAAGTCAGTTCCACGGTCGCTGATAAACATAATTAATTACCTTATCTATGTATATCCAGCAATCGCAACTAATGCGCGTGAGGTCCTGAGGCTGCAGTCTCGACATTCATAGCGCTCGCTTTACGACCGAATTCGGTCGCTAAGTCCCGGATGTAATGTATGGAGTGACAGGACTTTGCGACCGAATTCGGTCGTAAGCGATCGCTGTGAATGTCGAGACTGCAGCCCCAGGGTTCGATTCCCAGGTCGGTCAAAGAGTCATTGGGTTTTTTGATTAGGAATTTCTCAGTAACAGCACGGAGTTTGGAAGTTGGTGATGTTATAGCACCGTGCCTCGAAAGGCACGTTAAGCCGTTGCGTTGGTCCAGCAGCTGAGGGGCAATTCGCGTAATTTTAAGACCGTTCACAGTCTGATCTCAGTCTCAATCTGTCAAAAAATACTTCTAATTTCCCTACATTTTGACAAGTTTTTGACATTTGTTTGTCGCTGAGATGAGACTGCGACTAGATTTTGAACAATTACGAGAATTGGCCTTCAGATCTCTCTCCGGTCGTGTCGGATTGCCGTCTCATCAGGCTATATGAGAGTGAGGAAAGAGTGAGTGCACCTGTGTCTTGTCACACACTTATGCACTATAATATCCCCCACGTTAATGGCAGGTCTCCGCTGAGATGGGTCGCCATGGCTGAAATTCGGTCTGGAAGGCTATTTTCAAATCAAATCACTTTTATTTGTTAACACAGGTAAAGAAATACAGATCTTGAGTTTGGTTTACAGAACGCTATGTTATGCCAGGAGGCGTACCTACAAAAATGGTGTGCATCTAGCTCAATATTACGAATTTAAATTTCAAAATAAAAAAAAGATGTCTGAAAATCATGCATAATTAAAATTTCAAAATCATTTATAACAATTACATAATATTTTTTTAAAAATTGAGTGATGTCAGATTTAAAGGAGGAATTCTTTAGTTATAAATGTCAAAAAAATAAAAATAAAATCTAAGTCAGAATAATTGAAAATGTAAATATTAATAATAAAGTTCGACTCGTTTTAAGTTAATTCATCATTTAAGTTTTTTTTCCTATAACAGGAATATTATTATTAATTAATAGGATATTATTATTTCGCAATATTAAATTATCCCAAAGCTATTTTTTTCACTAACCTAACCTTTTCTCCTTTTCAGGTAAGACCCGTGCCCTGTTTTAGAACTAGACACCAGACAGAAACGTAAGTCATCATCGCTAACAGAAGTGACGCACGCAACCCATTTAATACGAGATGCAGGATAAAACGCATCGTCGGCGATCCCTTTGAACTTGATGCTGAGGTAATGGACCATTAGGACGAACTCACGCGACTCACCGCGGACTCGTCTGTTCGGATACGTCAATAGACGTACAATGTAACTACGGTGAAAATAGGACTCGCGATCAATTCTTTTCGTTCATTTACCTATACTTTATTTATTTTTATCTATGCAGAGAACAAAGATAAATTCCTTGTAAATATTGTAAAAGTTACAATTTTATTTGTAACTTTTACAATATTTAACATAACTAACTATTAGGTGCTTACAAAATTAAATGACTAACTAACTAGACAAATAAATACAAAAACTAAAGGACACTATGCGTCGAAGTACTCGTCGTCATCGCTGTCATCGGGAAATGTGATATTTCTACTTTATAGGAATATAAGTTCCTCTACAGACAGCTGTGCTGCTGGGGAGTTTGTTGCGCCACTTCTTCTTCCCAGCGCACCAGTAGCACTAGGAAGTGGTGAAGGGCGGTTTTTGGGGGACTGTCTTTTGTCATTTTGACGTTCGAAAAGTGCTGATTCTCAGCCTAATTTGTATAAATGACTTTTGATTTTGATTTTCTACGAATAGTTAGAAATCATAATGAAAATTAAGGTGAAACTGAGATAAATACATAAAAATAACTGCTCCAAACAGACCTGAGTTTGTTTCGGTGTTTCTTCTCGGAGTAGTCGGATAGAAAACACAAAAGAAAACACCTCATCAAGTTTTTTAAATATTATTGATGTGTTAAAGTGTTTGTATAATAAACTTACTCAGGCGCTTACAAAAAATAAGTTTACCTACAAAAAAAACCGTTGTGAAAGTAGGGAATAGTAAAACTTATTTTTGCTTGTAAAATGCTGCCGCTGCATGAGAGAGTAGTGTTGTCAGTAGCTTTAGAACAGAATTGTAGTGATAGCTTAAAAAACAAAATTATTCGCACAAAATCTCAAAGGAACAATAATATTTCTAGCCCACGTGTAATGTTACATAATCGATCATAATAGTTATCTATTATGATCGAATATGTAACATTACAAAAATAAATACTATAAAATACATAAGTACCTCTTTAATGTGTTTTGTCAAAGCCTCACTGTAGAAAATATTTAAAAAACTTTTAGGTTTGTTATGACTTACCAACTGAATTTTGACAACCGTAATACGTTAAGATTATATTTCGACAATATGGAACTCCGACAACGCCTTCATTTTGACAATACCTTAAGTCATGCTTAAGTCCGACACTACTGTACTCCGACAAAGCGTTTCTTCGACATGACTTAACAAACCTGCAGGATTAAATTAAAGGAATGTATAGTAATTTAACGTATAACCTAAAGGTGAAACAGTCAAAATTATAAATGATGTATACATGTTTAAAAATGGTGCTATGTCTACCAACAAGGAACTATGTCTTCGCAGTTTGGTAGAGGTAATATACTTTGTTAAAACATTAATTTTGTGAATAAACACTTTTTCATTTAATTTAATTTAATTTCGATTAGCGAGATCTGATTTTTTTTTCTGTAATATTCTGTAAAAGACAGAAAAAATCAGATATCGCTTGTTAATCCGCGCAACAAGCTGTTACTCTGAATCCGCATCATCAGCAGCCCATTTTCAACGAAAATATCCATTAAGAGCAACCACTCATTAAAATTTTACAATTAATATTTTACATTATAACGCTCAAATCACTCGTACAGCGTTTTAATCCTCTCCTGTTCCACTAGCCGCTCGTCGCATTATACAAATTATATCCTCCTCATTATCAGTGACATCAGAGTCTCTATTATACAAATTGATTGCCAGGTACAGTAACAAATCTGTGCTGAAACAAATTCCCCTTTCATCGTCCGCGCCGCTAATGATGACACTCACGTCGCACTGGGGAACCGATACACAAATGTACTGTAATTAATTTTGGCCGTAGACTTGAATTTATGTGTTCGCTGCTCGGTGTTGAATACAGTTATTGCAATATGTAAAGCAACAAAAACAACAAGTACTGGTAACTTTGTTGCAAAAACTTTCTGAAAATTTCTCAGGAGCGCTGAGAAAGTTTTCGTGTCCCTGAAAGCCGGCTGTTTGTACTTTACTTATTTATTCAATAAAAGCACAATTTAATTCAATGACAGGTGATTTTTCTTACTAGCCGTTATTGTCCCACTGCTGGGCCAACACCTTCCTACTCTCTTTCTGCCTCTCTCTGTCCAGAACTGCCAAGGACCAATCTTTATTAAAGGAGTCCAACTCATTGGTGATGATGTATTAATCCATATAGGCTACGAAAATAAAGTGCATTTAACATTGGGCCATTATGTAAAGACCCAAAAATTCAAGGCAAGCCAAGCGAAAATTCGAAAAGACAACAGCTAAAACCCTTGTTTGACAGATAAATAAAATTGCTACTCAGAAAAATGTCGCGTTTAATGTAAAAGAAAATGCCCCGCGAGGTTCTTTTAAACATATGAACGTGCTCCGAAATGAAAACAGACGATAAGAGCTCTCACAGTTACATTATGAAAGTTTAACAAAAAGGTCCGTCTTCATACTTTGCATGCGAAGCAGGCGAGCTAGGCTTTACCTTGTTCAGTCACTTGCTAAATCGTTTTCTGTGTACTCGTATGTATTAACGTTTCAAAGACGACTTAGTGCTAAGTTATGTGATTGCAGTAAAGTTATTTCCGTTTTGGCTTTACCTTGACTAATTTGTATGATATTTGTTAATACGACCATCCGTCCTATCACAGATATAACCGATTTGTGAAAGCTGCCACGCTAAAATGGAATTGGGCTGGACACATCTCCCGCATGTCAGACGAACAATGGGTCCCTCATCGTGGTAGGCCCAGACGGAGATGGCGGGATGAGCTGGACTCCTTCAACAAAAACTGGTCCTCAGCAGCTTTAAACAGAGAGAAGTGGAAAGAGAGTAGGGAGGCCTTTGCCCTGAAGTGGGACATCACAGGCTTTTAATAATAATGTAAATAACTGTATTCAAGCAACAAGCAACAACAACAGGCAACAGCAACAACAACAACAAGCAACAATGTTGAAACTGAAATCTTAATTTAAGTTTAGATGACTACGTAATTGTGTGTATAATTAATGATGTAGATACTTACTGTATTGCAGAAGTGGCTATCTCCTGGGGAAAGTATTCTTACTTCGAAGTTCAACTTAGGTAAAGTTATGAACTCCGAAGTAGGAACATTTTCCATGGCAGAATATTTTATGCTAGGTACGCAACCTGAAATTCGAAGAAAGTCTACTTTTTACCGCAGTAACAATAGAGCTTTTAATAATATTCTGTATCCACTTCAAACATGTCAAAATAGCAAAACTTTTTGTAATTAATGACGCCCGGGAATTAATTAATTCTCTTAAACTTTTTTCTACACAAAAAGTTTAACATTGCCGTGAATTAGATGAAAGTGAGTAAGCAGAGTTTACCATACTGACCCCTGACTCCTCATGTAAATTAGAAGGTGCTCACACACAAAGCGGTGTGATTAATTTTCCCCCGTCAGCCCTCGTTCCTCCGTGTCTGAACTCTTTACATAAAGGCCCATTAGTTTCTCAACTGTACTCGGCGCTGATAATTGTTTTCAAAAGTTTTGTTTTCATTGACTTTGCTAACGGTCCTCGAATAAGTTGCAAAAGGGGAGATTAGGTATGTGAGACGCATTACTAATTTTTGGAGGTCATTGAGTTGAATTGCGCTGCTGAAATGTAGTGTTGAACTCTTCTTCTATGCTTTCTTTCTTTTAATTTTGTTCGAGATTATACTTATATACAACTCAAATGTATATTGTAAATATAATATATCCATTACTAGCGGACCCGGCAGACGTCGTTCTGCCCGGAAAAGCAGCGCCACCTAGCGGTTCCAATTGTGTTTTCAAACCATCCAGGAACCCATTGAAATATACACACAAAATTTCATCCAAATCGGTCCAGTCGTTTAGAAGTTAGGTGACAAACACATACAGAAGAATTATATATATTATTAAGATAAAGTATTATGGTCTATTTGGAATATATAAATCTGCTGAAGCTTAAAGTTGTCGGATATAGTTAAAGTTGAAATTGAATTTGATAAATTACCTGTTTGTTTTCTATTAATTAAATTTTCTATTCGAAAACATCCATCGGTTTCATAATAATAATAATAATACTCTCTCTTTTGGTAACCGTACATTTCCCAATACCTGCTTACTCTCTTTTCCTGCAATTTTTCTAATAAACAATTCCAAGAATTTCTTGAAATAATATATAAACTAGTCTAAAGCCACCATCAAAGAGATAAAACAGTGTCACAACCAGACTTCTGAGAAGGGCTCGAAGGAAGCCGTGTCACCTGTCCCTGTCGACTTCGACTTTCTTATCTAGTCTGGAGGTAATCCCTTGAGGTACAAGGAGAGGAGTAATTGTCAGTGATGAAAGTCGGTGACCGCAAGTTCGTAGGACTTGAAGTATTCGCGTTTAGAAAAGTTTATCAGTTTATGTCTATTGTGTTGCGTGCAGTTTCAAAACAGACAGCAAAGACGCAACTTATTGAAGATTCAAATTATAAAACTGAAGAAATTCAATTCAAGAAGGAGTTCAATTTTGTAATTGGTTATGTGTATATGAGAGCCTACAAAAAACAATATTATGAAGACACAGGCATGAGCATCGAGCAAAGTTAAAAATATTGTTTATTCTACACAAATAAGATGCGAATCATAAAAGCCTAGTACTTATTAAAAAAGAGAGAAATAAACAAAGTAAGACAGTACACGGGTATTGAGTAATTCCCAATTCAGCCGTGGCCTTGTATGGATTTTATTGCCTCCACAGTAGGTATGCAATCTTTTCTTAAATTAAAACCCAAGAGACAACAACAGTACCTAGATACCTTGCTTACGTAAGCTCTACATTTATTGGAATCTAGAGAAATATAGAAGTACATTACAATTTCTCTCTGTAATATCCTCCGCGAGTATAACAGACAGACGATATTACACCGCAGTCGAAATCCGAGTTACTATCCCAGCCAGAGCCGAACAGATCTAAATTGTCGTGACGTCTTTCTTAGACACTTTAGAGAAGCTACGAACCGAACGCAGACTTTAATAACGAAACGTCTAGATAAAAGAAAGAAAATATTTTATTCTGCACGAACAAAACGCACAATTACAACAAAAAAAATATAATAATAGTAAAAAAAAAAAGACATAAGATACACATAGTTAAAAAACTCGTACTCAGTCATAAAAAAATGTAATGTAAAAAAGGAAGAAAAAATGTTTATTCTGCACGAACAAATTGTACATTACAATAAAAGACAAATAAAATACACTCTGACAAAGAGGCAAAAGCCACGTAATTAACAATTTAATTTTTTGTCCATTTCTTGATGTCAGGGTAAGTCGCGATTTAATGGACCCATACCAAGATACAATCCATTCATAGTTATTATACCTACCTCTGACAGTAGCAACGCAATAGCAACCTTATTTTAACGACAATAAAATTCACTGTGATTTTGACAGACATGTTGACAACACCCAACAACATGTTAACTAACAAAACTTGTATTGTCTTTTCAGCTACTAACATTAACAAATAAAAGTTAAGTACCATAAAGTGCAAAGTTCGACGGCTCATCTTGCTGTGCTGCTGTCACTACATGACGCTGGCAGAATAGTCGACATCGGCTTAGTTTCTAAAAAAAGAAACAACCTTGTTGCAACCGTAATAAAGATCACTGTGTTTTTGGTAGTGATGCAGAATCAGAGGTAAAACAGAGGAAGGTAACAGTCATTATAATGACCTAAAACGAACCCTAGATACCAATTTACTTGAATTTTTCAACCTCAAAATGCCAGTTTTCATTTACGACTTGACCTTTTAGCATCAGCCGCATTTATTTCACGCAAATTGCGTCACTCGGGAATCTAAAAATTTTACGTGAAAATCAACAGGAACCTTAATAGAAATAAGTTTTAGCGATATTGAAATATGCTTTATTTTTTGGTTGGTTTGATGAGAAAAGCCTACGTTAGGTGGAGTAGAAAATTCGACGTCATTATAATAATTGTATGGCCCGTATTACGGCATTGTGTCCAGTAACCGCGGGATGTGCGTTAACGCAAGCATGTGATTCTCGTCGCACATCATTTAACCGGGTCTCTGACGTCACACTCGAGGAGTATTTCAATTCCATTTCGATTTGCAAAATCTCCACTTGTCGTTTGAAATTACTCGCTTTTATATTTCGACATTCGGCGTTAGGCGGCACTTCGCCTAGCCTGCGGCGATAAAGCGCGCCTGCGAGATGGGATAAGACAAAATCCGCCGATAACATACCTACCCCTTTATCGAGGTGTTCACACAGATTTATCTCTCTCCAGCGTTCCTGCTGCGAGCAAATGACTCGCATTACAGCAAAATGGCTTCGTTAACCGACTCTGCAGCTCACCTCGGTTACGTACAGGTTATCTTTGGAATAAGTAGTGGGTAAGTATATGTTTGGAAATCTTCATGAGATAAAGAGATTATTACATAAAATATTATAGGGATTATAATGTCCTAGATTTATTAGGTATCAGTTTCAGTATTACGCTTTCAGGCATTTACGAAAATAAAACTGACAGCTCTAGCGAAAAAAATACGAGACGCCTATACGAACAGAATAGATGAACAAAACTTAATATAAAAGGTGAACAAAATTTAATATAAAAGTGTGCTAAATTGAATTTTCAAATGAAAATTCGTACATAGATACAATCTAAACCTATAGCAGCCCACTACGCTGCGCAAAGGATAATGAAATAAAGAGCCACGACCTGAAAAAGTAGGTAGGTATAGGTAAATCATCATCTGCCTATCCTTTTTCCAACTATGTTGGGGTCGGCTTCCAGTCTAACCGGATACAGCTGAATACCAGTATTTTACTAATGTATTACGATACCCCTTGGTAAGACTGGTTGACCCGTAACAACTGTCAAAGATCCACGATTGACAGCCGGGACCAACGGCTTAACGTGCTTTCCGAGGCCGTTTTATATTAAATTTTACTAATGTATTACGGTCGGTACGGTACTAAGGTATTTCACCAAATTTTACCTATATTTATTTGGTATTTTTTTGGTAATTGATTTTAAGAGCGGCTCGTGAGTACTTTTGTTAATTGGCAGACAATCGTCGCTTTCCTATAATATATAAGGAGCTAGATTTCACTTCCGACGTTGAACATCTTGCTTGTATAGCGTCATCCGACAAAGCAGTTAATAGCTTCATCATCCGTTGCTTCACTGATCTCAACCTTAACCGAAATTCTTCTACATTCAGGGCGAACATTAACCATAACTTATTATTGGGTCAACAAGACCAACCCCCGTTTGTTTGTACAACATATCGCCCCGAGGCGTTTTTTAGACAGCCAATGAGTCTGATATTGTATGCCGCAAAGTGAGTATTTTAAATAATTTCCCTTGGCGTTTAAGAAGGCAATTTGTCAACGTCGTAAAGCGGAGGCACTCCATGTGATGCAGAGCGAATTGCCCTCAAGCGCGCCCACCACAAATAACTTGTCTCATTGAATACACTTTTTATACAGTTTCTTTCCATTTCATCTACATTACCATACATATTAGCTGATTTCCTGATTACTTCCTTCCTGTACGAATTTCTAAATAATTCAGCAAATCCGAGGGATCCTCTTGTAACCCCCAAATAGACTGAGAAGAGAATCTCTCGTCACTTGTTTGTCTTGAAACAGAATAATAAAAGGCTTCCACACTCTTTAGTTTCATCAAGTCCCCTTTCATTGATAGATTAATTGCCTGAAAAAGCAAAGTATTGAGAAAACAAATTGTTAAATTTACAATAAATTATTATTCAATCTCAAACAATAAAACGAAAATCTGAAACATGTTCTGATTAAAATAAACTTTTAGGGCTCCGGACCACATACAAGGACGCCGTGACAGCGAGACTCTAGTAGAACAATTTCTATGAAAACTTCATGGAAATTCTACCAGAATCGCGTCGTACCGTCGCGTCGCATCTGTCTGCGAAGGCCTTTATCGGCTCGTGTTATTTCATGTACCTGTAATATTAAAGTTTTATCTATTTTTGTTTTAATTTTAATAACAATGTGTATTCGCAAAAACAATATTACCACAATGTGATGTAATTAATATTAAAACAAAATATTTTCATACATTATGCATCTTTTCATGACCGACCGTCATTGAAGTCACCTTGAATAATAATCTGTATATTTCTTTGAGCAACTGATTTGAAACTATCGATCGTTCGCCTAAATACTTTACCAATACTTTTAACAAGATTTGCTTCTTCATCTACTACAGTTGAAGTTCATTAACTTCAAGGTTGTGTACCTTTCTCCTTGATTTTATTAAAGACGGTCATACATTTTACGACTTCAATTTGTGAAGTCAACGACTAAAGTCGATTCACACTCCGGTATTTTATATCTTAACTACAAACCTGACAGACGTTGTCCTGCCCGAACAACGCCACCGGGTCCAATTGTGAATCCAAACCATTCAGAGACACACACAAAAATTTTCATCAATATCGGTCAATATCGATGGAGTTTAGTGGCATACACATGTACAGAATAATGATATATATAAAGATTATTGAGCTTAATTATCTCGTTTTTTGAGCTTAATCAATCGGAACAAAAGTAAAATTAAAAAATATTAAATCTTAGCTATTGGTATCGAATAATTTTGTATTAATATAGATGATGTGTACCTACCTAAAAGTAACAGTATTAATCATCTGAGTCTGGGTGTTTTTCTATCTATAATATGTATGTATTTACAAAAAAAAAAAAATGTATATAAGTAGTTTATCAGCCATCTTGTTACCATAACACAAGCATTAGGTTGCTTAGCTTGGGACTAGATGGCGCTGTGTGAAATGTCCAGGGATATTATATTATTATTATATTATTATCTGCCGCTGACCGTACTTACTGGTGTTTTCAACTCTTATTTTAATTATTCTGCCAGTCAGCGTGATCTTCAAAGCATGTACAACGTATAAATTTACGCATCGTTCAGACAGGTTTATAACCAGGGGAATGAGCTCCTTTTAAAATCACTGAACATTGTCCGTATAGATAACATCAAAGTAAATTGCACAGAGCAAAAACGTTCCGCAAATTCCTTGCCATAAAAGTAAAATGCGGCTAGTTTCTATTGTTTCAACTAAATAGTTTTTCCTGGAACTTTCCGACCATAGCTCCTAATTAAACTCTTGACAGTTCTACTTGGGCCGCAATCTCGGCTTTTGTCTTATAAGATCCGGTTAGAGGAGCGAAATATTTGTTGTTTTTATTAGCTACCAACCGGGACTTAGAAAATACGTGAACTTTGCAACCGTAGCTTTAAGTTTTCATATAAAATATTTATTCTATGCCCAAGACAATAACTGGCAGTTTATAAAACACGTACGGCCGACAAAATACTTTAGATGGCCTAACAAGAACGTTAGTGAAACTTTATCTAAAGAAAAAAATACATTTAGTATTCAACTCGTGCAAAAGCACGCTTCTCTACCGCAAACAAACTTATTTCAATATTTTATTGTACAAACATGCAGAAAGACGACGAACAAAATCCCTTCACGTAGAACAGTAAAAGTAAATATACTGTAAGATTATAATAAAACATGATATTATAAAACTAAGATCAAAGGAGCTTATTTTGAGAGACAAGAAACATGAGCAGAATACCGCGGAGGCGCGCAGGCGACATCTTGTCTCTTGATAGACGTATTTTTGTTCGTCACTATATTGTCTGTAAACAACGAAAACTATTGTGACGTCGCTCACGTAATGGCTCTAACACATTCTTGCGACATCTTCAAGGAGTCGCTTATGTCATCCCTTTCTAAATAACACTAAATATTTGTTACGGTCACGAATCACGAACAAAGCTTTTATACAAAACTCTTTTAAGCTTCACAGAGAAAATTTATATAAAATGTTTACAGCTTTTTTAAAATTACCATAAAATCTGGGAAAACTGCATTTTCTGTACAAATGATTGTTTTATTGTTGCTCTAACTACGCCGCTGTAAGGCCGTAATAGTGCATTTGCCGTTTACGCCAGAACGCCCGCACTAATGACTAGGCGAGTACAAGAATTAAGTAAATATTCCCCAACTCTGCTTTTGAATAACTAACTATACATTGACGTAACATTGTAGTCATCGTTCGAAGGGAAAATAAAAGGCTACACTTCTAATTGCACTTCAATCAATCCTTTTTAAGTACGCAGTAAAAAGGGTCCCGCGGCCATGTGGTTTGTATTCACGTTACCAACTCAATTAACTGGCCTGACTTACCACAGGCTGAAACTATTTAGGGTTAAATAAGCGCATGATCCAGATGTTAGTCGACAGAGCGCAGACTACATGAAACAAGCATGTTAATGTTATGAAAAAGTAACTTGTTTATGTTTTTATAACGGTAATGTTAATGACTAAATACGGCCAGATGCTCACGGTACACAAATATGACTGGTATTAAGGTGAGGCGCCTGTTTATTTTCATAGAATTCCGCTGCGAACATTCTGTGTAGTTCAAAATATCGGCAGGTAAGGGCGGCGTGTGTTCGTCCGCCGGCTGCCTCCTCAATCATGCAAGTATTTGCGGAATGCCTGAAGGAATTTTTCGATTAAGCTGCCATCCCACTGGCAAGAACTCGCCGTCATTGTATTAAACATGACTCAACAACACCTAGCTTTAGGGTTACTTTTTCTCGGATGAAATTCGTCTCAGTAATTCACTTTTTGTACAAACATTTGAGAAGAAAAACTTTTTTAATTTGATTAAAGTGTCCAAAGTAACAATGGAACACATATTTTGTTTGTTCATTCGTGGTTTTTCGGCAAAATTTTGCCCGGAGAGATAAAGTTTCCTGAAGGTAGGAATAATGTATGAATTATTTCCTTTGCTTTTACTCAAAATCCGTGTGATAGTGATAATCTCATTGAAGAGGAATAAGAAGAACCTTGACCCCCTCCCTAACAAATCGTATAAGAGGATGAACGTGGGGAAAGAAGTAATGAAAACTTTTTAGTTTCTGCGAAAGTTCATCGGAATTGCGGTTGAAATTCCCTTAGTTCTAGTTGGGCACGTGCCAAATGAGAATTCTCCGCAAATTAAATACCCAAATAGATGAATTCGCTCTTTTATATTACTTGTAAGAATGGCCATTTATGAGAAAATTATGTTTTAGCAAATCGTCGACTGAAAAGATAGTTTAATAGATCTGTGTTTTCGGTGATGCTAATTACCGAAATGGATCCTTTATACAACTGAAAAATGTAATGTTATTAATACCTACTAACTTTCAGTAATGCCAAAATTATGCAGCCGGATAGATCCCTTCGCCAGATAACTATCCATTGTTACCTATATTTGCGATAACGGTAGGTACACAGTATACAATTCAAATCAGTCCCTATCGAGATCCAGTGTCCAATACACGGAGTTAATTATTACGTTATCATCGTCACATGAAGCACCTTTGGGAAATCATTGGGTCAAAAGCTAGATTGCGTGAAATTGATAACATGCCTTATTAGAATAATTGTGCGATGGAACTTTGAATGGACAAGTATTTACTAAACTTAGGGCTGATTTTTCAATCGACAAATAATTTTTATTCGTGGAGTAAAATTGACGTCTGACAGTTTTTGTATAGAAGGACTGTCAAAAAATCAAAATTATTCCTCCGATAAAATTATTTGGCGTTGGAAAAATCAGCCCTAGGGTACTACCTATATCATCTGCCTAGCCTTTTCCCAACTATGTTGGGGTCGGCTTCCAGTCTAACCGGATGCAGCTGAATACCAGTATTTTACATGGAGCGACTGCCTATCTGACCTCCACAACCCAGTTACTGGGTAATACGATACCCCTTGGTAAGACTGGTTGTCAGACTTTCGGGCTTCTGACTACCCGTAACGACTGTCAAAGATCCACGAATGACAGCCGGGACCAACGGCACGGAGGGGTATCGGTGTGTAAAGATGCATGCAAACAAACGTATGTAGCCAACGCATAGCCAACTTTAGGTATAGAATCTTCACGAGGAGGCATGTGACATAAACAGAAGAAAAAACTTTGATCGACGTACGAGTATATGATTGTAAGCAAATATTCGTTTTTTCGATCGAAACTGACAGCGATTTGATTAATACAGCTCGCGTGACACTCGAAGACGACGGCGATCGCTCTCTCATAAGTCAAAGGGAGCCGTCTGTCAACCACACTGAAACTTCTCGTTTGATATCGACTCCAAACAAATCGACTACTTTAATTCGTTCTATCTCCGTAGCTCTGTGCTATATGACGCATTGCCATTCTCCACGCCGCCGCTACGAGGCACTTTGTATTGGAAAATATATCACTTCCACGGTATGCGTTTGACGTTCGCTATCGACTGGAATTATACGTAGACATTGTTCTGAAAGTTCCAAAGGCATGATGTACGAGTTTAGTTTTTCAATGTCCAGCTCAAAGGTTCGTTGTCCTCCAACTATTCGGACGTGGGACTAACAACAAACTGAATGAAAAAACACAAACAGAACAAAGTTAGTGGACCGTGTCGGGACGCGCTCCGCAAATATCTGTTGTCGACGAGTCTAATTGTATTTGTAACGATACCCAATCTTCGATAAAATACGTATAACATTTAATTACAAGTAAAGCCGCCGAGAGCTATAAAACTCCAGGGTCTTTATAAACGTGATATATAGGGGAGTAATTAGGAATAAAATGGGACAGTTTCAGTTCGCAGATATGGTGTGTGGGAGCGAGCTATGAATATTAATTCGTGCTACTTTAGGGGCAGGGAGGCAGATACCTTCGACCTGCTACATTATGTATTAGTAAAAAAAAAAAGTTTAAAAAAAAGCATAAAAGTTTGATTTTTCATTATTTTTACTAGGGTTCAGAACCGGGAATTCCCGGTCTCGAAAGTACCGGGCATTCCCGGTTCTTTTGTCAGTAAAATGGAACCGGGAAATCAAATTTGATTCCCGGTTCTTTCGGTACTTTCGGGAATTTTATTTTTATTACGCGTTTCACACTGCTACTTACTTACTAACTCTTACTTTACTTTTTCACATTTTTTACTGTTGAAAGGTTCAAAACTAACGTGAATAACTCAGCGTTAAAAGAAATAACGCGCGAAATGAATGGTGCGCGCTCGCTGTAATTACCTACACTCGATCCGAATTTACGGCTCTTTACCAGCCAAAAAATGCGTCAAAGAAATAAGCAGCAAATTAACTGAGTTCGGAGTGTCACTGGAAAATGACATTATCGCTGAGACAACGGACGGATGCAGTATGATGGTGAAAGTCGGCAAATTATTGTCGTCTTATCACCAAATATGTATTGCCCATGCACTCCAACTTGCAATTACAGATGTTTTTACAAAAAAATGTCACATGAGACAGAAGAAGCTGATGAAGAAACTCAGGTTGCAATAGAAGTAGAAGATAACGATGACGATATTCCTTTGGCAGCATTTAGTAGGCAGAGACTTCTAGTGAACATAGAATCTTTAGATGAGGATTCGGATTCGGACAGCGAAGCCGATGGAGCCGAGTTCTTGTCTCAAAATGATACGCCTCCAGTTTCAGAACGTCAATTTGAACACAGAGATTTGCTCTCAAAAGTTAAAAAAAAGTAGTTAAACTTTTCCGCAAATCTCCAACTAAAAATGATGACGTTCTGCAAAAGTACGTCATCGCAGATTTTCATAAAGAATATTCACTAACCTGTGACTCAGTAACACGTTGGATACTTGGAGTAGCCCCGCTAATACGCTTGGACGGTTCTTGAAGCTGCGTACTTGCATTGTGAAAGCCTTAATTGATTTAAACTCCAACTTAAAATTCTCAGAAGGAGACTAGGAACTAATTGGGAAGTTACACGAAGTTCTTGACATAATTAAAACTGTATTAGAGGCTGTATATCGTCGCGATTCTACATTATTGAAAGCAGATGTTGCTATTAAATTTACATTAAGAAAAATTGCGAATATTGAAAATAACTATGTGGCCGAAAAATGTTCATTATGTTAAAAAGACGATACACAGAACGGCGTCTTAACGTTGCAGCTGCGACTCTGAATTATTTGCAAAATCGAGAAAGTTATTTCCTCCAACAAAATGATGAAGATTAATCAGTATTTTCTCGCCCAAGTAGCGATGAAATGTGCAACGCAATAGTGGCATTACTAAGTCGCACTAAAACTGCAACAACTCCAGTATCTCAAGCTCAACCCCTACCAACCTCATACAGTGAACAGACGAGAGAACGTGAACATGGCTCTGATGTGCTTGAAGTTCAAAACATTGCTTTGACGAAAGGCGATGAGTTAAATGCTGAGCTTGCAAAGGCTGTTAGTGAAAAACGCATTAGAACTTCTGCTCAAGAAAATGTAGATCTCTTTACTAATGTAAAGATTGAAATGGCTCTCTTTGAGAATGGAGGAGATCGTGGGCGTTACTTCTCTCAGGCATATGACCATCTATTAACGATTCCGCCAACCAGTGTTGAACCAGAAAGAGTTTTCTCTTCGGCTGGTTTGCGGAAGAATAAAATAAGATCTCGTTTGAGGACAAAACTCTAGATGCGCTTTTGTTTTTAAGGTCCTATTACAGAGAAGAGAGAGGGTAAAGCTCTTGAAAAGCTAAACTCACGTGTTTACATAATTTTTGATTAAACTTGTTTTGTTTGTTTTCTTAAAAAAAAAAATTAAGACAATTTTATATGTTTAAGATATGTAAGATGACTGCTTAATTTTTACCATTTTAGTAACAGTAAATACTTACTTAATTACTTGGCAGTTCAGGGGTTACTGCCAGTCGCTGTATACGTGCGCCCTGTGGGTCAGTTATGCACAGGGCTCGTACAACGCTTTCAGAGTTCAATACAATAACGCGTCGGGGATGTTCGCGGACGCGCGCGTTCCAAATTTCGGCACGCTGGTGCGTCTGCGAATCGCATCACTGATGCGACTGATATTATTGTGGTTTACTTTTGAAGCATTTCCTTTGTTTTATATAACAAAAACTACCAAGAGCCGAAAATACCGAAATAACCGGGAAATACCGGTTCCTTTAAAAAAAAATACCGAAAGTCCCGGTTCTCAAAAAGAATCCGGTTCCGGAAACCCTAATTTTTACCAGGAACATTGTACGCCACCACTAACAATAATTCTGGGGACAATATTATACACACCCTGAACAGTAAGAGAAAATAGCACAAAGGAAATTCTAGGAAATCTGTTCAGTATATGAGAGTGAAACCAGGGCATCGATATCGAATCGAGAATTTCATGCAGTAATGTACAGTCATGGAAACGAAAGGTTAATCAAATTGACTATTAACTTTCTGGTACTGGCAGCTAATAAACAAAACCGATTTTCCACGTCTCGTCCATATTTCGCAGACAATGTTAAGTCCTATATAAATCCTTTAAATATCCTACTCATTGATTCCACCCTACCGTTAATACGGGATAACATCCAAAATCCCTTCGTAAAATAGAAATATCTTTAAAATAATTACGTCGTCGACGCCCGGACATCCCATAAAAATGGAGAGCATAATCTAATCGGCAATCTATAAAATGGAGATTTCATTTCCATAATCCTGGTAATAAACGTTTGCTTCAGAATTTTCTTCAGGATTAGGGTACAGTAGCTACGTACTTATTTATTTCCCTGTCCCGAATGAAATTGTTTCATACCTACCGAAATTCTGCTGGAACTTATAAAACTTCGTGGATTGAATTAATAACATTAATTGAAAATTTAAATGAGTTCCACGTTGTTTGAACTGTTTTATGTTGTTTTTGTAAATGATATGTAAAATTCGGAGCCTAAGTTGAGAAATTAATTAGGTAAACTAATTATTTTTAGAATTGGGGCTGAATTTTCTTATCTAAAAATTCAATAAAGAATTGGAAGTATATGTATATACCTATGTAATTTTGGTCTGTGTAAATGCAACGTCGATATGGGAGAAAGACTACTGTAAGTAACTTTAACCTTTAAAAATAAAGTACCAACGTGAGTACGTGGCAGCACTCAAAGTCTGTCAAAATCACAGTGATCCTTATTTTTGTGACAATACGGTTGCTATTGGATTGCTGGTGTCAGAGATAAAATAACTCTGAAAGGACTGTATCTTTTTATTCCCCAAACAAAAGTATTCTTCACGGTAAATAATTTCATTTTCTTTTCTCTTTTCCCACTTAAAAATAAGGTCCCACAATTAAGGCACACGAGACAGTTCTTAAATCCTGGCCGTTGGTGGCTATAACTCCGCTTGCTGTAAAGCCCGCATTTCTCCGGCTTAGGAAGCGCTGCTCAGCGCTGCTCAGCGCTAAGACATCTAGCTCTTCGCTTTAAGGCCACTATTAGTGAGCAAACAAATGCTATACTTACTTAGATTTTTGTTTAACGTATAACATAAAATATGTAGATAGTTGCAGAATTGGGAGAAACCTACATACTTAATGTAGGTACAGCAGCGTTTCAAAGGACTGTGTTGGTTGATGTAATACTTTTAAGGCTTAAATTAAATAATTGGGAACAAGATTGAGTCAGATATACAGCATGTATAAAAAAGTGTGTAGTCAAATGTAAGGGTCTGGTACAGACCATCAAAGTGAACGACTTTCTCCGTGGGACCAACATCGTAATCGCGCTATAATTATAAAATGTTCCATACAAAACTTCAATACCTACTCGACTCAAATGTACGGAACGGCTAATTATTTTATTATTGTTTGTGATACCTCAATACTTCCTACGACTACCTACATAATATATTAGGTAATAGGTAATACGGGCTGGTGTCCGAAATTCCACGACAATGCGCGTTTTTGCGTAGACTACCTACATAAGTTACTTTCTGATGAATTCATAACGAGATCCACAATATTTAATTTCTTTCCTCGGAATTCGGGAGCTACTTGTGAGCCTTTCAGGAGTCGCATTGTGGTTGGCAGGTTTGCCCAAAAACATGAAAACTTTCAATTTCAGCTGGCTGAAAAAACTTTTAATATTAATTATCTTGCTGACTGTCAATTATTTTTATCATATCAGGAGCCAATTCTTACACATTTCTCTGCTCCCAGCAATAACCATAACAAATACGTGAACACAACTAATTCCTACGAGGGAAGAAAATAACACAATTATTTTGACAAATTAAGGTCACACTCATAAGCTAAAATCACAAAGAAAATCAACCTAAAGATATTATGATTGTTATGTTATTAGACAGTTATTCCGGAGCTAGTAATAAGAAGAAATTACTCGCGTGCCGCCATTATCGATCAGCAACATAATTATCTCTGATTATTTCTAGCCATAATAATAAAGCCGAAGATTATTATTTGAGCGACTAGACATTACGTGGGAATGTTATCTTAGTTGTTCGCTTAATTAACATAAAACTTACATCGTACATAAACCCACGCCTTCTTCTCATAAGGGTAGGCAGAACGCCACCTGCTACGGTCCTTATATATGCCGGAGTCATTCGTTTAACTATTCGGAACGTCAGCGCCATCTTGTGGCGCTGGACAGAGTCTAGCCTGAGGAGTGGAGGTGGATGGGAGCGACCGCTACAAGAACGGTGTGAGCAGAGCTCTCAGGATCATCGAAACGTTGGACATCGTACGGACAACGTGTATCGTTGAGTTGTATATGTACCTACAGTGCGTGATTCGCTAGTGTGACTAACTTGTTCGTAAATTATAATCTGATTTGAAGTGCAAACCGTTTTTCTATGGTGCTATAACCAATACTACCCATAGTACGCCCACAATAATTAAAATATGCCTGATGCTAACCAGAGACAGATATACCTTCTCCGACATATATATTCCTTTTGCTTCGTTAACGTTCATAAATCTGAAGGGCAATTTTCGTAATTTTAAGAAAGTTCACAGACTGTTCTCTGTCTCAATCTGTCAAAAATACCTCTGATGTTCCTACATTTTTGACAAGTTTTTGGCATTTGTTTGTTGCCGAGATGAGACTGCGACTAGATTTTGAATGTTTAAAATTACGAGAATTGGCCTTCTAGTCATACACGAAGAAAAAAGGCCAAATTGATTTAAAATTAAAATTAAACGAAAAAATAGCTCGTACGTATTAGGAAAAGCCGAAGCCCTGAATTTTATCAGCGTCTGGAATTTTGAAGGGTATGTTAATACCTACGCTTTTAGAAATTAATTATTGACAACATTTTAAATTAACAAAATTCCGATCACAACTTAGTAGACTAAGAGCTAATCATTAATTATTTACAGAATAGAAATTCAGAACAGGATTTTCTGAATCATTAATAAATAAGCAGAAACCATACTTACGTGTAACCTTATTAAACTTGATTCAGAAATTCTCGACGGCTAACAAATTTCTGAAGGCCGGTACTGAGCCGTCCGGTCCGCTCCGGTAATGACCTCTCGTGGGATAACATCTCACCAAGTAGCCGTGTTGGGGGCTTACGATTAGGACACCGAAGGATCTTGACCGCCGAATAATTGCTGACATAACTCAGACTAATGCACACTTGCGATTATCCCGACATGATTGTGTTGAAGTTGCTCACTTGTAACACCCCCATAACGACTGACACTGTGAAGTCACAAGACAGAATATCACCAGTAAGCACGCGTGGGTAATCGCGTCGAGTGTTACGTGTCTGTTCCCGGCTTTAGGCACTTATCTGCGCCAGTACAAAGATACATAGGTACCAATAATCGCGTTACACGAGGAGCGATACACATCGCATTAGTGGCAACGCTTTTGCGTACCGATGCTTCAGATAAAGGACTGGCTGGAAAATGCGTAATAAATTCATTTGGAGCAATATAGGCAAGTAAAGTAGGTACAGGGAAATGAATTTGGAATGAAAATGGGAAAAAGTAAATTATGAAAATTAAATGTAGTTCAAAATCAAAGAAAACTTATAATGCTCATTCTTTGTAATTACGCATTACCACAGCTTACATAAAACTCCAAAGAAAAGGTTCTTTGGAGCTTTATGTAAGCTGTGGTAGTGCTGTACCTCTTGTAGACTTTAATTCTTTACTTTTATAGTCAAGTACAAACGAAAATGATTCTTCCATCATTATTGGAATCATTATTCCATTATCATCGTTGGTGTAATTGCCGTATGGCGTTCCAGTGTGAGGATAAATAAATAAATAAATAAATTATGCATTAATGCATTTTTCTTTCTTTCTTCTTTCTTATGTAATTTTTTTGCTAGGTTCCGTTTCTCTTTTGGATACTGATCGTTCTCTCTTCAACCACATTCGTTTTACGTGAAAGGACATCGGATGTAACCAAGAACAAGATACGTTGTTTCTCATTTGCTACTATCAATTACGAACCTACCGACATGTACAAAAGCTCTAATAAACCCCTGTCTAGCACACGCACGTCACGGGCTCATGTAAGCTGTGACATTCTGACCATCTGTTCATATACGCTTTGGCGTGGCCGTCATTTGCTTTCAATTTATAGCGATCAACGGAGCAGGTATTATCTTTGATAACCATACGTAAGATTGTTGGATCTTTTTTTAATAAAGTTGGTATTCCGGAGTCACTGCTTAAAGAGGTAACCAGACCACACCGATAACAAGGCAGATGACTAAGGCCCGTGTTCACGAACATTTTATCAATTGACCAACTCAGTTAAATATTATGGTGAAATATGAGAAAATTGTTTATATAGATATGTAATCGGTTGATTAAATTTTGGTGAACATGGACATAAAAACATCACAATAATACAAACAAAACTTTGATTTCAATTGGACAGTAAAATACCGCATGCAGATTAGAGACGTAAAGGATTGATCACTTGGTTAGATTCAACGTACAAGTTTAACAGATGAACGTACATGAGCAATACGGCTGTGTTCAACATAGTCCGGGAGCTTCCGAACCAATGAATGAGGACTCTGTCGTATTCAGGACTTGACCGCGGCTTGTGGTTATCGGATTTCAAGCCGATGAGTTCGGTTAGTTACTCCCTCTTTTATAAAATGCGTGCTGTGATTGAGACCATGTCACGACCAGAAATGTGGCTTACAATTAAGTTTTGGGGTTTCGTTGTTCAGATAATCAAACGTTTTAATCATTTTGTTACCACAACAAACATTTGCATTCCGTGAATATCCTTGTAGAGCCGAAAAGGCCATTCATAGGATTGAGTGGTTGGTATAAAAGTCGAAACATAGTTTGTGCCAATTCACTTGTTAAAATCCTACCTACATGGTTACAACTTTCGAAGCATAGATCAAAGGAATTTGATAAAATCCTCACCGGCTTTTCAATTGGAAATCGGTGTTTGTAGCCGAAGGCTATTGTTGCTCCATTTATCACTGCACTTGTCACTTGTTGTTAATAAACGACCTTTTGGGTTTCTCATGTATTTTTATACCCGACTGAAGAAAGAGGATGATGCTTTTCATGTGTTTTGAAGTCGTATTTCAAAACCTTCTTTAGACATATTTACTACGCGAAGTATTGGAGCGTGCACGTTTCACGTTTTTGCGGCTTCTATCTGATCTTACCGTAATATATTTATCTTTTAACAGTTGCGTTAACAAAAAGTAACACTCCCGTACTCCTTAAAATTGAACTACCGTGTAATTCCCTGTGAGGTATAAACATCAACAAATTGATGGATCAAAGAAAAAGTTTTTATGCAGTTTTAAAGCCGACATACCTACTGGCCGTCATTGTTCCGAATTAAAATTCACGACCATTTAAAAACTTTTATACAAAAAGTGCACGGTGGCTCGATTTAGAAGTCCGGGAGTGTATTTATGCTCCTTAATTTTACAAAATAAAAGAGCATTTCTTACCTTTTGTTGTGAAAACGCTGTTGAAGTGATATTATCGCCAGCTTGTTGGTTCTGCTTTGCTTGTTTGCTCGTAGCCCGGTGTACTTTACAAAGTTAGGGCTACATGACTTTCTGTATGGATACATAAACGATTAGATATTGTTTGCTCGGGGCGCTGACTCTGCTGAGGCGAAAAATATATCAAGGTGCTGTAGCGGACATTTGGTGCAAAACGCATAATTATGTAAAAAGGTTTTATTTCTTGAAATAAAATCCATAAGCACTGATTCTGATACCTACTTACCTAGTAGTTTTAACCTGCAACCATGTTTGTCGACGTACACTTAAGTATCCAGACAGTATCACTAATAGCCTAATAGAAAAACATAATGAAGTACTTTCGCAGACTATCCTAAGCTGGGTCAAAGCAATATTATATCCATTTCCGCATACAATTCACGAAAGTGTAACAAGTGAAGCACGTTTTCCATTTCCGCATTAGTTTCCCTTAAATAATAGTTCTAGCGAGGAGAATTTTCGGCCATCACATCACCGAAAACTGCCATTTCGCTTCAAGTTCTTTCTGTACTCCCTTATTCAGGTTATTCTGTAACCTAGCTGGGAGTGCAGCACCTCACCACCATTCAAGTTGTAGTTTTAGTACACTAATTCGTCAACCCTGTAAATTACCATGTACAAACATGTATTAACCATGCAGCTATGATGAATAAACAATTTGATTTGATTTGAAGCACTCACCAAACTATTCTCTTTATACTTTGCACCGCCAAGCAGAGGTGCACATGTGTCCAATTGCACACAACTAAGGACTAAATTCTGGATCAACTTAGGCACGTGCCGCCTCCCGAGATCCCTCTTTCTTTGATGTGTGTTTACTTTCTTTTTTGTCAAGGAGAAAAGAACGTTGCAGCTACGCTGTGCACTAATAAAGGACTTGTTCGTTAGGAATATGAAGACGTGTTGGTTAGTAGACGGAAAATTACTTGTGCTTAATAGGTTATATTTTGAAAGGGAAATGCACTGGTCCCGAGTGGTGGATTACAGCCCACTTCCTCATTGAGTTTATCAATTAATTCCTCAGTAGCAGCCCGGAGTGTGGATTTGGAGTTTCTTGATTAATGAAAGTAATAGACGGGCCCCTAATCGAAATTAAACATAGCGGGGAAATGTAGTTGCACCCTTTGGGGAATAAAGGCATGTTATGTATGATAAATTCATTGTTAAGTTCCAACCCAACAAATACCAGACACAGAGAAGGCGGGATTTTGGGGATGAAGTGAAATCTCAAGGCTTAGTTCAGACCCGCCCTGTTGTTATGTTCTCCCTGCAAAATGGTCATTGAACCGAAGAGAACAATGAGGCTTATTGTTTCAATATGTAAACTGTCCCTACATCCCTGTAAGAGAAGGACAGAGGTCCACGTACCTTCCTAATATACTTAATGGTAGGTAATATTCTCTGAACTAAACGTAAATAAATTAGATTATTCCAGTTATAAAATAAAATAGGCAACATTTTTGGGTTAATTTTCTGAATGCGGAGTACTGTCTTAACTTATTTACAATATGAATCAAGGATTTAAAAAAAGAGGCTCACCCTCCTTGCTATTAGAAAATTGTTAAATGAACGCTCATCGCGAAATATTAATTAATAACAAAAAAATACTTGGCAAGATAAACACAGAGTTACACACACTTTACCCTACAAAAGAAATTAATTAGAATCTTGGCAAACATTAATCAAACTGACAGCAGCTGCAAACCCTATTTTCTAAAACACAATATTCTAACCCTTCCCAGTATTAACATTTAACATCCTAGAAATATGTAAAGTCCGTAAGAATCAAGAGTTCTACACAAAACGCGAAGACATCCAATCACAGTACATACTTAGGCACCGATCTAGGCTAAACATACCAACATCCAAGCTAAAAATGCATTCTAAAAGTCCCTACGTAATGTCTATAAAAATATATAAAAAAACTCCCTGAAATAATAAAGAAAGAAGTAAAGTTAATTTTTTTTTTTTTTTTTACTTAAAAAGTTACTGATAAACAAATACTATTACTCCTTAGAATGTAAGATGAATATTTAAATGATAAACATAAATAGGATTTTTTGTTATTAATATTAATGATAACCACGCCATTTATACGCAATTTATAAGAATGTTTATATTATATTAATAATACGGCATTATTTAATAAATAATAGAATAAAAATAATTAATAAAATGTCGTGTTAGATTGGGTTAAACTTACCAAGCTCTAAGTTAAAAATGCACTCAACACACTAATGACTTGTACTAACACTACACTAGTCACTACATGTCAATTAAAATATATAATAAATTACCAGACAAAAAAGAAGAACAAAAATTAAATACATTCATATATAAATTAAAACAATTTCTATTACATAAATTCTATTATAATTTCAATGAATATATACATTTTCAATTAAGTACGTGTTTTATTTGTATAAAATAATTACAATATTTATTATAATAAGTAAGTAGTCAAATAACAGCCCTCTTCCTCTCTCCTACTTTTGCGGTGCCCGACAGGGTCCACAATGATCATACATATTCTGTAAAACTTACCACCTAAGTTCACATGTGGAAGCAATAAATATATTGAATATTGAGTAGAGTTATAAGCACCTGTCTATATTAAGCTCGCCGAGGATTAATATGATATTAATTATGAAAGGAAACTGACAGAAATAAACGTGAAAGATGTGTAATTACTAAGGCAAATTGAAATATAATTTTATTTGACTTTTTCAAAGGGAAGTTCAACATTAAAGTACCTAATAATATATGTTAAAGCGTACGAATTAATGTCCCTTTGGTAAACCTGGATGTTTATACTTTTGGCTTAAAAGTTGACAAGTAAAATACTCAGAGCCCGCCCGTAAATATTGCACATCGAATTTTGGAAAAGGTTCTGTCGTCTCAGTCACTCGTAACTTTGTCGCACAGGCTTTGTGACATTCTCTTTTTAAATTTGAAGCTGGATGTGTAAACGCCCGGGTAGTGGGAAGTATACCTTTTTTTCTAGATAGGTACGACATACAATGCATTTTTGCGTGATAACAGAGTGACGAGCCTACGAAGTATGTAGTTTATGGAAATATATGTATGTACCTATGTTTGACAAATAAAATTCTGATTCTGATTCTGAAACAATATATGTGTTAAGGCTCGGCAGCACCTACCTAATATAGAAAGGAATATACTCTCTCTCACATTTACATAAGGCACATTGTATGACATTTTACGATATTTCAATAAAATTGTCCCCACTTACAAAGTTACGTTTTGAAATAGGTTCAACCCAGCGTTATTTGTAATCGATGCATAGATAATAATACTTCAACAGGTAATCTTAAACGGTATCAAAATCTGAAATATCTTCAGACTCCTAATATTCACCTAAAACATTTCAATATCAAAATATTTCAATTAACACTTTTCTTTATTGTGTTTCAGATAGCGAACGACTAGAACAGGTCAGTATCACAAATCTCCTAACAGTCAAACACCGGAAGGGTCTTGGCTTTACGCCGGTACCAGAACAGCAAACTGACCCTTTTTGATATATTCAGGAGCGCCTCCAAAAATGTAGACTGAAACGTTTCTAAAGCTGCGCCTACATGGGCGATTTTTCCAGCAATTATTGCCCGGGAAATATTTGCTGGAGGTACTGGAGCAATCTAGTTTAATTTAGCAATATAATCTATAGTCACTCAATAAATTCTGTATTAGTAATAAAAGTATTGACAAGTTTATTAATTTACTTAATATGATGTGGCGGTTTCACTAGCAGCTATAAAATTGCTACATGTCCGTTGGTATTGCAGTAAATTGCTTGTTATCGGACTTCATACTTGACAAATATTGCTCAGAATTGAGCAGTTGAAGTCGCTCGTATATAAGCACCTTTAGTATACAGCTTTGAAACATGGAAACTCTCTCAAAAGGTCGTGCTTTTAATGAGATGAATACGCTTTATCCGGATAAGCCTTTCAGTTTCGTAGCGTCGAATGTTTCTCCTTCGTTCAAGTCAAGATATTTATTATTTATATAAACTTTTCGCACAAAAAGGCTCTTTCTACGACATTTTCTAGTAATATTATTAGTATACATGGTGGCAGGGACATTGATGCGCAAGCTGTAACCATGAACTCAGGTCATGATTGACCCTAGCGATGCAATTTATACCATTTGACCACGCAGCTATTTTTATCTGTTAATAACCGACGACTCAGCGCAGTGGGGTTCAGAATCATATACTGAATCAATTGTAGATAACAGGGCGTGCCTCGATGTACCTGCCACCCTGTATATTTAACGCGTTTATATTTTTAACACTTTCACTGTCCACAAAGTAGACACAATAGTTAAATAATCAACCTGAACCATATCTGGTTCATGGGACAGGGAATGGGTTCAATCTCTAGCAATACACCTCAACCAAGGAGTATATCTTAATCAAAATGGGATAGTTAAGAAGGATAAAATTCCAAGGAATGATTTTCAGGTCATCAATTACCTAACTAAACGATGGGAACTAATGAACTAAACAGTTGTTTAAGTACCAAAGCAAAGATCTCGTATCCATTTGTCGGGTTACTTCACACTCCAGAAACACCAAATATAGGTAAATAGATATCTACGTATTTGTAATCCCAATAATCAAGCAATACCGCTCTCAATAAGAGGATTACTGTTTAAAAGCAGGTGCTTTTAATTAAAAACCATTTCTGGAAACGATATTTAATACAATAATCAAATTAATTAGCATCAACGGATGTGTTTTCCGACAGAATCGTGAAATCATTATCTATCCTCATCAATTTCGTCGGCTCCTGACAAACTTTAAAATGAAATCCCGATTAGAAGTTTTTGTTCAGTTTTTTTTACTCCCTGAACTAATATTTCAGGCAGTATCAACTATTTGTTTAGGAAATGATATAGGTGCTTATAACAATGTAGCTTTTACTACGGAAATTTTTCATATGCTTTGATTTCACGACTACTTTACCTGCGTTACCGTGTGAATTACAGATATACATGTAGAAATACATAGGGTGACACAATGGGCGGTTTTATCGCCAGAAGCGATCTTTTGGATGGATATATAATACCATACAATTTTCTTATATTTCAAGAAATACTAACTTATTACTAAAAGGCCATTTCTTTTATCTTTTGTTAGTATCTATAAGTAGAACAAAAGTTATTATTTTCGTCTTTAGATAAATTGCCTTAAATAAACATTGTTCTCAGTTTCTCCCTAAATTAACATTTCATTAGGAATATATTTATGCGTAGTAGTAGAATGTGTAGCCAAACTAAATCTCTCACCAGTTCAGAAGTTAGTACATTAATCATGACTCGCTAAGTCACGGACGTAATTACTAGCTGCCAGGATTTTCATTGTTACTATAACATAGATACCTAATAACTTCTAGCACATTACCTCCCTAGTACTCGTAGCTTGTCTAGTAGGACAAAGAAACTGTTCTTGACTAGGTAATAAGCATGCTAGATTATTTATTTTTAGGCCACGCTGGTCCGGGCGTATAAAGTAGAGAATATAAGCTGAAGCTCTAAAGAAACTGCATAAGAACTATACATAGGTGCGGTACCTAGGTACTAAAGATTAGCTTTATATTTTATTTCCTAGTTTAACCATAAACACAATCAGTTGCATAGCTATGTATCTGCACTCCAAGCATTTTGTGTAGGTACTTAATTGCACCATTATACATGAATTTCATTACATCACGCGTAAAATACTGTAAACTGCCACGATTAAACCGCTGTTTTTCTCTGATATGAAAATAACTACATAAGCAATTATTTAATTAATTCTCAACATTCGATCGAATTACACATTAACGGTAAGTATAAGCTCTTAATTACATTATTTACTCGAATATTAACTGAAGCATACTCACGTTCAAACGAGGCATGAACTAAACATAAAATCTTTATGTGCTCGCCAGTCACATACTTCCCATAAGTCGTACGCCATTTGCATAAAATAATTCCATTTCAAAGAAAATTACGTATGTAGCCTTATCCTCTGGGAGTATTAACATTTAGTGGAAAAGAGCTGAACTTGGGGTCGCTATTTTCAGAATCTTACGTTTAAAAAATTTCCTAGGGAAAGTCATAGCGTTTACGGGAAATACTAAAGCTTATTTTGAAAAATTTTTAAAAGAGAAGAGAGAGTAAGAGTTGGAAGAGGGTTTATTAGTAGATGAGTGAGTTTAACTTCTTAGTTTAGTTTGTTAAAATTTGTTTTTAAGCAAAGTTACACACGGCAATCTAGGACCCTTTCTCTCTATCTTTAGAAGATCTAAGGCTTTCATATATTGTGCTTCCGACACCGTATATGTTCATTAACCAAAGATACTTAATAAACTTCATAACTATGTATCTCGTTTAAAATTCAATCTTTTTGCTTTATTATCTGCAAGTATGCAAGCACTCAGCTCCAACTGCGATTTGCGTCATTCGTCTAGACCCTTCATTACAGAACTCCAATCGACCTCGCTAGACGTCTGTGGCTCGTAACAAACTTTAAAGTGCACTTCGTAGCAAATGTTACACTTGTACTGAAACTTTCAGCCGTCCCGATACACTTTCAGCGGACAAAACCGTGCAACTTCAGCGCTGAACAAATTATAAGAACATCGCAAACTTTTGTGTTAATTGATGCTCGAACAGTTTGCTTTCAATTTATTCTTGTAGTTTGGTGTTTGAGGATACTATGAATAACATTGAATAGTATACCGGAGTCTGGATTTGTCCGGAGCGTGGTTAATGGCAATGGAATTACCCCCTATTATATAAAAACTAAAACACAACTGTCTTAATGTGGTTACCTATCCTACATACCTACCTACCAACATCAAGCCTGTTTTGTCGAACTCTTCGGGCAAAATAGGCTTGATGTTGTTATTTGTGACAACACATCACTATATTTTTTGTATAAAATATCCGAAGCTGTTTTCAATCGCTCTCTAAACCGATATCGAGAATAATTAAGAGTAAACTTCAAATGCCTTTACCATCACAGATTCGCAGTCAAAGCGACACAGATTCTGACAATAAGCTTTAGGCATGAAGCCGTTTAGGTATTGGAAGCCCGAACCCGGCTCTAACTAATTGGCTAAAGGCTAGGTTGAAGAGGACTCCAGTATTTCTAGAACCAAATGTATATTTCCAGGTGTTTCATGTATTGATTTTAGTACAGGCCGTCCCGTTTCTTATTTGAGAAACAAACAAAAACACATAGAATGGATCAACTGTTCGCTGCTATCCATCCATACAGGTTGAATAAATCACCTTTGGGAAACAGTCCAGTGTACAGTTTACAACGATAGTTTAGCAACACGAACCTGTGTCCTATAGTTGTTATTGGAACTCAAATTCTGCATGCAAATTTAATCCTAACATGATCCTTTAATCTACTTTAAAGCGAATGAAACTCTTTGTGAAACGCTTACAAAAATATGTGAAGTACTGATTGGTATTATTAGTTTGTTTGTAGCCTTAATCCAGGGGCTGTATTGGGAAACTCGAATATCGATGACCGTAATATTTCACATTCATGATCAAAAATCAAAAAGGTTGACCTTTTGTGACTGAAATCCGTAGGATAATCCTTCATCCTACGTCAAAAATACTTTCGCAATTTTAGTGTAAAAACAACATTGGCGCTCACGAACTTTTGAAAACAAAGCATAAAATACCGTAAATACAAAATGTACAAAATCTATCGTATTTTTTTATAAAATCTATTTCACATTTTCATTTGTCTCGCTCGTGGCGAGCAATTTTCAGTTTTTCAGCGTCACCGGGCACGAGGGCACTCAACGTCCGATTGTGTCGCCGGCTCACTACAAAACGGCAACCTTTACCTCGCATTTGATTACTTTACATTGTAATACTGTGGCATATAATAAAAACTAATTGCTTTATATAAAGGAGCCTCGGTTTACCCAGCCTATCTACCTGATATTAAGAAGTACCCTCGACCACCAAGACGGGGAGCGAAGTGCTTTAAATGTAAATTAAAACGTTACCTTACACAGGGCTTTTGTAATTCACTTTTCTTGCTTAAGCTAGACTTTGAATCTCAAGGTTATATAAACGCTGAAATTATTAGATACTAAAGATAGAAAATTACTTTTAAAGTGATCATAACTGATAAAACATAACGCCTCATCATGTGTGTTTTTTGCCGAAGGGTTAGACAAAGGTTTAGTCCTTATACCAAACCACATAGACACCACATTTCGCCAGTAGGTAAGTCCCATGAGCTTAAGTTTTTGGTTTATACATTTAAGAAATATGTAGATTTTATTAATTACTCGAAGCTGTACCATTTAACCCAGTACAAGCGAGTGCTCTTACTTTTTCTCCCATGTTTGTTACGAATGGTTTAGCAAACATATGCGAGTGGTTCATGCCTGCTTCAACAAACAAAGCTAGCGCTGCGTTCAAAATAGAAGCTATCGGTCGTTCGAACGTTTTGATTTAGTACGCAATCACACATTTATGATGTGAATAGTGGATCGAATCGGATTGGTGTATGTGGTATTATTAGTGAAGTGGGATTAGCTGCCCACATCTGGCGCATGCTTTTGTAACTGTGGTCCAAAATTACTGCACACGCTACATGAGTGATGGCAGAGTATTTCGTTTTAAATAAACGCCTTCGGATTTTACTTTCGACTCAAAAATCTTCTGAGTATCATGTCAAAAACGACGTGATTATTGTTTTTTTTTTTCACAAAAATTGAAACCTGGATGGATCTCTAAAAACAAACAGTTTAGCGCCAATCATTGTTGTTGACAGTATTTTGTAAACATTTCCAAGACAAAGCATAAACAAGCAAGTGTTGCCTTATATTTATAGACGAAATATTCCAAAGTACACTTGGGTGGAAGGCGAAACTGAAATGATGAGCCCTTTCGACAGCCTGTCAGAAACAGTATGCAAATCAGCTGTGTTTACTGTAAGTAATCCGTCTGAGTTTGTTATTTTGAATAAGATTGATTATTAATTTCTGTCATCAATATTCTACCTTTATAGCTCCCTAAAGTAATTTAAAATACATTATTCCATGACTTTTGTACCTGACAATAATGTTGTACAAACAACTCTACCATTTAGAAGTTGGAAATCGACGATGTCGTTTAAAACACATAACAGCAAAATGTCGGATTCAATTTCTAGGAAATTCTTGAGTATTTTTACTTATTAACTGGTTCGTGCCTGAATATTCCAAGCACTTTAGTTGAATCTACATGCAGAACCATTTTTTCTTCTCGATGTCGTCTACTGAAATATTACAAGAAAAGTGTAAAAAAGTGTACCTGCACTGTTCCCGTCGGTCTATATGACGGTGGGCTTAGTACACTTTTTTTTGGTTGAGAGGAGGTTATATTTTTGAAAATATAAATTCACTACTTATTCCGACCGACTGGAGCATTCTTCTTTAAGTAGGTACACGGAAGTGTTTCTTTTGAATACCTAATGAAATGAATATTTCATCAGATTTCCTAAGGGTGATTCATCTTCCTTGCTAATCAAGGGATAAAGGAAAAACAGTGTCGACACTGTTTTACATCGTGGTTAGCAATCTGTGATTGTGAGTGGGCAAAGAATAAGGGAACTTTACTTTTTATTGTTTTCACTAGTTATAGGTAGAATTATAAACACAGACCTTATTTGGGTACCTTAGAAATCTAACGCTCTGAATTTACTGAAGTGTTTGGAGCACACCAGGATGTCGGGATACGGAGCCAGGAATAAAACAGCTGATCACGGTTATCAATATATTCCGACTGACACAATGAGCCCGAGTGCTCAGTTACATTTTAACCCCTACCCACATTCCTTAATATACAGTTCTTAACAATAATTTATATCTACCTTAAACCTAATACATCACATTTACCAATCACGCTTTAAAACGCCATTCCAAAACTATCGAAGCTTTCAAGTTCCGCTTCAAAACATTTTTTTAATAATCGCTTTTAGTGTTGTCGAAAACAATAAGTGTCAATAGGAAAAAAATGCTACGCAGCACCCGCGCTTTTACCCGTCCAATACATGTCAATGTCGGCCTTTAGCAGTATAGTATTGAGTTAGACAATTATAGGCTTTATTGGTGCTCGTATTTATTCATTCCGGAAAAAGAACGCAATCATTCTCAGGCAAAGTACGTAAGAATTTACATAAGTTGATCGCAATAAAGCTAGCGAGTGCAATAACTGCCAGCGCTTTGCAGCGTGATCCCGATACAGACAGTGCAGTCGTCTGCCGTGCCCGACAGTCGGGCGCAATCTGTCGCTGACGACGACAGATGTGCCGTCGTTACCCTGGGTTCCGGGTTAGCCTTTAAAACGCAGGGTTAACACGGGAAAGTTTTCTGTAAATTTCGACGTGTTTACGAAATAATTGAATGGGTAGAGTATGTCTGTAACTCCAATTACGTCATTTTCGTAAATTCGACTTCTGATTTGATTCAGGGCAGGTTCATTATTTATGTTGTTATGAAAGATTTTCTACATAATTTTGATTGTGTGCAGACTTCACAGATGTCAATCTCCTTTACCAGGCCTCTATCTATACCACGGACAAGATCCTTTGTCCTATTAATAGGTACAAGTACATGACCTAATGCACGATGCCAGAAATCAGCATTTATTTGAAAAATGTTTACTGACCTTGAACATACGACTGGGTTTGTTTAACATTCAAATAATACAGACCGTCTTGCTTCAGTTCACCAACCTCTATGCATTCAGAGCCCTCACTTTCGATATGACAACTCGTTCTGAATTTTTTTAATAAATAATTATCATCAGCTAAGCTAGATACAGATATTAAGTTCTTCTTGAGTTGGGGAACACAAAACATCTTTGAAAGTAATATTTTTAGCATAAATGTTGCCCATAGTGTTGACATGGTGAATATTCCATCTTCAGTCATAATTTTATAATTAATCTTCTTCGTATCTTTAAGATAACGATAACTTCAGGTTCATTACTCATATCTATCTATTTACCCATGTAAAATTGTGCGGCGAGGAGTTTCATAGCGGTTTTAAGTTATACATTAAAATATGTACAACTTAAAACCGCTATGAAACTCCGTCAGTCATCATCGTCTGCCTAACCTTTCCCAACTGTGTTGGGGTCGGCTTCCAGTCTAACCGGCAGCTGAATACCAGTATTTTACATGGAGTGACACACATTTTACGTAACTAATAAAATTCAATATACTTTGAATTATTATAATGTCCTTCGCTAATGAAAGTTAATACCTATGAAGAGAAAGAAACAAATGAATAACGATGCAAACACATGCCTCTACATGAAACTTTACTTACAGTCTAAAAAATCGGTGAAATAGCACGAAGTCTGAAAAGCTATCGGAGGAAAAGCATCGTCTTTAACTTTGTTCATCTTGTTAAAACTCTGCGATGAATGCTGGCTGGAGGCTGCAAACCAATCGCTTCACAAGGTACTACAAGCATGCAATTAAATTGATTCGGACGAGCCGGCCAGCGCTGCAGCGCTGCAACGCTCGCAAAAGTGCTGTTAAAGCAATTGCTGTTTGCTACACTTCACACGCTAATAGGTTTCATAACGAATGTCTTTTGGTACCGAGAGTATGAACGAACAAATGAGTACGTACGAGCTAACGACTGATGTTGTCTTAATTTAATCAGGTATTGTGGAAATCTTCCATGCAATAAATCAACTTATTTAATCACATGCCAATTGCCAATGTAGGATCATGCTTATACTCGTACTTATTGAAAATAAAAAAATGTTCTTATTCCGATATCTCTTTTCAGATATCTGTCTGTGGGCCTACGGCTAACGTTATGAATTAGACGTAGGTCTACATAGGCAATTTATTTAGTTTCAAGAATTGAAACCCTACCTATTTGCAAATTAGAGACCAGAATTCAATCCCTTAAATTCTAGTTAGGTATCTAAACCTACTGACCTAAAGGATGGTAACTCCACAGCAGAAATTGTCTAATTGTTTCAATGACGAAATCTGTTTCGGTTTGCAACCCTGATCTCTTCGGCAGTGGCAACCCTAATCACTCGCGACATTGTACCTTAAACTGAAGCTGAGAGTAAGTTTCATCAGAAACATGTGGTCCGCTTCCTCTGTTTACTCGTCGGAAGATGGCTGCCGTTGATTGCGTTACGTTAATTAATCGACGTTTGTTTACAGGAAGATGTAGATACTGCGTTTGATCAGCTGTTGGCGTGTCAATGTTCGGTAAATTGATGGATTATGAGATCGGAATGGATTACGTTTAGGTTCACACGATAGTCCTGTAATGCGAAATTCTGTCAATTCTATGAAATTAATGAAGACAGAAAAACTCATTCAATCTTACCCTGATTCACTACCTAATAAATACCTAATGCTTTAACAATATTTTAATTTAAAACTATGAATCTAATTATATAAAAGTTAAGAGCACAGCCACTTCTCAATAGACAGAAAGCCTGAACTTAACATACGGAAAACTGAGAAAAGTCTCAAAGAAAATTGAATATAATAAGGGAATAAGTTCAGAGTGTGAAATATCGCAGTGAGCTTGACAGGCGTTGTCCACTCGACTCGCAGGATATTGCAGCTTATGGCGCTAAATGCTGCCAGTCTTAAACATCGCTATTTTATTTTTCCCTGATGACGTTTTTTAGCTGTTGAAACTTGGAAAAAATGTGCAGTAGAAAGAGTGTTGATGTAAAAGCTGTGCTTGATTTGTTGCTTTCGAGTGGCTTTAGGGTCAAATTACAATATTATTAGGTAGGTATCAGATCAACAACTATTCACATTTGATAGTAATAAACTATTGCATTTCCATATTCTTTCCTGGGCAGGCCCAGCGGCGGGATAAGCTGGGCTCCTTTAATAAAATTGGTCCTTGGCCGCACTGGACAGAGAGAGGTGGAAATAGAGTGGAGTGGCTTTTACCCAGCAATGGAAAATTAATGGTTATTAATAAATAACTTCCAGTTTTCGGAATTCCGGGAGAGACGAGTTTAAAATATTATTTATTTATTTTACCCTTTATGTAAACACATAAATATATAAACAGACAATGAAAAACAGAATAGAAAAAATAGGTACATAGGTGATGCTTATTTCATAAGAAATCTCTTCCAGGATACCTGAGATAGGACAATAGATACAGAGATGTAGACAGCGTGTGATAGAGCAAAGGAGACAAAACATAATACATAGAATCAAAAAACAATTCACTTAAAAGCTAAACAAATATTACGAGAATATTATACTAACATACATACAAATAAATATACATAAATACTTCTAAAATAAATATTACTAGAATGATAATAATTATATTAATTAGATCATACTCAAAATAATAAATATAAATATATAAGACAGAATTGTGTAGAAAAGAGAGAAGACCTTCGCCTTGCAGTGAAACAATACAGCAGTGCGATTCTGTAACCATCTCACCGTGAAAACTTAGGTGAAGTGAGCGTGGAGTGAGCTGTCATTCCAACTAATGCTAGGGATTGACACTACTGACATCTCACATCTAGCTCACTTCACTTGAGTTTTCACGGTGAGATTTTTACAGAATCGACCGGCTGGCTAATTAGATTAGTTGCTTACATGATTATTTTGGCGCGTGATCAAAATCGGAACTAAAGCCGCCATCCTGTTTTTCGATCACATTTCATGTGTCATTTCACAAAACAATTGCACAAATGTCAATAAACAGCAGCGCCCCCCTGTCAACGTCATTGGAGCGCGAAAATATCTGTAGGCTGTAGCAGTGTAGGTACTATTAAGAGGTAACGGAACCCCCTCCATGTGCTGATGGTGATCACCGGGGTGGTTTTAGTGAAGTAAGAGAATCCCACATTCCCTGGTCTTTTTCCTCAAAGCCCAGGCGCGTTTTGAAGGTTTCCCACGAAAACAAAAAAAGAAAAAAATTACTTTCTTTTACTTATTATTATCAGCAATATAGGTAGTTAGGTATTAGGACTAGTACGTACTCTACTTGATGTCAAAACCACTCAACAGCTTGTATAAAGGCCACAGTCCCCGCAATTAAGTTATATTAAATCCAAGTAGGTAACTAGTACACAAGTTTTGATTAAACAAAGCTTAGCAAAACATTAAGAGCCCCAAAGTTACAGAACCAGACAATGATTACAAATTCTGACACAAGTCAAACAAAGTAGTTAAGAGCGTTCGGCATCCTGAAACTTCATGTTCTGCGGAACTCGTTTTAGAGATCCTTTCTTGCGTAAGACAACCTATCATTAGTCACGGTAAAGTTCTCCATCTAAATATGTGTTAATATCTAATATGTCAAACTTTTGTTATTACTAGCTTTTGCCACTGCTTCACCCGCAAGGAGGTCGAAAATTATCCTACGTGACCGTACCTATTGCCGAGATAAAAACTCTGTGTGCCAAATTTCATGCAAATCCGTTGAGCCGTTTTTGCGTAATTGAGTAACAAACATCCAAACATATAAATTTTCACATTTATAAAATTATAGTAGGATAGCTACTTTATTTTAGATTATACTAGCAGTGCCCCGCGGTTTCATCCGCATAAATGTCGATCCCCTGGGAATATCGAGATAAAAGGTATCTTATGTGTTAGTCTTGATTATAAAATATCTGTGTGCCAAATTTCATCCAAATCTTTACAGTAGTTTTTGCGTGAAAGAATAACAAACATCCATCCATCCATCCTCACAAACTTTCGCGTTTACTCGTATAATACGAGGGCTGCTATTTATGTATACGGAATAAAAAAGTGAAACAAACATACCTATAGCATTTATTTTGGTTTTATTGCTTTTCAAAATATTCGGCATGATGATCGATGCACTTTTGCATACGTTGGAACCAATTTTCGTAGCACTTTTTCCATTCGGATTGAGGTATATCCAAAACGTGCATTTTGAACGCATCAACGGCCTCTTCACGGCTCGAAAAACGTTGACCACGTAATTTATTCTTCACAGTTGGGAATAAATAGAAGTCGTTGGGGGCCAAGTCAGGGCTGTACGGCGGATGACCCGTTAATTCGATCATTTGACCTTCCAAATACCGAGTTGTTTCGGCCGATGTGTGGCAGCTAGCATTTTCATGATGAAGAAGGATTCTGCATACTTAGTCAATTGTTCTTTCTAATTTCTTTAAAGACTTCTGGCAAACAAATGCTCGTATACCATTCAGAATTAACCGTTTTACGATCCTCTAGTGGTACTGTAGCCACATATCCATTTATACCAAAAAAAACAAGCGACCACTTGCTTCAAAGCGCTTTTTGAACGAATGACTTTTGTTGGGTTCGGCTCATCTTGGAACACCCAAACCGTTGAATGTTTTTTAGTTTCAGGATCATACGCATATATCCAAGATTCATCACCCGTGTAGATATTATAGACAGTCGACACGAGTCCGTTTTTGGTCAATTCTCAAGTTGTACGGTATCCAACGTAAACAAATTTTTTTACAGCTAAATGATCGTGTAATATTTTATACTCGTCATACTTATGCCCCGAGAAGCCTCTTAGCGGTATGTAACATGACGATCTTCCATTATTAGTTCCCGCACAGCATCAATATTTTGAGGTAGGTACAACAACCGATTTAGGGCGATCACCTTCTTTAAATTCGTCCGTGAGTAGGTACAGACCGCCCATACTTCGTCCCCAAAGTCAAAGTGAGTTGATCGATGCACCGTTTTTGAGTTAGCCCTCGCCGAAAATCTTAATAAATCATAGCACGGTTATCCATGGTGATAAAGAGACGCAATTTTCAAAATGACGCTACAAAGGAAAAACAAATGACAGCTACATGAAACAACTTGAATTCTTCAGCCAAAGAGTTCAATTTTTTAATGTTATAATTACTTTTTTTAATATTGTTCTATAACTAGCCAGCTCCGGATACATAAATAGCAGGCGTCGTATTAGTAGGAAGTAGGAATAATTATTTATTTTAGGATCACCAACGAGTGATACATTCCACTTATTTTTGACAAAATTAAAACTTGTTCAGTACCTATACATTATCCTGTACTCATTTACAGGTAACCACATCATTATCGAGCTCACATGCACTTAATACACAATGAAATTAAAAATACATAAATGTAAACATAAACAATTTCCATGCTATTATTAAAGGGGCTTGTGGCTAAGTAATAACAGCCGCACGGTTCGATCGATCAGGTTAAGCTACGTTTGCCGCTATTGGCCCGTGGATGGGTTACGATCTTTACATACCATGACCCTCCGTGCCTCGGAAAGCACGTTAAGCCGTTGATCCCGGCTGTCATTCGTATTTCGTGGATGTTTGACAGTTGTTACGGGTCGTCAGAAGCCCGAAAGTCTGACAACTAGTCTTACCAAGGGGTATCGTATTACCCAGTAACTGGGTTATGGAGGTCAGATAGGCAGTCGCTCCATGTAATTCTGTTCTTAAAATTAGGGTATTTATAGCCCAAAAACAATGTATCCGTGCTCTTTGTGATGTGCCACCATTGACTTCATGTAACCTTATTTTTAAAGATTAAACATATTTGAAATGCACTTCGACTTATTTCAACGTCTTGGAGACACATTTAAGACAAGATATCCTGAGAGATTAATTATTCCTCAAATAAATAGCCATTTATATCATAGAAGTTGTTTTCAATGGTTTTATAAAACCATTTATTTCATTCATTCATCATTTTCATTTCATTTTTATTTTGGTTTTATTAATAAAACTACCAAAATCGTATAGGGAACTGCCAATCAATCGATTTAAAACAGCGCGGCAGCGTTATTCAAATGGCAGAAAAATCATTATATTCTGTAAATCAGTATATAGGTAGACTTTAAAGATACACATTGACATGTTACTATTATAATTTGAAAAATACTTGACATTTACATTTAATAACTATGATTTATGTACCAATTTTATTAGCTTCATTTATTTAATTCATGACTGTAATCAATAATTTTGCATGCTACTTAGTTGTAGCGCATTGTTTTAGAAACTGTTAAAAAAAACATCGACCATCTGTAATGTACTACGATTCTTGCAAATAAAGGATAATGGATAATTCTGTATGGGTCCGTACCCAAAAAAAAAAATGACTATTGCATTATGAAATATGTCTGTATTTTACGCCCTCAGTGAGTAGAGGAGAATGGGTAATTCATTGGGCATTTCATTTCGATAGATAGTAAAAACGTTTAAAACTATTGGAATAAAAAAAAGTTTAAATTTGAAGTATAAAACATAAATTTAAATCCCTAATGAAAAGTTGAATTGTCACTCTTTTTGAATGACTCACTCCGTGATAATTTAAATTAAAATAAATAGTTTGAACTATGTAGGTATGTACCTATGTCCTCGAAAAATCGTGTTTTGGTGGTGTCTCTTATCAAATTAAAACGCTGAACAAGACTTCAAAACGATACTTAATGGTCAAGTCGAGAGAGGAGCTTTAAGCTCTACGTCTCGAGCCATTTTTTCATTAAAACTAGAGCAAATGCATAGCATTTTTTCATTAAAATCTCTGTAAGACCTCTTTTTCAACGGCCATCGACAAATCTTGTGAGTCTGGTGACCGGACCGAGTTGAATCTCAAAGTACTTACAGGAAGGCAAGGCAAAGCCTCGGATCCCTCACACCACACGACTTTACGCCAAGTGCCCACAAAGTGAAATAGAATTCGCACCGCAAAGATTTACGAGCTGTTAACAGAATACCTTCTTGTACTCATTTAATATTCACTCAAAGATTCGGACTTTAATTAGTTTCCCTTCGCATTGTAGATTCCACAAAATGTTTCCTACATTTCACATTTGTGTTTTTTCATGAACAGATTGTTCTTTTACAAGGCGTCTTTATGAAAAGCAATGAATCACAAAATGCTTAATTTGCTGAAAATCTGCAGTTTACATGTTGTTTCAACAATTGCTTAAATAGTACCAATAAATATCTGTGGGCGCGTGAAATTTTTGATGTAAGCAGCATTCGTTGGCTCTCGAGTGGGCTGGTTTAATGGACCATTTGGTCGGGAATGACCGCATTTGGCAACCGAGCAAAACTGAATCACGCGGCGCTCGTCGTGGCCTGATAAACTTTCCTCTACTGTACTTTTTTTTGCATGCACGCAAAAAATAAATTGGACTACTTATGCGGTTAACTTAGGGGTTTCCGATAGTATAGTAGGATAAAGTATTATATACTGACCTAAAACCAAGCTTATTTATATTTAAAGCATAACATCCAAACTCAAATAAAATAAAATGTATGTGACCTATTAAAAACTGTAAAATACCGGACATAGCGTAATCTGTGTGAAACTGAAAACGGCAAACTTACATTATTTATTTATTCGACAAAAGGGGAAAAAATATACCTACTCGAAACCCGGCTCCTTTTTAAAGGCATTGCAATACGAAAAAGCCTTCCAGCTGGAAATATAAACCAAGTTCTTTTCACTTTAATTGACTTTACTGCATAACTTACAAGTTTTGTACAGTTCTTGCATCTTTAAGTTGGACAAAACGACGAATGAATGGCACAGGTTTTACCTTGATTTCCTCTTATGTTAGTTTAAACATATATTAGGCAAACTTACACTATTTGAATTGAATTTTATGGTACCTAATGAAAGATATGAGAACAATATGTAACTTCGAAGATATTCACACAAAAATGTATGATCTTCGCCGGTTGAAAATACGGAAACGAAAAGCAACTTACAGAGTGACGCTTAGGGCCTGAGCAGACGGCGTTTTTACGTGTGTATAACTCCAGCTTCCTCATATGTGATAGAATAATTCTACCTATGCCAATACTTAAGGAGGATGCTCCAAGGTAGCCCGCGAAATTCAAATTTTCTTACGTTTTTTTCAATTTGCTGGTCAGTACTAAGTTGTACGTTGATTAAAATATGATTCGCGGCCGTAACAAATATGTATTTACAGAATTATAATCATTAAAGTCATCAACTCAACCCTCTAAGATCAAGTAATCCTACTGAACTATTCTAAATCCTATTGACTTTGAATTTAGCTGCCATAAAAACTTCGTTATTAAGAGTTGTTTAGAGTGTGTTGGCTGGAGTGACGTCACCCCAGCTTCCTCATTCATTCAATACAGACAAACCAGTGAGGTTAGGGTTTTGGACTATAGTCAGAAAAAATAAAGCATAATAGCTGCAGAAGGAAGGAAAAAACTGAACGATAATACTTAAAAAGTGTTGAAACTACGATCAAAAACGTATGTGTAAGCTGGAGTGACGTCACCCCAGCTGCTCATGTCATATATCTTCCAGACGAAATAAGATATGATTATGTATTAGAGCTCAAAAAATAAGGCGTAATAGCTGCCATTGCCAGCAAAATTTTTAAATATCTGGTCAAAATACTCCGAGTTATTAAACGGATAAATATGTGTAAGCTGGAGTTGACGACACTCCAGCTGCTCATGTCATATCTTCAACGCCGTTCCTTACCTCTTCCGAAGCAATAATTTGATGTTTTTGGCGCGAAAACTGTTTTTTTTTTTTTGTTTATTACGTGGAAACTACAAGGCCTAGAGATTTGAAAATTTTTGCTGCCTATGGCAGCTATTATGCCTAAATTTTTGGGCAATAATACATAATCATATCTTCTTTCGTTCGGAAGATATAACATGAGCAGCTCGGGGCACCCCAGCTGCTCATGTCACTCCAGCTTACACATATTCATCGGTTTAATAACTCATAGAGTATTTAGTGCTTCTTTTTCAAGGTAGAAAACGCGCCATCGTCGTCGAGGTGCAGTGGATCCCTGAGAGACTCGACCCAGGTTGCATGGAACGCGCGTATGACGCCGTGTGCCTTTAGGTAGGTGAGGTCTTTAGGTAGGTACGTAAAGCCCCAGTAGAGTAGTACTTAAGGGCCTTACTCTCGTATGTACTCTTTATCTCGTAAAGAGGGATAAGTATCTACCTATACTTTATTTTATGTAGTTTGAATTGAATCTTATTTATTACTAGCTTCTGCCCGCGACTTCGTGCGCGGATCCAGTCCCTTTCTCGTTCCGATAGGAATTTTGGCAAGAGTTTGAACTGTGCGTTGGTATGTCAGCCAATAAATCAGTTAAAACCGATGAAAGATTTCGATTAAGTTTGGTATTACTTAGATTAAGTGTTGTAGACTGGATAGGTTATAACTCCATTAAAATAAAAAGGTAGGTAGAATTATTTTCATTCCGAAATTATGAAGCGAAATTAATATCAATTAGTTAACATTACTACCTATTCTAAAAAAATTCTATATAAACTATATAGTTGGTTTTTCCGTCGGGTGCCAGAATATAAAGCCCGGAAGCGTTGCTAACCCTTGAGAAAGCAACATAAAGTTGGCCATGAGAAAAACAGCCGGTTCTCAAATCAACACCACCAACTTTCAGTGTCTGTCTTCACTCGCGAGACAATGCATGACGATCACGATCAGCCGTAAGTCGCGCATCACGTTCTTCACTGGTTTCTAGATACCTATAGGTGGATGTGCGGTTACGCTGGGAACTCAAGCGTGATTCGCTTTCCGTGAATGTTTCCGACTCGCGAGACAATGCATGACGACCACGATCAGCCGTAAGTCGTGCATCACGTTCTTCACTGGTCTCCAGAGATCTAAAAGTCAACGTGCGAATGCGCTGAGAACTCAAGCGTGATGTTTTTTTGTGAACGTTTCTGATTCGAGAGACAATGCATGGCGATCACGATCAGCGGCCAGTCGCACTTCACGTTCGTCACTGGTCTCTAAAGACCTAGAAGTCGACGTGAGAATACGCTAAGAACTCAAGCGTGATTCTCTTTCCGTTAACGTTTCCGACTCGCGAGACAATGCATGACGATCACGTTCAGCGGTCAGTCGCGCATCACGATCCTCACTGGTCTCTAGAGACCTAGATGTAGATGCGTAAATACGCTGAGAACGCAGGCGTGATTCTCTTTGTGTGTAAGTGTCAGAAACGCGAGACGATGCATGACGCTCACGATCAGCGCTAAGTCGTGCTTCACGATCCGAAGAAGTTTCCGCCGGGCGAGATACAGCCTTATGTTGTCGAACAGCATCAAGTCTTGCCTGGCGTTCTTCATTCGATTCTTGGGATCTAATGATCTTCAATCTTTTAGCTCCTTTCGAGCATTGCGAAAGATTTGACCTCTTTCGTGGCATGGTTATGGTTATTAATGTACTTTAATAACTTTGCAATCAAGATCTAAGTGACTGCTCCCCTGCGTTACCGGGTAGACCGTGTCTTATGTTAATATATTAGTATAAAGTGATTTCCACATCAAATGTTCCTGATCCTTGATTTTTATTATCTCGGCGGAAAATGCTCATCAGACCAAACAAATTTTGTTAAAATGTCATGTCTGTATATGCCATAGTTTAGCTGTGCTCTCCGAGTTCCACATCAGATGTTTCAATCTTCGAATTTTATTCTCCCAGCAGAAAATACTCATCAGACTGAACAACTTTTGCAAAGATGTCATTCCTATATATGTTATGGTTTAGCTGTGCTCTTAGAGTTCCACATCAGATGTTCCGATCTTCGAGTTTTATTCTCGCAGCAGAAAATGCTCATCAGACTGAATAACTTTTGCTAAGATGTCAAACCTATATATATTATAGTTTAGCTGTGCTCTAAGATTTCCACATCAGGTGTTCCTGATCTTCAATTTTATTCTCTCAGCAGAAAATGCTCATCAGACACAAAATTTTTTTCTAAGGCGCCATTTATGTAACTCTTATAGTTTAGCTGGTCTGTTGCGGTTCTGCATCAGGTGTTGCAGTTTCCAAAATAAATTATAGCCTATATGTTGCCCAGGTTTAATAGCTAGATAATAAAAAAAGTTTCATTCAAATCCGACCAGTAGTTCCGGAGATTAGCGTGTACAAACAGACAAACAGATAAACAGACAAACAGACAGACTTTTTTTATTAGATTCGTGTTCTATTACTGTTTCTTAACCCCCCTCAATTATTATTTTTAAAATATATTCAATGTACAGACACAACTTTTTTACATTCTTATTATAAGTAGTATAGATTTAATCACACACTAGCTTCTGCCCGCGGCTTCGCCCGCGTGGATGTCGGAAATTTACCCACGGGAACGTGCTAACAGGATAAAATGTATGTGCTTCCCCAGAATGCCATCTATGTCGCGGGCCCTTTGTGGCTAATTACAATAGAAAACCAATTGTGTCTCATTAGTGGTGATTAAGAGGGTACCTATATGATATCTTTACCTAAGTACCTAACTAAAAAAAAAACTCAATAACAGAAAATTAAATACTACTTACCTAAATAAACCTATTTCTGATGATAACTAATCTAAACTCAATAAATAAGCAAAATTCCTAAAAACTAATATCTATACGAATGACTAAACCTGCCTAACAGTATTATAAAATAACCGACGGTCACTACGTACACTATCAAATATACTACCTATACTTTAAAATTAAAATCTATACCTACGACTTATATAAAAATAAACCTAAATAACTCTTAAAACTAAAAGGAATAAAAATGAACTCCACTGCGGGTGACCCAACCTACGACAAACTTAGTATTTGCGGTTGGTACAGTACAGACAGTGGTAATCGGGTATAGGGATCGAACCGCAAAATTAAGTTTGTTTTTTATTGTATATACTTTTCCGGGATAAAAAGTACCCAGTGTGGTGCCCAGGATATTAAAGAATAATTATACCAAGTTTCATCGTAATCGAACCGGTAGTTTTTGCGTGATGCCTGAACAAACAGACAGACAGACAGACAGACCGACAGACAGACAGACAGACAAAAATTTTTTAAATCACATTTTTGGGTTCGGTGTCGGTCTAGTAACACCCCCTGCCATTTATTTTTTTGATATTCTCAATGTACAGAATTTTCACTCCTACAGATTTATTATAAGTATAGATAAGCATGAAGACAATAAAAGCTGTGTAAACTTTAACCCAAAGCGCTGTATAAGTTTTGAGTTGTAACTGTAACTTTATTACAACGTGTGGCATAACCTCAAAGCTATGCGACTGCGGAAGTGAGCACTTACACAGAGAATACTTTACTAATATAATAAATTACAAAGTTGAACCAGCTTGTGTTACCAAAGTAGTTGTTTCAGTTATTCATACTGTGAATGCACAAATTATGGGAAGTAGGCAAAGGATACTGTCGGGATGTGTCGCTTTGTCCTTGCCGTTTCAATCTAACGGACCGCTATAATAGACGTCATATGTGTGCAAGCAATGGTTAACCGTTGTCTCTGATTGCATAATGTTGCTGTCGGTACAATAAACTGCAAAGCCAAAGATTTAAAGTTTTTGAACGATGGAACGGAAGCAGGCTAAAAAACTCTGAGTAGACAATCTAGTTCGAACTGAATCGATTACGATCTACGAATATCTATCAATATTCTTGCCAATAGGTAATTTGTCATTTCTACAATATGATAGATATCAATTCCGATTTTAAATAAATAAACATAATTCCGTGCGAGCAGAAGTTTTAATAAACTGACTAGTGAACGTACCTAATTTGGACATTTTCAATACCAGTGTTTCGGCTTACCTAAGCATTTGTTGGTAAGTATAAAACTTCTTTACGGAAAATAATTGTTTGCGTCTAAATGATTTTTAGTTTGTAGGGCTGATTTTTCCATTGCCAGATAACTTATTAGTATTTTGTACCTGGTATTTTGTACTGACCCTTTTTTGTTTTATATGTTTATCAGTGGAAACTTGTAAATGGCCTTCAATTGGATATTGTTTAACAACACTGTTTTTATTAGCTGTAAGTTCCCGAACAGAACAAAATAAAATAAATTGAAATAGAAGAGTAACGCGTCAGGTTCTTTTAAGGTTCTGAATCGAGGGATTGCCCGACTTGTCGGAGTAATAAAATAATAAAAATCTAATTATTCTGAAAAAAAAGACGCCGCCGCGCCGTCGCAATCGTTTCTAAACATTTTCCGAGTCATTTCTTTTAATCGAAATACCGCTGGATGTTCTAAAGATTTTTCAATTTTTACCTTGTTAGATTAATTATGCGAAAATAATACTAGATACTTTGTACGATTTATTTCCGCTTAAAATCCGCAGATATCAGGAAGTGGTTTTCGAATTCACAGTTCACCGGACGTTAAATTGAAACCGCACTGGGGATATAATGTGTGCCATTTCACATTTGTGGCAATATGGCGTCGTAGGTAGGTACTTAGGTATTACAAAAATGGGCTGAATATTTCACTAATGTCAACCCATAACTATATAGTAACAATCAAGGGCCAAGGATTTGGAAGACGCCTATGACTACCTAGCTTACGATTACGTTTAAGTACTATGTGGAACTTACTGATCTAATTACCCCCTTATTCTGCTTATGAAGATACAGAGGTAACATCCATGCATAAATACACGCCTTTTCTCATGGCGGAGGCAGCAACTACAGAGCGCAACCTTGCTACGATCTTTACATACTCCTTTTGCCTCGTTTACGTTCCTACCTATATAATTATGCACTAACCTTTCCTACCTATTTACCTAAGCATTCAATTTGCCTAGCCTTTTTCCAACTGCGGGGTCAGCATCCAGTCTAAACGAATGCAGCTGAATACCAGGATTTTAGGTTTAAAGATGTTTATATTCTCAAAAAAGACACAAAGTCACTTAGGTACATGAGAACAATGCTTTAAAAAAATTAAATTATATAAAGTTCGTCACAGACGTCACGGTAGCAATTATGATACACCCATCCAATGCATCCAATGCTTTTAGGAAGGTAGTTATTTGTGATTTAATATGCAGCTAAGTAGGTAATTGAATTTTGAATGCATTGAATGAGTGCAACCTTCTTTTTTTGCAATATTTTACATGGAGCGATTGCCTATCTGACCTCTACAACTCCTTACAGGGTAACACGATACCCCTTCTCGTAAGACTGATTGTCAGACTTTTGGGCTTCTGACTACACGGGTAGTCAACGAATGTCAAAGATCTACGAATGACAGCCGGGGCCAACGGCTTAACATGCTTTACGAGGCACGGACGGGTTTCGATATGTAATGGATGGTCACCCATCCACAAACCAACCGCGACAAGCGTAGCTCAACCTTCGACCGACCCGTGCGGCCAAGAGCCGAAAGCCCCTCAGTAGGTAAACGAAGCGATATTGAAGTAGGTAGGTAGGTATCATAAAATTGTTTATTCATTTAAATTACGTATAATAGGTATGGAATTTATCCATAAGTAACTAGGTACTTAACCTACTTGGAACATAAAACTCAAGCCACACACAAACCTGACTCAGTAACTTAACCAATAGTTTTCCGTCATTACGAGTCGGTCTATTCTGTAAAAATCTCACCGTGAAAACTTAGGTGAAGTGAGCTTAAAGTGAACTGTCATGCTATCGATTGACACTATTGACAGCTCACTTCACCAATGTTTTCTCGGAGAGATTTTTACAGAATCGCACCGCTGCACTCGTTACTACAACAGACCTAAACTGACGTTTATCAATCATCTAAAATCTGGGTGTCCTCACCACAACTTACCAGGCTGCCAAGACAATGCGTCACTTTACGGGAACTGATGCGGAACACAGTTGCCCTGCTTATGTATTCAACCACGTGGGACTGTAGGTATGTAGTGACCCCATGTAGGTAGGTACATACTTAGTAGCCGATCAGTCTTATTTCGAGATAAAGGCCTCATATGGTTACAATTACAGAATAGATAAAAGAGATTAGAAGAGCCTTGTAGCCACTGAGCGAGGTAGGCGCGCCGCACTTTTAAGCAAAGTCAACCGGATTTACCGGCCAACAATCGCGCTCTTATTGTGACAGCGTACAAAGTTAGTTCGAACCTCTTTTATCTGTTCTGTGGTTACACCATAAAGTACCAGCCGATCGATTGTGTAAAAATCTCACCGTGAAAAGTTAGGTGAAGTGAGCTTTGAGTGAGCTGTCAATAGTGTCAATCCCTAGCATTAGTTGGAATGACAGCTCACTCCACGCTCACTTCACCTAAGTTTTCACGGTGATATGGTTACAGAATCGCACTGCTGTGCTGGTACCAGCAGGCTTTTCTGGAGACTCGCAGAGGTAAGTATGTGATGAGATCTTCTACATATACCCAAGCTATATGTAGAAGATCTCATCTTTGATGGTTAGGCAGAAGTGTAGGTACCCATAGTATGGACACCCACATTTCCCCGTCACGTGATAGGGAGCGAGCCTATCCAGACTCCGGGCTGCTACTGAAAAATTCCTAGTGTAAAACCCCAATAGAACACACGATCAATCGGAATCTGAATCATTTTGAAGCAAATTGCTAATCCATTGCTTCACAAGTTCGAAAAATTTGTCTGCTCAACACGTAAATAACGCAATGAATGATGTTGAACTGTCGAAATGAAACCGATTCCGATTGATCGTTTACGCAATTAGGGTGCTGGTCTGAGAATCGAACCTCATGCTTAGCTTGCTTAATTAATTAATCCTAATTCAAGATCTAAGTGAAACTTGGGAAGTCCCAAATTCAAGTAAGTGCACTAGCTAAAAATCTTGTTAGGCAGAAAACCAGTAGGTATTAGGTACCTACCTACCAGATTTTCGTTTAGAGCTAAAAATACCGTCACATTCGATATCGATTCAATAAATCCATTTTTCCTCCCAGTTCCACTAAAAGCTTACACACAAGTAACTTGGAGATTTTCTCTTTGAGGTATACATTGATTCCGAATACTTTTGATTCCGAAGTGGGAAAGGTTTTTTATTCACATTCAACCTAACCCCGAATACCAATAGGTCAGCTACGACTTCTACGATTCCTAAGAGTTATATAAAAAATGTTTTATTTGAGTACCTACCTACTTACCTTCTGAAATGGTAGATCTAAAGTTGTTATACCTAACAACTTTAGGTAATAGGTACCTAATAGTTGTCGAAAGATAATTGCAACTACAATGTCATCATAGTTACAATTACCTACATTAATTGAATAGCGCCTTAAAAAAAGGTTTAGGAATAAAAACAGCAGCTAGGACATCTACCTACGTATGATATTAAATCCTTTGTTTACAAAAACTAAAGTTAAAAGCTTCGGTTAAAAGGTTTGTAACCTTTTAACTTAGGTAGGTACCTACCTACCTAAGTATCTATCTATTGACGTGTAAAAGTGTTTGTACAAACCTACTTACAAAAATAAAATCATTTATACTTAATTTTATCATTTACCTACTTTGTACCTGTAAACAAAGGATTTGATATTGTACGTAGGTATTGTTTTTATTTTAACCCTTTGCTCATTGAATTGGAAAAGCAGCTTCGCCGACTTCATGGTCAAACTTGTAACATTTAACTTTTTCAAAGCCTCACCGTTCTCCCGATTTGCTTTTTTCCTAAGCAGAAGTTGGCCGAATAAATCATTTATCTACCTTTTTTGCCCTGCAATAAAATACCAGCCTATTTTCCATTTTTCTAGCCACCACCTAGATCCATAGGACGGTAAAAACAAATTCAAGTTGCCGTGTAATGTAGGTAGTTAGAGAAGCCACTGAAACCGAAACAAACTATGGAAACCAATACCTACCTAAAAGCATTTCTTTTTTTCCAAGCAACAAATATGTGAACGGCAGTACCTACAGCCGATCGATAAAAATCTCACCGTGAAAAGTTAGGTGAAGTGAGCTTAGAGTGAGCTGTCAATAGTGTCAATCTCTAGCATTAGTTGGAATGACATCTCACTCCACGCTCACTTCACCTAAGTTTTCACAGTGAGATGGTTACAGCATCGCACTGGTCTGTATTACTCCTTGGGGTCTTGTCTTTGAATTTTAGGGTATAGAACACGCAGGTTTCGTCACTTTCATCAATCCTCATTAGGAAAATACAACGTGGGTTTTGGGTTAGAATATTGAACCTATTAGCAGTCCCATACAGTCCTAGAGCTCCTAGAGCCTAGAGGCCAAGGAACATAATTATTTACTCTAGGGAGCTAGAGGCCGTAACCTATAAGTTACTCTATGCCGTAACCGAAAGGCCTAAAAAGCAGACCGTAAAAAAAAGCTATCGATGTCGTATACTTTAAACAGCGACATCTTTCCGCAACTATGAGCAACTATATGAAACAACGACACAAGTTCTTTCTCTCTGGAAACCTGTTTTGCTATTGGTTGACCAAACAATCTAGCGGTTTGTGCTGCAGTTAAACATATTACTAACACGCCATTGGCCGTAACCAGAAAGTATTACAAAGACCCAATGAATAGCAACAATATTGTAGTAAAATTGCCACGTAAACGAGAACAAGGTGTAACGAAAAACAAATTCTTTGTGATCTGTCAAACAGATGACTGTTCAATCGGTGTATCCGCCTTGAAATAATTATTTTAAAGTGATACAAGTAAGTAGAAGTCTTTGTATAATGTAATAACAGATTGTTTGTAAATGTAATTGTGATATTTGTATAAGTTTCTCTATGAATAAGTCAATATTCTCTGTGAATAATGCTCGAAACACGCTCTACAAATTGACGTCATTGCTTTGATTTCCATCACAAAACCAAAAGATTTAACAATTCACTATTGCTGCAATTTCCTACAATATATTCCTTAAGAAATAGCACACAATACTTTCCGGTGCTGAAGCTAGCACATTACAATGTTTTTTAACTTAAGTCTGTCTAACGAAAACAGGTAGGTATTCTTACGTTGAATTTTGTATTTCCATTGTAATGTTATTGTATTTTAACACAATAGAAAATGATTTAGAATACTATTAGTCCAGTTTTCTTTAAAATCTGCCATAATGCGCCACATGTATACCCCTCGCACATTGAACAATTAGGTTTCAACTATGTTTAATTAGGGGCTATTAGGAATATGTGTCAGCGCCTTGCAGTGTGCGACGCCCTAAATCGTACAAGCCAGTATTAATAATAATGAGAACAGTATTCGCGTGAACATAGATATCATCACATAATACGTGCATACTCCCTACTTTTGTAGATAACAATGATAAGATAGTGTGTTGTCAGTACTTTATGTCTCAATCCATCCTTTTATACCGAGTTGGCTTAATTTAATAATCTTTGAAATTGTTTTAGGTGAGGGGTCCCAAAATGACGACCCAAGTACAAGCTCTGTACGACTTCTCTGGAGAGCCCAATACCACAGAGATGTCAATAGCCTGCGGAGAAGTATTAACATTAATTAATACAGAAATTGGTGAAGGCTGGTGGGAAGGAAAGAAGGCTAATGGAGAGACTGGTTTATTCCCAGCTGCTTATGTTCGTAAACTAGCACCTGAAGAATCAACTCAGACTAAAGTAGCACCTGCAGCGCCCCGGTATGACCAAGCAAATGATGACTGGGGTGACCAACAGTTTAGTGCTGGTGACAGTAACTTTCAAAGAGGTGCTTCACATGAAGAAGGCTGGGATGACGATTGGGATGATGACACATACTCTGAAATAGGACCAGTCCCACAACAAAGTAAACCTCAATATAATCAGCAGCTAACCCCCTTACCAGGGATGCCTATTAGTGACTTCAACCATCAGAATGAAGAAACAGCTTCTAACTATGGATCATCAGTGGGAACTGTTAGAAAGAGTAAGTTTGCACCGTCATCTAAAGTGAGTGGTGAGAGTTACTTACTTGCCACATTAAATGTAGAAGTAGCAGATTCTGAAAAAGTTTACATAGTTCAAGAAGAAGACAGATATGAATGGTGGCCAATAACACAGCCATACAATGTCACTGTGGCCTCTCCAAAGAAAGAATCCAAGTTCAAAGGTATCAAAAGTTTCATTGCTTATCAGTTAACACCATCATTCAACAACATTCAGGTTTCTAGAAGATACAAGCATTTTGATTGGCTGCATGAGAGATTACAAGAAAAGTTTACACTCATTCCAATCCCACCATTGCCAGATAAACAAATCTCTGGCAGGTACGATGAACAACTAATAGAGCGCAGAAGAGTACAGCTTCAAGAATTTGTAGACTGGATGTGCAGACACCCAGTACTATCCAAATCTGAAGTGTGGCAACATTTCCTCACTTGTACGGATGAGAAAAGGTGGAAAGCTGGTAAACGGCAAGCTGAAAGAGATGCCTTATTAGGTCTTAATTATTGCATATCAATAGTAGTACCTGAAAAAGCTTTATTACAGTCTCAAGTGGACCACATAACTGAGCAATGCCATATGTTCATCAACAGCATGGACACTTCTGTCAAGTCTGTCTCTAGCATGTGTGTCGCACACACCAAGAAACTCCAGACCGCGTACAGAGCGGATTGTCAGAAAGTTGGTGAATCATTCTGCAGCCTTGCTGCTTCACTAAGTTTGGATGAAGGATCACTAGCATCCACATCGAAGCTAACAACAGCAGTTAAAATGACTGGCAGCGCATACATTGATATAGGGAGAATGTATGGTGACCAACCAACTTATGATTGGGAGCCTCTAGGTGATAAATTCCATTTATATAAGGGAGTTGTTGGAGGCTTCCCTGATGTACTAGCTACCCACAAGAGTGCAGTGCAGAAGAAACGCGAGTGTGAGAGACTGACAGCTGAAAATAAGATGGAAATAGCACAACTCAATGAAGTACTGCGGAGAACCGATGTTATATCTTATGCACTTCTTGCCGAAATTAATCACTTCAAAGCTGAAAGAACAAAAGACCTGAATGCAACAATGCAAAAATTCTTGAGGCAGCAAGTAACGTTTTACAAAAGAGTAGTGGAAAAGTTAGAAACTACTCTCAAATATTATGACGAATAAGGAAATATTGAGCCAACAATTGGATAATTAACTAATAGCTTTTAACAAGACCCATCACAGAACCCTTCATAGTTTAATAAATTTAGTGTTACATAGTGCCAGGGTACGCTTTACAATTTGACAATGGGCAGGGTTGTGATAACTACTTCTCATTGATAATAATACCAGTTGTCCAGAACATAAGCAAGCTACATCGACATAAATAATGAGTAAAGATTTAGGCGCATTTATTTATCAGTCCTGATAATGATATTTAAAAGTACTAATAACTATAATAATCAAACAAAAACTTGAGTAATCACCTAAAATGTATTTATACATTATTTTATTAGGGAGAGGCCACACTGTGCCTGGTGACACCTCGTCTCTATCAAGCAGAAATAGAACTGGTGAAATACTAATATTGGTACCACAAGGCCAATGTGACTAATATAAACAGTATTATAAGCTGCAATAATGTTTTCAGTAGTTGTCACCAGGCGTTATAGCCACTACTTTACTTTCTACTTGTCTAATCTAAATTATAAAAAACATAACTATTTATTTATGATATGTATTCATGTAATCCCAAGGATTATAAGGCAGTATTGAAATAAGGTTGCATAGAATGAATTTACATTGTGATGAAATAAATTAAGGACTGAATGAACTGTAATAATGATGATCATTGTTACTTAACTTTTACAAACTCAAATTTTCTGTATATATTTTTCGCACTCTTACAAGGTCTTCATAATACAATGTTTTTATTATGTATACATAGTTTTTTTTAATTTTATTAAATGTACTAACTGTGGATCAATTATTTTGAGACGTTTTGTTGTATAATTATTTAGAATTATAAGTGTTGTACTATATTCCACTTTTATAAGCTATTTTAGGCATTTAATTAAATAAACAATGTAATTCGTTTTCATGTCTTTCAATTTATTTCCTTGATGAGTAGATATCGATAAAAATCTCGAATCAAATCTGTAAGTATTTCAAAGTTGTCTTCTGAAGATACTTAATTTTATTCTCTTGATTTAACATTGGTTTCTTTTTATTTCCAGAATTGAAAAAGAACATGAATATTAGAGAAATCAGGTGAAGAAAAATAACGCGTGACCGAGGATAACTGACGATGGCTGAAGAAAAGAAGAAAGATGCGAGTGCACTGCTGGCCAAAAAGAAGAAGGTGAAGCCGCGCAAGTCAAGAGATGCGGACTGCTGTAGCGTCAACTTCTTGAAATGCGTCCTACATATCTTCAACGTGGTGTTTCTAGTGAGTTTTAACTTTCTTGCTTAACACACGGAGCTGAAACATTCGAATTATCCAAAGAAGAAACAGTTCTTCTTTGGATCATTCGAATCTTTCAGCTCCCATACATAGCATAAGATAGCATCAAACCGGTTTTAAAGGGTTGGGCAGAGTTGTTAGCTTTCCATTTGAAATTAAGGTTATTTTACTTACTACATTAGTGTCAGTCTACATCATCTTACTGCTATCTTTTAGTACCAATAGAGTATTGTTCTTAGTTGTAATTTTTTCAAAAGTCATATTAGTATCATTAGTTTTTAGGGCTTAAGCACAATGCACATTGCGTTTGTATTACGCGCCGTCCACCGGCGTATACGCGCTGCAAACTATATAAATAACTCTGGTTATTCCAAGCAGAAAACGTACAGATGACGTGCGTATAAAAAACACCTTGTGTATAGGCTCTAAAGCTTTGGTTTCCTAAGACAACGGTGAACTGCCAAACAATAACAACTGCAGAAATACACAGCGTTTTTTGACACCTTAATTTGACATAGCCTAGCCTTTTCCCAACTATGTTGGGGTCGGCTTCCAGTCTAACCGGATGCAGCTGAATACCAGTACTTGGAGCGACTGCCTATATGACCTCCACAACCCAGTTACTGGGTAATACGATACCCCTTGGTAAGACTGGCTGTCAGAGTTTCAGACTTCTGACGACCCGTAACGACTGACAAGGATCCACGAATGACAGCCGGGACTAATTTCAAATACTGGTGAAAATGACGGAATCGCTTTCCTAGGAAACCCAAGCTTTAGAGTTACAAATTCAAAGGCAAACAAAAGCGAATCTCCAAGAAAGTAATGATGAAATACGCAAGCCCACTTTCCTTTCATTTTCGTTACGCATGTCTTTCGTTTCGCCATGTGGCGATACTGGTCATGGTGCATATAATCGTGCCCCTACGCTCTATTATCCAACACACTGCTGATATTTCCATGTCGTTTCACTGTAAAGAGTAAGAGTACCTACGATACGGGTAATTAGTACTTATCGGTCGGTACCGATATCATGATTGTATTAATGCTATTCTTGAACGCTGTTTTGTTAAGTAGACTAAAAAAGGTACTCGGTTATGCAAAGGCTAAAAAAGATAGGTACTTGATTTTTCTGGTTGCTGGTTTCTGTATTCATTGGTCGATGTGGCTACGTTTGGGGGACACATATGTCCAGCAGTGGACGTCTTTCAGCTAAAATTATGATAATGATGATGATATACATTGGACGTTTGACATTACTATAGATATAGGGAATTGGTGAACGAGCAGTGGTGGACTGGTGGCCAAGTAACGGCCGCGACTTACGAGTCGAGTCGGGTGGTCGTAGGTTCTAACCCAGACAGGCGCTTTACTTGGTGAAAATTATTTCATCACCACTGCTCTCAAAACGGCTGAAACAGGCATGTTCCGGACCCAAAACTTCGAAGCCGCACTGGGTCCGCGTGCTGGGGGTCTACTCCGAAGTAGTATCGGCCGTTTCCTGCTACGAAGTTACTATTTGGTTCGGTCGGTGGCGATCCTACACTCTTTTGAATATTGACTATGGTCCCGACCCAACTGAGCCGAACCGAACTTTTTTCGCATTTTTCAATAATATTCGGTTCGGCCATGTGTCGGTCCGATCCGAACATTCGCACTTTGCACTTCGGAGTAGGCCCCCTGGATTACGGAAAACTCCCTCTCACCGAGAGGAAGCCTGTGTCCCTGCAGTGTGAACACTACAGGCTGATTATGCTTATGCAATAGGGAATTAAGGAACCAGGTAGTTACTTAAACGGATAAACTAGGTATTATGTATATTGTGGCCCTAAAACGTCTCTTGGAAGATTACGTCGTTATGTCAACTACGTCATACATAATCTCCTCACGGTCAAATGACGAACCTATTACTTAGCTTACAAAACATGTTTGTATGCGTATAATAAGACTGAATTTTTTCAGTAAATAGAGCGCGTACAAAACACTTCCTGTAACAGCTCATCATGCGATAAACCTGAGTTTTTTGTAACAGGATGAAATTCTAGCAAATATTTGAGGCAATCCAAGTATGTTTTTATGTATTTTAATTAACGTTATCAAATGAGGGGAAAATTACGTTTTTTTTTTAGTCTATAATGTCCCACTGCTGAGCTAAGGCGTCCCCCAAATCCTTTCAGGCATCCCTTTCTAGAGCCACCTCGGTCCAACCCTGGCGGTACGCGTCTAGGTCTAAAGACGTTTAAATTAAATAAAAAATCTTCTATTTATCGTCACTAGTTGCCATTTACCAAGCCACAACACCTGTCTCTTCAATCTCCATACCGCAGTCATCATCCTTCAGACCCACTTCCAATTTATTTGGGATCAGCACACCATGTCTTCATTTTCCATACATCATTAACTAACGTCATTTTGTTATTCATCATGCTTCAATGTGCATTGTACATGCCTACATTTTGAATAAAACATTATTTATAAAATATGAAACCATTGTGGTATTATAAGTTTTCAATTGTCCAATTTAGGCATTCGTAGATAAATGAATGCATTTCCTTAACCCACTTGGCCTTTAAGTATGCCTCATTATAAATGGTTATTTGACGTAGACTGCCTTTTACCTACACACCATGCTTGGAAACACGCATTAGGCTACCTACTGTAGCCATGTAGTCGTTACATATCAAGCTATACATTTCCAGTTTTAGCTGACCTCGTATTGTATAGGCTTTTCGTACAGTGAGAAGTCAGGTTATACTGGAAATGCTGCTTGATTGTGCGTACTAGATAAAAAGGGGTGCACTAAAAATAGCCTTTCCTAGTGAATATACTTAGGCCCTTTGTACACGGTACGGCGTATAAAACGCGCCGTAGAAAAAATTCGTCTGTCAACAAGCTTTCATAGTGATCCATACAACACTGACGACCGTGCCTGCACACGACGAATAAACCGTAGTTTTTCACGGCAAGAAAAATGTGTGTGAACACACGGCTACACGTCAAGCTATACAAAACCAGTTTGTCTTGGCCTCACTTTGTATGATATTTTCTCACAATGAACGGTCAGCTAATACTGGTTTTGCATAGCTTGATGTGTAGCCGTGTGTACAAAGGGCTTTAAATGTGCGTCATATAAATGCTGTGCAATCAGCCATGCTACGGCAACGGGGTAAAAATATTAGAAAGTCATCACAAGAATAAAATTCAGGTAAACTGCATAGAGAAAAGAAAAAAAGTGCTTACTCAAAAGAATAAATACGCATTCAATTAATGTATCAACTTCAAGTCCTCAACAAGGTGTGACTCAGCCCTAATTCCATGAACAAAGTAAACAAAACTGACATCTAACTAAATTATTTGATAAAATTTATCAGTCATATCACCAGATAAACAACGTTGCATGACTCAGTTCGCAGGCGCCGGCGTACTAGGGGTGGGGGCGTGGACTGTGACGTATCGACATCGATACGTGTCGCTGCTACCGACGCCAACCTACCCGGCTATCGCGTACCTGCTGATAATAGCCGGGGCTATGGGACTTCCCTTGTGCGCGTTAGGCTGCTGCGGGCTGAAGACTGAGAACAGAACCAGCTTGTTATGTGTAAGTATTAATACCAATATTTTGATTTAAAGTGTGTCTACAGGTTCTTGCCCGTTCTTCTCCATAAGAACCTTAGCATTGGTATTGGCAAATAATTTCAACTTACTGACTAACCGCCTCCTTCGACAATTCAAAAGTGCCTGTAAATGGTTTAATTGAAATGAATGCTTTGAGTTATTATCATAGACAAGTATCTTAAGGCCTCTTTAAAGGGCAGACACATAACATGATCAGAATATTTAATAACTATACTGGATTATTTTTTAAGAAATGTCCTCTTGGAGAAACAGATAACAGATTAGATTTTTCCTAAAACTTGGCACGCACGCACGAGAGAATTGTGTATAGCTCAACTTCTAAAATCCTATATGTAATCATGTACTCATGAATACGTTGGAGATATTATCTTCAAATACTGTCAATATTAGAGGAAAATATGCAATCGAGGTACCAAATATTGGTTAATATTGTAGGATTTTCCTCTCCTGTGACCTTGGTTTAACTGCCCGCCACACAAGCTTACCATGAATGTCATCAAATAATTGGAAAATTGGTAATATGTAGTATACACCAAGTAGTAACCTTGATCTAAAAACTTTTTTTTTTTAATTCGCTATATTTCTCAATTTCCAGTACACATACTTCCTGCTGATAACGTTCATCCTGGAGGTTGGAGCTGGCGGGCTGGCGTACTACTACGAAGTGGCCGTAGAGGATGAGCTTAGAGCTGAGCTCAACAATACGTTCCTGTCTAACTACGCACTCGACACCACTGTCACTAACGCTGTGGACCGCATGCAGACCGAGGTTGGTGCTGGTAGCACAGATTTTAATCACGAAGATTGTCGATGCGCATAACTTAAATAGTACAGTATGTAGAACGTTCAAAATCTAGTCGCAATCTCATCTCGGCGACAATCAATGTCATTTCAACATCAAACCGAAATACAAGTGGTGGCCAAGTGGTAATAAATAATGGTAAATGGCCGCGACTTACGAGTTGTAGGTCGTAGGTTCGAACCAGACGGGAGCTTTTTTGGAACGAAGTTCCTTATCGCGCGTTGCGAAAGGGGGCTAGACGGAAAAAATTAAGACCAAAAGTTGGAACGACACTTTTTGCTATAGTTGTAAGCCGTGCGGCGTGCGCGTGTTTCTCTGTCTGTCTCTCTCTCTCTCTCTTTGAACTTCGTTCCATCCGGGTGTCCCTTGACACCTCTCAAGTTTTTATTAGCCGTGTGTCCCACTGCTGGGCAAAGGAGTCCAGCTTTACTTTGTGTAAATTATTTCGTCACCACTGCTCTCAAAACGGTGAAGGAAAACATCGTGAAGAAACCGGCATGTCGAAGAGCCGAAAAGTTTGAAGACATGTGACATCTACCAATCCGCACTGGGCCTGCATGGTGGATTACGGCACTCCCTCTCACCGAGAGGAGAGATCTGTGTCCCACAAGTGGGAACATTATAGGCTGATTATGCTTGCTGCTTATCCATTTTCTAATATATTTACCCAAGTTTGCCCTGGGTACCCAAGTTTCTAAAAGTTCTAGGCTTTTGTTTTTCACTCTTAAGGCTACTCTTGCTGATAGACTTGAGCATTCACTTGTAACAGAACATCGAGCATTCGCCGTTTTTATATTTGTCAAACTGAACAACGAGCCGAGCCAAGCATAGAGCCAAACATTGGTATGAACATTTTACCGCCAGTCTCTTGGGTACATTACCAGTCGGCAGTGATTATGACTATATTTTAGTTTGTGAATAGTTTTAGTTAAGTTAGGATACAATTTTGTTATTTTTGGGTACCCTCTTAAGCCCACCTAAATCTAGAACATTCTTCAGATCAAAAGAATATTCTTAAAAAATAAATTATGAAGCTAATTAGCACTTATAGTAATCACATAATATTTTACTTCTTGAGTGACTATGACGATTTTATATGTATTTGGTCATGTAAACATATTGTCACGCGCTGAGAGTGTATGATCAATTCTTGGCTAGCCGCCCAAGATTGTAAGAAAGATCCTCAAGAATCTTGCAGCTACTACACAATGTTGAATGGTTTTATCTAAAACTAGCTTATGACCGCGGCTTCACTCGTGTGCATGTCGGAAAACATCACACGTGAACGTACCGGGATTACAAGTATCCTATATGTTAATCCAGGTCTACTATCTGTGTGCCAAATTTGTCCAAATCTGTTCAGCCGTTTTTTGCGTGATTGAGTAACAAACATACAAACTTTCACATTTACCTATAATATTTTTATAACACAATAAATAAAGAATAAAAACAAGTTTTAGTGAGGCAGTAGACAGAAAACATTCCTGCAAGTTATTATCTATAAGCTGATGGTCATGGCGGTATACTTTAGTTCTAATGAACTAAATAATCAATTTGATGCAGAGTTCTACTCGCAACTGCGGATACGCGTTACTTAGCACGTGCTTCATGAAGGCCCGTCATTCATCTATCAAAAGGGTAAAGGAAGGATAAATTGATTTATCGAAAAGTCACGGTAAAAAAATATTGTTCAAAATATCTAAATTCTAAATATCGAAATTGTATGCGTTTTAAAGTCTATGTTAGACAGAGGTGGTACTGCTGCGATCTGACGTCACAAAACAGAAAACGCCACCTTTGCGCCATTCAGTACGATGATCGCTTCTCCATTTTTCCACCGATTGAATTTATTTTATCACAAATGCTTCAAGTCTTTTAAATAACTATTAATTCATACATTGTTTCATCATCTTCCTGCCCTTATCCCATGTGACTTGGGGTCGGCGTAATTCATACATTATTTATAGTCTTCAAATACCCTATTGTTCTTTATTGATCTGTATAATTGTCATAAATCTCCCACAGTTCAAATGCTGCGGCGCGGTGAAGTACTCGGACTGGCGCTACAGTCCGTGGCACGAGCACGACCCGCGGCTTCTCGTGCCCGACTCGTGTTGCAAGACAGTCACCAACAGATGTGGCGCGAGAGACCATCCCTCCAACATTTATTATGATGTGAGTATCATTTTGTCATTGTTGAAACCTGTGAAACTATAGGAGTTGATATTTTCTTTAATATTTTTCGGTGTCTTTCACCGATGGAATCTTTCATATGGCATAAAATGCTACGCTAAGGTCATCAGTCATCACTTCCTTGCTTATCTACATATCTTCTTCTTCCATACTTCTCTATTAGTCGTCATCTCAGTAGTCACACCCTTTCCAGCCAGTTATTATATTATATTCAGTTATTTCCAGCCGATCGATTCTGTACAAATCTCACCGTGAAAAGTTAGGTGAAGTGAGCTTAAAGTGAGCTGTCAATAGTGTCAATCCCTAGCATTAGTTGAAATGACTGCTCACTCCACGCTCACTTCACCTAAGTTTTCACGGTGAGATTGTTACAGAATCGCACTGCAGGCAGCCATATACAGGGTGGCAGGGACATCGACGCGCAACCTGTTACCATGGATTCAGTACATGATTCTAAACACCCTCACGTTGATAGATTTCGTCGGTTATTAAAAAAAAAACTTAACTGTTCCATACTCACCGCGTAGGTATTGCATTTTCCTATGAAACAGCAGAGTTTTTTTGTTAACCGACCGAAAATTTCTACACTAGGAGGTCTAAAATTATGTGCTTAATTCATGGTTACAGGTTGCGCGTCGATGTCTGTATTTCACAAAGTCCATTCTACGTTTTTATGGTCTCCCCTACACTTATACTACTTCTCCATTCATTTTCATCGTTACGCTAAGGTTTAGATATAATGAAAACACTTATTTTTGTTTTTGCTCTTCGCCAGTCAAATAGTCTCAGGTATGCTGGAAGAGATTTCTTATGAAATAAGCATCACCTCTGTACCTATATTTTCTATTCTACTTTTTCTGGTCTGTTTATATTATGTGTAAAAAATATATGTGCATAAATGGTAAAAAAAAAGAATAAAATTCATCTGATATAGCTTCTAAAATGTTTTGTAACAGTATTCCTTAAACTTTGTCGCTGTCATTTCTTTGTTTAAAAAACCTTGGTTATTATAAATAAACGTAAAATGTATCAATGATATTACGGATTTAGATATAGTCCGGTCAAATTAGACCAAAAAACAGGGGTGAGGTTACAATAATTCACACTCGGCTGAAAATTGGTAGGATCGTTCAAAACACTATTATAAATGAAATTGGAAAAGTCGTCATTGATCCGACACCTGGAAAAAAATTTACTCGGGGTCAAAGGTCACAAAAACGGGTTTTCCGCGATTTTCAGCAAAACGGTAAGTTTTATCATAAAATTAGCCCAGACAAAAATTGTAGATCAGATAAATTCGTTCAAAGTGAACTGACAGTCATCGCTATTTTCGATGTAAGTGAATATTTCCTCCATTGCCAGATTCGTAGATTCATCTTGAGGTCGACTGACCTCAAGAAAAGAAGCCCCCAGGAGCCCCAGAACCCCAGGTCAGGTCAGGTCTTGAGGTCCTGATGAAGCAGTCATGATGATACTTAGCCTCAGCAGCAACTAAATCGTATTCGTATTCTACTCGAACAAGAACAGCTTTAGCCATAGCCTCAGAACGAGCCTGAGCTGTTTCCAGAACCAAATCATTGAATGTAGTAAGTAGTACTTGTTGAATTTTACGGCGAGAATCCAAGGACTTTCTTTTTTCACGCTCTTCATTCATCAGCTTCATTCGCTCTTCATTGAGCACGTGTAAGTGAATCAGCTTTTTGTTTTAAAAAACAATGCTTATTTTGCGGCCACGAATTGAATGAAGACCGCCTTTGACCCCGAGTAAATTCTTTTCCAGGTGTCGGATCGATGAGGACTTTTCACATGTCATTTATAATAGTGTTTTGAACAATCCTACCAATTTTCAGCCGAGTGTAAATTATTGTAACCTTGGATGTCTAAATTGACCGGACTAATAACTCGAGACTCGTATCTCAATATCAATCATTTGTTTATTATATCAAACACGACTAAACAGTTTCTTCTCGAATTCCAGGGCTGCATACGACAGTTCACGAACCACATACGGGACCATCTCATCATCTTAGCAGCAGTCGGGGTCGGGATGGCGGTCATCCCTATATTCGGGTTCCTGTTCTCGTGCGTGCTGTACGTGAAGATAAAGCACGTGATAGACTGACGGCGGGCCGCGCCGGCCAACGCTAAGAACCGCAAAGTGTTCGACAAGTCGGCGCGCGGCGGGACGGCCCGGGCCCCGCGCGCGCGCCCGGCCACGCGGGGCCCGGGCCCCTGTCCCGTGCATCCTTCACAGGCCAAGCGGGCCCCCATCTCCACCATCAGCGATAACGTCAGCATATAAACTCGTTGTACCGAACCTTTGTGAGCGAATTGTGACGAATGTAATCTCGATGTAGACTTAGATCATGTGTTCATCGGACGTTAATCGATTATTATACAGAGTTAATGTTCGTGTCTAATTATAGTGAAGTAGAAACTGTGACCGAATTTATATCAGAGTGTATCCGAGCCGGAGCTCGATAGTGACTAATATTGTAAGATGGTGCTATACTATTTTGTTATAGAATCGCGGGTAGCTAGCGCATCAAAATGGGAGGGAGTATCTTATTGTTTAATTAATGAGCCATTTGGAATTGCAAGTATATTTGTAGTTATTGTGTAATTAAATGTAACTCTACCAAATATTGAAACATTAAAAAATCACAAACGATTATCTTAAAATGATCACTGAGTCTCAGCACAAAGCAAGCGCAACTAAATGTCAAAGAAATCTTTCACGTAATCTCATTATTGATACACCTTCATAATTTATAACCTTCACTCATTTATAATTGCTTACAATACTATTATTTCTGAGAGCAAACACAATGTAATTGTTACTGGGATGATGACGGAATAATTTGCCATTCTAAGCACACGATGTCGGCAGTACGGTGTGCATCGAGGCAGCTAATTTATGAATTCCTTCGGTAAACAAGATGAAAACATATAGTTTATGTGTTTTTATGTATAGATCGACCCCTGCGAGTGGCATACTGATCGTATCGTTGGCGTTCCATTCTGCAATTATTATACAAACAGTTTAAACCTAGTCATTAAATTACGAAGAATTACAACGCAAAACAAGATGGAAATCCATGACTTGGGTGCTTAACTAGTCCTGTTGTTGATTTTTTAATTCATCAATTATGTACCGACTTCAAACCTAAGATTATAGTCTAATGTTGTATGTAGATCAGAGAACCGTGTTTAATCAATTACACTTAAAAAATATGTGCCTTATTACTTTTAAGATTGTATATAAAAATAATGTAATGAATGTAATTTAAACAACAGTTAAACTATACTTAATTAAATTATTCGTTCATATTTTAATAATGAGTTGTAAAAGGTTATGTCCAAAGTTTTAATTGATAATCAAAATTTTGGCTGGTGGGCCACTTATCAATTTTATTATAGTGCTGGCTGGCAACTGTTCGTGGTGTAGTAATACAAAGCAAAGCACTGACTCTTTATAAGAGTGCATCGGATACACTAGGGGACATTTTGTCCCGCAACATGACGCGTAACACTCAATCTACGTGTCGCTGCAACAGTGTCCCGCAACAAGTTCCGCTACATTTTACGTGACGCGGGAATAACCGTGCACGGACTGTAACTGTCGGAATAGTCGAGGTCAAAACAAGTGACAGACGAAGGGAGAAACAAGACACACACACAGTGCTTCCAGGATTAATTGGCGCTCGAATAATGACATTAACAGCTGTCAACGTTGATAATATTTGAGAAATGTGTTGAAAAAGCAATAAGGCACTGTTATTCCTTATTTTGGCTATGCGCCCAAAGATCCTTGTACAGATAGCTGTACAAGGAGGAAGGAAGGAAGATGTAAGTATGTACTGACGAAGTACGAATTTTCCATTCGTTCAGTGCGGTTTCTTGATAAAAAGGTAGACGCCCAATGCGCTAATTAATCATAATTGTGTAGTGTACCACCAGCCATTTATTTCCGCCATGCTGGCGTTTATATTGTACAGAAATGTTTAAAGCCAAATGTTATGATAAGTCATTGTTTTGTACGGGTACTTAATTGCTGTTACTATCTATTTCTAATGTTTTCAATTAATTTTTACTAACATTTACACGTTATCATACTTTCTAATGTTCTATTAAATTAAACATCATTACTTATGTGCGTTTACTGTACTTGATAAAATCTCGAAAAAGAAGAAAAAGAGTCTTTATTTCATAATAACATTTCTTTAAAAGATGTACCTAAATTATTTCATTTCTTTTATTGTGCAATCTCTTGGAAAGGAATGCTGTGGTTACAATTTTAGGTAGGTATATTCAACTAAATATATATCCTACCAACGCCCAGTGTCTTCAGCCAGTTTAATTTTGCTACATCGTTCATTTTCGTAGCAGAAACCGGATTTAACCCGGGTAAAACCGAGTCAAGGTAAATCCTACGTAAAATGAAACCACAATGCAAGACAAGAGATTTTATTAATTGCGGTAAACATCCCCTGTTATCTTTGTCTTCACGTTTTAAAATTCTTGTTAAATAATACAGTTCAACTAAAACTGCACTGCACTTGTTTTATTTTCTTTTTTATCAACCTTTATTACAAAAAGCAGTTCTTTTTATTAATGCTTTTAAATATGACTAGCAGCAGGTACTTAAATGATTTGTTTGGAACTAAAGAACTAATCAATGTTTTGTAACTCTTTTTTTTTAAATATAGCAATCTGTTTTTTGAGTGTCAGTCATAAATTGGCTGTATATCTTCGAACGACAAAATGCAAATTAACCACTTATTATAACTGCGAACACTTGCTTTTATTGATTTGTAAATAATAAGTAAAAAACCAGTCGAATGTTTATTTAACATAACTCTTGATAATTAATTCATAAATGTTCTACGTAACGCACACATTAAACAGAATTTGAATTAATGTTAATAGAATATTCAAATGTTCTCAATAAAACTTGATCTTCATCTTTTTGCTATTGAAAATCCCCGAATTCGCTTAATTAACTTTAAATGGCCATCATAATTTGATGTCTGAAACCTACTCCATTAGTTTAAATGATTAAGTAATTACACTATACTGATATGCAACGAAATGCAGTCATAATCATTCCGAATTCCCTTCAGCTGAGCGCATTACCATTTGTAAAATGTTAGTTCGTGTCACACTGTTATGTACAGTTACTACGTGTGCTTTATCCGATAAATTGATCAATCCAGACCTCGGTTCCATAGACGATGTACTAGATATCATACACAAGACGTCTACCAAACCACCTGACCACAGGATCCAAGTCGTACCACATGCGAAATGGCCGACAGAACAAGCAGGTTCCGGGCCGGGCCGGCCCCTCGTGCATCCATCAAACAATTTTGGCATCTTCAACCAAGATACAAGCTCCCTGTTTAAGAAGATTATGAAGGACATGAACAAGTTCATCAAATCAAGTTTATTTCCATCAAGCATTGGCTTAAATATAAAAGAACGAAATCATTTTCCGACGCCGAGCCCAAATGAAGTGATCTCGCGTCCGTTTCAACCTCTCGGAGTGACCAAGCAGCGACCTCACATACAAAATCAAGGTGAACCGTCTGTCCACGGTGGAACGATTTTATCGGATAAGCCTGCGAATAACAAACCTATTTATGACCAAGGTATCGCGTCAATACTTAATGGAAATACTAAACGACCCAAAGCCAAACAGGGTATTAATAAAAATAATATCGACTACGACTACGAATTTGATACCCGAAAAGATTCTTTAAAGTAACCATATCAATGCTAATTGAATTTAAAAAAGTATTCTCACCTCACGGATATCTACAATATTAGCAACGTTTGACTGAAAGCCGACACAAATAATCTAAAAAAAAAACTTCAAGGACCTTATAAATAAAGTATATGAATAAAAGTAAAAGTTTTACCTTCAGTTTAAATTATAAATATTGGCCAGACTAAAATAAATACCCACCCTACCGTCACAACTAAGTAAATCACATACCTACCGTTGTGTAGTGGAAACAAACCATTAGAGGAGGGTGTCTAGTTTTTGAATAACTTTATAATTTTTCAAATAAACTTGTCAGTCAAAACAGGTTTATAAGAGAATAGCAATCTTATTGTGAAGATGACGCCTTAGTTGTGCACACGTAAACGAACATCGCACTTCGTCAGACAAGGACGAGCGCATCTCTTCTCCATAATAGTCATTTATTAACTTAGTTTAAAATGAAGTCCTTATTCTTAGTGCTTGTTATAATAGTTGTGAGTTGTCAGTGTAACGCTGGTTTATTAGATGGATTCTTGGGTGGAGCAATAGACATACATTCCCAAGTGCATGGTGCGGCCCATAATGTCGCTGATGCGGTTTTCGGAGGCGTGAATAAAGTTCTGAGCGGTCATCGACCAGGATACAAGCCAGGAAAACCGCCGGGTGAGACTATTGTCATAGAAGTCGTTGAGAAAGATGATGAACCACCACGAGAAGGAGGCGGGGGAGGCTACGGACCACCAAACCAAAACCATAATTACGGACACCACGGTAACAAAAACCCGAACATTTATAACCAAAACGGCAACGGTAACTTGAATCCCCATAATCAATATGGTAACCCTAACAACCAGTACGGGAACCCTAACCAGTATGGAAATGGAAACCCCAACAATAATCTATACAATAAGCCGAACAACCAGTATGGTAATCCGATCAGACCATATGGAAACCCAAACAATCAAGGGAATCCCAATTACCAATATGGAAACAACCAGAATGGGAATTACAATAATGAAAACGGAAGACCCAACCAGAACGGTAATTACAACAACCAAAATGGAAGACCTAACCAAAACGGTAATTACAACAACCAAAATGGAAGACCCAACAACGAAAACGGAGATTACAACAACCAAAATGGAAATCCCAACAACCAATATGGAAACCCCAACAACCAATATGGAAACCACAACAACCAGAATGGAAATCCCAACAACCAGGACCCCAATCCCAACAACCAGAACGACAATTTCGAAGACATATTCGGAAAACCTACCCCAAATAACGAAAACGCCAATGCCAACAACCCATTCAACAAACCTATTCCAAATAACAACGACTATAATAATCAGCCTTCTGAGAAACCGAACCAAGGTGGATATCCAGATCAAACAAGTGAACATGTCACCAAGCCCATAGTAGTGAACCCAACAATAAGCAGCGTCACTAAACCTAATTACGGATACAAGCCGGAAGACGCAACCACGAAAAAATATATAAAACCTGAAGATGAGTATCCTCTATTCGTACCACTTGGACCCAACGATTATATTTACGGCGGTGACAAAATTGAGGCCAATGCCCCCAAAAGAGAGACAGATAACAGTAAACCAACCGACGAAGACGAGGACTTGCCACTAGACATAAGGATACAAAATCAATAAATGTAAAAACACCAGCTGTGAGTAATGTAACCATGATAATAAAAATATAATCCAGATTGATACATTCATATTGTTTTATTCACTTCGTCAATACCCGTCCATCTACAAATACAATTGTCTGTTTTTTTTTTGCCCAATTCTTACCGAAATAACTTGTCTGTCTGAGTCTGACCAAAACAGGAAAATTTCCTATATTTTATACTTCATTCGTATTCTTTGAGGATGTTGAGGCACTAAGATGTCTCAAGTTGTTCTTATTACTTACCTATCGTTAATTTATAAAACTACTTCCATATTACTAATAAATTTTTTACTACACCATAACAGGTAGTAGGTACCTTCAAAGTATACCTGTTATGAAGGCAATCACTATAAATAATCTCGTCTATAAATAAATCTATGATTATCCTTTAAGGAGAATACCTACGGAATGTTGGTTAAATATTTATTCAAACATACGGTAAGTCTCTTTATGATAATTTCATTGGGTTTTCTTATTTTTCCAGAGCATCGCATAGCTCATCATCTACCTGCCTGGAGGTGACCTTACTTAGCAGAATGAGTAGAATGACTCCTTAATAATATGTCTTGGATAGTTTGTACACTGTGTGTGTACAGACGCCAGCAGGTGAAGCTATCCGAAACTGTCAAATTTTCCCAATCAATCAACCTTGAACCTTAATGCTTTAGCGATAAAGTTGAAAATCTATTAAAGAAATTTGGCAGATTGTAGTAGCTTGATGTGCTGGCGCTGTACCTAAACTGATAAACCGTTCCATAATCATTGGTACTTACTTAATTTTTTTTTTTGTCTAAGGATGGAATTAGATAGGAAAACTTTATTAATAAGTAGGTATAGACACCTGCAGTTAGTAAAGTTTGTGGAAACCGGTAATTTAATGCCATTTTTTCCTTATTTTTATACCTACATATGCCATTGAGGAAATAATACCTGCATATTTATAAGACACATTTAAATGTTACCTATTACTACGTATGAATTGTAGGTACCTAATTTATTATGCATCACAACATTCCCGTAGGTAAATGAGCCAGCTAACCGCTATTGTGATGATTTACCATTTTATGTTCACGACACCGTAATTAACTTTGTGCCTTGGCCTTAAGTGCAAAAAGCGTGAAGTCCAATGAACAACAAACAGATACCTTATTACGCGTCCAGCTGTTTCTCAACTAACACATTATTAACGTATAGTTAAAAAGGTTAATTCCGCTGTATTAAAAAATCCCTTCATAGTGAAATTACCCTGTCATGAGTGAATTACTCATTTTAGCGTTATTAATAGTAGAAAAAATCCATAGTCAAGAAGCAGTCGTGTCACAAGTTAACAATAACCTACGACCTCTGCGCGCGCCTGCGTTTGATCGTAGACCGGTTCCATATCAGGAATATTTGGGGCTTCGATCGTCGCGACCTCCTCCGCGACTGTACACAAATCCGCCCCAACCAGCTGATCGTGACCTGCCGCAAAAAGTGAACCTACCGTTGACCGTGAGAGAGAACCAACCGGAACGGAAACTATTTGTATCTTCCAAGATTCCAGACAAGATGAATCGACCTTTGTACGATAATAATCCAGTGAATAACACCGAATACTATAGCAACGATGTGTACGAAGACATTCGTTTTTATAATAACAGAACCCCAGGATACGTCATAAAACCAACTATAGGGCAGAATACCGTAAATACGAAAAGTGTAAATGTGACAACAGTGAAACCAGCTTTCGTGAATACAAACATTCCGAATAATAGGAGCGTTCCAGCAATCAGTTTAGATGAACGATCATCCTTTAACGGCGACCCGTGTCCTGTAGGGTTCGCCAAGGTAAACGGACAGTGCGTCAAGGCAGACCGGTGACCTGAGAGCAGCTCACGTAATGAACAATTAGAAATTGTTAAAGATGTATCAAGTGACTCTGAAAAACACTTCATCCCTTTCAGTGAACAAACGGTGGTTAATTTCAGACGAATGCGTGCAAAAGTGGAGGCTAATTAAAATGATGTGAAAGAATCTACCTACTTCAAAAAGTTGGTATACCTACCTACATATATAGGTGGGTTGTGAAGCTATAAATAGATAAAATGGTAAATTATTTATTCTAGAAAAAAAAAGTGATTTATTTTAATGCTGTATGTGTCATATTATTATTGAAATAAAGTTCGTTTGTAAATTATACAGGTTAGGCGCATGAAGACATTGTTTTTCTTTATAAAATTAAGTTAAAAACTTTCATCGGTGATTCTATTAGTACAGACCAAAGAATTAATCGGAAATACCCGAAGTAGGTAGTCATTTTGTGTAGGTATCGTACATTAACTTTCTAATTTAATGAAAAACCCGACACGTCAAATTGATTATGACGCCGCAGAAACCAGCGTGACGATGCGGCATGCTATTAGGAACTTAGGAAGTACAAATTGATGAGTAGGTAAGTAGGTAGGTACAGACGGCAACACATCAAGCTACACATTTCCAGTTTTAGCTGACAACGAAGTGATCCTATAAGGGTTCCGTTTTTAGAACGGAGTACGGAACTCTAAAAATACGGAAGTTAGTAATAAATAAGTCTTTTAAAAATACCTTTAGCTATAACCATGAATCATTAATTAATTAAAGTTGTTTATTAATTGTAAATCATGATCTTAATCATCATTCTAGCCGAACGTGGACTGCTTGGCATAGGCCACCCAGTCCAGTATCAGAAGCCTTTCCAGACCATGCGCTTATAAAGGTGAACGCATGATAGAAAAAGCTGAGGGCACGCTCCTGGCATATTGTAAACTAGCTTCTGCCCGCGGCTTCGCCCGCGTGGATGTTTTCAGTACTGAATTGATGCCGACTCTTGACCAATAGATGGCGCTGTATGTCCGGTCCGGAATAAATTTTATTTTTTATTTTATTTTATTTTTTGTAATAAAAACTATCCTATGTCCATTCTCAAGTTCCAAACTATGTCTGTACCAAATTTCACACAAATCGGTTCAGTAGTTTAGGCGTGAAGCAAAGACAGACAGACAGAGTTACTTTCGCATTTATAATATTAGTTTGGATTTGTAATTAGCCGCTCGGTGTTGAATTCCTCCAGTATAGAATCATTCGTTCTCATGGCGGTCCATGGTATACGAAGAAGCCTCCGCCAACACCACATCTCGAAAGCATCGATCTTACTACTTTCGCGGCACGGATCAGTCGTATTTTGGTATTCCAACGGATGCCGCGGTTCCTCCATATTTTCGCTAAACTGGTCATTGCACTTCGGCCAACGGCGTCTTTCTTCAAGATAGCTGCCCTTATTCTTGATCAAGGACCCAAGATACACGAACTGCTGACTTTCTCATAGCCGTCGAGTAGATTTGAGCAGTTCGGAACATGATGCGGTCACGGTCTACCGTCATTACTTTTGTCTTAGCATGGTTGATTAATGTAACTTTCGCGCTCTCTGCTACTGCGCAGTCAAACGCCTAAGCATAATCTATTAAGTACAAGACCAGTGGATTGGTAAATTCACGACATTTCTCAATGAGAATGCGGACATTCAAGATTTGCTCTTCTTCAACATATGATCCGGCTCGAAGGACCATATGTTGAGTATCAAGCTCCAGGTGTGCTGCTGGTGGTCTTGACTTGGTAATGAAACTACTACGATATTACAATGACTGTATTTTTGGATGCTGATTACAAAATAATAATGGAGACGACCGATTGTGTGCGCACGCTCAAGGTGTCGGCGAATGAGTGGCAGGAGTGGGGAAGCTCGCGATCGCGGTGTGGTATGTGGCCCGATGTGACGTCAGGAACATATTCCCCGCGTTGAAGAGAAGTCTTCAAGATGATGTTGAAGAGACGGGAAGTGGGCATACGTTGTTGTAGGCACGTGTTATGATGCCCTTCTTCTGCAGTTCCTTATCGCGCGTTGCGAAAGGAGGCTAGACGGAAAAAATTAAGACCAAAAGTTGGAACGACACTTTTTGCTATAGTTGTAAGCCGTGCGGCGTGCGCGTGTTTCTCTGTCTCTCTCTCTCTCTGTCTCTTTAAACTTCGTTCCATCCGGGTGTCCCTTGTTTTAAATTGGCAACACCTTTGTTTACATTTTTGATCTCGAATTCAATGTGAACACGCAAACATTAACTAACATATTATTAGACTTCGTTCTCTTAGAAGCAGCACCTATACGAATTTCTCCCATAAAAGTCTTTTAATACATGGGTCTCGTCGTTTTTGCAGGCAACAGCTGCGCAACGGGGCATAATTTATGCGAAAAAGAACAACAGGCTGTCAAATTCACTTGGGCTTGGATCACTTGGACTAAAGTCATGAAAAAATAAAAGGCCCGTTTTGACATTTGAGAATGCGTTCTAGACACCTGTCATTTTCATACAAACGAATACGTATTTTGCGAATTTGATCTTTATTAACTAGAGCTGTCAATGCAAAACGGGCCTTTTATTTTTTGACAACTTTAGTGATAGTAGCGACTTCTGAGTGAGCAAGTGGCGGTTTTTATCCCCATTCGATTAACAAGTTGATTGATAGAGATTTTTATAGATGGCGCGCTTTAACAAGGTTGAGGAGCAAGTCTCATTTTATATATTTAGACATATAGGGAGCAAGTGAGTAGGCTCTTTTAGTGTGTTATCTACTTCGCTAAATTGCCAATTCACGAAAATTCCCTAAATATGAGTAAAAACTGTTTAAAAGTATTATTAATAATATTTATAAGAACCTAGCTCTGCAAAAGTCAAAGACATTAAAATTCATTAAATTATTTACTTTGGCAAAAGTATATTGCAGCGCTCTCTTTTGTCCTTACTTAGTCTTGGCAACAATCTATTAGCTGGCAGGTGTCTGTCCCACCCGGATTTTTATAAATATCTCAGAGAAACTTATAAACATTATCATTGATGAAGATAACAGAAAAATGAAAAAGGGATCAAAAACTAAGTAAGAGGAAACAACTGCTGCTGACAACCCTACTTAATATGTTTCTCTTTCTACAAAATATGGTAACACTAGAAACTATTGTCAGTCAGTGTCATTTCAATAGAACGTGGAGTAGCCGGCATTACTCTTTTTGTAAAAGATTTACTATTTTTTCGGAAATCTATTTTTGACAATTTACCCTTTACCACGCTAAGTTTACTAAGAGAGATAAGATATAAATCCAGTTATAATCAGTTTACTGTTCAGAACAAGTTTTCAGTTAAAACAAACACCACGTGTGCGATTTTGTTCACCACATACTTAGGATCCTATAACAAGCTTCAGGTTTCTTCTTATGGGATCGACATACATACAGTGTATATAGTCGTGGTTACTGTACAGTACAGACGCTACAGATAGCATCCTAACGTCCACGTGCCACTAAAATGTCTGCCAAGGCCGAAGTAGATCTTCGCGATGGACTCTCTGCAGCACAGATCTTCGAAAACCGTGAAGGGCTGACCTACAATGATTTCCTGTTGCTACCTGGGTACATAGACTTCACCGCTGAGGAAGTCGACCTAACGTCGCCTCTTACTAAAAAAATTAACCTGAAATCGCCGCTTGTATCCGCTCCTATGGACACCGTAACCGAAGCCGACATGGCGATAGCGATGGCACTCTGTGGTGGCATCGGCATCATCCACCACAACTGTACACCGGAGTACCAGGCCAATGAAGTTCACAAAGTGAAGAAGTATAAACATGGGTTCATCAGGGATCCTGTCTGCATGGGCCCCGACAATATTGTAGCTGATGTTATTGAAGCAAAGAAAAAAAATGGTTTTACTGGATATCCCATCACAGAAAATGGCAAGCTGGGAGGGCGCCTGATTGGTATAGTCACTTCTAGAGATATTGACTTCAGGGAAGGAGATCCTCAACTGAGTCTTAAGGAAGTAATGACACCCATTCATGATATGATAACTGCTCAATCTGGTGTCACTTTACAAGATGCCAATTACATTCTTGAAAAGAGCAAGAAAGGTAAATTGCCTATTATTAACGGAGATGGTGAGTTGGTTGCTCTTATTGCAAGAACTGACTTAAAGAAGGCTCGAAGCTACCCTAATGCATCAAAAGATTCCAACAAGCAGCTCTTGGTTGGTGCTGCGATTGGAACTCGCGTGACAGACAGAGAACGCCTCAAGTTGCTAGTCAATAATGGAGTGGATGTGATTATTCTTGATTCATCTCAAGGAAATTCAGTATATCAGATTGAAATGATAAAATTTATAAAGAAGACCTACCCTGACATCCAAGTGATTGGAGGTAATGTTGTGACAAGAATACAAGCTAAGAATCTTATTGATGCTGGGGCTGATGCTTTGAGAGTCGGCATGGGCAGTGGCTCTATCTGCATAACCCAAGAAGTAATGGCCTGCGGCTGTCCTCAAGCCACTGCAGTGTATCAAGTGTCATCCTATGCTCGTCAGTTCAATGTGCCAGTTATTGCAGATGGTGGAATACAATCTGTGGGTCATATTGTCAAGTCATTAGCATTGGGAGCCACAACTGTCATGATGGGTTCTCTACTAGCTGGAACATCAGAAGCACCTGGAGAATACTTCTTTTCTGATGGAGTCAGGTTGAAGAAGTACAGAGGAATGGGTAGTTTAGAAGCTATGGAGAACAAGGATGGAAAAGGAGCAGCAATGAGCAGATACTTCCACAAGGAGTCTGATAAGCACCGAGTCGCACAGGGAGTGAGTGGAAGCATTGTGGACAAGGGCTCAGTCTTGCGGTTCCTGCCATACCTACAGGCAGGCATGCAACACAGCTGCCAAGACATTGGGGCTCGATCAGTTGGCATCTTACGTGAAATGAGCTACTCTGGAGATCTGAGATTCATGAAGAGGACTTACTCTGCTCAATTGGAAGGCAATGTGCACAGCTTGTTCTCTTATGAGAAACGATTATTTTAAAAAAGTGTCATAATGTCTGCGGGACATAAAAAACTAAACCAATATATGTATATCTGAATGTAAGGAAAGATCTAGTTAATTTTTGAAGAAAATAATCAATTTTTATATGATAAGACTATGAGTTTGAATGTAATTAGGTGTTAAAAATAAATATTACTATATAAGTGTATGTTATCCATTGCAACAGAGTATTCCATTTTAATATTTTATCATGTTTATTTCTTGGTGTTTTAAGATATACTTACTTAAGCAATTTGTTGCTTTGTGATAAAAATCAAGTTTAAAAGAAAATAAAGTGTGACATAAAAATATCTTCGTTTTTATTACATTTATACATAAACCAACAGAAGATTATTCATAAATAATAAACAACAGCTATGTGTTAATAAGATTACTCATTTATCTTGTTAGCTGCCAAGACGCAAACCTATCAGGGCTTCCTGCTTATAAGCCAAGTGTATGAGGGTTTATCAAAAGCTTATTTATGTAATGGCCATGCCTCTGATAGTGCGAACTTAGGGCCCAATCACACGTCGCCACGACAACGCGGGCGACGAATAATTTATTCATACGGACCACATTTGGCCGTCAAAATCAATCGTATGAACGATACTGACCACATCAAGCCACGTCGCAACCACCAGCGAGACCGCGCTCTAGCGGCCAGCCACATCGCAAACACAACATTGCGTCGACGCGACGACACTGTCACAGTCGGAGTCGATGTCTGCTCTTAAGTAGGTATGTGTTCTGTGTCTGTCTGCAAACACTAGCTACCACGTAACCACATTGTAATTTTGTAGTTACACAACGCACTGCAAGAAGCTGCTGCGACACTATTCACACATAACCACTGCATGCCCACTTTTTGTTGCTGCGATGTGTGGTACGTGTGGCCCTTAGTCGCAAAATATGAGAATAACGGCAAGCTTCTCAAATGAAAATTAATGTGACACATTAATTTTGCGTTAATTTACATTCGAGAAACTGGCCTTAAGTCAGGCCGTGATCTAGTAATAAGGGTCACAAATGTTAGCATGGATAATACGAAAAAAGTATAGGAAGCGGGCGCCTTAACCACTGGGCCATCACGAAAAGTTTATCTTGAACATCACTCAAAGAAGACATCGTGGGGAAATTAAATTATTTATCATAAATAATTTGCCAATCCGCTTTAAGAAAGTAGAGCAAGAATGGTGATCAATGCTGGCATTAGGCTAGCGCAGATTTGAGATTAGGGCGTCGGCTCCGCACCGCATTGTGATAATCTTCTAATAGGTACAAGACTGCTCAACTCCAGGCCCGCGGGCCTGCATTGGCGGGCCATTTGAATCGGCCCGGTAAAAGCTGGTGAGTCTTTTGAGAACAGATTTCAAGACCTCAAACCAGGTCTAAAAAATATTTTGCTTCCTAACCCATTCTCAATTAGCCACCAATAAAACATATTTTCAGACTATTTCATTATCGTCCTCAGATTTGTCGCCAAATATTGATAAGTTGATAGAATACCTCTATAGATATACGTTATTAGCATAAATACCTCTTCAAAGGTATCAGTGAAATAGTTTTTTTTAGATTATTATAACTATGAGTAACTTAGTTTTGTTTATTAAACCATAACTATAGGCAACAAGATGGCCCGTCGGCTGACACGGAATCAAAATTATAGCCCACCTTCAAAACTGGTTGGGCAGCCTTGCTTTAGTACATTTTATATGAGCCACCGCACAGTAGGTACAGGCGGGCCGCTCCGCCCTTTTCTGTATGCAAATTCGTTACGCTAGGGCTCGTTGCGGCTGTAATGTACGCTTTCTAAAGATTCTCAACATCTACAATGTGACGGGTGACAGGTTTGTAAGTGGAGAGTGATCGATAAAGAAAACAACACATGTTCTAATAATCACAATTTATTGGAATTATAAATGCACAAGCAGGCATGATTATTTTAATTTGACAATAAATATCATAAAAGTGCTAAATAACTTAATAAAAATTATATGTGCTACAATCTATGATTTAGACTGGTGCGTCCAAAAATGTTATGCTTAACATTTTAAAAACTGCATCCTAGCTAGCAATACTACCGTATCTGCACGTAATTATCGTCTTTTGGATAATAATACTCCTTCGTCTTAAAGCCAAACTCATTAGTCGTCAGTACTGCGAAATAAAACATCGTAGATCTCTAGAGAGCGTAGCAACCTTGTGATAATACAAATATATCTTAAATACCTAATAATGATATCAAGTCAGTATTATACTGGTCTTCAACAAGATCTTGGCGTCACGTTGGCCGAATGAACTATAAGTATCGTTGACAATTGTTAGCCTCATAATGCTTAAAGTTGATCTTGCTGACTATATCAAGACAACCCAGCTGATAGTCTACCCTGACAAACCACAGGTAGACGTAGGAAGCGACCGGCTAAGTCTCAGTTGTTACGCGGTTACAAAAACTATCAAAACTACTCATTTCTTACTAAGTTCAAACTATCAAAGCGATATGTTCGCTTATCAGTATTAATGAATTCAAGGCAGAAGCAGACTTAGCAGGTCTCAAATTTCGATAAGCACACTCGTGGAACCTGAGTACATGCCTTAACGACGCCTGTCTCTTACATTCTCAAACCTAACGCACCAGTCGGAATGCACGAAGTCAAGCGACCAAAGCGTATAAATCTTACTGAGATTACATCTTAGCTGAATTCAGCACGTTTAAGCGTGTTTATAATATTTAAATCATCGAATTCTTATATTGGCTTAAACTAGAGCAAAAAGCTCGTGGACCTAGGAAAGAGTGGAGGCACCTTTGATACAAAGCTTTGTTTACTATGTATGGTGCTGTTTGCGATAGCGATTTTGTTGGTGTCTGCAGAGGCGAATAATGTTGGTGTCTGTATAAATTGGTTCCATCCACATTTTCTGGGGCCGTGGAAGCACGATAACTCGCTCAAACGTGCTGACATAACTGTAACGCGACACGATGCATGTGCGCCTACTGCTTGGGTGCGTCTGCGTCGCCGTCATCGTCATGCTCGCGCTGGAACTCGGGCCCGTGCGTGACGTCATCCTCGAACACGATCTCCTCCGGGTCGGGCGCGCGCGGCAGGAACTCCTCGCCTGGACAGATCTTCTTGAAGATCTGCTCAGCCTGTGAAATAAACGTAACTTTTAATAATCATATCCATTGATAACACTTAAAGTGCACCTCAGGAATTTCTCCCACTAAAATAATAAATTATTTATTTAAATGCAGTTTATTGTATTTTTTTATCGTGTGTAACCAGTAAGTATCTGTTATCATTACTCGGCGTAGGTGGACCTCGTTTCACCTTAATTAGTAAAACATCTACGTCAACAACAAAGTTCGTATTAGACTACAGACTCTACGAGTGCGGAGAGAAATAAATAATGCAAACAATTTCCTTTTAACTATACAAAAACCTTCTACACTTCGACCATTAGTTATAAATTGCACCACAATTTCATTGAACCTACCATGTGATAAGTTCACTTATCTATAAACAATTATAATCATGTTTATATTAGTCAATCGGTGCCCATATTGGTTTATGCGAAATAAAATATTTTGATTTATTTATTAGAAACACGCAAAAGATAAAGATAACACATGATACCTAAAGATAATGGCAAAAAGGTACCTATACCTTAAAACCACATGCGTTGAGTACAGTAGGTGGGTTCTGTAGTAATTTAAAAATGTTTTTCATTACATTACTAAAACATTCCAATTTTATCGCTATTAGAAACTGACTAGCCAATTTTCTGTTTAGACTATGTAAAGATATGATGGTCCACAATTGTTTAGGAAAAGTGGGGTCATATTCTATAGATTAAAAAATCTAGTGGGGTCACCGACCGCAGTTACTCACTTGAAATAGGTAACAGTTTAAATCAGCTTTTATTTATTAAAACTTTATGCACAAGTAAAAAAATACTGTACAAAGGCGGACTTAATGCCTGAGGCATTTTCTACCGGTTATGAAGACAAAACATGGCAGGCAGCTTTTCACTGTAAAAACTTCACAGACGTGATGGGAATCGATATCTGAACACGACAAAACTAAAGAAAACAGATTTTCTCAACTCATACTTTAAGTAGCAAAACATCCAGGGGTTGTTGAAACATGAAATCTTTTTTTTCTTCTTTTTATTTGTGTATAGATCTACACCCCTTCACGTCTGCAGAGTTTCGCCAGCTAATTTAATTTGACTCTGTAAAATGCTGAATGCCTAAATTGAGAGTATATTTTTTAACACGAACCATTTTTGCCTTCCTTACCTACAAATAAAATTTGGAACAGGCAATTTTTGGTGATAACATAAAATTTTTTGCCTAAGTAAATATTTTTAAAGGTCGTATACGATACGACACACACGTCATTAGTTTTGTGAAAACTTGGGCTTCCGCGCTCTGCGTAGATAGTACAGGAGTAGTACGTACTTAGTAATAAACGATTAGTTAGATAAAGTTATAGACTACTGAACCCTATAGATAAACCGACGACGCTACAATCGAACAATAATGTATTGAGTAATGAAAAACAATAACAACGGAATGCTCATATTCTTTCCCTTCTATTATATGTGCTCTTTTCCCCTTCCACCCCTCTCTATCTCAAGAAACGTTTTCAGTTTCTTTGCGACTCCCACACGAAATTGTTAAGATCATCAGATAATTTGAAGCTCAAAATGCCAATGCATTCCACAACTTTCCTTGATAAATCCTTTACTGTCCAGGCCGCTCGTTTGTGGAATGCATTGCCAGTTGAAATAAAATGCGCGCAGTCGTTACAGGTGTTAAATGATAATGATAAATGATTTTATTTTGTAAGTAGGTTTGTACAAACACTTTTACACGTCAATCATATTTTAAAACTAGATGAGGTCGGCGTTTCCTATCTGACTAGTCTGAGAAGAAAGGCCGAAACAAACTCAGACGTCACAGTCTCTTTTAAAGTCCAGACATAATCTTGGTCAGATCATATGAAGACCATGTAGGTATCGACCTACATGGTCTGGTTAGGTCTGATCATGGCCTGGTCATGGTCTGAGATGGTCTTTTGAGGAGAGAACCACACAGATTGAGAGGACCTGTCCAGTCAGTGCACGCATTTGTCAGAAATCGTGCAGCTCAACTCAAAACTTAAGGAGCTCAACGATCCGACGAACAATACCAAAGAAAGGACATTTGGGTAGGCCGCATTAATTACTCAAACTGCCAGACCATGACAAAAACTAAGAGAACAGAGAGAAAAATAATATAAATACAATGACCCACATAGTCTTCACATTCACAATAATTAAAATAATATAATACTTTACTAAGTAAGCAAATGTCATAGTATATAATATAAAATTCATTAATGTCAGTGTATATAAAAAAAAACAACAACAACAAAACAGAGAAAAACAAAATAAAAACATTCAATATGTAAAAATAAAAAAAAATTTGGAAGCAGCTTAATCCCAAGCCTTTTTGTCCTCGATATAATCCTTAACGGTATAAAAGGCTTTCTGGCACAACTTACGTTTAATAAATGATTTGAATTTATTAAGGCTTAGATCTTGAACTGGGCTTGGAACATTATTATAAAAGCGTATACATTGGCATCTGAACGAGCCACCTATTTTCTTGAGCCTTGTTGTAGGTACAACAAATTTGTGTTTGTTCCTAGTATTTATATCATGGATATCACTGTATTTTTTGAACAATTTTATATTTTTATGGGCATATAAAAGATTTTCATAAATATATTGAGAAGGCACAGTCATAACATTAATCTCTTTAAATTTGTCTCTGAGCGAATGTCTCGGACTCAGTTTATAAATTGAACGAACAGCTCGCTTCTGCAAAACAAAGATAGTCTGAATATCAGCGGCATTTCCCCACAATAGAATACCGTATGACATTACACTATGAAAATAGCTAAAGTACACTAGGGCTGTCTCTATATCAGTTAAATTACGAATTTTTCTAACAGCGTATGCTGCGGAACTTAGCTTTTTTGACAATTTATCTATATGTGGACCCCACTGAAGCTTAGCATCCAAAGTTATGCCCAAGAATACTGTGCTGTCTTCAGGATTCAATTCTTCGCCCTTTATCAACACATTAGTTTTCACCTGCCTAACGTGAGGTAGCGTAAACTTAATGCATTTGGTTTTTTTCTCGTTTAAAAGTAAATTATTAACATTGAACCAGTGGACTACTTTAGAGATCGCGCTATTTACATCGTCAGTAACCTGCTGCTGACGTTTAAGTTTAAACAAAAGTGAAGTGTCATCTGCAAACAACACTATATCATGATTATCCTTTATGAGGTACGGCAAGTCATTTATATAAATAAGAAACAAGAAAGGACCAAGAATTGAGCCCTGTGGGACTCCCATTGTTACTATGGATCCGGGAGATCTTTTTCCATTAACGTCAACGCTCTGAATCCTCTTACTCAAGTATGAGGTAAGAAGATCCAGAGCAGTGTTCCCGATTCCGTAGTGGCGGAGTTTCCTGATTAACGTTTCATGAAGAACGCAATCGAATGCCTTGGACAGATCACAAAAGATGCCTAAGGCATCGCATTTATCTTCCCAAGCATTATAAATATGTCCTAAAAGTTCAACACCGGCATCAGTAGTTGAACGACCCCTTGTAAAACCGAACTGTTTGCTATGTAACAGTTTGTGTTTATTAAAAAATCTTTGCATTTGATCTAAAATTAATTTCTCAAAAATTTTACTAAAGGTAGGTAGTACAGAAATAGGTCTATAATTTGTAGGGTCTGATGTACTACCTGATTTAAACAATGGTATTATTTTACTATTTTTCATAAGGTCAGGAAACTCCCCACTGTCAATACAACTATTAAAGATAAGAGCTAGAGTAGGTGCTACAATGTCAATAATAGACTTAGCAACTTCTACAGAGTTACCCCACAGATCTGCAGTCTTTTTAACATTTAAAGTGTGAAAGGTTTTAATTATATCTCTACAGTTAATATGTTCAAAATGAAATTCCGAATCACAACCATTAACATTTTCCTTAAGCAAAGACTCAGCAACAGAAGGTGATGAGTTTAGGGATTTAGTAGTTGAAAAGTTGAAAAGTTGAAAGTTGAGTTGAAGTTGTTCAAAAGACTTGTAAAGGAGCACTACTTGTCGTTGTGATCTTGTTGTCCTAACTGCAATCATCTACAGTCTTCTTTTATTTTTCGTTATTACTTATTTAATAAAAATCAAAAATAATTTATTACATTAAGGTGAGAATCAGCACATTTTGAACCACCACTTCCTAGTTTTAGCTAGGAAGATAATAATTTCCTTACTCTATCTACCCAAGAAAAATCAATTTGCATTTTATAGGAACTAATTAAATTTTATAGGAAATAATTAAACTTTAAATTAAGAATCGGCGTACATTGTTAAAATGTAATTCGATAACCTGGTTAAATTTAAACCTGCACCCTAATTGCGTAACACACTATAAATCTCAACCTGAATCATTTTGAAGGATATAGCTAACCCATTGCTTCATGTGTTCGAATAATTTGTCTGTACAACAACTTAAATAACGCAATTAATGTTGTTGAACCGTCAAAATGAATGGCCATCGCTACTGATAGTGTATTACGCAGCTACCCCGCTGTAAAGACTTATATTTTAGTCATCTGGATCATAACTTCATAAGAGACCAGCTTTGAGACAATATGAATAATATCTTCATGGAAAAAATGTTTCTTTAAAAGCATGTCCCATTGATTTACTATGGCTTTTGTTTCTTCTTTCAAATAACATTAAATAGCAAATATAGCACACAACATTAAATTTTTCACCCCATTCACCGGGAGGCCTTGGAGTTTTATGTAGGTACTCAATTAGATGTGCTCATGATAAAGGTACAAACTTGACAGAAAATGTATCAGAGTTAATGGTTTTAAAGGTTTCAATGGGGTAGTCAAAATAGGTTAAACATTTATTTGTAAGTATAAATACCTTCAAAGTTAAATTGCCCTATTGAATGACTATTTCATGAAATCATGACGTTTAAGGCCAATTCTAACTAAGAGAGTTGTATTAATGATTATAATTCTATAATTACATATTATTATTATGGTTGCAAATCATATTTTGATCAACTTAGATTTGACACCTGACACCGGCCCTGTAAATTGCAGGAAAAATCACAATCATTCTAATTTGGCGGGCTACGAGTACCTTATCGCATCCTCCTAACTATGATAGGTTCACACGAGGCAAATACGCCAACGACAATCTCTAGTATATTTCGCAATAGTTTCATTGTTATCGAGTTTTTTTTTACCTAATAACGTTGACATCCGTATGGTTATCACAGAATCATGTTTTCACAACGTGACTACGTGTTACTAAAAAAACTTAAGGGTCACGGCTCCATCACTATAATTTAATAGTTTCGTGTTCATCCACAGTGAATGTTTTTTTTTATATTTATTTTTTTATTGACAATGGGCTCACTCTTGACCTCAATCCAGGGATGAGATCTACGGTGGAACGAGCTTGCCCAGAAGAAGCCTATTCACTCTCGCCTTGAAGAGAGTTAATGTCAATAGCATGGCAGCTAATTGTTTGAGACAACAGAATGGCATAATAGCTTAATAGATGTGTATGTACCTACGAGTGTTGACCAAGTATTGCTTTACGAACTGACCCAGAATATTTATTGTCGATTATACTTTTACCTGAATAAATGATTAAGAGGAATGAAATGGGATTAACGAAGATGGATGATAGTATTGTTAAAATGGTGTAGTGCTAACTGAAATGTTCTGAATAACTACAGTTTGCAAACAACACAAACACGTGTAAATAGATCTTTGTAATGAAAGCTCTGGACGTTTTTTACATGCTAGTTGTGCGGTAAACTCTGCTTGCGCGATGCCCAAGGGACTGATTACTGGTTAGACAACTAAGGCCAATCAGAGTTGGGTGTTTGGGAGCCCTGCGAACTCTTCTAGAATTCTCGAGTTCAAAACTCAAGCTACCTACCCAATAAAGGTCGCATCTCGTCACTATGTGCCCTGCGGTTTATACGCAATTTTTTGCCCAGTTATTATTACGTATTTTAAATCATGCATGCACGATGTCGACTGATTTTAATCAATTTTATTCACTGTTTATGAGTAAATGTTTGTCATTTGAAAAGTCGAGTTCTTAGTCTTGAAAATAACTTGAAGGTATTTTTCAAATAATTTAAGCACCTGCCTAATACTGGCAAATCACTAACGTACTAACATAATAATGTTGAGGATTTTTTTTTTTATGTTCAAAATCAATAGTATATTCTTGTAAATTGATGATCAAACGTCGTTCTCGCGTCATTTTTCAGAAAACTTGTTGCGTATATTAGTAATTTGCCAGTATTACTTAAATTATTTTAAAAATACCGTCAAGTTATCTAACTTGGTTGGCTAGCAACCGTATGCACTACGTAGAACGCCACAAGGATATTTTTGCGCCTGAAAGTCATTGTCGTGGAGGCGCTGTTGGTAAAAATTTGTGAAATTGGGTCCACAGAATTTGTATTGACAAAACAAGATGGCGCCGTAAGTTCCGATTTTGGCCACGCGCCACAATAGCTGGTAGCGTTGTATGTACTAGTGAGTATAGTGTGAGGTGTGTGTACCTGTTCCACGGCGCGGTCGAAGTCTAGTCCGGCGTCGGGGCCCGAGCACACGTGCACGCTGTCAACGACACTTGTAACTGGAGCACTCGTGTCTTTCACGTTGTAGAACAACGACCATAAGCACTGGAAAAGACAATATACATTAGTAAACTAATAATAGTCCTTCAGACCAAATTTTCTCATAGGAGACTGGCCATCGACCGGGGAGAGATCAGGCGCAGAACCAACGCGGTAACTGTATAACGTACTTTCTGGGGCACGGGGTATCGCACCGCCAACTTCTAAAATCCGTGCTGTTACTGAGAAATTCCCAATCGAATAACCCAATAACACAGTCCGACCTGGGAATCGAACCCAAGACCCCACGCAAACGAGAGAGAACTTGCAAGACGGTTTGCAAGATGTGTTGATATAAATGTTCGAGTTCGTCCAGAATCAACCCTGTGCAGTGGTTCTGTACATAACCAGCCAGTCGCAGTTCACCTGAGCACCAAATGTGATTTCAACAGTGGTGGCGAGGATTAGCCTGCTAATCTAGCTTATTGATAATCTTTTTTTAATACATTTATTGCTGGATTTAGTGCTGTATTCAAAGGAAAGGTGAAGGGAGGGGTGCTGTATTCGAAGGAGGGAGGAAGGAAGGGTGGGTGAGGCTGCATTCAAGGAAAGCATAGGCAGACTTCCATCGGACAAAGATCGCGACGTGCCTGCTTGTCTAATCTAATCGAATGGCCAAGTTTTATCTTTAGGCTGCAATAACATTTAGGTCTGCTCGCACCACAAACCAGTAAATACGTTTAGTGCTATACGAATTTAAAACATCATTCTGTTTCTGTCAATCGTTTGAAGATGATTGAGACAGAGTAATGTTTTAAATATGCAAGCATGTAAGCGGGCCTTAAGCGCTGTGTATTGTATTTTTATCTCACGAAGCGACGCGCTTTTAACTTGTGGTTACCGTTACCAAGTATACAAACACGCTTTGAATGTGTGTGTAAGCGCAGGAGCTCTCGGTACCCACCGTCCGAGATAATGGCGAAGTCGGAAGTGTGTGCGTGTGTGTGTTACGTACTGACGCTACTCGTCTTCACACACACTCACACAGCGTATTTGTACAATTGGTTACCACAAGTAAAGCGCGCGTTGCTTCGTGAGACAAAAATACTGTATTCTATTGAAATTAGATTTTGAGCAGTTAATACCTTAGGTTTCTCCGCTTCTACTGTTTGATCGCCGCCGGACATGTCGAAGATCTTCTCTGCGATGCCCATGAGGTCGGACTCAGCATCCTTCACCTTGTTGGTTATGAAGTACACCACAACTGCAAATACATCATATTATAATGTAATTGTTATTAGCATATAACGTAGCATATAGCCTATAACGTAGCATATAACCTATAACGTAGCATATAGCCTATTAAGTTCCCACTGCTGGGACACCAGCCTCGGTAAGAAGAAGTGGGCTGTAATCTACCACGCGGGCGCGGATTATTCAGTTTTTCAGAATCATACCATGGTTCAAAACATGGTGTGTGGTGGTATGTACTGCCTATGATAAATAAAACACCGCATATGTCTGCGTCTTGCAATGGACAAGGAGAAAACATCTCAATTAATTTGGGACATTAACAAATGGTCCAGCCGATCGATTCTGTAAAATCTCACCGTGTAAAATTAAGTGAAGTGAGCTGTCAATAGTGTCAATCCCTAGCATTTTGTTTTAAAACTTTGCCCCACACTAGGAATTACTCCTGTATCGTGGGTGCGTTTACAAAAATTTAAACTCACATACACAAACAGCCAGACCCGGAACAACTACCTGTAGGCAATACATATATTTGTTCCGTGCGGGAATCGAACCCGCGACACGCAGCGCAGCAGTCGATCGCTCGCCCACTGCGCCAACCGTGTCGTCATTAGTTGGAATGACAGCTCACTCCACACTCACTTCACCTAAGTTTTCACGGTGAGATGGTTCCAGAATCGCACTGCACATTCAGCAGTGGCCAAGCCAACCAATCCTATTCCTAATGGGACAATTACACGCTAATATTGTTATTTTCTTACTCAACAGTCTAAAAAGCAGACTGACTTGATTTTTAATAATCACGGAGATTAAGATCAAGTAGTCATGACATGACTGTCAATGACTGTCCTGAGAGCTGAGTATAGCTGGGTAGATAATATAGCAAAAGGCTTGCTCTTTATAACATAGAATATAAGGACAGCATAGTTCCATTGAAGCAGTGGCAGTTGAGAGCAGTGGTGACTTACGAGTTGCAAGTCGTGGGTTCGAACCCAGACAGACATAATTTATTTCATCACCATTGCTCTAAAAAACGGTGAAGGAAAACATCGTGAGGAAACCGGCATGTCCTAGGACCAAAAATTCGAAGACACGTGACATCTACCAACCCGCACTGGGCCCGCGTGGTGGATTACGGCCCATTCCCTCTCACAGAGAGAAAGCCTGTGTCCCAGCACTGGGAACGTTATAGGCTGATTTATTATACTTCCATTAGTTAAATGCGACGAATCTATTTCAAACTTACCAATTTCGATTTTGGGTGTGGCCTGATAGTTTTCCTAATTAAAAAATAGGTTTGAATATCCTATAAACTTGAAGTTTATTTAGGTTTTAAAAACTATACAATTGATAAGCATTGCTTATTCATTTGTTACAGTGCATTAAAAATATATTTTTGCACTAAGCAACAAAGTTATCAGTACGCACTATTTAAAATTAAATTAACATTAGTTGATTGTTAAAAGAAGCGTGAAATCGCTCTATTTTTGTATTTTTATCAACGTTTTGTATTAAAAATGATTCCATAATTGCATTCAATTATAATCACTCAGCACGCCCAATATACCTAACTGCTACACTTACTTATTAGTAAATATCGATGGACGTTAAATTCGCCACGGTCACATACAGTTTAGGGATGCCTGACGCTAATTTAAAACCCATTTCAATATCTGGATCGAAGTGGTTCACAATGACTCACATATTACTCAACAAAATGACTGAAGTACTGCGTGTTACCGAGTGGCGCAACTGTACAAAAAACTGCAGTAAAAAGTTAAATGAGCTTGTGACCCTGGGCGAATTTTTGTGTAAGTACTTTGCGAGCTAGTTCGAAGTATCAAACTTGCAAGCCAGTTTAAATATCGTCAGTGGCGCGGACATGATATATTTGGTCGTAAAGAAAAGTACCACCGATGATTCATGCGTGGCCAATTAGCAGATGTTTTTTGGATCGCTTTGAAGGAACGGTAGCGCGTTCAAAAAAAGTGCGTTTCAATACCTTATCGTATGCGTAAATAATATGGTTTTTTGGACGCTATAAGAGGAGGCTGCCACTAGAGAAATGACACAAATGTATAATTGCAGCAAATCTCATCAAATGCCTAATTAAGCATCCAAATTAAGTATTATCTACTGATGTTAACTACCGGATCCACAACGCGGATGCTAAGAGTTAAAATAGAAAACACTTCAGACGGCTTCTTGCATCCTAATTTGTTTCAACGCGTCTAGCCGTCTTGGTTGGAATTTTTCACAAATTAAGGTCAAGAGAGAATGTTCAAAATAATGACCGTTTGAGGTAACAAACCGCACACAATGTGCATTCTATACTTACACAGTCCTTTGGGGCAGGAGCCGGTGGCCGGGCCAACTTCCAGCACGGTCACAGAGTGGTCGCCATCATTAAGAGGGGGGAAACGAAGCAGCGTCAGTGGCTCCTTATCATTCTTCATTATTGAGCCATTAGTTATGAACACAGCCTTAGATATGTCGCTACTCTCGGCCGGCTCCGGCGAGATCAAGTCCTTAGGACATTCGTTGATGCCGATCACCAAGTGGTCACAGTTCAAAGTCTTAGACTTGCTGTCAATCGTCACCACCGTCTTCCCTTCGTCCACAGTCTTTGTCTGGACCTTGTCGATCGGCCGGTTCAGACAATACACACCGCCGAAAACAGCGCACAATCTAAAAATATAACATACAATTTATTGAAGAATGCTAAACTTTTGAACTAGTGGAAGATTTTGGAGCACCCGTTTCTGATCGCTCATAAAATATAGAAATTTCGACGAAGTAATATAAGTTTCCGCTATTCGATCTTTATAGTCAACAAGATACCTACATTCACAGAACATCAATCTAGAATATTTCATTAAATTATAATTATTAAACCAAGCATAGTAGCAATTGCCGAATTTTAATTATAAACTTCCTCAGTGAATAACCTTGTGAAAAACGCAAATAAACCGGTTCAATAGTTCTATGAACATAAAACTTTCAGCGTGTCTATAAAAGTCTGTTTATTTTTGACTCGGCCCACATGTTGCGTTGTCTTTGTTTCTCTACCTAGGAATAAACTCCTGAAATAACAAGAAATAAACGATAGTCAACCGCACAGCTTTAGGATAAGTAATTATGATGCTTTATTATTACTTTCCAAATATAAAATCTCTTCCTCATTCCATGGAATGTTTTCGCATAAATATTGAGACCTGTGATTAACTACTTAATGGGAAAACGTGAATGCCAAACCCTCAACATTCTCTCATTTGATACGATTGTGACCGTCGATGATTTTATAGTTTTATAGTTATAAACGAACGAACGAGACGAATAGTTATAAAACTGTAAAAATAGCCGCCACGCGCAAATATGTTAACAATTAAAACACCTCACCTTGATTGATCAACTATGTAACAAAACAAAACTGATAGATTTAGAATTCCTATAGCTTACATTAAATAATATAGTGACAAATGAAAAGTCCGTTTTTAAAATTACGATATCTTAAATCGTGCTGCATGCAACATTAGAAAGTTGCTTCATTTTTGTTTGCGTAGTCGAGTTGTGCACATTTGGGTCATTGTACCGGCGACCATCGAGCCGGCACCTTCATGGTGCACTTTTTTTGCAATAACAATTGATAATGTAACATCAATCTCTCTGCTGCTAAGTAAAATGGTCTTACATTTTGAAATAATCATTCCAATTGACATGAATTGGTTTGCTAATGTGGATTAGTCTCATAAAGTCAAAATAAAACATTCACCGTGTCGAATTCTGTTTTGAAGACTATTCTACAACAAATTATACACACAAGTGTTTGTTGAAACTATCCTATAAAAACCTAGTAGGATCGAACGTCTTGATAAAAAAATGATCAGTCATTCACCCACTCGATCTAATTTGTCGTACGCACCTGCAGAAGCATTGTGGTAATTCTCCGCTGCCGTACATGGGCCAGAGGAAAGGCGTGTTGCCGTAGCGTCCGAGGCTCATGAGGAACTTCTTGCATTCCTTCACGCCCTCGAGGCAAGGCATAGTGTTGGTGCCGCCGGCGATCGCGTACAACACGTAGTGGATGAGGTTGGGAGTCAAACCCTTGTGTGCTAGGTACTCTTTGAAGGTCTTGTCGTTCCAATCTAGAAGACAAGATGTAGGTAAATTAAGCGTAAGGAGACATTGCGTTCTTTTTCCAACATTATCTGATAGCTTCGTGAATTTATAGGAATTTCGAGACTACGAAAGAAAGCCGTTTATAAAATATACCTTTAAATTCATTATTCATCTCCTCCTCATTGTATCCAACGATAGACGTCAGCATCTTCATGAGCTGACGTTTCTCGACGATGCCGACGGCTTCGGTGGCGAAGACATCGGCTCGGGAGCAGGGAACGGGCGTCAGTCGGTCGCTGAGCCAAGTCAGAACCCGCGTGACACAGCGGAACTCCGCGTAACGTGCGATGTTCGAGGATATCAGCAGCTCGACGAGAGGACCGCGGGAGAACAGCAGCTATGTTGTGGAAAGACAGTTGTATAGGTGAAGAACTGATGTGTTGTAACATACTTTAACAACACAACAGAAGACGTAGTCTGGGCGAAAAGTAAGAATGGATCGGGTTGATAGTTGGTTGTTTTGGCTTTCTATATTGCTTTGTTTTCACTCATAATGTAGAACTGGGTCTCAAATGCACGAAATATGAAAAATTATGGATAGGAAAAAGTTCCTTACCTTAGGTGTCATATCAATGTTGAACTTCCTATACTCTGACGCGAAGTTGGCCTGGCTCCACACCTTCTTTCCTGGCTCTGGTTTGGCATCTTCAGGCTTTTCGTCTCCTTCTTCTTTTTTCTCTTCTTGTGCAGATTCCCTATTGAATTCAATAAAATGGAGTTCACATTTTGTTTTTTAGTAACACTGATATTAAGAGTCCCGAAAATCTGAAATTGTAATTTTATGTGTCCTCATTGGAAATGCTTGCAGATCATTAAACATCTACAGACCCAGCATTTTTAAAGCTGCTACAATCTCAAGAAAATATACGAAAATTGAAAAATATATAATCTTACTCACTTTTCAATATACCATTTTTCAGCTAAATTGTAAACTTGTAGTTGTCTTTTAGGGTCAGAGTTGACTTCTTTGATAAATTTTTGCAGACCATCAAAGTTGTAGGACGCCCATAGGCCTCCATAATGGTCGCTTGAGTCTAGATGTAAGACATTTTTTCCTATTCTGCTGCAGGCTGCCGCCACTATGGACTCCACCATTCCTAAGCAAAGATAAATAGTACATCTTCATGAAGAACAAGTGAAGTAGAAAAAATATAAATAACTTGTGTAATAATGCTGTTCTTATGCAGGGACTCTTCTCTGTCTTGAGCTAGACAGACAGGAGTGGACAGGAGAAAGGAAGGCCTTTGCCCTGCAGTGGGAAAGTATAGGCTAAAAAAACTTGAGAGGTGTCAAGGGACACCCGGATGGAACGAAGTATAACTGGCTTGCTTTCTATAAGAGAGAGAGAGAGAGAGACAGACAGAGAAACACGCGCACGCCGCACGGCTTACAACTAAAGCAAAAAGTGTCGTTCCAACTTTTGGTCTTAATTTTTTCCATCTAGCCCCCTTTCGCAACGCGCGATAAGGAACTTCGTTCCAATAAATAATTATGGAGGGTAGGAGTTTTATTTCCACATAAAATACTGGTATTCAGTTGCAACCGGTTAGACTGGAAGCCAACTCCAACATACTTGGGAAAAGGCTAGGCAGATGATGATGATGAGGAGATTATTTTCCATTTAAAACTGTCCAGGATAATTAATAAATAACATGTTTGAAAATCTAAAGATGGATACACTATTATTACTAATTAGTGCCACTGCAACAGAGAGATCCCTGTTTAAGAACTCACCTCTAAAATTTTATTAATAATTATCATACATGCAGAAATTATGATAAAGTAAAAAATATAAATGATGTCTAAGTTACTGTTTGTTTCTCAATGAAACTTTTACAGACAGTCACTATTTTTTCTTTTGTTCAGTATTTTTGCTGTATTAGGTAATGCTTAATTGCTTCCTTATTACAACACAAGCAGTCTCAAAAAGAAAACAAAATCTATTTTGCCATTGTTAAATGCACTTCAAATTGTAACAACCTAAACAATGTTATTGATTTAGACTCTGAAACAACTGATTACGATGTGATTATTTAGGCTGATATCAAAAGGTAGGGTATGAAGGGTATCTATACAAAAGAGTCATCATCTGCCTAGATTATTTCCCAACGAAGAAGGCTCGGCTTCCAGTCTAACCGGATGCGACTGTATACCAGTTCTCTACTTGAACCAGCAACCTATCTGATCTCTACAAACCTAAACTGTCACTGGGCACTAAGTCAGCTAAATAAATGATAACAAAATATCTTAAGAACAGAAGAGCATGCTGCGCATCTTCTTGCCTTAATGCTTCTGTAATCAGTGCCCCCCTATTGTGGAAACATTCTCATATGTCAGCCATGGGAAATGTCTTATTTCTAATTAGATTATATTTCAACTAATACATTAATTTTGGAGTAGCAGTAGTTTCATATTGGAGTTGATTTCAACTAAATTAATATTCAGAGTCAATTACTTTCCAATTAACTGCATTACTCTTAAAGTCATAACTGAATAACATTCAGCTGCTAATAATAAAGGCCTCGCCTAGTTGTGTGTAGTAGTTAAAATGAAAACCAAAGCTACTTATTATCTTGATAATATTAAATAAGTTGCCTAGTGGATTGTGCACATGGTGGCTAGATATTCATTTATTTTACTTCAGACATTCCAAGCTATTTTCCAAAATGAAGCTAGAACCTATATTTTAATACCAATCTAGTATAAAGATATCATTAGCAAATAATGATTAAACCACGAATTGATACCTATCTACCGACCTACATGGTAAAAAAAAAAAATACTATAACCATTTTCAACCCAATAAACATGGTATTCTAAGCATTTCATGGCTTACATTCTGAAACGGTTGAACGTATTCATAAATTTCATGTAGGCAGACAATGACAGCAGCTCCACTGTCTGTGCAAATATTTAATTAATGACTAAGCTGCAGTATTGGGGCGGTAGTTCGTTTTACTATTAATATTATTACTAAAAAATACGTAGATGAAGTTTAAAGGCCAATTTTTTCACAAAATAGGCCACATTAAAGCATTTTCAAAAGTAAAATTGATGACTAGACAGCTATGAAAAAAAAGGATCGATAAGTAGGCTGCTATCGCCATCATGACCGGTGCAGTATTACAAGGATATTATAGCATACCTGTCCCCACAACGATGACCTGGAAATCGGTCGGTAAATCGTCGTCCATGTTTTCCGCTTAATTTCTATCCACAAAAATTAAAAGTTATGAAATCAACAATTACAAAATTGAACAATCTCACTTCTCTAGATTTGATTTGCCTTGCCACTTGACACTTTGACAGAGTCTGTCAAACGGGCGATGACGTTTGACAACCAAGCATTTGCGTTCGAAAACTTGCCACGAATGATAACGTGAAAGCCTGTGTTTAGTATAGTATTTTATCTCACGAAGCGACTCGATCTTTACTTGTGGTTACCAAGTATACAAATAGTCTGTGAATATGCGTGTAAGCGCGCGCAGGCGATCTTGGTACCATCCCACACAATGGCGAAGTTGGAACTTTGGAAGTGTGTTTTATGTGCTGACGTTACTTCACACACACATTCACAGCGTGTTTGTACACTTGATAACCACAAATAAAGCGCGCGACCTTTCGTGAGATAAAAATACTTGTAGAAGGTAGTGGTCTATGTTGTGAAACACCTACGTAAGACCTACCGGGAGTTTTCATAGGTACCAAAGAAGCTGAAATGATTATTATCATCATTATTGACCACTTTGTTCCATCCACTGCTGAGTGTATGTCTCCTCTCTTTGTGCCATGCTTCCTTGGTCTGTGCGTGTCTTATTCAGGTCTTCCCCGCGATCTTCGGTTGGTCGCCCACTCCTGGCCGTGGGTCTGCCAAAGGCAACTACTTCGTAAGGGTCACCTGCCATCACCACGTCAAGCCAACTGCCTACAGTGCCTACTTCCATTTCAGAGCCGTTGCCCGTAGTCCGATGTCTTGAACCTTAATCCTACGTCCTACTAAAGGCTGATAAAAAGGGTTGATATAAAATTGGCGTCTGACAGATTTTAGTATGGACAAACTGACAAAAAATCAAAATTTATTTTCAGGATAAGACTTATTCGAGGTATAAAAGTTTGGCGAAATTCGCCCTTAGTCGGATCTCTGAGTTCTCTCTAGGATCTCTGAGTCGGTATTTCAATATTTCTTCGTGTGTGTGTAGTGTTTTATATTTTGTTGGCTCTAAACTCCGTCACTACCGCGGCATCGTCGGTGGCAGCGTAGAGGTAGCTATAACTGCATCTTTTGAGACAGAGGGCAGACAGCTGAAATGATTACTAAGGCTTCAATCAACTGAAGTCATCGCAGTTTTCTACTAAACTGATATAATACACACACACACACACTTCCCTTAACGCAACATAACCACAGAGCACGGAAACGCCTCGGTGGCTGCTGCTAAAGGCGGGATTGTCAGCACTTTCAACACAAGCCAAGCGTGTCAGTGGGAGTCACCGTTTAGGCGTTTTGGCTACGGTTTCTTAGAAGAACGGTGACCGCCACATAAGGCCGTAATGTCCAAATACACAGCATTTTTCGACACCAATGTCAAGTAGGTAATGGTAAAATTTAAGATTATCATTTACGTCCGTTAAAAAAATATGACGGAAACGCTTCTTAGCTTTACTTATGTCATATAATTATGAATGAAGTATAGAAACTGACGCCTATTACTGGCGACCAAGGAATTTGTAGGGCGACATACGACAAAAGCAATGCTCTAAACGCACTAAACAAGCCCCTTGGTCCACAACCTTTTGCATCCACATGCTGAGTACAAAGTGCTGGTAGTAGGGTCTTCTTGGGTGATAAAATTACAGTTACTACTTACTACTGCAGCTGCACTCCATAAACCAGACGGTTAACATTTTTTATTGATTGTCCGATAGCCAAGAAGAATATCCGATCACACAATAATCTTGAATCAATGTTCCGTTTAGTTATGTCAAAATTGCCAATACCAACCCGTAGTTTCCGCGGGAAGTTTCAATTTTTATAGCATGCACTGTGCGCATCGATTTTGAAGGTGTATTTCGTCGTCCACTATTTAAATGGCAATTTATTTCTAAGGTTAAGGGGTAAATATGATGTTTAGCTCATTGCTAATTCAGAAGGTAATTTTCAAAAGTGGTTAAAGTAAATGCTTCTATTTACAGAGAAAACTGTTTTCTCTGTAAATAGAAGCATTTACTTTATTACTGTTATTGTTTAATAATCCTGAACTCCATAGTAATCAATACTTACCATCCAAAGCGTCACAACAGCGTACATGATGACGGCATACAAAAGTTCACTTTTCTCAATTTGGCATAATATAATGGATTTGACTGCTATTGAAAATTACCTCCTGAATTAGGCATTGATATATCTAAATGTGATTAGGTAGGTATTCTTATTTAATTTATTATGTGAGCTCTCGCTCAATAATCAAACCAAAAGTTGTAGGTACCTAGTACAGGGAAATTAATTGAATTGGCGCCACCTATTCTGAATAAAATTCTGCTGATCGATCAATATGAAAATGAGCTGTCTTATCCATGAGGATGTTTTATGTAGGTAGGTACCTACTGTACTTCTGTCTTTAGGTATGTTATGAAATATTAACAACTCGTTTATTTTTCCATTGATCATTTTTTTACGATTCTTATATTTTTTCATCAGAAATTTGAGTATTTCCTTGATTCGTACCTCGTTGGTCGTAAAGTTTTACGACTATGTACTTTCAATGACTTAATACTAGACACTACAGATAAAAGTGGGCATAAATACTGTGGTTACGTAGGTTTTCCCCTTTGATATTTTGTTACATCGTTTATTGTAGCTAGGATATGCAAACCTATTTTATTTATGGTACCTACAGCTTTATTTGGGTAGTTTTATTATATTCGAATAACCTCAAGTGTTTCCCAACAAGCCTGTTATAAAAGGAGCCCAAAAAGTTGTTCCTACCAACCTTTTTTTACCTAGATTTTTTTATTAAATTCCTAGGCCTTTGACTTGCTGGGCCGTTTAGGCGCAGGGCCCATGGTATTCACCCAGAACTATAAGAGGCGCGTATGCTCCTTTATTTTAGTCTAGCGTTACTGAAATGAAACCATATATAGTTCACCTTAAGTATTACTACAAATAAATAAATAATTATTTATGTGAAGTGAACAAACGACTTTTTGAATCATGAAAATGAAACAATAAATGAGTTGTGTTTTATATTTACAATTTTTTACATACATTTCAACATTTTACAGACTACAGGGAGCTCTTTTTAATTCGAGCAACGAACATTACATAAACTAACACGTAAATCTAAATCGTAATAAAAACGACTTATGCGTAATCAATCTACTGGGCCCGCGTGTGGCTGTGGCGGGATCGAAACACCCAGAATCAATAAAACCCCGGTGTCCGCGTAACATCGTTACTAACAAGAACTTACAGTGGCAGTTTACTTGGAAAATGACATTGGTACGAGCAACATCTTAGGCCGCTTCCAACTTCAAATTATTGTTCAAAGGACGTATTGGTCTTCTGTGCCCTTGATTTCTAAGTAAAACTGTAGTTTACAAAACTAATTAAGTATAATACAAATACACATTCTCAATTGACTTCACTGACGATTATCTACCCTAACAAGTTAATACATATCTACATTGTACAAACACCATGTGAGTCGGCAATGCTTTGGTTAGATCATCAACCGCACTTTCAGTGGGGTTGGCAGTTAGCCCGGTAGAGTTGAAAACTTTGTAAATAGAGTGGCGATTTACAGAAGTTAAAAATTCGTCGAAAACTATTATATTAAATAATTACATTAATTTAATGTAACTACAAATGACTAATTCGGCAAATCTTTACATATTACTTTTACATCGAATCGAACACTATGGTGAATACCAGCGGAAATTGATAAGTATGCGTGGGTAATTATGTTTATTGTACTGATCAGCCGTTAGCAAAATAAATACACATGAGCAAAATTTAACTAATTTGCTACCTATGTATACACATACGCAACATATATTAAGTAATTAGTACATTGTTTACATTTTTTTCGTGGGCTGGGAACATCAACATTATGAAACATCAATTTATTAACAAAAACAATCTATATACATATTAAACATATTAAAATATCGACTCTTTACAATCCAATTGATAGTCAAAAATAATAAGCGCAAGTACAAGCGATAAATTACATTAATCATGCTTGTCAAAAAGCAACAGCAGTTTCATAGGATTTTACAGTGCGTTAGTTAAATAGAGTAGGTATGAATAAAATTTCAATTTGGTAGTTTTAAAACCAAATGATATGTCGAATTTTATGATATGTTAAAATACAAATAAATAGTTTTGGTAATGAAAAATGTCGATATTTTAATGTGTTAACTAACATTAAATTTGCCAACAGTTATACTACCGTTCGGCATAGACTAGAACAACGTTTCTCGTGAATGTGAAGCACGGTCCAGCTGCAGTGGCAGTGTTGTTGGACGACTAGAAAGCTCCGTGCACTCGCCTACCAACGTCGCCTCACCACCTCCACTATCCGTCGAAAACTGCTCCACTTCGTCATCAGTGGAGTCTGCATCGTCCTCTGCAAATACTGAATCCGCACCCACTGACGCTAATTCACACTCTACCGCATAGGACGGGCCCACGCTGCCTACTGACGCGAGAGGGGCAAGTCGCTCACTAGGGCAAGGCGATAAACGGCGTTCTGGCAAAGCACACACTACTGATGAACCGCGTCTCTCCAAATAGGAGCTTCCTGAGCTGGAACAAGTCGCAGAGCTTAAACGTCGGTCGCGGGGACCAGCTGATGCTCGACGCTCTGCGAAACGTAACGCTGAACCAGGAAGCGAATCACCGCGTAAGGTCGACAACCGACGAGGCGGCGTTAATAAGCTCCCATATCCACCTCCATATGACGCAAAACGCGCTGTTCGAGGCCAAGGGGGCTCCTCACTTATTGATGGACGAGAACGCGCACGTTCTGATAGCGCTTCCTCTAGCGCTGCCGTAAGTTGCCTTTCCTCCTCCACAGCTTGCTCTTCGGCAACAACAGCTTCAGCCATTTCCACTAGTTTTGGGTCGTTTAAAGCCTTCACGGATTTGCTACGGCTTTTATAGACGATCAGAAAAACCATTAATGCAAAGAAGCCACCAAGAGTAGCGGCTATTCGTACGCCCGTCATGACGTCATAAGTGGCATAGAACTCGATGCGCACCCGGTCGCGTTCGGCGGCCCGGGAAATATTATCAGTAGAGTTCCCGGTCGCCACCGGCTCGATACCAGTCCAGCCATCTCGGTGGTCCATCGCGCGGTCAAACGTTCATCGCCTGCGAACAATAAAACCAACTATTACTAAACTCGTCTGGTTTTGAGACAATGTATACACAAAATTATTTAGAAACCTTTTTTTTTGCATTATTTTTTTAATCCCTTAGAATTCCCTAGATGAATGAAAGCGGTTTATCAAATAAAAGTACCTAGGTACTTAAAAATATTATTTTTTCCGGATCAATTTATCTTTGTGGACTAAGTCTCCGGATAAGTGCTCATCGGATAGATACACCTATGGATAGTAGTAACATGTTGAATATTTCACCTAAACGTTATTATTACTCTATCTATAGATAGAGAAGGATTCATTAGAAAAATTATTACTACGTAGGTTAGGTAATTAAGAAAATCCGCGAGAGATTTGCACCAAATCGATCATGTGGATGAGGTTTATGTTGGTACTGGGTATCTATGTACTTCATAAGTCGAACAAGAGAGACCGCACAACAATGTTGTCGCTAGGCGATTTCCGTTCGCCAGTTGCATCGGACTACACTCCCGACATATCTGGGACACGGCGTGCATATTGTGAAATGATTCCTACATTTCAAATTTTCATTTAAATATTTAGTTTTCATCACATCGCAAATAATATAAATATGGGCACTTCTACAAAGTTTAAACCTGAAAGTGCACGAGTTTTGGACCTTTAATATTTTGTCCTACCGGGGGGGTTAGAACGAAATACTAGATGTGTTTAAGTCATAAAAATCTATACCTACCAAAAATTCCACATTTATTATACCTTTATAAGACAGATTCTGAAAAAAATAAATAGTCACCACAAATTCAATCAGCAATGTTGGCATTACCTACAATCGTATGATTTATTTATTTAAAGAAGAAAAAGATTGTTACACACTGCACAAGTTACTAGATTAGATGCACATAGACGGAACAGGATGTGTTCCTACAGTTCATCTCTACTGATCTTCCGAACACAAATAGTATATTAGGTATCTATTTGTGTTCGGACTTCGGAAGATCGGTCATGTTGTCATTTTCAAACATTTCGTGGAATAAACATCCACCATTGTCCGATTGGAGCCAATAACATCAACCTCCTACGAAAATATACTATGAAGGACATTGAAGGAAAAGGAATAGGTGTTGATCACGTGCCTGGCTAGACACAGCTAACACAAACTCAATATTGAATTCAGTTTGATCCATCAATCAAGTTTATATTCGGAGAGGCACACAGGTGTGATAGGTAGGTAAAGGTACAAACCAAAAAAATAAATCTTCTCGGAAATTTATAGCCCTTCTATATTAACTTGATTTTATATAAATAGCACAAGTATTAGCATGGCAAAAGTAAAAGTTACTAGTTTACCACACTAATCTGAGAACTCAGAAAATGACTAACTCAAATATTTTTGCCATAAATACGATGATGTTTATGAGCTTGAAAGAAAAAAATCCAAGAGCACGTTACCTGTTGTTATGTAGGACAAGTATTTAGCTCTCATATCGGCTGTCTAAAACAATGAACGGATATTCACGAAAGAGGCTTATACCGACAAGGGTGCCCGTCCTAATTATGTACCTGCCTACTCAATCCAGATACCTAACTCAGAAAATAGGTGGGAGAATAAAGATGGAAGATCTACACGGTGTCAGTTTTTGGAATTGCAATATTTATAGAAAGAGTAAATTCCGCATATCGTAAAACACCCTATTTTAATATATTTGGAGGACTTCTGAAGACCGCCAAATACAGAGACTACGATTAACTACTAGCAAAGAAGCAATGTTTCTTAATACGATAAAAGATTTTTATCCAATCAAGTTTCATGCATGACACCAGTAAGTAATATACAAGCCAACGTGTGTACCTATATACTAACGTTAATAACGTAGATATAGGTACAGAGCACAGTTCTAAATTGCACGGCAGATCGATGTATTACACCCAACACACAATGAAACTAAATATAGCGACGCAGGTGGAGCACTCGGTCACTCATGAAGGAGTAACAGCTCAAATCATTACCTACAATATGGGCGATGTTTGTTTCGTTAAGATCGAAGCTTATTATGCATCACGTAACAAAGGAAGTCCACAATTTTATTTTATAGCGCAAAACTGCTGGACCTAAATATACATTTTACGGACGAAAGCACCAGAGAATATGAACAGGAACGTGAATTATGTTTTACGTAATATGGAATTTTATAAAAATGGCGTGCACGGCTGTGTTTTATAACAAATAAGACTACCTATAAGACTTTATAAAAAAACTGTATGTAAAAGATCAATTTTGACTTTTCATGTTTTTCGACGAAGTTATAGTTCTTACTTCTTTGTGTTGAAACAAACAATTTCTAATTGATTGGCTAATTTATTTTGAACGAGTTTTTTAGGCTTAGTTATAGCAAAAATAATTACTACGATGTCTTTGATAGCACACCTATGAAGTAAATCACTTGAGGCTATCTCCAAATGGACGGAAGGACCCACTTAATCTGATAATAATCGATTAGAGGCTCCAATGTTGTGTATAGCCAATTAAATAAATCTGAGAACACGTACGAGACATTTACCATCACCACATCGGAAAACATACAAAGGTATATTCATGCATAGTTAAACCTACTGGCGATTGGTGAACAGGCGAAAAGTAACGAGAAAAACCTCGTCAAAAAATTCTCCACTCCGTTATACGAATAAAATCACAAGTTACTAGCTAGTTATTTACTTGAATTTGGGTAATCATTATCGTTTTGTTGGTGGCTGTACATTAGTAACATTCAGTGAGACTTGGCAAGCGTACAAGAAAATATTAACATAGTGCATACCATGCGCATGGCACAAGAAATTACAAACGTGAGTCATAAGGTCTAAGGCTTGGCTTTGTCATGCAATCCTTCAGGATAACAATTCTTTTATTTTTCTGAAATTATACTTCACGTTTCCACACTTTTGCTTATTCGCTCAGGGTTGTTAGGGCCTTGTTCTAGTCTTAAAAACCCTCATCGAGTGACGGTATCTACGAAGCATTCGTTTAGCGTACCCTGGGCATTCCAGCTCAGGTCAACACAAGAAAGACATCAGAAGAAACAACATCAGAAGTCTAAAGTTATAAGCTGCACTGGCTTATTGCGTTTGTGGGAGGCGCCTCTTTTGTCGAGGTTATTGGACTATGTTAGCGATTAGTATCGTTTTAGCGATCGTTTGTCACGCAGCGTTAAAATGGTGCACACGCGCCTTTAACTTAGAATCAAAATGTTATGGCGATTCACGCGGCTTTTAGAGACGCGCATTGTTAAGACAATACATGCGTAGGTACAGCTAGAAAACGCTTAGGGCGTTACCGATCATCATTATTCTATGAGAACTTCATCACATTTATTTGTTCGACTGCGTTAGCAGATTTATTATTAGTACGGTTATTTTAAAATTATTAGATCGTTTGAAAACAATATATTATCCGGGTAGAGGTCGAGCGAGACGTAGTTCCCCAGACACTGGCACGCGTTGGGCGGTCTGCGTGTCAAGCGGTAGGAACTCTAGATTTATTACTTGCAGGTTCCCTGGGGCACCCTGGGTCAGTGAAGTAGATTATTATGGATGTTTTTATAGAAACTAAATTTTACTATATGTAACTTAATGAAACATTATTTCAAACAATTTTGTTTGTATTGTTTTAATTTTGAACATAATATCGGGGAGGCTTTTTTGTTACGAAGTTCGAAAAATACTAATATAATTTCCGACTACGGCCTTGAGTACCTTCCGCGGCTAAGTGCGTCGATCCAGCCAGCCTGATAGAAGCTATAGCCATGTGCAACGCTAATGTATTATACTTTAGATAGCCACCTACACTGAGTGTATTCAAGTGTCTGTGTAATTATTACTGAGTGTCCTAACTTAATTACATATAAATATAATATCATGCAATTTCAAAGTTTATTAGACAAATGTAAAATATGTTGAAAAGTTTGGTAAGGGTATTTTGTTGGTTTACGTGTACCTATAGTTACATGATAGTTGAGTAAAATCTTAGACACTTTGTTCTAATTTATTATTTTTCTTAAATTAAATTATTTTTTTGGAACTACCTAAATATATAAAAATCAATATCTATTACAGAAAAAATAAAAGAAATGGTAGCCAGATATTCTGTCCTCAAAAGAAAGAAGTTTAAATATGTTTTGCACTGTCATCTCTGTTTTTAGACTAAAATAACTGTTAATTTTATTTTCCAAGGCATTTTATTTAGGTTTTTGCGACAGTTTTATGGCTATACCTTTTACGGATCAAATCTATAATAAGTTACTACTACTTTACTTTTGATTCACTAGTTCAAAAAAATTAAATACCACTTGTGTTGGCATGAGCTATGCTTTTTTTTTATTTAATACTAAGCTCATGTTTTTGTAAAACACAGCATGGAAGACATAATATCAATTGAAGTCTTTTAGGGGAGACATTCATTAGGAATTTTCTATAAGCCATAGAATGGGCCTATGTACACAACAAAAAAATTGCACGTATGATTAATTCAAGCAATTGTAATAATGTCATCAACATTATTACATCCAAAAAACATCATCGTTTATTTATACATAAATAAAGGCTTACCAACTAAATATATACACAACAAAAAGCCACAATCTTTGTCATAATCATAGATCTCGCATGTATCTAGGTGTTTGGGGGCATTACAATACCTTTACATCACCGCAGAGAGAGAGAGAGTGATCTTGTCTCAAAGCATTTATTTCAAATAAACCAATTACAGGCACTTTTGAAAGTCAAGGGGTCAGTCAATCGGAAGGATGAAGCTAGGTGTTTCTTTTTTGTGTCACCTTGACAACACAAGATTAAAATGATTTATTTGATGCGTAATAATAAACTAAAAACAAATAAAATAAAAATATTTTTTTTTTGATAACTATCTATTCTCAACCACATAGGTACCGCAAATTCAAGGATTGCCCTGTATAATAAAGCCAGATTGGATTAGAATATGTTACATCTAATGAAAAATGCACCATTATGAGATTATCATTGATCTTCTAATAACAGTGAAATCATTATTTTAGATAAATAAAGATTATTATTATTATTATTATTATGCAAAATATTATCGTGCAAAATTATTGATTGTATATGTAAGTATATAAGATTCTCGTAAGATCAAATCTAACTTGAGAATTATGTTGAAAGGAAATAATGTCATAGGACCAGGACAACAATTTAGAAAATAACCATTTCATAAATTACTCTACACTTTAGGGAGCAATTTTAATAGAAGACTGGCCACCAAGGGATGTCAGATACACCTGAATAAATATTAAAAGCCATTGATTACACCATGTCCCACTTGCTGGAGTATCCTAAACGCCTGTTCACTTGCATCTTAGAAGACCTAAATAATGCCACTCATGCCGCAATCAACGTAACTGCCTACTGGGCTTAAACAATATAAATAATTAACCAAAGTACCATTGACACGAAAAGAAGATCTATTAAAAGAAAGAAGAAATAATTAAGTCTTGAATGAGTTAACAGGCAAATCCTTTCATGACAAAGGGAATGGTAAGTGATGACATCGATCTTGATGATTCTTGATACAGCTGAACGGCAGGCAATTCAAAATACATCCAATAAAACCCAGAAAATTGCAAAGATCAAAATAGACATCCTGTTGTACAGAAATGTTATCAGCTGATGGTTCTCTTACACTCCCATTATGATAAGACAATAACTATTAGTACTAATGAAATAAATATTTATAAAAGCTATATATATTATTTATCTATATCTAGACTCCACAAAAAAAGAAGAGTGAAAAAATTTCCATTAAAACTGAATAAATTTAGCGAGCATTTTCAAACATTCCACAGGTCAAATGAAATAAAGATTTATATATTTACCAGCTGAATAGCATGATTCGTCGCCCGCAGAAATTGAAGAACGTCGTGAGTAACGATGATTTATTATGTACATGTCCTTGGTAAATTATTGAAAAATCTATACACCCATTCATTGAAAACACTTAAAATAATAATAACTACATTGTGCACCGATTTACAAACGTTAACATCTATGAAATTTATCGCACCAATGAATTTGAAAATTAATAGGGTACACTATGTAAATCAGGTTCCTGACATTATTTCAATTAAAGTAAATAAAACACCAATTGTCATGTTCTGGTTGGTTTTTATCGGATAGTAACGAATCCTTATCAATATTTAGTTATTTTATAAAAATGGTAATCCACTCTATCTCCTCCTCCAATCATACGAATGACACAAAAAAAATTATGAAAAAATGTTAAAAAATCACGATTTTTTCAGGGCTGTTCATTTTACGGTTCACGATGTTAGTGTGGCCACTCGGCATTTCAAAGTTATTGAATTGTAATGAATAGGCCACACCGGCCACACCTTTCTGGGAAATAGTTTCACACATTGAGTTTTATTTTGTCTTTTGTTTTGCTAACATTGAAAAAAGCTTGTAAACATAGCTATTATTGACGTAAAAAGGTGGGAATTGACCTAAAAAGACTTCATGTAGCTAGTCTGTTCCTGGCTTGGTGGCAATGGAACAAGGGAACTATATGCCTCAGCCTCACATTACATTAAAAACAATTTTGAATATAATTTTAACAAAATAGCAAAGCCTGCTGTGCTGTCTAAACTCTATAGAAATAAAATCTAAACCAAGTTCGTACATGGCAGCACAACGTCATATTTTTTTGAATTTTCAAACTAAAACTACAGGAAGTCAAAGCCCACAAAAGTACAAATTGGACGTGCTTCTGTCAATCTGTCATTGACATTTCATAGCTCAAATTCTCGATGGTTTCTGTGCATCTGTCAAACAAATGGCTCGTTTCATTGTTTCCAACAAGCATGTCAAATCCTCATTGGCCAGTAAACTAAAAAATAAAGTTTTTCTAGTCAGAACTTTGTGAAATCTTGTGAATCGGCTGAAGTATTGACTCTATAATGGCAGATGAATGGAAAGAGTACGTGAACGATCCAAGAACTGTTTGTAAATACGGAGCTAAATGTTATCAAAAGAATCCGGAACATCACCAAAAATTCAAACATCCACCCCAAAATACTAGAAAAGATATTCATCGTAACAAGAGGCGATTCTCTCCGTATACTAGAGACTCTCCACGCCATTCACCTAACCATCGCAAGGGTAAACTACTTAGCGGTAGTAGTGAAGATTTGGCGGTAAAAGACGGCAATGATAGTAAAGAAAAGCCGGCAAAGGATGACAGCAATGATAGTAAAGAAAAAACGGCAAACGATGACAGCAATGATAACAAAGAAAAAACGGCGAACGATGACAGCAATGATATTAAAGAAAATTCTGCGAACGATGACAGCAATGATAGCAAAGAAAAAACGGCGAACGATGACAGCAATGATATTATAGAAAAAACGGCGAACGATGACAGCAATGATAGCAAAGAAAAAACGGCAAACGATGACAGTGATGATAAATCTGAACATCCTGAAGTACCCAAACCTCAATGTGAAAACCTTAAAGCTGTAAAACTTCCAGAAAATATTACATTTCATGATAAAAGTACAGACAACAGTCTCATAAAGGAACTGTTTTTAGTAGAAATGCCTACAGACTTTTTCAAGTTTTTTGAATGCATCAGTGATTGTGGCAAATCGGTGGAAGATACATTAGCAAGAGTGAATTTGATGCCAATTGGTCCTTATGAATTACTGTTAGGAAAACTGCCTCAGTTGGACGATAAGGAGTTGTACTTAACTCACTGGAGATTCTTTTATGATCCTCCAGAATTTCAGGTACTTTTTATACATTTTAAATATTAATAAATAATAAATGCCCAGTTACCTGCGCAAGGAGAACATGCATAAATTATTTATGCATGTTCTCCTTGCGCAGGTAACTGGGCTGAATACAGTGACATTAAAACGTATGCCATAACATTTGTTCTGGTTTCACATTCATGATATGTCTTATTATTTCATCTTTTACAGGCTGTTCTTAAGAAGAAAAGGAATAGCGAGTACCACATTGGATACTTTCGAGATGAACCTGATGAGAAACCAGTATTTGTAGCCAGTAATGACAGTGAGAAAGGTTACCACATCACTCCTATGGCTCAGAACATATTTGGAGCTGTTTAGTAAGTATTTACTAAAAACTTGAGAGGTGTCCAGGGACACCCGGATGGAACGAAGTATAACTGGCTTGCTTTCTATAAGAGAGAGAGACAGACAGAGAAGCACGCCGTACGGCTTACAACTATAGCAAAAAGTGTCGTTTCAACTTTTGGTCTTAATTTTTTCCGTCTAGCCCCCTTTCGCAACGCGCATTATGGAACTTCGTTCCAAAAAGGAAATAATAATAAAAAAATCTGAGTTTCAGATTTAATAAAAGTTTCTAAAATTACCTAAATCTCATTCTCTCCACTTAAGTCTCTCTCTCAAATTAAATCTTATGTACTTCATCATAATAATCATAATTTCAGCCCAAAATCACCCACAGCTGGGCCTGCCTGGTTCTGTGCATACTTCATAATTAAATTTCTCTTTCAGTGTGTATTTGCAAAATGAAAAGAAATACTCACCTTTTACTGCAATGTCTTGTCAAAAATTAATGGATAATATTAAAGCCTATGCTGAGAAGAACAACATTTCTTTGGAACAATTCAGTATGAAGAAAAGGTTACCTCATATGGTAACACGATCATTCCATGGTGCTGGCATTGTGGTGCCTTACAATAAGAAAACCCAATTAGGATACAGGCATTTAGTGGAAACTGATGGTAAGATGATGTCTTTTAGTTATTTTTGTTTTCCTACTTAATTTAACAATGTTGATTTAGTTTATTCAGCAGTTGTGAAGTGAAGACGTTTATTCACTAGTGTCTGACTGAAACACGATTTTCAACCGTAACTGTATATTGGGCTCCTCTTCTAGTTTGGGCCGAAACCAAAACTTATCTGTCGGAGAAGGTATGTCTGTCTCTCGTTAGCATCAGGCATATTTTAATTTCTGTGGGCGTACTATGGATAGTGTTGGTTATAGCGCAATAGTAAGGCGCATCACACACTACGACGGGACGCAGATAACGCGCCCCCGCGCGTGACTTTTTACATACAAATTCAACAAAAACGCGCTTTCGCGCGTGGAATTGGCCTCCGTTTCCCGCGCACCGTTGCGTGGCGCGTTGTAGTGTGTGATGTCCCTAAAACGGTTTGCAGTTCAAATCAGATTACAATTCACAAACAAGTCAGTCACACTAGCGAATCACACACTGTAGGTCCACAACTCAACGATACGGAACACAAGACAGTTTCGTACAATGTCCAAGGTTTCGATCTTCCCGAGAGCTCTGCCCACGCCGTTCTTGTAGCTGTCGCTCTCGTCCACCTCCACGAACTCAGGCTAGACTCTGTCCTGAATAGTCAAACTAATGACTCCGACATATCTATTAAGTAAAAGTTAGTAGTGTACAACCGGTTTTGGCCGCAAAGGGGACATCATTACTACGTCTACGCAGCCTGTCTATTTGTTAGTCGTTTGTATTCTATGAAAACCGACAGTTCACAAATGCCAGTTTCGGCCAGGCCAAAGATTTATCCACTTTCTAGCCGAAACCGAACCTTCGGTCGGACACAATCATTGGTGTTGATTTAGAGGTGTTAATTCACCAGTGGTGCATTGAAGGCGTTAATACTCGTATATCAGTGTTGAATTAAAGGCGTTAATTCATCCACCAGTGGTGAATGAAGCCGTTAATTCACCAGTGGTGAATTGAAGGCGTTAATTCACCAAATCACCAGTGGTGAATTGAAGGCGTTAATTTGCCAGTGGTGAATTGAAGGCGTTAATTCACCAGTGTTGAATTGAAGGCGTTAATTCACCAGTATTGAATGAATTGAAGGCGTTAATTCACCAGTGTTGAATTGAAGGCGTTAATACGCCAGTGTTGAATTGAAGGCGTTAATTCACCAGTGCTGAATTGAAGGCGTTAATACGCCAGTGTTGAATTAATTGAATTAATTAATTAGGCGTTAATTCACAAAGTCAAATCATTTATTTCAAATAGGCACATAAAAGGCACTTTTGAACGTCAAAATTAAAATAAAATTGATTCTAGTCGCACCAGTGTTGAATTGAAGGCGTTAATCCACCAAATCACCAGTGGGGAATTGAAGTCGTTACTTCACCAAATCACCAGTGGTGAATTGAAGGCGTTAATTTGCCAGTGGTGAATTGAAGGCATTAGCTCACCAGTGTTGAACTGAAGGCGTTAATACACCAGTGTTGAATTAAAGGCGTTAATTCATCAGTGTTGAATTGAAGGCGTTAATTCACTAGTGTTGAATGAAGGCGTTAATTATTGAATTACATGCGTTAATTCACTAGTGGTAAATTGAAGGCGTTAATTCACCAAATCTCCCGTGGTGAATTAGAGGCGTTAATTCACCATTGGTGAATTGAAGGCGTTAATTCACCAGTGGTGAATTAGAGGCGTTATTCACCAGTGTTGATTTAGAGGCGTTAATTTACCAGTGTTGATTTAGAGGCGTTAATTCACCAGTGGTGAATTGAAGGCATTCATTCATAAATGTTAATGAGGTGATCATTCAATAAAGGCGTCTATTTACTTACTAAATAAATAATGAAAATGTTTCTTTCTTCCAACAGCCAACTTGAAGAAATTGTTTGCTAGCCTAGAGAAAGCAAGAGATCAAAATGAAAAAGATAAACTACTGTCAGACCTACAGCCTGTAATAACTTATGCTAGTATAGCTGTAGACGAATTTGACTTTGGAACTGGCTTGGAGGTTGGCATAGCTCTATTCTGTTCTGGACTCAAGGAACTGGAACCCAGTGCAATGAATAGCTTGACTGCAGCATACTCCGTGTTGAACAGGTCATCATTTGCCGAGATAATAAAGGTATTTTATGCCTATATTAAAGTTACGATGTTATTTTATTCAGTGTTGAAAATATTAAAATCAATAATCTATTGCTTTTTCAGGCACATCTGAAGTATCGTCGCAAAGGACCAAATGTTTCGCTGCTACATCTAAAATAGTTTACAGTAATGCCTTTGTAAGGATTGTAGCTGGTGGCTTTCTGTAGTTTCTGTCTACCCTCATGGGAAGAAGGTGTGAGTTTATGTATAGGTATTTAATGAAAGTTAAGGAAGTAGGTAATATTCTGTTCTTAGCTATCTTCACTACAATATCACAAACTGACTGTCAATAGAACCCTACAAATAAGAGGTTGCTGGTACTTTTGGGTGATGTGAATGTCAGCAGTAGACATAATAATATAATTATAACAAATTTTAATGTATTGATGATTCCACTATGTTGACTAATATTAACTTCTGAATTCTTATGCATTTGATAATATCCATCATCATTTTATTGAACTGTGTCGCGTTCCAAACCTGGGGGCGGGATTCCGTCTAGAACTGCGTCATCGTCACTAGGGCGCGTCGCAGTGGTGATCATCCTCTTAAAATACAGTTGCTCATTTGCTTTTTGCCAGTTGGCCTCGTATTAAGATCATCTGACAACACGGTTAGCGCAGTGGCTGAGCGATCGGACTGCTGCGCTGCGTGTCGCGGGTTCGATTCCCGCACAGAACAAATATTTGTAAGTCCTACATGTATTTATTCTGAGTCTGGGTGTTTTTCTATCTATAATATGTATGTATTTACAAAAAAAAAAAAGTATATAAGTAGTTTATCAGCCATCTTGTTACCATAACACAAGCATTAGGTTGCTTAGCTTGGGACTAGATGGCGCTGTGTGAAATGTCCAGGGATATTATTATTATTATTATCTGAGACCAAATGACACATAATAGAATTTTTACTAATTATTATTGACTGTGACAACATTAACAGTATTCGTCATATTTAACAAGTCCAATATAGTCAGTAGGTATGTTGGATCTCATTCTAAACAAATAGTGCCTTTTTTATATTAGTACCTAATGAAGCACAGTATATCTAATCTAATGTATTTTATTATTTATTGCGATATTGAATTTGATTCAATGTCTTTTTATTAACACTACTTATTATTTTAAAAATTGCATAAGAAATAAATGTACATACTGTGTTGTTGAAAATCATGTTATTACCTTTTTAATAAACTATTGAATTCCTTTACCTAATACAAGCAAATCTTTGCTTAAAAGGTGACTCCAAACTTAACAATGTTATTTACATGAGTTGATGAAATATATTTTTTTATTATTTTGTCAAAATTCTAACAAATGTATCCCATATCATGTCATCATCATCATTGGCAGCACTGTTCCACTCACTGTCGAATATAGGCCTTCTCCCTTTCGTGCCCTTTTTATCTCGTAATTCCAACAAAATGTCTAGTATAATCTCAACGCAGCCATGCCAGTAGGAAGAGTATGCTTCGTATCTTCACGTCACGTATAGTGGGAAAGATAGTAATGCCAAGTTTCACCACTAGTGGCGCTAGCAGCACTAATAGTGAACAAACATTGATTTCTCATAGCATTGAATCAGTGTTACTCATATGGTGTAATAGACAATAATTAAAGCATAATGCATTTTAGCTATCTACAACCATCAGCAATCGAAACCTGCCTGTAGTTTCATGTTCAATTCAGGTAGTCCTCTGACTACACCGCCGCCGCCGACAAGCAGTGCACCGCGCATGATACAGCTAATTATTTGTTATGGTCTCACCTCTCAAATGCACAATATTTTGCCAGGGTAACGCACACCATGATACACACATCAAATAGCTTTATCTATTCAGTTTAATCGAGGACTTAAGTCCTAGTTTAAAGTACTGTTGATTACCTATGTATGTTATCTTGTTAATATTAAGTGAAGAGATTGAACATTAATTGATATGCGTGATAATCGAAAAAATAAGTGTGGAAATTGATTATGCGAATGCTTAGATTTTTAACGAAATTATTGCGCACCTAAAGGCTATTCAATCTTAATAGGTCTGCAACGCTAGAGAAAAAATCGTGATTGTACTAAAGTTCAGTTTCTGAATATAAGGAAATCCAAGCCGATAAGCCCACGGACCAATTACTGTCATGTTTAAGATAGTCTTGCTACTTGCAATAATAGGTATTGAGAATATCTTCTGCGAGGAATCAGACGAGTTCCGTGTGCACATACGGCATCAACCAAAATCAGCATATCATCACAAATCACCTCACGGTAATAAGCACCGTGAATATCAAAATCCACCATTAGGACTGCGGAGACAGCGGAGATATGATATATTTTCTAAACTGCTTGCCAGTGATACTTTTAAATCTTCACCGAATATCGTGCGACATCTATCTGAAGATTCTATTTTTTTAGCGTCACCGTCTGATGTGAATCTCGACTTGTACGAAAAAATTATATCTTGGATCAGTGGACATAACCGGAAGTGGAAATAAAGTGAATATAAACTCTGCGACAAATATTTTTGGATAATCGATTTTATCACGTCTTCCTGTTTTAATATTATTTAGGTAAAGTATTACTACACCAACATACCTACCATGACTAACGCCCTGTTAATTGAACGAAAATCAAAACTGTTGTGATTATTTGATTGAATTATCACACACATACAATCGGATAACTTGTGTTTGATTTAGACACGTCGATTATTTACGTGCCAGAAACCGGGTGTGAGTTTTGTGGATGAACGGACTAGGCGTATTTAATGTTGAATTTATGCCTAACAATTGCTTCCCTTATTGCTTCCTATTCTCAAACAATTGCTTCCATGGTATTCTAGAAGAAAAAAAAATATTTTAAGAGTGACCGTTCATTCTGATGTCAGGACGGCCGGTCACCGAGTCGTAGTGTCCTTGTTAAATAGAATTAGTGAAATTCACGGTGGCCATTATTTACTTCCCGTTTGCTTCTCAATGTTTTACAAGGATAATACTGTAACTATCACGGCAATAAAGATATCGACAAAAGTGTTGTATAACAATATTTTTAGTGCCTGACAAAAAAATAAAGGCAAAACTCTTATTTAACATTGCAGTTACGCTTGATTAGGAGGCGATAAATCTATGGTATTGTACCGGTGGCCTACAGCTAAGTATTATTTTATTAAAAAGAAGTGCCTATCGTATTTAGTGACAAAAATTCATACAAATGTAATAAACACCTTTGTTACATCTAAAATACCCCGATTTCGTCACTGATCTAAGGTTCTTCCTGAAGTCCTAGAAAGCTGAAATTTGGTATGTAAGCTAGTAATAGTAGTAGCGGGACCATCCGAAAGGGTTTACCGCTGCCCTGGAACATAAAGGGCTAAGGAAGGAACACGGGTGGGTTTTAGTCAGTAAAAGTCTGACACTCCCTTCTGCTCCACCCAGAGCGGGAGGAGTCATTTGATGATTTCCCATCCACAAAAAAAAAAAAAAGCTAGTAATAGTACACAAACAACAAAAAAATCTTAAAACTTGAAACTTTTACCCCCCCCCCCCCCCCCCCCCAATCCCTTAAACTAGGGGGTGAAAGTTTGAATGAGACTTCCGTAAATTTTGATGCTAGAGGTCTGAAAATTTATATAGGGGGTCCTTGTTATCTATACTTATAATAAATCTGTAGAAGTGAAAATTCTGTACATTGAACATATCCAAAAAATAAATGACAGGGGGTGTTACTTGACCGACACCGAACCCAAAAATGTGATTAAAAAAATTTTTGTCTGTCTGTTTGTTCAGGCATCACCACAGACTTATATTGGCTAGACGACGCAAGTGTATGTACAGTAGCGGTCCAAAGCGGCGCGCCAGTTTCATGAAGCAATAGATTGACACTTCTGTTTAACTTACGACCTTCTTCTAATGAGTAATTCCTATACTTTATAGTATACACACACACACTCTATTCACACACTCAACACACACATTCTCGCATTCGTTTGCAATTACTTTGAATACTTAATCACGGTATTGACTACCAGTTCACTTATTCGTAAAATTTTAGGATTATACCCACAGATATCAAAATAAATAAATTATAAGGTAGATGGATGCAGTTAACTTAAAGAGTCATTCAACCGCAGCTAAATAGAACGTTGTTCATTGTGGGTTAGCGACGTGTGTTCTATATCTATATATTAGCGGTGTTGTAGTTCCTTTTAAAATGCAAGCAAATTTGAACATTGAAATTAAAGCGAATATTATTGCGCTGCGTAAAATTGGACTTAATATAACACAAATATCTGATGAAACCGGACTGAGTGTAAGTGTAATGATTAAATTATTTTATTAAACAATTTATCTTATTAAAGTAGAACTGCTGATCCTAATTTTTTTAAAACGTTTTATAAAGTCTAAATAGAAGAAAATATAATTCCGAAGTAAATTTATTTACCTAGATTATTGAATGATGGATTAATATAACTATAAGTAAGTATTAATTCTATAAATATATGTAACATCTCTTGTCATTATAATTTTGTTTCTAAATCGTAGGTAATATTAGTATTTTGCTTAGTAGCCTAACAGTACTCCTTTTTTTTATTTTAGAGAAGTAATTCCATGGCCGGCACGACCTCCTGACCTCAGCCCCATAGAAAATCTATGGGGTTTAATCACACAGCGATGGGACGCAAGGAATGAGAGGACTGATGAGCAATTGAAGCTGCATTGCCTAGAAATCTGGGAAAATATAAGAGGAACAGACATATGTAGTAATATTGTAGGGTCGATGCGCCAGCGTTTATTTGATTGCATTGCTAATAATGGGGGTTATACGAAGTATTAAATTATAAGTTGATTATAGCAATACTAAAATTATATTGTGATATCCGTAATAAGGATTATTTTGAGGTTTAGCTTCAATCTTCTTTTCATAATGAAAATGAATACTTAAGCTATAACCGCAATAAGTCCTAATAAATACGATTTGTTAACTTTGACATTTGAGATAGGCAACTTAGGTAGGCTACTACTACTGAGTAATTTAATTGTATTGTGACAAGGAGTCCACACTTTTTTTATTTACGTGGGTAGATTTGCTAGTTGTAGTTTGTTAAAGTACTCTAACAAACTACAACCAGCAAATCTACCCACACAGTGGTAATTAAAGGACAATATTATTATATTAAATTGAATCTTTGCGACAAACACACTTCTATTTTTTCTAGTCCTTTAAACCAAATACAATCTTATTGCATTAAACATATGGTCTTAAATCGAACTGGATTCAAGTCATCGACCGACCCGTGAGTGATAACAAAAGCATTCCTGAGCGATAAGGTTTTTTTCTAAGTGGCTACGGACTAATGAGTGAATACAAATAAAATAGACTATATTACGTGCAACGAATTTACAAAACGCATAATTACGGTGAACCGCTATTACCTGCTTAACTTCAATAAATTGTTCTTTATGAGAAAATAAACTGTTTTAACTAGACGTTTATTTATTTCTAGTTTATAAAATTATAACGAATAAACAATTTGAAATTACTTATAAAACATTTTTATTTTTAACCCCATATTACAATAACAATATAATAACTTATTATTATCGTTTATTAATCTATCGAATAATAAAAAAAAACGATAAAGATTATTGTTGGAAAAGAAAAATTAAAAGTCCCATCTCGAGATTGGAACCCAGACCTATGCGTTCGATAATCTAATACGTAAGACTACCAGCTATCGGTACTTGATGAAATGACTTCAATTTTAGCAATGGTATGAACCAACCAAAGTCATGCGTAATTACGTAGCCTATGTGCAAAAGCGACGGTATGTTTTTTGTTTCGTTCGACGCCAGCCAGTGTGCGAATTCTGAGATTATGAGATGTGCGTTCTGTGTTGATACATCACTACACACAGACGTAGGTACGGACGTTACCGCGCGTTCACAGCAATACAGTCCTTAAGCTGGTAATCAATTAATGACCCTTGACTGTACTTCGCGTGTAAAAAGGGAGTAAAATTGACTTCCTTCAGCGTCATTTCTAATCAGTCCGCGCTCGAACGTTCTTGATGCCAGACGTCAAACAAAAACTAAAAAATGCCAAATTGTGCGGTTTTGAGCTGTAAAAACTACACAAAAAAAATGGGACGAGACAATGGAAAGGTTTCCTTTCAGTGGTAAGACATTTTGTTATTAAATGATGTGTTTTTTATTGCAAAATCAATTATTTTGTGTTCATTGTGGTCGTACAATGAACACTATGCAACTGAGTGTGTATCGAATAATTCATGATACATTGCCGTTTTTAGTTACAACTTACAAGGTAGTATGTAGGACTTGACATGAAAATTAAAATGATCGATATTTTCACTTATCGCTCAGCTTCGTGGTACAGTCGCTATTCTCATTTTTCTGTCAAATAAAGCAAATAGTGTTGTAAGGTAAGTCGGGGTAACATCGTAAAAGGGTAAAGTACGAAAATTCTCATTTACCTGAGATTTAGGCAAATAATTTTACTTATGGCAACCTAGCGGCGAAGGACAACTCATGCCGTCCCCCACCTCAGTCTGCCTAGAGCGCTCTAACCGTATGGTTGTGTGCGAAATGCATTTTTTGCCAACTGTCATTTTCGACGAAGTTTTGAAGATTTTCGATCTTTACCCATCATCTATAACTTTCCTCTCAGGTGAGATATTTATATGTTTTATACTTGTAATTGTTTATTATTACGTTATTAGTGATAACAAAGCAGTAGATAGTTCGTAAATAGTGCCATTTCGGACATTTTTGTATTTTCGATCTTCACCAATTGTTTTGATAAGAGGTAAGTTCGGAATATAATAATTTGTATTGACAAATTTTGTTTCCATTTATTTCCTAGTTATGATAACTACTACGTCAACATTCAAACGTAGATCATCGACAAGGGACAATGGATAGTAATGTACTTACACAACTATTATGATATTAAAACAGTTGAGAACCTCTTTCTGAATTTGGTAGAAGTGGGGAAAGACCGGAATATGAAATTCATTATTTTACAATATTTCACACTTCTTTTTACTTTAAAATACTTCGATGAAGAAATACGTATACATTTACATGCTTTACACAATTTGTCAGTGAATCCAGGGATCTAAAACGAAAATTTAAAAAAATACCACCAATTGTCGGTATTGTCGTCTACATTACGATCTTTACCCGTTTTCATTATTTTCGTTTGTGTGTATATTTTTAATAATATTTATATTAATATATAAGAATAATGATTCTCAGCCTGGTGTAAAGTAAAGTACAATCTGTTGGCACTATTGAAAGTTTTCTAATTTGCTGCTACATTATGTGTTTCGGATCCATATAGATGCTTAAAAAAGATATACCTCATCTCATCAAAATCTCGTTCGATGTTGCCCCGATCCACCTTACATTCAGTTTGTACAGTTGTTCTCGATTCTAATCGATTTTGGAAACAGAGGAATGATAATGTTTGCGTTGGGTATTTTGTGACATGTAATTCTTTTTTATTGCAATGTTTCAATTTAGTGATTTTGTTTAGAATATTATTAATTATATTTACAGATTTCCAAGTGATCCCAAAGTTAAATTATCACTGTTATCTTGCAAAAATCGATTAGTAGGTAGGTACTCGTTTCATTCTAAATGTAACGGGTCGGAAAAAGTGGACGTCTTGACGCTGATATTAGGATTATTTAAATAGTTACTTCGTGTTACAGGACATTCACCAGCCGTCTACGTCAAATGAGGATACATCGTGTAACTTGAAGAGCGGCGAACTTAAACAATAACATGCAAGCGGACGGGATGCGCGCACGCGACCTCTCGATCCAAAGAGTATTGGCGGACGAGCGAGGCGAATCGCGGCGGCGGGGCCTTTAAATCGTTTTGAATCGTTTACTCGCGGACAGGGAGTTCCCATCACTAAATCGCTCATGTGACGTCACAGTAGGTAGAAAAATAATGGCACGCTTGGTTTCTTTAGAGACGATGAGACTTGCGTTATCTAGCCAATATAAGTCTGTGGGCATCACGCAAAAACTACCGGTTCGATTACGATGAAACTTGGTATAATTATTCTATAATATCCTGGGCACCACACTGGGTACTTTTTATCCCGGAAAAGTATACAGGGTGTTATTGACAGCCCTCCGCAAACTGATAGGGTGGCTTCAGTACATCATATTAAGATGACCGGTACATGTAATTCTTTCAGGAACATTAAGGGAATCAAAAAAACCAGATTTGTTTTATTACCTCACACGCAACGTATCGTTACCGTGGCAAAACGCACGTAGCGGACGGCAGCGCAGCGAGCTTGAGCGAGGCTGTTTTCAGCTGTTTTATTTACATAAATGGAGTGTTGCATACAGAGAACGTAATTTTACATTGAAATAAAGGAATATCAGCAGAAAAAACGGCATAATTTTTTTTTTTTCCTGAGAAAATTTCCAGTGGGATATGATTCAGAATAAGGAGCTGAATCAATCCTGTGTTTTTGTGGAGGGCTGTCAATAACACCCTGTATATACAATAAAAAACAAACTTAATTTTGCGGTTCGATCCCTATACCAGATTACCAGTCTGTACTGTACCAACCGCAAATACTAAGTTTGTCGTAGGTTGGGTCACCCGCAGTGGAGTTCATTTTTATTCCTTTTAGTTTTTAGAGTTATTTAGGTTTATTTTTATATGAGTCGTAGGTATAGATTTTAATTTTAAAGTATAGGTAGTATATTTGATAGTGTACGTAGTGACCGTAGGTTATTTTATAATACTGTTAGGTAGGTTTAGTCATTCGTATAGATATTAGTTTTTAGGAATTTTGCTTATTTATTGAGTTTAGATTAGTTATCATCAGAAATAGGTTTATTTAGGTAGGTAGGTATTAAATTTTCTGTTATTGAGTTTTTTTTTTTAAATTAGTTAGGTAAGTACTTAGGTAAAGATATCATATAGGTACCCTCTTAATCACCACTAATGAGACACAATTGGTTTTCTATTGTAATTAGCCACAAAGGGCCCGCGACATAGATGGCATTCTGGGGAAGCACATACATTTTATCCTGTTAGCACGTTCCCGTGGGTAAATTTCCGACATCCACGCGGGCAGAAGCTAGTAAATAATAAGATAATTATGTATTTCAAGATTTTTTAGTAAATCATAAGCAACTTACAAAAAGAAATGAAATCCCGCAAAACATTTCATGTTAAATGTTGCCAAGACGAGACCATGTAGCTCGCACTTGACTCACACGAGACAATTTGTTTACTAATAGCAAAATTTGTGTGAATTGTGGTTTAAAAGTTATTTGAGAAAAACATCCCACAAAAACATTTCATGTTAGGTAAATGTTGCCAAGACGAGACCATGTAGCTCGCACTGTCAAAAAGTAATCAGATCTCATGTAGAGCCAAGATTCTAACTCTACAAGGCATAACTTCGCAAACTCTACACCTTAGTCAAAATATATGGCTTGGCCGTTTCGTTACTACAAGAACCACAGTATGTGAGAGTTTTTCACCTTACACTCATGTGAATGTAGCGAAATGTCCAAGCCACATATTTTGACTAAGGTCATAAAGTGTAGAGTTTGCGAAGTTAGGCGTGTAGAAGAACCTTGGCTCTACACGAGATCTGATTACTTTTTGACAGTGCGAGCTACATGGTATCGTCTTGGCAACATTTACCCAACATGAAATGTTTTTGTGGGATGTTTTTCTCAAATAACTTTTAAACCACAATTCACACAAATTTTGCTATTAGTAAAAACAAATTGTCCCTCATGATACGCTAATTATTTGTTATAGTCTCACCTCTCAAATGCACAACATTTTCCCAGGGTAACGCACATATCGCCCGTCCAATACCCGTAAGCAGAACCAGTGGGCGTGTGTATCATAGCAGCCTTTCTCTCCACGCAGATGCCGTCTTCATGTCATCAGTCAGGAACTCAGGATAGGCAGCCATAATTTAGATGCGAGTCAACGGAAATGGTCGGCGGCAATTATCCCACGGAAACGTATTACCGGGATAAAAGTATCCTGTGTTAAGCCAGGTTATAATAAACTATCTGTATGCCAAATTTCATCCAAATCTATGGATAGGTCTTCAAAAATGATATTGAGGTTTCTAATATCATTTTTTTCTAAACTGAATAGTTTGCGCGAGAGACCCTTCCAAAGTGGTAAAATGTGTCCCTGTAAATTCTAAAATAAGAGAATGATAAAACTAAAAAAAATATATGATGTACAGACGCCAGCACATCAAGCTACTACAATCTGTCAGATTTCTTTAATAGATTTTCGACTTTATTGCTAAAGCATTAGGTTCAATGTTGATTGGGAAAATCTGACAGTTTCGGGTAGGTTGACCTGCTGGCGTCCGTACATTACCATGTAAACTTCCACCGAAAATTGGTTTGAACGAGATCTAGTAAGTAGTTTTTTTTTTAATACGTCATAAATCGTAAACCACCGCAATTTACCTTTCATTCAATCAACTCATGATTTATTTTTATAGATAATGGTACGGAACCCTTCGTGCGCGAGTCCGACTCGCACTTGGCCGTTTTTTTTAGAAGTCGGGTCATATTTTAATCATGATTCGAAGGACATGTATCGCCATCTAGCGTCCTAAAGCAACCGTCGAAAGTTATCCCATGCCCTCCTTTTCGATACCCCTGACAACGTTATGCAAAATTCCATGATGATCGGTTCAGTGGATTAGGCATGAAAAGGTAAGAAACTTAGTTTCGCATTTATAATATTAGTTAGGAATAGGATTGGGAATGGGATTGCCGTTACAGCTCTATCTGGCTGTTATCCACCTACACTCAAAATATTTACTTAGGTACCTAGCCATTTAGTCTAAACTCATGTGACCATCACCACGTTTCTCACACGTTTTTTTTTATTGACAATGGGCTCACTCTTGACCTCAATCCAGCCCAGAGGCAGGGATGAGGTCTATGGTGGAACGTGCGTCAATCAAGAATAGCTATAATTTTTTTTTTTTAAAGATAACTGCCATGATTTATACTGCCATATATTATACATAATAGTAGGTATGCGATTTGTTTTTTAATAAATTATAAACAGGCACATAGAGTAACGTCTTTAATTCAAAAATGTCCTTCACAAACAATACAAAAAAAAATATTCGAAAAAATTATGATTATTTCAAAATGCGTTTTAAAAACCAAATTAAAGCAATTTAAATCAGATCTATTAAGTTATTCCTTAGGTTTGTCAGCTGTGCTCAAATGTAGAAATAAAGATAAAGGACAATGGTCGCTACCGTACACACGGTCTCTTATAACATTATCACACAAAGCTGGTACCAGTCTTTCTGAGATTATAAAGTAATCCAAACGCCTGAAACAATTACAAAAAGATGAAATTAATGTTAAAACTTGCCAATATTATTTTTATCCTCAATTCCTATTGTTGGGTATTTATGGTTGCTAAAAATAAGTATGCAGTCATGTAATGGAGCTTGCTGCGTTTCAGATTCCAAAAGGTTGAAACTTTGATTTTTGATAAACTTCCCTTTCTTGCAAAACTACAATCGTTCCTTGTTAATTATCTACAGTTCTATAGAACTAAGTAAAACAAAAAGTCTTACCATCCTACGTTTTTCGCCCGGCTGTTCATCATGTAAGTCCAGAAGGTGTAAGCGCCGGTCTTGTCCGGGTACAAGTGGCGGAACGTGTCTACGAAGCCGTCCCCGAGCAAATCAGTCATCCCAGCACGCTCCTCGTCAGTAAAGCCGGCGTTCTTTTTATTTGCTTTAGGATTGGTTAAATCTGCAAGTTATCCGATTACGTTAGTCAGATTGTCATTATAGAAAAAAATGCTAGTCTCACTTATGGTTTTCTTGATGGGAACACCATACTTAAGTTTGTATATCAACAACTACAGCTTACCTTACTTTCAAGCGAGAAACAAACTAAAATAACGTGTTAGTTAGACCCATCACATAACCTTATAAATTAATGTTATAGATAAGAATAAAATATGTACCTATTTCTTTGTGTGAAACATTCATGTCACCACAAATTATCACAGGTTTCTTCTTATCTAATTCCTTAATATGTCGACGAAACTCTTCGTTCCATTGCAGTCTTTTAGGAAGTGTGACTAGTTTTCGTCCAGAGTTTGGCACATATGTGCATACTAAATAAAATTGCTCGTACTCCGCTGTAATAATACGACCCTCGCTGTCCAACTCCTCGTTATTTAACCCATAAACGACGTTCATCGCAAGCTTTGTGGTATAAATGCCTACGCCTGCGTAGCCATCTTTATCACCGGCCACCCAGTATGCATGATAGCCAGGTATATTCGCTACTTCAGTCGGCAGTTTATCTTGTGAACATTTTGTCTCTTGTACACATAATATGTCAGGTTTCTCGTGTTTAAAATAATCAAGACAACCCTTAGTTGCCCATGCTCTAATACCATCTACATTCCAGCTTGAAATTTTAAAATTCCATTCTTTGCCCTGACTATTGATGGAGGAATTGGAGAAATCAATAGATTCAAAATCTGTTACTGATTTATTTTTAGGGGGTGCTTTCTTTTTCGGCTCTCCGGCAGGCGCTGAAATACATTACATTATGAAACTGAACATACGACAATATAACAAGCTATACATTACTTTGTCGTATGTCGTCTCATTTTGAGTAAAGATTGTGTGCATTACCGCCATCCTCTTAGTCTACGTCAATGAAAGCCCAATGTAACATGCACATAAGTAGTACTTTATCTAATTGAACAAGTTCATTTTTGGAAAGTTTTCTGTGGATAGCATTCCTCAGCATTGTCGATTTTCACAACAAAAAAAAAAATCTACACACTGCAATGACTTATAAATAAGAACCTCTAAATAACCATACAAGAATTAACATGCGAAAAATATATTCTTATATTTCGTTTAACACCTATCTTAATTAGTCACCACATTGGAAACCCGATATTATTTAGTAATATGTTTGATATTAATGAACCAAGTTTTATTGTCTTGACATATTATACATAGTGTGATTTATTGTTAGCCTGTCCCTTACTTATATCTAAATAATTTATGAAGCAGACCAAGTGCAGCATTACTTAAATTAAAAATTGTAAGTACCTATGTATATTAATATTTTTTTATACTTGAGAGTACAGAAAGGTAGAAAAAATAACAAAGCATTGAACATATACATTTGGAAAAGTTTTATTATGAATAATATTTAATGATAAACACACTTAATAGTAACTCAAAACAATATTTGTCAAATGTTTAAATTAAAATCAATAGTACTAGTTACCCTTTTCCGCCGCTCCCTTGCGCCGACGTTTTGATGTGGGCTCATTCTCTTCGGCAATATCTTCATCTTCTTCATCATTCTTTGCCTCCGCTGGAAAGAGAAAATAATTCATTAGTTTAACTGAATTCGCTTCGGTCTGTTTTTTCAACGGTCAAGTTACTTTTACTCCAGGAACAAATTTGACAGTTTCACACCCCTCAATGTAATAACAATAATAATGTTATATTGTGTCTCGTTCAGTGTCCTTCCTTCAATGGGTAAAAAGATATAAAAGTTATCTGACAATCGAAAAATTGGCCCATAATAGAAATAAATTAATAAATAAATTTTATAGTAAGTCTTGAACTTTACCTTTTTTGATCACTTTTCTTTTCTTAGAGGATAATGCTTCGTCATCATCATCATCATCTTCCTCTTTAGGTTGGGCTTTCTTACCCTGGTTCTTCTTGCCTCTCGCTTCTTTCTTCTTAGGCTCAGGTTTGTCTTCTTCTTTCTCATCATCCTCATCATCATCTAGATCAATTTCTTGAACCTTAGCAGGAGCTCTTTTCCTGCCTTTTGGCGCAGGCTTTTCTTTGACTTCCTCCTCAGTAGTATCAGACTTGTCTGCTTCAGGATCAGGGTCAGCCTCAACTTTAGCCGCTTTCCTTCCCCTGCCCTTAGCCGCTGGCTTAGGTTTTTCTTCTACTTCATCTTTAGGCGTGTCACTTTCTTGTTTAGCTTTTCTGCCTCTGCCAGATTTTGGTTCTGGTTTTTTAGCTACAGGTTCTTTCTTTCCCGCCCTCTTCCGACCTCTACCTGAAGCTGGGGCTTCCTCTGTGTGACCATTGGCTTCTGAATTTTCATCACTCTGTTCATTCTCCTCAGCTTGGGCAGATAACTCCTCTTCTCCTGATTGATCACCATTTGATGGTTGTTTGTCTAGAGAATTTGAATCATCTACATTCTTCTTGCGACCCTTCTTGGCAGGAGGCCCTACTTCTTCAGGTACTTGTGGTTCACCTGAATCACTGGCAGCTTTCTTTCCACGCTTTGGTTTCTTATCAGCAACAGGGGCAGCTTTTTCATTTAGTTCAATGTCTGCTATAAGGTCTGGCTCTGATGCTATTTTTCCTTTCCCTCTCCCTTTTTTGGGAGCATCATTTTCTGTTACTTTAACATCAGCAGCTTTCTGCAAAAATTAACTATGCTTGATTAATCTTTCTCAAAACAATACAATTTCAAACCAGTGGATAGGTTTGAGTTTGGATTCAACGCATAGTTAAATAGATATAAACGAATGTTAACATAAAAATAACACTAAAGGTGTTGATGCATAATGTTTAAATTACAACTGTATGGCCTAAGATCAATTTCCTGTAATAAAAATGCATTGTAGTTTAAATAATAAGTAACGGTCAAGGAACGCAGTACGGCCATCCACTTCAACAACAAAAGTGGCGCCAATTGCCGCCAATGACTTACATTTTGTATAGACATGTGTTTGTAAAGCCGCGACGTAATGCTAACGAGAAAAAGACGAATATTCTCACGTTTTAATTTGAGAAAACTACAAAAAATATCATAGCAATGGTTTCCTTTTTAATGAAGTCGAATACGTCTGACACTAGTACTGTTTAAGTGCCCATCGATAACAATGCAAAACCAGTTTGTAAATTCAATGCAAATATTCGAGATTACAAGTGGGTTACAGCAAATATAGCATACCTTAGCTTTAGCAGACCTAGGCGCCATTGTCACGAGGCAAATGTATCAGGAAATATCACAGATTTCACAATTATTCCCAGCGAATCTCTGCTTTACCCGTCTGAAAACGCGTTGTTAAGAGCAGGGGTAGCGGGCGAAGTTTCCGGCAAAATGACAGATATCGCGCACCGCCACTGCCGCCAAATTTTTGCCGTATATTTTTTTTTACGTACTTTTTAAGATGGCGGATTGCTAAAGCTTTGAGCACACTATAAAACTATTGTCTATGAAATATGGTTACTGAAACTCTGAAAATGGAAACCATTTTTAATCACAACCATACGGATCACCTTGGTAGATCCACTACCGATCTATGTCTATCTATCCTAATCCTAATAATAAAGCTGAAGAGTTGTTTGTTTGTTTGAACGCGCTAGAAAATCTGGAACTATTAGTCGGATTTGAAAAATTATTTTTGTATTTGATAGCCCAATTCTTGGGAAAGGTTAAAGGCTAAGGCTTAATCACGCTAGGGCTATGAAAAGCCGAGCAAAAAAAAAAAAAAGGGGCAGTCGATACGATGCGACGGGGTGTCCACTTCCAGTTGCGGGCAGAATCTATAAATAATCTATTAAATGTGCTCACATCAAAAATCATTATCATTTACTGGTCTTTTACTAACTATGTATGTGGGGGAAATTTTCAGTCTCACCGGATGCAGTTGAGTACCTAGTTATTGATTATGTAATACGATACGCCTTGGTAACACTGGTTGTCATTGTCAGGCTTTCGGGCTATTGACGACCCGTAACGACTGCCAAAGTTCCACGAATGACAGCCGGGATCAACAGCTTAGCGCGCTTTCCGAGACAGGAAGGGGTCTTTATATTTAAGATGGCCACCCATCTATGGACCAACTACGGCAAAGGTAGCTGACACAGAATATATATACTCTAACGGGCTGAGCTTAGCTGATCGATCGACCCGTGCAGCTATTATTACTTAGCCACCAACCCCTCAAATACAAAGTGAAAAGTGTTTGAAAATACGAAGATTCTAATAAACAGCCGATCGATTCTGTAAAAATATCACCATGAAAAGTTTGATGAAGTGAGCTTAGATTGAGCTGTCAATAGTGTCAATTCCCTAGTATTAGTTGGATTGTTGGAATGACAGCTCACTTCACCTAAGTTTTCACGGTGAGATGGTTACAGAATCGCACTGCAGCTTATTTATTCAGACACGACGAATGCCTTATGCCTCTACTAAAGCCTTAATGCCCCATAAAGGACAAATGTAGACAACAATGGTCAATAATTGCTAGGTACACACGCAGCGACTGTAGTCGACAGCGTCTTGCTGCGTCTCGTTCGTGCAATGGCAGCAGTCCGGAGTCAGAAATGCGGGATGAGTATTTATATTGTAAGCATGCACAGTAATGATTTTACGGGGCGTAAAAATAAGTTTATATTCTAAAGTATTTCTCGAAAAAAATATGGAAAGGAAAGGTTTCCTGCGGCTGTAACTGAAAGTATCCTATATCATAAAGACAGCACAAAATAGCAATCATTTAGAAATATAATTATCTTTTGAATTATGAAGTCCAACAATACGCCACACTTTTTTGTTATTTCACTTTGTTTTGGTTAGTGGTGCACGAATACAACTTCTTACAAGCTTTTATTTAACTTGCGATGCATGTATGTATGTATGTTCGGGTGGACTCTTGCAACTCAATTTTGAAGTAGATATCTTCAACCGATTGAGCTGAAATTTCGTATGCATGTGTAAATCAGATGACAATGCAAAATTATTATGACATGGAGCTGATCTGATGATGGAACCGGGAAGTGGCCATAGGAACTCGTTAGTTAAACGACACAACCCCATCGAGTTTGGACTCGTTTGATCCGTCTTGACGAGAAATTTGGTGCTAGATGGTAACCAGGGTCTAATGATGAACCTAGAAGATCTGAAGATGGCCGTATGGCCATATGACCTTATGGCCTATGCCCAAAAACTCAAAAAAAAACTCAAATCATTTATTTCAATTAAACCATTTACAGGCACTTTTGAATTGTCAAAATTAAATAGTCGGTCAGTTAGTCAGAAAAATTGGCCTTATGCCCAAACTGGGCTCGTATGATTCGTCTTGACGAGTACTTTGGTGCTAGATGGTAACCAGGTTGTGATGATGGAGCTGGAAGATGGCCATAAGAACTCAGTAATTAAACGACATAAACCCATCGAGTTTGGGCTCGTTTGATTCGTCTTGACGAATACTTTGGTGCTAGATGGTAACCAGTGCCTGATGATGTATAGGTAGCTTAAGTGCAGTAAACGCATTTAACGGAAAAACACTGCTACGCGCTACGCCGTAGTCAATCTCACATCAAAAATACTAAAAAGTTAAAAATAAAATTAAAAGAAAAAAAAACATTTTTAAAACAAGCACTTGTTAATGAAAAGAACTAAAAAGTTAAAAATAATTTAAACCTGATGAAATAAATAAAAGCGTGTTACATTGTAATTGTAAAAGAAAATTATATAATGAAGGTGTAATATGCTAAATGTTCTTTAATGTTCCATCAAAATATAACACGCTTTTATTTATTTCTTGTCAGGTTTAAACCTTTTTAGTTATTTTTATTAACAAGTAATAAAAGCTTGTTTTTAAAAAGTTTTTATTTTCTTCTAATTTGTTTTTAATTTTGATCGATATTGTGTTATTAGTCTCCGAGTAAAATGGCTGTGTTACATCTGGACGGACGGACAGACGGACATGACGAAATTATAAGGGTTCTGCTGTTTCGCTAGCTATTTTTCTCTTATATTGCCATAAACTATGGAGCTTAATCTATAAAGCACATACTAATTCCATGCGCAAAAATAAACATTGCGTGGGGGTTATTTAGTCTGACTTTGACAGTTTGACATTGTTCGACGCAGCTGTTTGACATGTATGATGTGACGGAAGCTGTCAGTGTCGTGGCAACGTGCAAATCCTTCGTTTCCTTTTAGGAGGAAGTATTTCTGCATGATAATAATTGCTGACTAAAACCCCGCGGTAATGGTAAGATTTCTTAAACTTAATAATATTTTAAGACCCTTTCTAGTATATTGAGAGCGTGCGGCCAGGTAAACTGCTTCACTCAACCATTGGCAATTTTCCTCAAGCCGGGAGTAAGAAAGGATACGAGTAACATAGCTTAATTATATTGTTTAGAATAATCATTGAAATTTCAGGCTACATTAGATCGTAAAGGCACCTTTAAGGTGGAATATCTGCAAGATATTGAGAAGAAAGTCCAGGCGAAATGGGACAGTGAGAAAATATTCGAAATGGAAGCACCGGAAGATGGGAAACCTCATGAAAAATTCATGTGTACGTTTCCCTATCCGTATATGAACGGGCGCTTGCATCTTGGTCATACATTCTCTCTATCAAAATGTGAGGTGAGTGCAAACTGATATTAATCAATGTTTACAATATGAGCTATCAAGATAAACAAGGTATACGGTATAATTACTTAGGTACCTAACATGCATGATGCAATAATATTGAAAAATGTTAACACTGTAAAGCTGCAAATTGAATTTCTTATAGCTAAGTATTATTTTTTTCAATCAAATATTTTGATACTATGCATAAGCTTGTTATACTATTTTTTAGTTCGCCTCAAGATACTATAGACTGAAAGGTAGAAAAGTGCTGTTTCCTTTTGGATTTCACTGTACTGGTATGCCAATTAAAGCTTGTGCTGATAAGTTGAAAAGAGAAATGGCTCTCTATGGTTGCCCTCCTGTATTCCCTGAAGAAGAAGAGGTTGTAGTAAAGGAGGAGGGTGATATTGTCCCCAAAGACAAAAGTAAAGGGAAAAAAAGTAAAGCAGTGGCAAAGACAGGAGGGGCTAAGTACCAGTGGCAGATCATGCAAAGTATTGGAGTCCCTGAAGAGGAGATCAAACTGTTTGCTGATGAGAGCCACTGGCTTGAATATTTTCCACCGCGGGCTGTAGCTGATTTGAAAAGAATGGGTATTCATGTAAGTATTTTTCACTGACAGTGAACTCAAATACTCAATCCTGTGTAAATGAAATATGTTAGTTGTAACCACCACCACCATAATTTCACAAGTTTTTACTCCAAGTTTCATTATGTGTGTACTTATATTTATTGTAACTTAATATTTATTTGGATGCCCTAAACATTCAAAATATGGACTATACATTAAACAACCAACTTTTACAAGTGGTAACATCAACAACTATATTTTTTTGCAAATAAATTATTCTTATTCTTTTAAAATACATACATTGTAAGTACTCTATATTACTAATAGTAATAATCCTGGATAAAATAAAATTTTAAAGACACTATTGTTGTTTTGCAGGTAGATTGGCGACGCAAATTCGTTACTACTGATGCAAATCCATTCTATGACTCATTCATTAGGTGGCAATTCTACCATCTCAAAGAGCGTAACAAGATCATGTATGGTAAACGCTTTACTATTTTCTCCCCCCTGGACAAGCAGCCGTGTATGGACCATGACAGAAGCACGGGAGAGGGGGCTGGCCCTCAAGAGTATACACTCCTCAAAATGGAAGTGATTGAACCATTCCCAGAAGTTCTCAAGTATGTAACATCATTGTTTATAATATTATGTACTTACCGGTGGCCTATTGCTGCCCAAAGCTAAACAGGCATTTTCCAAAATTTATGAATTTCAAATAATCTTCCATTTTAGGCCTTTTAAAAGCAAGAAGGTGAGTTTGGTTGCAGCAACTTTAAGACCAGAAACAATGTATGGCCAAACAAACTGCTGGGTGCATCCTGATATCAAGTACATTGCCTTTGAAACAGTCAATAATGGAATCTTTATTTGTACAAGAAGAGCTGCCAGAAATATGGCTTACCAAGGCTTTACAGAAAAAGATGGAGAATTTAAAGTATTACTAGAAGTTGTAGGACAAGACCTATTGGGGACAGTTTTAAAATCCCCATTCACTTGTTACCCTAAGATATACGCTCTTCCTATGTTGACCATCAAGGAGGATAAAGGCACAGGCATTGTCACCAGTGTCCCCTCTGACTCTCCTGATGACTACGCGGCACTTGTGGACTTACAGAAGAAACCAGCTTTCAGAGAAAAGTATGGTATCCAAGATGACATGGTCCTCCCATTCAAACCCGTGTCTATACTCGAAATTCCCGAATTTGGAAGCATGTCTGCTGTACACTTATATGATAAGCTTAAAATTCAAAGCCAAAATGACAAGGATAAGCTAACACAAGCCAAAGAGATGGTTTACCTGAAAGGATTCTATGACGGCGTGTTACTAGTCGGAGAATACAAAGGAAAGAAAATCCAAGATGTCAAAAAGAATTTGCAAACGAAACTGATTGAGGAGAATGGTGCTGTGATTTATTATGAGCCGGAAAAGACCATTATCTCAAGGTCAGGGGATGAATGCGTAGTGGCTCTTTGTAATCAGTGGTATTTGGACTATGGTAATGAGGAATGGAAGAGTCAGGTGGAGAAGGCTCTTGCTGCTATGAATACTTACCATGATGAGGTAAGGAAGAACTTCCAAGCCACCCTGAAGTGGCTGCATGAGTATGCATGCTCCAGGACTTATGGTTTAGGTAGGTTGTTTGCTTACAAACCTAAATGTAATCTAAAATAAATAAATAAATATCAAATCCGAGATTTTATATTTGACAATGATTTTCTTCTCCAGGAACAAAACTGCCCTGGGATCAGCAATGGTTAATCGAATCTCTATCAGACTCAACTATTTACAACGCGTACTACACAATCGCACACTTCCTGCAAGGCGACTCATTTAGAGGGAATAAGGAAAATGCTCTGAAAATTAAACCTGAAGACATGACCATGGCGGTTTGGGATTACATATTCTTCAAAGACGCGCCCTTCCCGAAAAATACAAAAGTTCCTAAAGCCTCTTTAGACCGTATGAGGAAGTCTTTCCAATTTTGGTAAGTTGTCTTTCAAAGTTTATAATTTTTATCAACCCATTCAATTCCTTCAAAACTACTATTTTAGTGCTTCGATATTTGTTTTGACGGCTATCGGCTTATACTGGACCCGATAAGGAATTAAAAATACGTCAGTAGTCATTATCCGTATCGAATGGGTTAATGCATGCAATTCTCGCGTTCTTCAGCGTTAATCCAATTTATTCAGGATAAGCGAAAAGACGTGATGCGCCTACCCGAAATAAATTGGGATAGGGCAGCAAAGTATAAATATTTGAGGTTCACGCATTACATCTTTTTATTTATTTATTTAATAACTATGGATAACTTACAGCTAAAACAAACAGAATAAAAAACAATCAATCAATATTTGTTCAATTTAATTTTTGTTCAATTCACATTTTGATAATTTGCCATCTCAGTGCCCTCCTTTTATATGTGATTCTCATATCTATCTTCTTTCTAATAAACTTCTTATTTTATCTTTGTAAAGGTATCCCGTAGATCTCAGAGCGTCAGGAAAAGATCTCATCCAGAATCATTTAACGTTCTACATTTATAATCACTGCGCATTGTGGCCCAAAGAAGAAGACAAATGGCCGAAAGGCGTCAGGGCGAACGGTCACTTAATGTTGAACTCTGCCAAGATGTCCAAATCTGACGGAAACTTCTTGACACTGACGGAATCTATTGATAAGTTCAGCGCAGATGGAATGCGTCTTACATTAGCGGACGCGGGAGATTCAGTAGAAGATGCCAACTTTGTTGAGAACACCGCTGATGCGGCGATCTTAAGGCTGTATACTTTCATTGAGTGGGTGAAAGAAATTATTGCGGCGAAATCGACTCTGCGCACAGGTAAAATGTTTATGCTACTTTATAATTTAGGTTTTATAGAGTTTGAAATGGCTCTGTCACCTTATCTGCCTAGGCTAAATGAATTGGGGTAAGGGAATGGAGAATGATGGTGATAATCTGGCTAGGCGATATAAATGTACTGCGTTTATTCAATCACCGTGAATGTAAAAAATTTAGTAGTATTAAAGTGGAGTACACAGTGTAATTTTAACTTATTTACACAGGAGAACACAATTTCCATGATAAAGTATTCGTAAGCGAGATGAACACTAAGATCAATCAGACGGATGACAACTACAAGAAAATGTTGTTCAAAGAGGCGTTGAAGTCTGGTTTCTTCGAGCTTCAAGCGGCTAGGGACAAGTACAGGGAGTTGTGCTCTGAAGGCGGCATGCATGCTGAGTTGGTGACGCGGTATATTGAGACGCAAGCGAAGTTGATGTCGCCGATCTGTCCGCATGTCGCTGAGCACGTGTGGGAGCTGCTGGGAAATGTGGGTATTTATTAATTATACTAACTTAAAAAAACAATAGTAAAAAAGCGGAGTTTTCATTGCAACAGAGCCAATGTATCAACAGAAGTTGTTAATAGTTTCAACTCTGAAAATTGCAATCTATGCATAGTATGCAACAAAAAAGTTACCGGTATATGTATTATCGAAATGTAATTCTGGACTTTTACAGTTCATTATAATGAAGGGCGCGAATCGATAAACGAAACATTGTTTTCCGATTCCCTTTCATTCCATCCAAAGGCTTCAACTTTTTTAAATACTTTCTGATATTTCTGATTGATCTCTTTGCACCAGAAAACAAGCATCCTCCACGAACGCTGGCCAGTAGCGGGCGAAATCGACGAGGTTTCAATCAAAGCCAGCAACTATTTGATGGATGCGGCGCATTCGTTCCGTATCTACTTGAAGAACCACTGTGCAGTGAAGAAGCCTAAGAAGGGAGAGGCACCAAAACCAGAAAAAAAACCGAATAAGGCCGTTATTTGGGTCGCTAAGGAGTATCCTAAGTGGCAGCATATTATTTTGACCACTTTGAAGGAAATTAATGGGGTAAGCAAAACTCTACATTTCTTCTCGATTGATGTAAAACCTGGCGAAAATTTTGTACACGGCAAACACTAGTTTTGCCTAGTATTTATATACATTTATCCTTGTATGTTTAATCCTTTTTCGACTGGCCTTTGCCGACTTTGCTGGCAAACGGACGTACATAATATAAACAAACGCCAAATACGAGACTAAAGACTACACTTTATACTTGGCCGACAAAAAAAAAAGTCTAAATGAATAATCATGATGACCTCCAAACTCTGCTTTTTTGCATCGAGCTTTGAGTGCCAATTACTTGGCATAATTTTGTTATACTCTTGCTCTTGGTATGCTGGAAGAGATTTCTTATGAAATAAGCATCACCTCTGTACCTATTTTTTCTGTTCTGTTTTTCAATGGCTGTTTATATATGTGTGTACATAAATGGTAAAATAAATAAATATGTATGATTATAAGAAATGTAAACACTTTACCACCTTATCATTTGCAGCCAGCAGGTCTTCCCGACAACAAACTGATATCCACCAAGCTAGGTGCTATTCCAGAACTAAAGAAGTACATGAAGAGAGTGATGCCGTTCGTGCAAGCAGTCAGAGAGAACATGGATCGCATCGGTATTGAAGCGCTGTCTGTAGGCCTGCCCTTCGACGAGGCCGCCATTCTGCTGGAGAATAAACTGTATTTACTTAATACTTTGGATGTGAGTAGATTTTTTTTCTTCCCACTTCCTCTTAGAGCAAAAATGAGTAAATTGTAATATTATGTTCTTCTCTATTATACTTTTGACACACTTGAATGCTATGCTTCTACAGTGAAAACCTATTTCACTAATTATATTTTTTACTTTTTAAAATCCAAAGAAATATATTCTTACACAAATGGTATCACAAAATCTGGCTATATGTAGTTGTTGCAATTCTCGAGCATGTCTCAATCATTGCAATTCAATTACTCAATCGTGGAGTTCCGGACATCAGCCCGACATACAACACAAAACTGCTTTATATTAAGTGTTCACAATGTCACAAAACGCTCGCTTTAAGGCGGATCATACGGTCTGCTCTCGGCCGTTTTCCCGCTAGATGGCGCTGAAGTCAACATTTTTTGTTTTTTTTGTTTTATGTGTAATTGGCACATTATTAAGTCGTAAGAGTAGTGGTTGCGGTTATCGGACATTACACTTTATTGAATTTGGTCATAACATTGCCTCAAAATCTACCCAATTCGACACATAATCCTGAAATAAAATCTGCCATTGAATACAGGTCGTTTACACACACAGACGTAAGCCAAACGTTTACAAGAATGACCACTAGGTGGCGTGTATTTAAAAAAATGCGCCGCCTGCTACGATAATTATAACGATTGATAGGAAAAACATGAAAAATGAATGCGTTCCTTGCGTAACATATGTGACGTGAATACTGTGCGTAGTAATCGTAACCAGCGTGTGTGTATGACCAGATTTATGAACGTAAACGAGACAAAAGGAGTATGTAAGGATCGTAGCAGGTGGCGTTCTGTAGTTTCTGCCAACCCCATGGGTGGAAGGCGTGAGTATGATGATAGGATAGTAAAAGTGATATTTATATAAAATCATGTCATTTATTTATACTAGGCTGAGAATCAGAACTTTTCGAATGTCAAAATTACAATAAGACAGTCCCCAAAACGCCCGCCCTTCACCACTTCCTAGTGCTATCGCTGGGAAGAAGTGGCGCAACAAACTCCCCAGCAGCACAGCTGTCTGTTCAGTTACAAAAACTTGAATCTATACAGTTTATAAAGATAGTTTTGTGTGGTGTACAATAAAGAGTATTCTATTCTATTCTTATTTTATTACCTTACACTAATTAATTTGATCAAATATAAGTATTTGAAGTGACACAACCATAATATAACATAATCAACCTATAATGTTCCCACTGCTGGGACACATCCCTCCTCTCGGTGAGAGGGAGTGGGCCGTAATCCACCACTGGGCCCGCCAGTAGATTGGATGTCAGATGTCACATATCTTCGAATTTTTGGTTCTAGTACATGCCGGTTTCCTCACGATGTTTTCCTTCACCGTATTGAGAGCAGTGGTGATGAAATAATTTACGCAAAGTAAAGCGCCTGTCTGGGTTCGAACCTACGACCTACAACTCGTAATTATGACAATAATTACAGACATGACAGACACAAGAAAAAAACAAAAGTAAATACAAATAAATAGTAATAGACAATGATAATGTTGATTCTAAACAAACTACTACAAAAATACGCCTTTTGATTTTATAGTAAATACAAATAAAAAGTAATATATTATGTCGATTCTAAATAAACTACTAAAAAAATACAATTATAACAAAAATCGTTTGACTTGTTGATTTCACCATCTGCCGTGTCTTTTTGTCCTCTGCTACAAGGCTGCTGCAAAGAAAAATTACTTTACTTAGTATATAAGTTACTTTGGATGAATATCATTTTCCATTCATTTCAATATGTCATTTACCATAAATCTCCAAATGGTTGCTTGAATTTCCAACTGATGTTGATGGACGATTTGTCACTAGAATATCATAATAATATATTTTAGACATTGAAATTGATACAATTTATGAAGTAAAAGAATTGATGATCTCAGCTTAGATCCCCGTACAATGAGAGGTCAGCTTATACTGGAAATGTGTAACTAGATATCTAGCCGTGTATACATACCATTCAAATCAATACATTTAGCATTTTTTTGAACACGTCTCAATATGATTTCTGGCAGAATACAGTTTTTAAAAAAATCTAATAACTTCGGTATCATATTACTGATAAATTCATCATCTCGACAAACTACTATCACAGTCAAAGGTTCAGTGACTGAAATAAAACATACGAAGTAGCACTTATCCGTTTTGCTAACACGCATTTGTCCTTGAACCTGAAATAGTAGATTTTATTACAGGAAGAGAAAACAAGATACTGGAATAAATTATAAAGTGGACATGCAATAGAATTATCAATTTACCTGATAGTAATAATCGTGCTTTTTATTCATAACTAAAACATTATTATCCAATTTTAGAGGAAAGTTTTTCTTTTCTAGTGCAGCTGCCTCTAGGCTTTGATTTTTCCTCGCCAATGATGGAAAGCACTTGATCTCAATAACAGCTCTCTCATTTTCAATTATACCTGTAACAAATTGACACAAAATATAAAACAATGGAGCTCTTTATAAGATTTGATAAATTCAATCGCCTATCGTGCTCGTAAGTAATCCTTGGTCTCTCGCGATTATAGCTAGCATTATAATTTTATACATTTGCCAAATAAATAGATAAAATTGAAGGTTGATAAAGAAAAACTTACCATCTGGACTGCCAGCTAAACATCCAAATTCTTCATCAATAAAAAGACCGGAAGGCCGCACAATTTTATTATATTGTTGCATGAACATACTTTTTGCCACATTCTCATTTTGCTGCCCATATAACATGTCTTTCGTACAAATATTCTTTTTATATAGAATATCCTTTACATGATTGTGACATGGAGTGGTGATACGGCGTTTGCAAATCTGTAAAAAGTCCAGATAAAATAAATATAAATTATAGGTAATTTTTAAATTCAGCATTGTCTCTGTAGGTATTCAATGAAATACCATAATGTTACCAGAAATATATATATGTGTATAAGTACATTTGTTCTAACAAAATTATACCACACAACTAACCATTCCAAATTGACTAGCAGTCAAACGGTCACTCCTATGAGTAGTATATAAATCATTTTCATGCTGTCCTATAGTGGACATTTCAATCAAAGCTATGTTTTCTGGTGACTTTTGAAATTCTGCTAACCGTTCTTCACATTGTATTCTCAATTGTGCTTCGTCAATATCAATTGGGTCACAAGCTTCAGGTCCATAGTGTTTGTCTGGCTGGGTTTTCTCTTTTGGAGCAAACAATCTTCTGCGTGTCGTCGATTTCCGTCGTATTCTGATTACTTCCTTTCGATTTATGTATTTTTTAAAATGTGTCCCTGGGCTCTGTGTGGTCTGCTTTTTCCATGCAGGTTCATGCCATTTGTGTCCAGTAGCAAGCGATAATCCTGAAAATAGTTTTCTTTTTTTACTAGAACATATCAATAAAATGTAATTAGATGATTATGTAACATACAAAGAAACAATACTGTACCATGATAATCAAAGCATTTCTTACTGGTATTGACAATTTCTGACTGTTTATATTTACCTGCCACATGAACACGTCGCTGGTAAGAACCACCTCTTCCTAAACTAATTCGTTTTCCACAGTTGAATTTATTTATTACACTCATAAAGTTTTCTGCCACATTTGTTGTCTCATTTGACAGACGACCTGCTTTCAAAGCAATTTTTTCATTGGCTGCATAAATTAGAGCCCACACCTCTGGAGCAGTATTTTTCAGACTTTCTACGAGATTTTCTTCCTTGTTTTCACTTCCATTTGCAGCTGTTTTATTGACATTGCAGTAATAATCCTTGCAGTTTTCATGTACTCCGAACACATGAAGCGGGCCATTTCTCAAATCTGCTGCCATAGCAGCACTCTGACTGCTACACATTATAATTTTCCGTGCCACTAATGTAAGCTTCATCATCTTTGGCTTCAAAATATTTCGCCCATAAAGTGGGAGCTTAGTGTTGGCCAAGATCTAAAAAAAAGTACAAATATGAATACAGAATATGCTTCACTGATCTTGACATGTCTATACAAATTTTATTTATTCATTTATCTTGGCACTGCAGTGCTGGTGGCCCGGTGGTAATGGCTGCGACTTACGAGTTGTAGGTTGTAGGTCCGAACCCAGACAGGCGCTTTACTTGTGTAAATTTCATCACCACTGCTCTCAAAGCGGTGAAGGAAAACATCGTGAGGAAACCGGCATATCCTAGAACCAAAAATTCGAAAAAATGTGACATCTACCAATCCACACTGGGCCCGCGTGGTGGGTTATAGCCCACTCCCGCTCGAAGAATGGAGGCCTGTGTCCCAGCAGTGGGAACAATATGCCTAGGCTGAATATGTATTTACCTTGTATAATGCACTGGTATAGTTTTTGATTACATGATTCTTGCATTCAATTTTTTTTATTATGTTCCCATATGACACTTTCTCTTTCAAACTTGCAAACACAGAGGAGTCTCCATCTCCAATAAAACTTAAATAGCGAAGTTGATGCATTTCTTCACTCTTTTGAAAGCCTTCCACAATAATTTGTGATTCCATTGCTGTAGATGGTCCAGTAAAGTTTTTGCAGCAATTATGTGCTTTCATGTCCATGTTTCTGTTTTCATAATATTGACATGTATAACAATATTTGTTTCGAACACCAAGAAATAGACATTTCTTAGTTTCTTTACCAATAATGCAGGCCTGGAAATGAAAAGCAACACTTGTAAATATTGCACATAATAAAAATTTCATACAGAACCAAATATGTGTTTAGTAAACGAGTATGTAAGGTATCGTCACAAGTGGCATTCTGTAGTTTCTGCCTACCCCCATGGGAAGAAGGCGTGAGTTTATGTATGTATGTGTTTAGTAATATATTAACTTACCATACCAGAAGATGAATCAAAGTTATGCCCATATGACCTTTTCAGCCATCCTCCGTCTACATATACAGTAACAAATGGAACACCATCTGAAGACACATGACCTTTTTGGATAGCAATTGACCTTTCTTGTTCACCAGCAGTTTTAATTTCGTCTGTCAAATGTTCATACCACACACTGCCTAATTTTTTTTCAATACGACGAAATTTATTAGCTGACATTGTTGGAATATCCATGAGACTTGTTATGTGTGCTGATTGAGTGTAGTAGCTACCAGCAGTCACAGTTGCCCACACATATGCAGTATTTATTTTATTTTTGCTCTCCGTACAGTGCTTCCACGCTTTACCACACATACTGCACATGAAAGTTAATTCACTTCGAAATCCATCAAGTCTCTCAGTAACAAATTCAATTTGTGAAGATTCACACATATTTCGGTGTCTTTCCAATTGGAATGCCCACTCAATTACATGTTTGAGGTCCACAATGCGATACCCAGATATTGCAGATAAACATTCATTTGGAACAGCTTCCACAGTCAATTGAAATGAATCAGTTTCAGGATCAGCTTCCGGCCAATTAATCTCTAAAGGTTCAAGCACAGGTTCAGCTGTCACTGTGCTAGTACAAGGAGTACTGTAGGTGGCCTCTAAGCGGAATTTTGGTTTTTCACGGGCATATGTTCTTGGTTGTGTACTCTGTGTACTGAAAGAAACAAATCAAAATGTAATTAAATGACCATACCTACACCACTGTAGTGTCACTTTTACGAGTAGCATTCAGCAAGTACACTATATCATGCTTATTTGATACATACACTAAATTATCTATGAGGATTTCTTCATTCACTGGCATCTTGGTTTCTTCAGAACGCCAAACTTTCGAACGGCTGTAAGTGTAATACGATTTACGAATGTAAACTTTTGTCAATACACAACGTATTTTATGAAATTCTACATCCAAACTTGGCTGTTTTTAGAAGAAGCCGGACAAAGAATTAATATAATAAGTATGTTTACTAACCTCTCTTTATCGTGAAATTGTCTTAGTCCACCTCGAACACGTTTCAAAGATTTGCGCGGCCCCGAATATTCGTGTTGTTTATACGCCTTCTTGTTTGTTTCAACAGACATTGTAGATGTAAATCTGAATTATAGAATCGAATTTCACAACCGTATGTAATGAATTGCAGAATTTCGTAAAGTCGCATTCAACCGTTCTAGCTAGACTATCGCTAGCCGTATTATTATTACAGAGATGATACAGACATACAGTAGATTTATGATAGGGTTACGTTCTGAACTCATTACAGAAAATAGAACAATAAAAGTACAATTTTACTTATCTTTATATTCCTGGTAGAATATTGGTCGACGAAACAAAATAAACAGATTAGAATAAGTTGTTATAATATAGAAACAATAAATCACGTTTAATAATTTGATGTAAGTAACTCAATCATTTTATTTGTTTCTGAACCAATGATTTCAAAAGTCAAAGTTCTGAACGCACGCACAACGTAGAACGTCATTGCTGAAGTAGGTCTAGTTATGCACTGGGTACTGGGTAGGTACGTAGACAGAGAAAGCATTCTCTGTCTACGGGGTAGGTACCAATAATAGACTGTATAATCTATGGTAGGTACCTACCTAAGAGCGGCTACTCACACGCCCGCGGCGCGATGCGACTTATCTATCAAACTAAAATAATGTTTGTTTGTCTGAAACTGTTTACAATATGTGTAAAAGGTATTCTATTTTGTAGGTAGGTACCTTGATTTTACAAATGTTTGCAAACTCGTTGGGTTACCGAATAAATATGTATCTACTTACTTATTTAATTTATTGTTGACCAAAAAATATAGGTACAAACACATTAAAGTTATGCTAACCACAGACTTTGTACTTATGAAATTGAGACAGTAAGTAATTAGTATTGTGACGGGATTTCAGCGTCTAAAACCTAACTCACGGGCCAACTGGCTGTTTCTAAAACCGCCGTAATATAGGTACTACCTACTTACTTTTATTTTAAAATAAAATTGCGTATGTTGAATAATTATTACTATACCTACAATAAATTGTATTAACATACTAAGAAATATTGCAATTTGAATTAATGAAAATGCAAAGCATACAAAATAAAAATGACACGCGAGAAATTCCGCGTGCCAATACTATATTGCTTATAGGCGAGCAAAGTTCTTATATTTTATCATGTCGATCGGACAAGAAGATTGGCAACGTTTTCTTCGTAATTCCTCCGATGAAGTCAAGCCGTCAAGGTTGCGAACACAGGTTGGTAGAACGGCAACGTCGCATAAATCTTAGAAACGAATAATGACATATAAGTTGCCACAAACAATATTATGTAATAAAGTTTATTACGTTGGTAAGGTCGTCAGTTGTAGGTTATTAATTATAATGTTTTTTTGGTAAACCTGTTCATGAAAGATTGGAAAGGAAATAAATCGATTATTGTACGTATTATATTGATTTAACAGAATTATAATAACGCCTGCACGCCATCTAGTTTCTCATTTCTAAACTATCGCTTCTCATTTCTAATCATGGCGCTTTAGTTTGCTTGTCAAAACTCACGCACACTAGTACGCAAGTGTCAAATTTGGCCTGGATTTCACGATCGTTTTCCTCAGTAAATAACATAAGTTATTTCCTAAAAAGGTCGATTGCGGAGACATTTCATTATAGAAAAGTGATAAAATGATTCGTTTTCAACAAAGGGTGTCTAAGTTTTGCGTACAATCCAGACGAAAAATGTATGGACGGCCCATTGGAGCATCCACCTTAATCTTCTTTCGTGTCGCTAAGCACGAAAGTATTTCAAAACTTCTTGGTCAAAAACTTCGCTACTTCGACGGCGTCGTCGGTGGCAGCGCAAAGTTCACTTTGACTGCATATGTGTCCTAAAACATAACGCTCGTGATTAAATGAGTAAACTGAATAACAACGTTACCATCCTCTTCCAGCTGGACACAATAGAAGTAAAATTCACGGATGACGCTGAAGCTCCTGAGAAAACAAAAGAAGACTGCGCGCCGGGCCAGCCTCACATCTCGTTCAGCGTGGAGTCGGGCGTAGACGCCACGTTTATCAACCCGTCGGCTCTGAATGGACTGTTCACGGTATCGGCCACCCTGTGCGATGGTGATACCGTGGAAAGAGTGAAGGTCAAGATCGCTAAAGAAGTCAAGGCGATTAAAGGTGAGACTTTTGATACTGATGGTAATGTAAAATTTTTGCAAACTCTTGTAGAGCAAAAAAATGAAATTTTGGCTTTTCTATTACTACTACCACAATGTGAGCCATACTTGGACGAATAGTCTTTATCGTCGAGTTTGGACGCCAACATTCCATACTAGAAATTTTGACTAGGTACATAAATCAGTATGAAAGTAACCGCTACTGAACGTAATGATGATTATTCTCATCTTTTTCAGACTTGGGCAGCCTAAAACTGTGGAGGTACAAAGATCCCGTGTTAGGTCCCCGAACGATCCCCGTTCCCGGAGACCACGAGAGCAAATGTGTAGTTTTAGACAACGCATCGGTATTAAAAGTAGACTTAACTGCAGCAACAGTAGAACTAGTCTCCAATGGAACGAACCTGCCTGTGGGCACACAAATGGTTTACACATATGAAAAATAATAATTGTGTTCTTATAATTTAGAAATAAATTATTTATTGTCATTTTATCTTGTTGTTTTATTCAAATGCACAGTGTGGTATTCCATTGGAAAAGCGACGACACACTTTTGTCGAGGCGCAGCGCCCTTGTCACTGTCCAACAAATACAACATTTAGGTCTGATTTTTCCAACGCCATTATAATTTCATCAAAGGAACAATTTTGAATTTTTGATAGTTTTCCATACAAAAACTGTCTGACGTCAATTTTATTCCACGAATAAAAATTATCTGTCGATTGAAAAATCAGCCCTTTATTAACCAGACTCCATCTTGAGATGCAAACTGTCCGCTGATGCCCTTTCGAGCTAATAGAAGTTTATTTCAATTGCTCAAGATCGATATTTGTTTGTCAGTAACAACCGCGCTTCGCCAATTTGCGAGGACGCACAATAAAAACAAAGCCACTTGAGTGTTTTGGCTACGTGTCTGGACAGGGATTGGAGGGCAAAAATCATTAAATATTATAAAACAAAGTCCCACCGCGTCTGAACGCGTTAAACCCAAAAATGGATTTTCATACGGTTTTCACCAATGGACACTTGGACAGAGTGATTCATGAGCAAAATGTACTCTGTGTTTTGTGTAAATGAGCTAAAAAATTTGACGACAGTATAGTTGAGTTGGGCAGCATTTGGAAAATTTCGTCATCTATCCCGCAATGTTTGAAGAAATGAGGTCTTCAACCAGTGCGTCCTGCCCGTGAAGACATACGGTGCCGAAACGCGGACACTGACAGTCGGGCTGGTCCACAAATTGAAGGTCGGTCAGCGCGCTATGAAGCGGGCTATGCTCGGAGTTTCGTTGGTGGATAAAAGCAGGAATGAAGTTATCCGGAAAAGAACCGGAGTAACCGACATAGGCTAGTGCGAAATAATTTAAAACACATTTTTTTTTCTGAATAAAAACAAAATCAATCTTATATTTCGGTATAAATAGATTAAATTCATAATAATATTATGTATATTTAATGACATAGTAGAATAGCTAACAACAACAAGGCTGCTAAGTCGGAGCACTAGGAGCGAACAGTCGTTCTAGGCCGGCGCCCTCGGGGGCGTCGATGGCACTGCGCGGCTTGTCCTTCACCACGTGCATTGTTGGCAGGTCTAGAATGTACACTTCTTTCTTGAATAGCTGGCCCACGTTGCGGCCGATTAACTGGAATAGCAAAAAGATTGTTCAATTTAGTCTGGCAATTTAGGATGCGACGATAGTATACATGTGCGACTTCTGTTCGTAGTGAAATTATGAGAAACAAAGAAGTTAAAGAAATGAGCTGGATTTCTGAGAAAATCAAACCTGCATTTAAGTTTGGCCAGCAGTATAACAAAAGCTTATTTAAAATCACGTGGTTTAGTCGGCTACAGATCTGAACAAACTTTTTTTTGTAAAAAATCTTACCTGAAATATTTACAATCGAGAAGTTTTTTATATATTTACGTCCAATTTTACACAAAAGGCTTATGTGTGTGTGTTAAATTAACTATAAATTAATAAATAATGCGCAAAATCGCAAAAAAAGTACAGGGCATTTTTTATTCGTTTGTCTCGAAATCTCTTTTTTTTTGTTAATATTTTTTACGAATAAATCATTGTTACATACCCTAGAAGTAATCTTCTTGAACAAATCTCGTTTGCTCTTGTCTATTTTGGAAGGCTTGATGTTGTGCGCGGTGAGCTTCTCGTCCAGCCGGTGCAAGTCGTGCGCGTCCACGTCGGGGATGGCACGTAGCACCGCCACTATGCTCGGGAATAGCGGCCGCAGGACCTCGTATGTCTGGGAAGAAAAATAAAATTGGAGCATAACTAAATGTGGGTGACTTCAAACTCGTATTTAAATTAAACCATTTACAGGCACTGGATTTGAATTGTCAAAGAGACGGTCTGTCAGGAAGATGAAAATAGTTGCCTATTCTAAAGCAGAGGGAACGAATAAACTCCATGGGCACTCTTTTAACCTCTCGAAGGCTCCAACTATTTATGATGTACAGTCAACACTTGGCAGCTTTCAATTGCGATTTTTTCGCTTTTCTTTTCGATTTTTGTTGAAATACGAGACATTACATAAACCTATGGGTTCGAAAATGCTATTTCGTAACAACAATAAATTTAATTAAAAAATAAAGGAGTAAATCGCTTTTGAATAAAGCCGAGTGTTTACATACTTTTGCTCGTGACTGTACTTATAGTTTTTAGACGGAGGTAAGAATAAGATGTAAGTTAGACCTGTACAGCCAGCGCCAGCAAGGCCGCTTGGTTAGCATCGTGCTGGCCGTGCACGCGCAAGGCCTGCAGCACGGCGGCGAGCGCCCCGCTGGCCTCGCCCGCGCCCACGCGGCCCGCCGCCAGCGCGGCCCGGAGCGCGGGCGTGGCCAGCGCGGTGGCGCGGAGAGACGAGGGCGAGTCGTTCCACGTTAGTGCTCGTATTACCTGAAATATTTGCAAGTTTTTATTAGTATTTGAATCGAGCAGAAAATCGGTTTCATATTTGTGTTTTTGACCTAATTGTTTGACCAATTTGTCTACTGGTTGACGGAATACGTCCCTGAGCTCGAATGCTTGGTGGATTTTCAATTAGAAAGTCCTCAGTAGCAGTCCATAGTCTCAATTTTTTCCCGGTCGATGGCATAAGGCCTTATACATGACAATTAAACATGGCGAAATGTAGGTGTATTGCACTTATACACGACTACCTCCCCTTTTGGCGAATACAGGCGTCATATTATGTGTGTTAATGTCTCACCGTATATAACGCGGCGGGTCCGGCACAAGGTTGTGCCAGTACTAACGCTCCCAATTCAGACACGGTGTCGGGTGACCGTTGCTGTGCGCTGCCTGTTGTAGTATCGTCCTCCATATCATCTGCGTTGTTCTCGACACTCAGTCCACCGTCTACAAGTGATATCTGGAAATTACAAGACCACATGTTATCGCAATTTTAAAGGAAAAACTTAAAATCTGTCACACAACCATTTTGTTACCTATGTTACATAACATACATACATAATCGGCCTTTAATGTTCCCCCACTGCTGGGACATAGGCATCCTCTCGTCGAGACGGAGTGGGCTGTAATCCAGCACGCGGGCCCAGTGCGGGTTGGTAAATGTTACATGTCTTCGAATTTTTGGTTCTAGGACATGCCGGTTTCCTAACTATGTTTTCCTTCACCGTTTTTAGAGCAAGCTTTGATTTACAATTACATTATTTTTTAAATTTATTTATTTATCTACTTACATACATGTAAGTAATAAGCGCATTTACCGCATTGTGTTATATCCTATAATGGTACACCATTACAGGATATAACCCAATGCGGTAAATGCGCTTATCCTACATAAATGCAGGCAGGGTTTGCATCATAAGTAGAAGTGTATAAACCTTAAACTAAACTACTGTTCCTTTTTGTATTCCGAACATCGAAGTATGCTATGAAAAACCAGGTTGTTTAGCTTCATAATGAGCGATAATCTTAATGCGCGCAGCAATGCAATGTGTATTACAGTAACTTGACCGGACGACATTCGGTCAACATGCATCTGCAACTTACCTTTAAAACTTCAAGATGTTCCCTCGTCAGGTTCCTAACGAGGATATCTTCGATTACTTCCTGTGATTCACTGCCACCTTCCTCCTCAAGCTTTCCGGATTCGTAGAGAGACGAAATGTAATCCCAACGCAATGAGAGATGGGTCAACACTGTAAGAATGAAGAGTTGGTTACTGTAGAGAGAATCCGGCGATATTGTCTGCTAGGCAATTACCTGGCAGTAAATGTTTGAAAATGAATCTGTTTGGATAGGGAACGTTGAAATTGACTAATGTTGCTTTCGCGAAATGTGATTATTAGAAGTAAGACAGTGGGACAGTAGGACAGTGGCTCCATCTACAACTTTATGGCATCAGAAATGAGTTTCCATCTGAGGGACAAGTTGAAAAATGCCCTAATTTGTCTTTTATTACACAGGCACCCTTGCCCTTCCTTCCGGAATTGGGTTGCTTAGCGTACTACTATGCTGCAAATAGTTAAAAACTTACTGAAAGGCGCGAAATGCTCCAACAGAGGTAACGCAACATCCGCATAATGTGCCGGCGGGCAGTGATGCAGGAGTGGTTTCAACGCATTTCTGACTATCGGTCGTAGCCAATGGTCGGGTAGATATTCTAGCCCGTACAACAGTGAGTCGGCGAGGAAGCCGGCCAGGCCGGGCACGGCGTACAGTTCGCGGCCCAGCGTGGTGGCCGCGGCGCCCACGAGGTGGCACACGTTCTCGTGGAGAGTGTGGAGGAAACTCTGCATGCGGTCCTGTGGGAGATTTATGTGTAAAATAAGGTTTTATCGATGGCTTGGCTTTGATTGATAGTCTGTCAGTGAATTTGATGATTTTACATCCAATTCACTGATCAAACCTTATTATGATAGTTGTTGTAATTGGTTGATCGAAATATTTAGCTAATTACATTGATTGAGACCACCGCACTCATTGAACTTTACAATTAAATAAGAGATACGTAGGTTTTAGCATTTTTTTGTATAGAAATTTGGCATAGAGAAAATATATAACGTAATGTAGCTACGACGTTTTTTTTAAAGCTTCATAGCTAGTCCTTAGAATTTTTGAAATACGTTGCCGTCTTTAGAATTTACACAATGATACTCGCAGACGAGTAGAAATTGGTGGTTTATGGTCCTTTTGCCCTGCTAAGTTTCTTGTTTCCACGGCAGGTGGCGCTAATGCCGTGTCATGCGGTGGATGCCGCCAGCTCTGATGCGTGTGGGTCGTGAAGCTGATAAATCGATGGTTGCGACTTTAATGACCTGCGGACGAGTAGATATCGGCGCTTCATGGTCCCTCTGCCCCAACAAGTTGCGCCTCTCCGCGGCGGGCGGCGCCAGCGCGCGCGCGTGCGCGGCGTGGCGCAGGCCGGCGGCGCGCGGCGCGTGCAGCGCGTGCAGCGCGCGCGCCAGCGCCAGCGCGGCGGGGAAGTGCGGCAGCACGTGCGCGGCGCTGGGGTTGCGCCACACGGGGTTGCCGCCCGGCGTCACGCCGCCGCCGAACCCGCCGCGCGCCGCCTTGTCGGGGTCGCTCGGCACGCATGTGCGCTTTACTACACCTGGGAGTTATGGTAAAATCATTACGAATAATAACACTGAAGGATATGACGTATAGTAAAGTAAATCCACATTTAACGCTTATTATTATGTCTTATGTAAAAAAAGCTAGTTCATAGCCGTAAACCGGACACAAATCAAGAGTGTGCTACTGAGAAATTACTCAAACTCAAAGTATTTATTTCAAATAAACCACCTATAGGTAGGAAATGCAAATCGGTTTAAAATCCAGATTTTTAAGAACGGTATTGGTCCAATCCGGATTATCCGGATTTTTCATAAAAACAAACAAATCCCAGGTCGGACAAAGTTTTATTCGGTTTTCCATTAGGAATTTCTTAGTAACAATCCGGAGTTTGGAATTTGGCGGTTTAATACCCCGTGTCTCGGAAAGCACGTAAAGCCGTTGGTCGTACGTAGCTAGTCTCCGTTGAGTTTGGCCACCGTGACCGAAATCGTTCGGGAGGCTATTATTATGATTGTGTTAATAACCCAAACAAAATTACAAAAACATGAGGAGCAAACACATTCTACATTATACCATACATACAAAAAAATATACAGTGCTACTATAATCATCGAAAAATAGCGACAATTTCTTACCCAGTAATAACGTAAGTGCATGTAAAAGCGTGCGTCGAGCTCGTCCACATTCGTCCTCTTCGTCTGTTGGCGGTGCATCTAGCCCTATTAACCGCGCTAATCCTTCTGCACTGGATAAGTGTGGGCTTAGACTAGCCCAACGCTCGCTGCAGTCGCCGAGGACCTGATGACATATATAAATAATTTTTAATATTAAAGATAAAAGAAACCAAAACTATGAGGTATGCAACGACTCATAAACTAAAAATGGTAACGCCCAGTTTCTGGAACGAAAATCAACCTAAAAATTGGCTCACAAATCAAGAACATGTGAACTGCTGTGACTGGTTAAATGACTTTATAGATGTGGATAAAGTCATTTAAATGCCTGACTATGGCCGTCGGGTAGTCACCTGGCAGACAATATCACCCGTTTGGCTGTAGGGTTCATTTTTATTGGAAGAACATTACATCTCGTTTCTCCACCTCCTTAAAAAATCCTACCAACGCTTTGGATGTTTTTTACTCAATCACGCTTTAACGGCTGAACGAATGTTGATGAAACTTGGTTAACAGGTAGACTATGACCTGTGTTAAATAATGGATACTTTTTAGCCAAGTACAGTTAAGAATTTTCCTAGGATGCGAGTAAATTAACATACCTGAGCCACCAGCGCGCTCTGTCGCTCGTAGCAACAGAAGTGGTTGGAGACGAGCAGCAGTGCCTCTTGTAGAGTGACGCTCTCGACGGCGCTGAGGTCGGGCCGGGCGAGGGCGGCGCGACACAGCTCGTGCAGGCGGCCGAATACCGGCAGAAGTAGTAGTGGGTACTGGAAATTAAAAACACAAGTTTCTGTAACAGGCCAAATAAATACTTGCATTATTATAAAGTGAGATAGTAGGGCTGGATGCTCCTAACTATATTATTGATGTTTTAGGGGCTCTGCTGTTATTTGCTGACAATTTGAAAATTATGTTAGTGTCATTAAATGTTGCACATAGGATGTGTAGAGTCTATTGCCTGCGTGGTTTAACACTAACTTCAAGGATTGGTTGTCCAGATCAACCAAACTCAGAATATATAGTGTTAAACCAAGCAGGGAATAAATTCTACAGGATCTTACCGTGAACTGGGCTTAATTATGTGATCGAACGAATGCTTGTTTATTCATAATATTTATGTCACAAACCAGACAGATATACCATTTAGAAGAATCATTACTGTCCTCCTTTCCATGCTGCATTTAAACATATGCCTGACAAAACAGTGTTTATCAGTTGTTTAGGCTAAACAACTTATAAACACGACATAATTATATGGACTTTGACATAACACTGACATTAAACACTCGTTCAACAAGTGTTTAAGTTTTTGTAGTAAGACCCTTTGTGTACTAACCTTCGAGCCTAACTTAACGAGTAATCCAGCAGCATGGCGTCGCACATTCTTGACAGATCGCGATCGTCGATCGTCAGGCGGAGTGCCCTCGTACACCAACGCGGCGAAGATCTTGTCTAATACACGCGGGAGGAGATCTGCACCAGCATTTCCCACGCCTGGACCTGTTTTTATGGAGAAGGTATTGGTGAAGATGGTTGAGCTGAATTTTGTTCTTAACAAGCTTATATGAATAGTAATATGATTGCAGTTGTAGCAAAGTGAAGACAGTAGCTGAACTTCTGATAGTGAGAAACTTATCAGGGTTTCAAGTGGATTGAATTATATTGTCTTAATAAAATCTAGCTCATGTTCTAATCTGAGCTGCAGTATGGTAGCGCGAGACAAAGAAATCTTTATCTATATAAAATCTGCTTTTATATAACTCACCAGCCAGTTGACTGTAGGCACAGCTCAGGAACACAAAGAGCGCGGATATGAAGGACAGTAACAGCGACAGTATGAGCGGCGCGATCGGAGTACACACCACGCAGCGCTGCAGGAGCTGCAGGCCTTCTACAACTGATGGACGAGGGTCTGCTTGGAGTAGTCGTGATAGTACTATGTCTAGTACCTGTAAGGGGAAACATATTATTAGATTCAAAGAGACTGCTGGCAAAGTGTATAAAATTGGCAATTCACGAAGACGCGCCCCACTACTCCTAACCGTTGTACACAATATACTGTAAACGGTTAGGCGGAGTAGTGGGACGCGTCTTCGTGGATTGCACTATCTATACATATAGATAGTGCAATTCACGAAGACGCGCCCCACTACTCCTAACTGTTGCACACATATACTGTAAACGGTTAGGAGTAGTGGGGCGCGTCTTCGTGGATTGCACTATCTATACCAGCCTTTTATTGTCCCACGGCAGGGCAACGACCTCTTCCTATATACAGAAGGAATTGACATGTACTCACGTGTATTTCGAAGTCACGAGCGATGCTAAACAAGCAGGTGATCACCACGAAGTATTAATAAAGAAACAGAGCCATGCAAGAAGAATAACGCGCAAACATCTCACATACTGTATATCTGAAGTCGCCAATCGAACACATGCATTATGGCATACGCCAATTTTTTTTATTTTTTTATTTTAAATTAATAAGTAGTAATCCATAAGTACACAATACGGAGAATGACTTTTTCATATCAAGCATTGAGTCTTTCCTGTTTAGAGCATAGATATGTTGCTCGCCTAACAGTTTTTTTTAAATATTTTTTTAATATGCTTACCATGATTATATGGTCAGTAATAAAGACTTACCTGAGATAGAGCCTCCCATTCGATATACACAGGATGATGTGTGTCAATCTGTTGTGGACAGGTGTCCACTTTGTCAAGAGCGGCGCGCGTCCATTGTTCCACGTAACCCCATGTGACTAGCGGTGCAGCTTTCATGCAAAACCTGTAAGTTTTTGTTATTAAAAATCATTCGATTTTGAACCTTATCTGAGTGTCATAAAACTCACAAGCCGCGGCTGTGTTGTGGGACAAATCTTTTTAGAATTTAGCGTGATTCACATATGTTTTTGTATGGACATTTTCTAGGTTTGTGATGAAATGTATAACAACATAATAATATTACAATGTTGCGTTAGGCATACATAGCTATACATTGCTGATTGGTCTTTCGTTGAAATTTTCCATACTAATCACACCAGGCGATTCTCGATCGTTGATAAGGATGACCGGAAAAAACTAACAAACATAAGCCCAATTCACGTAATTTAAAACATTCAAAATCTAGTCGCAGTGTCATCTCGGTGACAAACAAATGTCAAAAACATGAAAAAATATAGGGAAATTTGAGGTTTTTTGACAGATTGAGACAGATCATACTGTGAACGTTCTTAGAATTACGAGAATTGCCCCTCAGTTCTATGACAAAAATATTTCAAATTTTGACAATGAAAAGATAATTGGTAAAAGTTCTCAGTCTTCTCATCATAATCAGCCTATATTGTTCCCACTGCTGGGACACAGGCCTCCTCTCTTCGAGAGGGAGTGGGCTATAATCTACCACGCGGACCCAGTGCGGGTTGGTAGATGTCACATGTCTTCGAAATTTTTTGGTTCTAGGACATGCCGGTTTCCTCACGATGTTTTCCATCACCGTTTTGAGCCCTGCCTTCTCATAGTGGCACAATAAAATATTATATTATAGTTGTACTTACTTAAAACAGTCTAATATCTCGGTGCGGCACCGCGAGAAGAATTTGGCGAATTCTTGTTCACTGTCGTAGTCCATACAGGCGTACGTCACGGCGTCGTTGGCACTGCTCACACGGGACGAAGGATATGACACCTGGGGAAACAATTGGTTTTAAGGAAATAGTACGTCATTACACTGGTAATCCTACTTCTTTTAAATATCGTGTCACTTATTGCAGTTGCGTTTATTATTTAAATGCTTTATCACTTGCACTATTATTAAGAAATTCAGATAGAATGATGATTCTCGTAGCAAGATTAGAACATTGGGCATCTGAGCGTAAATAGGACTTGATTCTAATAGTTGCGACGAGTCATCGGCGAAATTACATTTGGGCCGACATCAGAAGGGCAATTCTCGTAATTTTAAAAACGTTCAGTCTGATCTCTGACTGAATTTATGTCAAAAACACCTCGAATTTCCCTACATTTTGACAAATTTTTGACATTTGTTTGTCGCCGAGATGAGACTGTGACTAGATTTCGAACGTTTTAAATTACGAGAATTGGCCTTCAGATGTCTAAACGGCGACCTCATAAATTAACTTAAGCAATTTCTTACTTTCAAATTCAAAACCTCATGTTAAAAAGCAAAAACAGCAGCAGCAAGATAAAATGTATTCATAAATGTACCTTGAGTACTTTAGGAGCAGACGCCTGCAGCCACCTCGGCACGATAGCCAACACATAAACCAGCTTCGAAATCTGCTCATGCTTCAAGAACGCTAACCACACCGAGTTAGCGGTATGCGCGAGCGTCAGAGATGGATGTGACGTCAGTAGCAACATTGTCTCTAGTAGCATCGGCAGCCATGACTCTACGTCAGTCGCGTAGATCCAGAGAGATGTAAATTGTTGGGCTAGACCTGCTAGAACCTGGGTGAGAAGAAACAGTCTGAATTACAGTCTCGAGTAATACGAAGCATATTGTATAAATGTAGACAAAGAAAAAAGAATATGTTAGGATTGTAGCATGTCCCATGTGGTGTTCTGCAGTTTTCGCATGTTCTCATGGGAATAATGGTATGACTTTATGTGTATACTAGCTGCGCCCCGAGGTTTCACCCGCATAATTTAAGATATCACAAAATCTCAGAAGCTATTGACAAATATCGTAATTTGATTTGACAGGTGACAATTGACATTACCATATGAAAATCACAATTTTTTAATAATTTTTTATGCCATGAGATTCTGATAGACCTATAGTATAATGACCGGCACGAGTCGTGAGCACAGATGAGCAGTAGTGGGCTCAAGCTTGCGCATGTACACTTTCGGTGACAACTCTGACATTGCATCCACTATGTGATCGTTTTTTATGTATTCCTTCTCAATTTCCTTCACTTTTTGTCATAATTTTGTCCATTCATTAGCTCCCATTACATTTACTTTTTTATAATTCACTGAATACACCATTTGCCGTGCCTGTCTATTTAATCTAACTATGTTTAACTGTATTTTTTCTCCTTTGCATTTTTGAAGAGTACATGTGACAATTTAAAAACACCACAATTTTATAAAACGAGATAACAAAAATAAACCATTTCAAAATAAAAACCGGCCAAGTGCGAGTCGGACTCGCCCATGAAGGGTTCCGTTACGTTACGATTTATGACGTATTAAAAAAAAACTACTCACTAGATCTCGTTCAAACCAATTTTCGGTGGAAGTTTATATGGTAATGTACATCATATATTTTTTTTAGTTTTATCATTCTCTTATTTTAGAAGTTACAGGGGGGGGGGGGACACATTTTACCACTTTGGAAGTGTCTCTCGCGCAAACTATTCAGAAATATTGAAGACCTATCCATAGATACCCCACACGTATGGGTTTGATGAAAAAAAAAATTTTGAGTTTCAGTTCTAAGTATGGGGACCCCCAAAATTTATTGTTTTTTTTTCTATTTTTGTGTGAAAATCTTAATGCGGTTCACAGAATACATCTACTTACCAAGTTTCAACAGTATAGCTCTTATAGTTTCGGAAAAAAGCGGCTTTCTGTCTGTCTGTCTGTCTGTCCGTCCGTATGTCACATACGGACGGACAGACAGACAGACAGACATGACGAATCCATAAGGGTTCCGTTGCCATTTGGCTACGGAACCCTAAAAACGCAAGTCACTAAAATTGCACGAAAGTGTACAGTAGCCGAATGACACGTGAGAGTCTAATAGACGACGAGCATCGACTGACGAACCAATCGCGTGCAGCCTCGGCGCCCCCCCACCTTCTTCATTCCGCCAAAGAGACCGAAAAATGAACTAGGGGCCATCCATAAATTACGTCAAACGTTAAGGAGGAGGGAGGGGGTCGACGAAGTGCGACATTGTATGACAAGGGGGTGGGAGGGGTCCTAAATTTCGTGACGTCACATTTCAAAATCTATTATAATCTAAGTGTTAAAACATGAACTTTAAACTATTAACGAAAAACTCAAAAACATTTGCAACTCTATCCGTATAAACATAAGGTTCAAATTGTTTTGTCGGCCACTCGCTCTAGTAGTGTTACGCGCCGACCACCTAAGCGCCTTTTAGCGCGGGTATGTAACCATAGAAAAAGATGACTCCGAAGGTAAATTCGCTCCACTGTTACTTCAGCTAGTTTTGGATCTCCGAGCGTCATCACATCACATTTGAAGCAAGTTCCGTATGATAGCTGTTGCCCCAGTGTCTAGGCATACTTGTTTAAGCGATCATGTGGCATCTGGTCTATATTTTGCATCATACAAGGCCACTAATAAACACAAGCAATCACATAAGTCAACAAGAAGTTTTGCCTATCGCGAAGATTCGTCCTCAAAGAATTGCTGCTAGACGTGCCATAGAAATTCTTTGTTTGGATGATGACGATGATGCTATATGGTTGGATGAAAAATATGTTGACACAACGAATGTTCCTGACATTAACAACCCAAACGAGAACGAAGTGGCTGCAATGCAGTTATAAATAATTTAAAGGAGTGGGTTGAAAGTCCATGGACTCAACATGATTAAGTTTTGTATCTTTAATTAATATAATTAATAGTTTTTTGTTGAAATGTTTGATTTGATGTTAATTTTATTAAAAAAATTGCAAAATATGTGACGTCACACTAGGGAGGGGGGAGTCTCACAAATGTGACCAGCCGTGTGACAAGGGCGGGAGAGGGGTCAAAAAATCATGAAATTCGTGTGACGTAATTTATGGATGGCCCCCTACTGCGCAGGTGTCAGTTTGTGCTCACGACTCATGCCGGTTACTATACGTAGTATAGCAATCAGAGACCACTAAAGTTTTGAATTTAGGGATATCAGAAAAACTAAAAAAGGTTGTATGTGTAACGAAAATTACAGCATGTACTCAAATTGGCCTTTATGAATGTCAAGTGGTTATATAAATAAGGGGATATAAACTTTTTTATGAGAATTTTGCTTACCTATAGGAAATGTAAATCATGATAAAACAAATGCCCTCTTACCTGTGAGAACTTCTTTAGGAACAAATAATGAGCTTCATCAACTGTATTGATGCTGGCGACTGCAGCGCGGTGCATGCACGATATCGCATCTTTACTAAACAATATTACAAGGGGTTTCTTTTCTTTTGTCTGTAATAAAAACAAACAAATTATAGTTTTGATCTTTCAAAAATATATTTCACAACTATCTTGATAAGGTGAACGTCTACTGGTCCGCACCGGCTGCAACGCACGCTTGGCACGCAACTGGTTTGCTTTGTATGAAGAAATGAACTAAGCGCTCGGTGCGGGCGGTACCGATAGTGGACGCAGTGGTATACGTTTCATACAAAGCCAACCAAAACCATTTCGTGCCGTGCGTGCTTTGCGGTCGGTGCGGACCAGTGGACGTTCACCTTTATGCTGCCATGAATGTGGCACATCGAGTTTTCGCAAAAGTTTTCTGCTCGTGACTGTACATGTTACTTACAGATCCCTTCCTATTAACTATTTGTAATAAACATTCTGCGGCGGGTAGTTGGAAGACATCGTCTTGCAGTAAAATGCAAAGAATATGTAGCAAACGCCCGTTGTTCATCACCACGTGGTTTATGGACACCCATTCCACGTAACCTGTCAGAGTCAGTAACACAACCTGGAATGTAAAGTTGATGTATCAATTACCTGCATAAAATATTGTTATGTTTTCATGTGACGAAAGTAGATAAAAATAAACTATTGAGCACAGTTATGTATATCTTGAATTACGAAAGACAAGCGCAACTAAAGCTGAATTGATACATCCATTATTTTAATTGGACTTGCACGTTTTCAATTCGGATAAAATTTGCGCATTCAAAAAAGTTTTTCATTTTCACATTTTACAAAGGTTTAAATTATTGTTAAAACGTCATTTCGAGGCGGGGTGTGTAGTATTTCGTTAGTATTATACCTATTAACTAGTGTTTCCGTGAGCTGTTCAAAGGCAATAGATAAGTTTACTTCCGCAAGGCTAGGCAAATAGGCATTAATTAGTTACCAGGGGTAATGTTTCAAGGATATTTTGTATGAGGCATACCCAATTAATAAATGTACGTAATGACAGTGTTAATTACCTGAACCACCTGCCCGTGGCTTGCGGCGGCAGCGTAGTCTCCTGCGGCAGTCTTCTCTCTAAACTCCTGAACATGCATCTCTATGAGACGCATGAAGAACGCGAATATCTCCGACATGTTGCTAGTTAGGCCTTGGTTGATGTCCTTCCGTCGTTGGTTGTTTTCTAAAGTCTGGAAAAAGGAGCTTTAGTAATTATTGGTGTTGAGAAGAGTTAGGATTTTCATGTATGACGTTCTATTATTTCTATACATTCAGTTTCTTCGGGCCGATTTTTTGATCCATAGTTAAACTCAACCAATTGTTAAAAATAGTAAGTAATGGTTAAATTTTTGCAAAATGTATTTTTGATCAATTGTTAGTTTATCTAATGTTATAATATCATTGCTAATGGTCAAATAATTAACTATTAGTTAAAAAAACCATTTAAACCATTAGTAACCATCAGATAAACCAACAATTGATCAAAAAACACATTTTGCCAAAAAATCGCGGACATACCAACTTACGGGTCGACTGTATTCGACCCGTATGTTGGTATGTCCGCGATTTTTCGAAACTCCTTTTTAGAAGTCGGTTAATAAAAGAGCTTCAAAGCAATAATAACAACATAAGTCGAGAAAAGGTTCCACGCGCTTTCAAGTCTGGACATTTGCATAATTCAGGAAACATATAAAACAGTTACAGGATGCTGTTTCTCATAAATAATGCTTTAGTATTTTTAACTCCAGCGTACAAATTCTATTTTAGTCGAAACATGGCACAGTGTGACATCATCAATGCAGTTTGTACACAAACATTACGTAGCTTTAGGTATCGAAAGTAAATCAAATATTCACACGCTCGTGCAGGTTTGCCGTCACCAGTGTCGTTAGGTTTTCATTTTCGCCAGACAACGTGGCTGTTATCTAACTACGATTTTTTTTATTTTTACCCCAATCCCTTTTTTTTATTATCCATTAATGTGCCACTGCTGGGCAAAGGCCTCTCTTTCCACCTCTCTTTGTCCAGAGCTGCCAAGGACCAATCTTTATTAAAGTAGTCCAGCTCATGAGTTAATGTGTAACACACTTTCTTAATCAATACAAAGGTGGAAATTAATAAGTCACAGTCTCTTTGTACAGATCAAATACCATTGACCTATTTGACTACCTACTTGCATAATGTTGATTGCATATATGTACATAATCAGCCTATGTATAACGTTCCCACTGCTGGGACACAGGCCTCCTCTCAGTGAGAGGGAGTGGGCCGTAATCCACCACGCGGGCCCAGTGCGGGTTGGTAGATGTCACATGTCTTTGAATTTTTGGTTCTAGGACATGCCGGTTTCCTCACGATGTTTCCTTCACCGTTTTGAGAGATGATATAATTTACACAAATTAAAGCGCCTGACTGGGTTCGAACCTACAACTCGTTAGTCGCGGCCGTGACCACTGGGCCACCCCTGCTCTTGTTATGTTGATTGCATACATAATCCTTATTATTAGTTGTACTTTAGCACACACACTATTGTCTGAGCAGGCTTTCTTTACACGCCATAATAATTCTATAGTGTAGACATGAGATCATCATCATCTGCCTAGCCTTTTCCCAACTATGTTGGGTTCGCCTTCCAGTCTAACCGGATGCAGCGGAATACCAGCCTAGTATACCAGTAATTTACATGGAGCGACTGCCTATCTGACCTCCACAACCCAGTGACTGGGTAATACGATACCCCTAGGTAAGACTGGTCGTCAGACTTTCGGGCTACTGACGACCCGTAACGACTGTCAAAGATCCACGAATGACAGCCGGGACCAACGGCTTAACGTGCTTTCCGAGGCACGGAGGGGTCTTGGTTTGTGAAAATGGTCACCCATCCACGGACCAACCGCGGCAAGCGTAGCTTAACCTGATCGATCGACCCGTGCGGCTGTTATTACTTAGCCACAGCCACAAGTGTAGACATGAGAGTGGAAAATAATTGAGACTCTTAGATTCTTACATGATATAGTGCTATTAACTAATAGCGTTTGTAAATGTGCCCTACTGAATAGAGCAGATAAAGATATTGTCAACATTGGCAAACACATTGGTGATGAAAATTATGTTTTCATGCTCATTCAATAAACTTCATTTATTTATTTATTTAACCATTTATGTACACACATATATAAACAGACATTGAAAAACAGAACAGAAAAAATAGGTACAGAGGTGAGAGAGGTTCATCTAGTTCTAGAAGACTAATAAAGTCTGCTAAATCTATACTATTATTATAAATTCGAAATTAACTCTGTCTGTATGTTACCTTTTCACGCCTAAAACACTGAACTGAAATCGACAAAATTTGGCAAGGAGATAGATGGTATCCTGGGGAAGGACATACGCTTATTTCCCAGTAACACATCCCGTGAAATAATTTCCGACATTCACGCGGGCACAGGCAGAAGCTAGGACTCTATAAAATGGTACTCACTTGTAATATAGCTACATCTTCAGCCAGTCTCAAGAACACATGCAGCACTATCTGTGTATGCCTGTGTCCTCTGGAACATGCGTCACTCAGTTCGGCCAGCAGAGTGGGCCACTGTTGAGGCCACTCTCTCTTTATCATCTCCACAATGACGCGCGCCAACGCGTCATTCAGGTGGCTGGTCTCCCAACCACCCAGATAAAGGTGTTTCATTGCATTCTCCTGTAGGAAAAGTTTAAGATACTGAATAACTCAAACTCAAAGTATTTATTTCAAATAAACCAATTACAGGCACTTTTGAATTGTTAAGGGTCGGTCAGTCAAAAAAAAAGAAGCTAGTTGCCCATTCCAAAGCGTAGTAGGTACCTATGGAGAAGAACGGGCAAGAAAATCCATTGATTATTTTTTAAATTATATTTTTACAAAAATATTGGTTACGTCATTAATTTATAATAGCTGTTATTAATCTGCTAGGATAATTAAACATAACTATTGAAACAGATGTTAACTTGGAAATAATTAAAATTATACCACACATATAAATCTACTAGGATAAACATAATTATTAAAACAGGTATAAAACATGTGTACAGCACATTCTATCATTGAAAAGTACATAAAAAATTAATTTATTTTCTAATAATTTTGAGCAATGAGTATCTGATCAACATAGATCATTTTATATTATATTAACATCAATTGGAATGGCCTTGAACAATTTCTTCACAGGCTATGATTATTATCTCTACAAGTACAGAGTATAGTTTTAGATATTTCAAGCCTGTTTCATAGTGTAATTATTGACAAACATTGAGCAATAATATTATGAATTTGAGGAAAATGCTAAAATGCAAAACTTATTCATATAGTGTAGGGACGGCTATTAATATGACTTACCTTTATAAATATCTTCTCAGCTTGAGTAATCTGTGTCCATCTATACTTCACAGTATGTTCCATGAGCTGGAGACCAAAGTGTTTCACTCCGGGAGAGTATTGATTTCCACTGGCCAGCAAGAGACCAGCCTGGGCACACCATGGTGAATTCTCTTTGAAGCTACAAAACATGAACATGTTGATTTCACAAATAGGATAAAAAAAAACTATTAGCAGTTAAAGATAAAAGTTATTTGGATATAGATTTAAAATATTTCCTTTTGTTTTTCTCAGTTTAAAATACTTTAGATGATAATAGGTCAATCAAGGTTACAGAATCTAATCTAACTTGTTCAGCATACAATTTTACATTGGTTTCATATTAATTTGAGTATAATAATTTTACCTTTCACATGCATTGTAGGCCTGGCTGCGTTCTTCATGAGAAACAGTGGGGATCAAAGTGAGCTCAACAGCCCGACTGAGCTCGTCAACTAGGAGAGCCACCTCCCCGGTAGCCTCGCTACCTACACCCACTACATTCATCGCAGCTCAATACTACACCTTAAACAAAAGAAAATAATATTTTAGTTATTTTGCCTGATAAATGCAAAGATAATCATGAAGAGAATAACTGCTTGAAATTGAAAAATTTAAATATGTACTAACATAGGTACTTTGCTAATAAGATATCATAAATGTGCAAAATTGCTGTCAGCTTGTTTATGTTTTGTTGGTAACCTCCGACACATTTACCATTGTTGATTCAGGAATGACAAAGAAAATTATTTGATTTTTATTTAATTGTATTGGTTTGAATCCGTGTAGTATTTTTGGAAATAGTGAATTTATTGTAAGAAATTCTCAATTGTCATGTTACAAAGTGATTTAATATTGAAAAATAATTTGAAAACTGATGCAACATGGAAAAACTTCAATCAAACTTACCAACAGCAGTCAAGAAAATAATCCCCATAGAATATTATTCACTTCATAATAACTTTTTCGATTCTGTAAATTAATGAAAATTAAAATTGTTGCTCGTACAATTCTATTATAATAAATATTTTAATTTGTTCCACAGACGCAGACGAATGCAACCGGCAGGGCATGCCAATAAATTAGCAAAAACAAATTAGTCACCATGGTAATATCAATTCTAATTACATTTTATGATTTGGAACTATATTAGCAATTATTTTACCTAATTCTAATGAAGGAATTTATTTAAATTTCAGAAATCAAATTCAAAACATTGGAAACACCTCGTGTCTACCCACAGACTACAATATAATATAGGGTATAGACAGGAAGCTCTCTTATTTTTCTGTTGACAGCACAAAGTCGCCATCTAGTTGTCAGCTAACCAAAACTATTACTTACAGATATGGATATAGATAGGTACGTACAGTTGTAGATATAGTAAATTCGAGTAAAATTTTTACTTTGTCGTATAAATTATTGTTTACTAATAATGCTAAAACGATTATGTAATTATTATAAAAACCTAAGTAGTAAACAATAATTTATACGACAATGTACAACATTCAGATTTTTGCCGGCATTTAAGAAGGGTACAAAGGTTTATGTAAATGAAAAATAACTCGGAATTAAAGATAAAAACAGTTTATTCTTTCTAAAATCTTATGTAGGTTATATTAAACATTTACTAACGTATTGTTTATTCTTATTCGCTTCCTCCCTTTATTTTTGGAGTAGTGCCTATGAGCTTTTTCCTTCATGGGGTCATTTTTATCCCAAAAGGTTGATTTTCCAGTAAGGACACTGTTGGTCTCTTTGCACCAATTATTAATAAAAAACTTTGTCGTTTTATTTATTAGAAAATTTGATAACTCGTTTTTATGCATTTCACAGGACAGAAACTTTAAATTTAAATTTATAGTAATAATTAATTGAATATATCTACAAATATTATTTTTATTGCAGCATTCTTTTAATATCTCTAAACAAATGTGTTCTACTTGGGCAAAGAAATTAAACAGCGCCCTAGTAGGATAGCACAACCACTTTTTATTTTCATAATCTTTTAATTTTATATATTTATGAAAATTTAAAATATTTTCTTCTTCTAAATCATGCCTGCAGGTGGCACAGTTTTTGTACACATTTTTTTTTGCCAGTTGTGCTATCCAGCCACTGCAATAACCAATTGCTGCGCTTTTTTCCATATCCACTGGAGTTTTACTTGATAATAATGCATCTGTATTTAAAAGGTCTATACACATATGAGCACAGTCTATTTCATCTTCACATTCAGTTGTTGTGTAGTTGTCTCCAGGATTTGTTAATAAAGATTTTAGCGACTGGAGACAAACACTGTCATCTTTTTCACAGTTTGATCCAACTGAATGTGAAGATGTCATATTGTTTATTAGAAGTGTCTTAAAAGCACCTTCAAATGCAGACGACGTAGGCATTATATTGCCATGGCCATGAGCTCGAATTGCTCCAAAAAAGTTCTCCAATGGATCCTGGTTGAAATTACGCAGCAATAAGGAATTGATCCCCTTTGAATTTAAAAGATGTACAATCTTTTTAAAACTTTCTATAGTTTTAATCCAACTGGACAAAGAAGGCACTACTCCTTGATTGTTACCATTTACAAATTTCATTGTTTTGAGAATAGGGACACTATAATTCCACAAATTGTGATGTGGTGAAGTTGGGGTAACTGCAGCACGATACTTTTTCCCTTGGCTAACTTCACTAAAACTGCCATTGACGCTGTCAAATAGGTCGTCGAAGAACATTAGGAGGTCTGCTGTCTCATGACTGTCTTTTTCCAGAACTCCCATATCTGCAATGAAAATAGATACTTTCATGAACATATGAGCTGCATAATAGTACAAACAGCTGATTATTTTGTATGAATCAGCTGTTATTTTTTGATATTTCGGGGTTGGTCCTATAGTAATAAGCTCTTCACAGTAGAGAGTAAGACCTATTGTGGGTTTTACCTCTTTTCCGACTATGATTGTATTTATATTATAATCCAGACTAGAGCAGTTGTTTAACTCACAGTTTTCATGATAACAGTCATAAGAGAAGAAGCAAGAGATAAGATTTTAGTACTGAACATGTACAAAAGAGAGTAAATTATGAGGAAGTGCATATGTATCACTTATTTAAAAACAACATTTATATTGTAGAAAATGTTTGCATACCTGCTAAACACCCAAGCCCCACCCCAACTGACTGACTAAACACTTGTGTACAGTGTTTCACCCTCATCTTTGGGATTAAATTGGGTAATACATGAAGAGCAGTCAGTCTCGGCACTAGCTTGACACCTCTGTATGATGGGCACCTATTATACAAGGCCACAATGTGGGACCATTTAGCCGTGCATTCTTTTTCTTTCATAGTGTATTTTAATTTTTTTGTTAATAAGTTATTTCTTATCCCTTTGATGAGGTGAGGTGGATCATATAGGGGGAAAATTTTGTCTTTCCCCACCTTGTAAAATCCTTCCCGGTATTCTTTACCTTTTCTTATAAACTTTTCTTTTGTCTCCTTCAATAATAAGTTAATGGCTGCCACATTGGAAGTGCCTTGGTCACAAATGGTTGCAACAACTTTTAACCCAGTTTCTTGCACTTTTAAAATAATATTTTTAATTTGAGCTTTGAGCTCAATAGTCTTAGTGCTTCCATGGCAATAATAATATGCTATCGGCTGCTTGAATTTTTTAACTATGCCTCTGATCATAAAAACTAGGACGTGATCACAAAATTCTCTTTCAGTTTGTTCTCCATTGTCGACAAATCCAATAATTTTATCATGCTTTTTGTCATACGTAACCGCTGGTCCAATCGCCATCTCATCAAACAAAATTGAACAATATTTGTAATTGTCAGGCAGTTTCGCTACTCTATTTTTTAAATGTTCAAATATTAATTCATTGACACCAGCTTTTACATCCAATTTGTGCAGTAAATTTTGTAATGTTCTTCTACTCGGCAAAACACACATTTGCCTAAGTAAGCGATAAGCCTTAGGCGATGGCTTATACAACGATAAAGCCAAAATTTTTTGATCCAGTGTGAATCTTCTACCAGGTTTTTTCTTGCCACTCTGAGAGACTTGCATTTGGCAGAACATCTTTGCAGTAGCTGACATTTCCGATGACATAATGTTGAATGCTGAGGTTCTTGTCATCTTCTTCGCAAGGTTATATTTTTTCTTAAAAGCCACCTTAGCGGTTTCAGATTTCTTCAGCTGCTTTAAAAGAGATTTATATTCTCTATGTTTTGTTATAGGTACATAAAGACCTGAAAAAAAAAAAATGGCCTGAGTAAACACAATATATATACAGAAAAAAAATTGACAAACTTTTATTAGAAATTCTAAAATAGTTATATGCAACTGTTCTGTGTCTCACTGTTGTGTAATAAAGAGTGATAAAACACAAATGTGGGATTGTCACATGAGGCGAACCCGAGTGTGATAATAGGATCACATGACTGTTTTATTACCTAATTATGTACATTTGCATACAAGTCTCATGATTTAGCATATTGCCAACATTAAAACAACCAGTGTCATAGTAACCTTAAGTTATTATAATCCAAACAAGTGTTATGTGTTGTACTAAATTTCATTATAACACTTCTTTGGATGATGTTATGGTTACTATGACACTGGTTGTTTTAATGTAGGCAATAAGCTAACTGTTCCAGAAACTTTTATAGAAGATTTATAGCATGGGGGTAGATAAATTCATTAATTTGATTGAAATTCCCTTGAGCAGTGAGGCTGAGATCAAATAATAATATAAAGTTGTAAACAATCTACCTTTTGGCTTAGTTGATTTATTTTTAGGGTGTTTATTGTGTCCTTTCCTGCGCTGCCCATGTCCTGTAAATTAGATGTTTATTATGGCAAAAATATTCACAAGTTAATTAACTTGTTTGTAAGTAAACTATGGTAGATAAATTACAACCTGTATAAGGTTCACCTCAAAATTTGATAACTTTCAGTCAGAATATTTGACTCAATCATCAGTCTCAATCTTTTTTCTCAGTTTTCTTTCAAATTACTATAAATTAAGTACATGTTTCTCCTGTTGCAATGAATGATATGATTTTATTAGTTTTATTAATAAATAGCTTCCTTATATTAAATAGTTCTATTATTACTTGTAGCTCAATTTATCTACATAATTATGATAACATACAAACCTCTCAGCTGAACATGTGATGAAGTCTCTTGAACCCCAGATATTGAACATGGGGCAGGCATATCAACAGTTTCAGTAAACATTTGATCTGAAAGTTAAAAGTTACACTATATAAGTTAAAAGATAACATAATTGTTTGATATTCATTAAATTAAATTATTTTCTGAAAGCTTAGGTTACAACTTTGTTGTAGACATAATTTCAAATTTTCTGCTTTTAGCTCACTTTATGAATAAGATACAAACCTCTCAGAATATGAATATCAGATTGAGTCTTTTGAACACCAGATGTTGAATGTAGGGAAGGCAAGGTAGCTGATTCAGTATGTAGTTGTTCTGAAAATGAAACATTTTGATTACCCATCCGCTGTTACTCCGACTCATTGAGTTGACATACAATAGAAAATGAATTGTGTCTCAGTGGTTATGTTTGAAGGTTTATATAAAAACAAAGTATGTAAAAAGATCTATCTAACCTTTTGATATTCTATTCAAACTGCTAGCTACTTCACAACTAAAATGTTTTAATGAAATTAATATATTACCTGGCAAGTACAGTACTGGAATTGCTAATTTGCACAGTCTATTTCTTGGATACTTGTCAATTGCTTCAAAATGTTTATGGCAGACACGTCTGTTGCTATAAACAAATAAATTATCCATTGTAGCTATTTCACCGCCAATTTTTGCAATCCATGTATTGAATTTCTCTGCATTCACATCTGGGTTCGGAAAGCGGTGGAGAGGTATACCTGAGAAACAAAATAGCATGTTATTTTTTTATATCCCAGTTCAATTTATTATAGAAAGTAGGTACCAAGGGGGAAGTTTTGAGTCATTGTTTAAACCATAATAGAGAAAACTTTGACTCATTAGATATATACAATGTGATAGGGGTGGGACTTCTAACCCGTTAAGGCTGAGTACTACATCTAATTTTATCAACAAAAAAAATAATATGGGGGGTTGAACCCCCTCCCCCTAAACTTTTTTTCTCACCAAAACTTGTATGATCTTCGATGTTTTATGAAGACGGGACAGGGACAACAGTAACTTATTACACTAAATAAAAAGTACATACCCTCTTTCTTAGTGACTAGACATCCAGGTACACAACAAGAGTTTTGTGACATGATGGAAGTGCACTCAATGTTCAGTTCACTATTCGCAATTATGGGTCCAAACTGATAAACAGTGCCTATGCTCACTATATAATATTTCACAAAACAAAAACTTCAAGTCTATTTCGAAATACCGACCGGAGGAGGAGGCTCAACTCGACGTGGACCTACGAAACAGACGATGATTGTAACGCGGCACGGCGTCACGGAGGAACGGAGGTTCAACTCAACGTGGTTAGCAGATGCACTTGCGAAACAACCAGAATTTAATTGCAAAAGTAAAATCCGCACGAAAAACGGTAAAACCGGCACTCGCGCGCGAACGGACAATTGCAATTAAAATGTTACCATTGCAACGATAATGAATTCCCATTAGTTAAATGAAGACAAAACACCTTCCAGAACCGTTTAACAAATCCTTAATACTTGATATATGCTTAATGCAGCTTAATTTTTATTTTTTGTCATTTATTAACCAATATTTTGAGTTAATTATTTCATGTCTGTGTTTGTGTTTCACACAATTTCCCGGCATCATGATTATATATTTGTATATGGCAACACAGAATTTTTAATTTGGCTATCTGGCATAGAGATGGCGTTCTGCTCAATAAAAAACCGAAATTATTGTAATGTTCCTAGTTGCCATAGCATGTGTCTACCGAAAAGGAATCGAATAACGGACGGCCACAGACTAAAGTAAGTAGACATAGACAAGTAGAGATGAGATTAGATGACATAGGATTTAAGTTGCAAGTAGTAATATTATTCACACAGCTGATTCATTCATAACTTCTACATATTATATCAAGAAATTAAATACATTATAATACTAATTATTGCATTCCAAATACTATTTATTGCATTCCATACATAATTTACTACGAAATTTAAAAAAACCCGAAAATCTTCGCTATTATTATCTTTCATTCGTATTGCCATCTACCAAGTATTTTGTGTTTTTATTATTGTTGAGAATGTCTTTCTTTGAATTTTGGGCCAGTGAAGACAATTCGGCCACTTTTCAAGGTTTTTGACTTCATTACGTCACAGAAACTTGACAGCAGTTTGATTTGAATCACAGATTTGAATTCTGTTTATGTTGGAAACTATTGTTTTGCGCTATTTCATTTCATCAATAAGGAAAATTGTTTGTTTTCGGGATGGAAAACAAATTTACTTACCTTGAACCATCTTTAGAAAAACAACTAAAAGGCCACCGAAATGGAATTACTGCGTTATATTTCAGTCCCAATGAACAACAAATTGCTAGCAGCTCACTGGATAACAGTGTTTTGGTACCTATATTTATTGTAATAAACTATATAAATAAGTTCCATACCTCTGGAATAATTAATGACAATGGCATATTTTGTGTACCGTATTGACTTATGTTTTCTGTGTTTATGTCCTAGCTATGGGATCTACGCGGTACTATGAGAAGCTACAGGTTTCAAGGCCACGACGAAGCCGTTATGGATGTATCGTTTTCGCCTTCGGGCAAGTATATGGCCTCTGCGTCGCGTGATAAAACCGTTAGGCTGTGGGTGCCCACTGTGACAGGTAGCACTGGCATGTTCAAGGCTCATTCACAAACTGTGCGGTCAGTGCAGTTCAGCCCTGATGGGACGAAGGTAACATAGAAAAGCTTACACCTAGTTAATCAGTACCTACTATGGTTCCGGTTTCAGATTTAGTTTTTCTTAAACATTCCTATAAAATTTTCTCTATGGTTATTCCATACAAATAAAAATTATACTTACCTTCCAGATAATTACTGCATCGGATGACAAAATAGTGAAGCTCTGGTCAACTGATAAACACAAATTCTTAGCTTCATTTGTTGGCCACACCAACTGGGTGAGATGTGCTCGCATGTCCAGTGATGGTTCAGTTATAGCCTCTTGTTCAGATGACAAGTCTACCAAGCTCTGGAACCTGGACAATGGAGAGTGTATCCATACTTATAAGGACCAGAAAGGTCATGGGTTATGTCTAGCATGGCACCCATCAGGGTGTTATATTGCTGTTGGTACTTCACATGGGAATGTGAAGTTATATGATGTGAGGACACATAATCTAGTTCAATATTATAGGTAATTAATTATTAATTAATAAATAAATTTATTAATTAATAACTTTATTTTGCATGCTTAGGATTGCTTTCTGACTAATAAAATCTTTTTGTACAATTTCAGTATTCATAATGATGCCATAACTTCAGTAGCATTTCATCCTAGTGGAAGTTACATCCTAACTTCAAGCAAAGATGGGAAAATGAAGGTATGTACAAGTTTACAGATTACACCAACAGTATTGAAGGAACTGGTTCTACGAATGATTAAAATTAATAAAGTGTCTGTTTGTAAAATCAAAATAACAGCTTTTTACTAAAGCATATGAAAGTAATGGTCTTTATAACAAACAATTTTTGTCTGTCTGTTTGTTCCGGCTAATCTCCAAAATGGCTGGACCTATTTTGACGCGACTTTCACTGGCAGATAGCTGATATTAGAAGGAGTTATATAGGATAATAATATTTTATTTGCAATACTTTTATTTTACAAAAATAATTAGTAAAGAGACACATTATTGTTTTCTGACATCCACATGAATGAATTTGCTCAGTTATTTGCACAGCTTGTTAAAGATAAATCAAATAACCACTTAAATTAATTAATTTTCAGATACTGGATCTTTTAGAGGGTCATCCAATATTTACCCTAAGTGGGCATTGTGGTCCTATCAATGCTGTCAACTTCTCAGCTGGGGGTGATACCTTTGCCTCTGCAGGAGATGATAAACTGGTAAATATATTACTACAGTAAACAAGATAATAAATAATATCTGAAACAATGCTTTTGTATAATTTGAATGTTTTAGTGTGTGGCATTACATAGAACTGCTGTGTAGTTAGTATACATTGATATAGAAGAGAATTTAATTTACATAACAGAAGTTTGTGTGAATAATATTTGCACACATGTTAATATATAATATTTTATTAATGTTTGCAGGTTTTCATATGGAAAACAAACTTCACGGAACTATCAGGCGATTTAAAGGAAAACATTGCAGAGAATGGATCAACTATACCTAAGTGCAACTCTTCAACTTCCAAACTAACTTCCACATCAAAAGACACGAAAGACAGGAATCAGGTTGCTCATAAAAGATTCTACTTGTAGTACACACAGTAGCACATAGTCACTAGCTAATTGTAATTAATTGTATATATTATTTTATTTTATATGGTATGACGAAATACATTATATTCTAAATTAATGATAAAATTCTAAAACTCATTACTCTCCCCATTCAGGACAATTCATTGAGATCCATTTCAAACAAGTATGTGGTAGCCTTTCAGAAAATAGAATTCAGAGAAAACTGCAATAATTACTATGCATTAAAACGTTCCTCTTCATACTAAGTTTGCAATATGAGTCCAAGTATTAATACAGTTTTCATCATCCATAAAATAGGGCTCAAAAGTTTGGTATCAATGCTATCACACTCATAAGATTCCTGTAACTACATTTGTCCACCTGGATGATGTCAGCCAATGTAACCAATCCCCGAGACTGAATTGTTCTGAAGAACCAAATGCCAACAGTACAATGGTTGAACCAAGATTGTGCAGTCAAACTGAACCTTGTTTACGAGGCTCGTATACAATTGTAAATCCAGTTCGAACGAATATACCAAAGAGTTGTGTATGTGCACCAAAAACCACACCAGTTTTGTCTGAATACTCATCTATGGATTGTTCGCTACACAGTGTTGGACATGTCAGTCATATTCCACGAATCCCACCCAGCCCTACTACATACACACTACCCTCTGTTTTGGACAAGTCCATAGGGCCAAGTGGAAATGGACAAGATGATGACTTGTTTGGAATGATCAAATTAAAGGAAAATGATGTTTGTTACACTAGTGGCACTATCGAGTGGGTGGGTAGAAAGAGGAGCTTTCCCATAAATAGCGGATTTAAGTTAATTAATGACGAATTTGATACTCGAGCGAAGAAAATAAAAAAATTGAATTCTACTATTACCTGTGATAGGCACAGAGATATGGAATGTAATTGTCCTGATGTATTGCCCACTGTTAATGCTATGGTTGATCATCTGAATGCTCTCCATGAAGCTGTAGATCTTGTTGACTTGAGACTCAACACTCTGGAAGATGTTTTGAGCAAGACAAAAGAAGGAAGTAGATGTGGTAGATTTTAATTTTAACTAATAAATGATAATTTACTTTAGTCTATTGTATATTATTAATAAACTGATATAGCAAAAATGATTTATTAAAATACTGTAATAGTTACATTCTATACACTTAGCAAAATAACATCAATTTAAAATAATAAACATGATACAACCATATTAACAATAGAATATTTTTCAAGCTTAGTATAATGTCAACTTTTGGCTCAAGGCATTCTCAGCCTTCTAATTTGGAGTGACTAATTATACCATAATACAAAGATTGATACCATCAATCATGCTGGTGTTATCTTCAGAACCTTTCTATTACTATTTTAAAGTTAGCTTACACTAACACAACTATTGTGTGCCAACATAAGTTGTTTTCTTGCCAGTTTTCTTAATAACTTCCAGTAGCTGGTCAGCATTGAGTGTGGATGTGACTGAAACCTTCTGGTCTGGCAAACTTATTGAAACATTGTCCACACCCTGACCCTTTAGCCTGTTGAGTACTCTTTCCACAGCACCCGAGCACCCCTCGCAAGTCATTTCTACGTTGAAAACGTGTGTCTGTAATTACAAGTCTAGGATTTTAGTATGAACACAATATTTATCAGCAAATGTAGACTATACTAGATAATAGAGTTCACTCACCGATGACATTATTACTCTTATTATGTCCTTTAGTATACGTGTGATTTCTAAATTGATTAAAAGTACCTAGAGAAAGTCCAAAGATACGAATGATTGTGGATTTACGCTTATCAATAAGTGTCAGTAGGTAAGCAAGCAGCTCAGTGTGTGACGTTGTCAAAAATGATTCAAGCAAGTTGAATGAACCCTTTCAGTACAGGTAGTTGTTCAAAATTAACACATATTGCTACAGAATATGATTGAATATTCTTTCAATGTTGCTGTATACCTAATGAAAAATGTTTGATAATATCTCTGACAATGACAAGCAAGCTGTCGTCTGTGACAGGACCAGACAGATAAGATTGGATTTGATACAGAGTCAGCTCTGTGTACAGAGTGCCCAGGGTATAAACATAAGAAAATCTAAACCAAAATAAATTTTATTCTCATTACTTGCTAGCCGGCGCGGCGGGCGCCGGCAGTTCCTCTTGTTTAAATATCTAGGGCATATTGTTACGAAGGATTTGAGGGTCAATCTAGATGTGGACCGGGAACGAAGAGCATTGGCGGTGAGGTGTAATGTAATATTTTGATCCGAAGGTTCTCACGCTGCACAGGTTCAATTAAAAGAACTTTATTCAAGCTTACGGTCAAGTATTTTACACGTGTAGCCTTTGGTCTAGCTTCACACTAAAGGCCGTTAATGCTCTTCGAGTCCAGTACAATAATGCATTTAGGATGCTGTTGGGGCTGCCACGCTTCTGTAGTACCTCAGGGATGTTCGTGGACGTCCGTTGACAGCTTCGCTGCAATCGGGCGCAAGCGAGCAGCATCCTTGTTGCACAGGGTGCGAGCCAGTACCAAAAGTCTCCTGAGCCAACAAACTGGATTGTCCTTTCATCTGGTACTTAAGTCAGCTACATGCTCCTGTAAATATTGGTATGTCTACTAACATAGTTTTTATGTTACTAACATCTTGGTACCTTTTGTAAATTATGGAATTGTGTTCTGAAATAAAGAGATCATGCGCGACGGTCTCATCAGCCTCCATGCAAGCCCTGCACAGGGGGCTGTCCGTTATGCCTATCGTGTGGAAGTATTTGTTTAGTGAGCAGTGTCCCGTGATGGTCCCCGCAATCAAGCGCAGGCCTTTCCTGTCCAGGCGTAGTAATCTTTTCGTTAGCTTGCCATCTAATGATGGCATGGCTTCCTTGGACTGCCTGCAGCCCGGAGACGGGGACCATCAGTTCTCTGCTTGTGTGTGGGTGTGCTTCTGTACCCACCTGCGTAATTGATTGAAGTGGATGGGCACGACTGTTTCCGGTCCATAGACTGACGTGCTCGATGCCCTTCTGGCCAGCTCGTCAGTCGTCGCAGCGTCGTTACCTAGTGATCCACTATGTCCTTTCGGAACGTACATACTACACAATCAATTATAAACCTTAACTCATCAAACATACCGTGCATTTACCATGCACCGTACAACTTACTCACACAAAAACATCTGTCGCTATCGTTGTGCAGTGCATTAATTAAGACTTTTCTATGTCAATGAGTGCAATAGCCATTTATTTTACATATTATACGCTAGTGATTGACTAAATCGGAAAGTTCTGAAATTAAAATAAATAAAAAACGATATGTCCAGAAAATATTATATTATAAATAAATAAATAAAAAATAGCAAAAACACGAGTAAATGATTTTTTTTAACATAATTTTATATCTTCTCAAGGGTTAACGTAGTACAGACGCCAGCATCAAGCTACTACAATCTGTCAAATTTCTTTAATAGATTTTCAATTTTAACTCTAAATCGTTAAGATTCAAGTTTGATTGGGAAAATTTGACAGTTTCGTGTAGCTTGACCTGCTGGCGTCTGTACAAGCAAGAAATATTTTACAATTTGTTTTTTTTCATGATTTTAAAGACAAATATAGTAAAATACTTATATTTATATATGGTACTAAGTGATTCCATGATTTACAAAGTTTTGGTTTTGGCTTCGGTTTATACAAGTAACCACAGAACAACACCGGAATTCTTATATTTTTTAACGATCACGGTTGACAGCGCACTAGTTCGCGGCCATTCGCCTAGTGCATGAATATTATATACTAGTCTATGAGTGCATGTTCATTTCGGGCATGCCGCGATGACACAGACACGCCTTCTTGGCACTTCTCCTGTTTTTTACATTTTTATAGGTATCACATTGAGTTAGTCAGTTTCGAACGGAACAGTGCGAACAGTATATTCTCCAAGAAACAATGACTGAAAGACGATGAATTATTGTGGAAACTGTCCATATAAAAACCATTTAATTTTTAAGTTCCTTCGCGCGATATTTGAAGAAAGAAATGAGTTTATTTTATGAAAATAATTTGCATTTTAGTTCGGCCCTGTGAAAAACGTTATGTTCTCGTTTTGCTCGATTTCATAGATAATATAAAAATGTGTAATGATTGCATTGCTTATAATCTGTTGTACACATTACCGTGGCTGTCATTTCATTGATGGTGGTGCCGTATGTCTCCGAGTTTTATTTTTAATTATTTTTCTTGAAGTCATGTTAATTTAACCACTAATGAAAACATGTCACTCAGGGAAAATTTAAGTGAACTAGGCTGGTAATTATATTTTTGTAGAAGTCGTTGTTTTAATGGAGAATACTCGGAATGTTCACAGTCAAACTAATATCCGAATTTTTTCAGGCACCTAAGTGAAGAGGGTCTTGATATTGTTAGTGAAAATGGTCAAATAGAGGATATAGATATCCTTACGAAGAAGGCATTAGATGTGAGTGGTTAGCGCAGCTACATATTATTATTTGTCAAGGTCTGCTGCTCAATTGGTTCTGGTTGTGTTAATGTTCAATTCTTATTGTTTTCCAGTATGATTTAAGAGATATAGGAGATGCAGCGCTTCCTGAAGACTTTACTAAAGAGCCAACTAAGTTGGAGAAGCCTGTGATACTCCAAATACAGAAAATTAGAAATGTGTCAGCACCAAAGGCAAATGAGGAGTCTACCTCTGCTCCTCGAATGCTTAAGTTGACGTTACACGATGGTAAATCAACATGTACAGGCCTAGAAACAAGTCCTATCTCCACTTTAAGTATTAACACTCCACCGGGTACAAAGGTGATGTTGAATAATGAAGGCCTCGAGGTCTGTCACGGTGTGGTGTGGTTGGTTCCTGACGTCATAACAGTGCTGGGTGGGAAAGTCACTCATATGATTGAGAAATGGGAACTAAATAGGAGTCTTGCTAAGCATACTAGAGGTGAGTCAGTTCTGCTAATTTCAGAGTAATTCCCAAAATGAGAAAGATTTAATTTGACTTCCCACTTCCCACCACATAATACACAAATATTTATTTAAAATCATAATTTTTTATGTCATCAATAAGTTTTGGTAAAAATACTGTTTAAAAAATACCTTCAATGTATTGTTTAGATGTAAAAATATTAGTCTGCATTAATTTATTATGGTAACTGTAATTGCACTGTAATTTTTTAATTAAATATATTTCAATTGATGAAAACATTATCCCACATAAACATACAGAATATTGTGTTTTATATTTTAATATGGCAATCTGAACAGAATTGATTTCATCATTTTGTTAGTCTATTACTTGATTTATGTGGATGTAGGGTTCTTTCACACATTTATGTAGTAAAAACTACATCAATGCATAATATAAACATAACATGATGCCTGTATTTCCCCGAAGGGTTTGTGTTGGGCAATGCATGTACAAGTAGGCCTCTTAATAAAGGGGCCTTTGGTGTTTTGCTGTATGTAGGTCTGTAGAAACACTTTTACATCAATCATTTTTTTTTTAAACTAGATGAGTTCGGCGTTTCCTATTTGACTACTCTGAGAAGAAAGGCCAAAACAAACTCGAGAGATCACAGTCTCTTTTAAAGTCCAGACAATCTTGATCAGATCATGTGAAGACCATGTAGATTGGTTGTAAGAATGTATATGTAGGAATGTAAATTCAAATTCTAAAATTATTTGTTGAGAATAGACTTGGGGTCAAAAGTTACAGGAAACAAAACAAGCACTCTTTACCACTCACCAAACTTTTATGCAGTGTCTGGAAACATTAACTTTCTTTTTTAGGGGGCCCTGGTGTGGATGGAGGTCCTCCCCCATGGATACCGTTTGGTCAGAGACTAGACCCTCTCACACTGGACAAGCAGTTCAAGAGTTTAACAGAAGCTGCTAAGCAAGATAATGCAGAGTTCGAAGCTCAGAGAAAAGGTGCAATCGCTGAAGCGCAGAAATTGTCCTCTGGTGTTAAAAAAGTAATATTTTTTTATGATTACTAATTAGCTAAAAATTTCATAATAGCTGATAACTTTACCGACATACTCAGTATGAACAGCAGCCTAATTGTGTAACATGCTAACATTCGCTTTCATATTAACAGTAGATCAAGTTTTTGTAAGATGTTTTGCAATGTTTATGTTTTTGTGAATTGAAGTAGTTTATTAGTATTGTTGAAGGATTGTTACAAAGACTGAGTTAACCAATAATGGTATTGGTTTATTAGGAGAGGTTTGAGTCTAACTATAACCCACATGCTATAGTTATTCTAGTAATGTCAAGAGGTTTATCATATCTTTAATTAGACCTTGTTTTGCTTAAGCTTAACAGTAACTTTCTAAATAAAAAGTTCAGCTACTCAATATTCTTACGTCTAAATAATTAAGTTTCTAATATCTGTTTATATTTTTCATTTTAGGTGTTTGGTGGTGGCACAAAACCTTTATTGGATGCAAATGTACAGAAGATAGTTGATGCTGGTTTCTCAGAAGAGCAAGCTGAAAATGCTCTCAAATATACTAAGAATAATGTTGATAGGGCTCTTAAGATTTTGCAGAAGAGAGACAACTCAGAGAGTAGAAGTAAAGAGAAGCAGCAGAAAGAACCAGAACCACCCAAACGAAAGGGACGAAACAAGGAAATGAATGATGAGGACATACAAGTGAAACCATCAGGAAAAGTGTCCTTATTTGACTTCTTAGAAGATAAGTTGCCTAATGTACCTGATAAGGATAAGAGCAACCGCCAGAACAGCTCCTCGCAAGAGGACAGGAATGATCGGAATAATTTTAATTATAGAGAGAGGAATAGTGGCAGAAATAACCCTCGTAATCAAGGAACTAGATTTGATGGTGCCAATAGACAAAGATCTGACACTAGAGGACATTATTCTCATGATAATAATCATTCACACAGAGATGATAGAAAATATCAAACACAGAGTGAAAAGCCACCAAGGTTTCAGAGGAAGTTAGAAGAGAAAAACAAACAACAACAGCAGTTCCAACATCAACAGCAGAACCAGAATCAGTTCCAAGCTAGTACCATTAACCCGAACATGCATTACAACAATTCATATCACACTCTGCCGCCGCCGCCACAGAGCCACTTTAATGATAAGAATATGAGGACAGACCGGAATTATAATAATGAGAATAAATTGCAAATGCAGCAGCAGCAACAGCAGCAGCAGCAACAGCAGAATTACCGCAACGCTGCGAGTGCGATGGAGAGTTTAGTGGACGCTACGGGGAACTTGAACTTATTAGCGACTCAGCGGGCTGTGGAGGAGCTACAACAGCCACGGAACTACCCGCCGCTAGACCAGGTGTACGCCAAGCAAGCCTACCTGGCCGCGCAGGGCATGCCAGACATACCGCCCTTTAGGAGGGGCAGCGACCTGCAGAAGTACCAGGAGCAGTCATACCAGCGGCGGCAGCAGCCGAACGGTTACGTGGAGCCGCGACAGAATAACTTGTACGGCAGTGTCGCTAGTTACATGGGCAATGCAGCGGCTGCAGCGGCTGCAGCGGCTAGCGGCTACGCTGGCAGGCAGTACGGGTACGGCGCGCGGCCCCAGGAGTACGCCAACGTGCGCGGGGCCCCGTTCCTCGCCAACTCGCTGCTGGGCTTCCAGAACGCGGCCGTCAACGAGCAGGCGCGCGCCATGCTGGGCGTCGCTGACATCAACTGGAAGGTTGGCGACCGCTGCCTCGCACTTTACTGGGAGGACAATAATGTAAGTTGACATATAGCTGTACAAGGATCTTTTGGCACGCGGTCAAAATTGTAACTAACGCCGCCATCTTGAGAATATAACATTGGAGATGGCATAAAAATACTCTCAATAAAGCCAGTCAACCTCCGGCTCAGCCCGCTCACCTCTATTTCTTAGCTCCGCTTTTAAAGCACTGACATTCATTGACGAAATACGGGTGTTTATTATTTATATTAACTTTAAGCGGATTATTTTTCATTTTAAGCCCATCATTATTTTCGCGGCGGAGGTGTGCCAAGAGACTTACTAAGGGACATATGCATTTGCTGAATTGACGTTTATTTTCGTAATGCAAAAAGAAACCATTTTGAACTTTATGAACATAAAAACAAGCTATCGCGAGAAAAATCAAAATGTTGTTCAACAAAAACAGGACTATTTAAATATTTAAAAAAAACCTAAATATGTAAAATCATTCCATCTTAATAGGAGTTCGATGTATTTGAACGCTTTTTACAGAATTTAACAGCTAGGTATTTTCACGGAGTCCCGTGCGCCATGAAAACAATTTACGGATGGGCGTTAGAATCGATTTGAAAGTAGTTTTTATGAACGTGCTAGAACAGCAACACTGTACTTTTACAGAGGGGGTTTGTATGAATTCACGTGTTATATTCTCTAAGGTGAATGTGGCGAAATAGAAAAGTAACATGAAATGCACTAGATTTAACAGGTTTTTGACATATTTTCTTTACAAGCAACGCGGTCATTACATTTACAACAAGACATGATTGTCAGACTATTTTAATATACCTATCACTTTATGTCTGCTAAGTAAGTTTTCCTCACGACCAAATTCTGTAATTCCAGTTCTACGAGGCCGAGATCACGGGCATATCGGCTAACACTGTAGTTGTCAAGTTCTGTGCCTATGGTAATCATGAGGAGATACTCAAGACCAATTGCCTGCCGTTCCCTAACCAAGGTTCGTGAGTTTTAGCTAGTATTAGTAAGTATTTGAGATATTTAAAAATCTTTTTATAATTTTTTTGTTTAATTATATTGACATGCTGGCTTAAATCAAATAATCACCAAAAATATTGATGATTATGTAATGTAAACTATTTAAGTGAAATTATGAAATAATTACGCTAAAATTCTGCTATCGATTTATGGAATATACCTAAATAATAATATAATCATCATCATCATTCTCCTGCCCTTATCCCAATTTATTTGTGGTCGGCGCAACATGTCTTTTTCTTCCATACTTCTCTATTAGTCGTCATCTCGGTAGTTACTCCCTTTCTAACCATATCATCATTCACACATTCCATCCATCGTTTCCCCTACTTTTATATCCATCGACATTCATACTCAAAACTCTCCTCACGACATTTTCCTCATTTCTCCGTAACACAAGCCCATACCATGACAACCGATTTCCATTTCCATTAAATAATAATATAATATTAGAATAAAAGGCTATTTTAAGTTTTTATGTATTTTATTAGTATTTAAATTAGGACTACCTATAATTTAAAAAAAAAATATAAATTGGGATAATATGAAGGCCGATTAAGTGATGTTCACGTGCCGCACCTCCCCCCGCAGGCTCCCACCCCGACGGCGCGGCCTACCTGGCGCAGCGCGGCGTGTTCGCGGCGCGGCGGCCCTAGTGCTGCGCCGCGGTGCCGCCCGCCCGGCCCGCGCGCCCCGCCAGCTGACCGCACCGCGACTCGCACCAAGCCCGAGTACCCACGCACGATTTATAACGCGCTCTGAATTCTCAATGCTCGGGTCTACAACCGAGTTTTGAAAATCCAGTGCGTAATAAATATCGGCCGTGCTACCTGGGCTGACACACAGCTGAACATGCAGCCCGATACACCCCGACACACCCGATACAGGCAGCTACATTAAACCCCCGTTCTAAAGTTGCACAACATTGTTTCAGCAACATGTTTCTGTGTGGAACATGGTGCTAACAACGCGATAGTCTTGTATTCATGGGGAAACAAGTGGCGCAACGTTGTATACTGCAACTGTTTCTCTATTTTTTTTTTGTTTCCCCTAGAATACGTGGCTTTATTTGTGACATTGAGGAGTGTTTGATTAAAAACTAATAAAATATTTCCATAACGTAATTAAAAAAAAAAAAAGTAAAAATTACATTTTAGATTTTTCTAATAATAAAAAAAAATATTAATAATAAAAAAATCGTGTTCTTTTAATTGTGAAGTTTTAGTATGTATTTGAAATATTGGTTTAACAAGAGTTTTGTTTCCAATTTTAATTTTATCACAATAGGAAAAAAGCCTTTAAACGTGGATTTATTAGTTTTTGGTTAGTCAACTCCTCAATTTGATTCTCGGTACGGATTTGAAGTGAGCATTTTTGAAAAATTTGCAGTGTTTTTCGTGATCGTGTGGTTTTGTATAGAACATTTTCTATGCACTGCCGCGATTTTTGGTATACACAGACTGATGTCGCGTACGCATCTACTTATACGTTTTATGGAAGCTTGTGATTGCGTTATAGGACGTGTCAAACGAGTGTCAAAACTCACTCTGAACCATACAGTATTATCTTCCACGTAAAACGTAGTTCATAAAGAATGCATTATGCCATTAGGCATAAATTATGGTCTGCGTACATTTTAGTATATATGCTACGGGAAATCAGTCTACCTAAGAGCCAAACCACACGGGCGGCGCGGCTGCGGCGCGGCGCCTGAGCGGCGCCGCTGCGGTTTTCTACATACAAAAATGCATTGTAGCCACATGGCGCCGTGCGGTGTGCTCCGGCGCCGCGCCGCGCGCGCATCGGAATCGAGACGAGGCGGGGAGGGGTAAGCAGAGCGGAGCCGGAGCGGCGCCGCTCGCAGTTGTTGCGTAGCGATGGGCAACCCCTCATTTTGCCGCCGCTGCGGCGCCGCCGCGGCTCCGTAGAATGTTGCGACGCCGCTCTGCCCGTGTGGTCGCCAGCGCGGCGAAATGGCTTGCGGTGCGGCGCCGCACCGCCCGTGTGGTTTGGCTCTAATGCTTTTGCGCTGCGGTCGCGTCAATACTGCGCAAGGTACCTCGCTAAGTCCATGTTACCGATGCCAGGAGTAACCGCGTCACGTACTCTATCCGTGCGATGTATCCCACGCCTACAAGACGAAGCGATTGCGAATAACGTCTTTCTAATGTTGAGGCGCAAATTACATTTATCAGTATCAATTTGCTATTGTATATTGAGAGATTGCACTTTTGCAAACGCTTTGTTATCTTGTCACACCTTTTGCTAAAACTTTCTTCACGATTACCTGAGAAGACTGAAAATACAATAGATTTTCACTGCCTACTGCAACACATTCGGTTGCATATAATACGATTTGGTTCGTGTATTCTAGCTCACATGCAATGCTAATAATTTAGTTTGACACGCGATATATGCGTAGTAGTGTATTAAATCTTACAGCTGCATGCGAATCGGTATTGATTAGAGTGGCTCCAGCCGAGCACGCTCTCGAGTGCCCGAGATGATTCGGTTGAATGTTCAGCTACGTTTCTAGTTCGGGATGAGTGAATGAAGTTGAAATATACTTGCGATCGAAGCGTTTGGTAATAAATAGGTCCACAGAAGGTTCTAGCTTGCAGTCAACATTTTAAAATACCTCCTAATGATGTTTGTAATAATAATAAGTACGTGTTAAATGTTCATATTCAATTCCGTATGACACGCGGAAGTTTGTGAGTTTTCAACTTTCTTCACTTCATGTATAAAGGGAAATGAAAGGGCTCACGCGCCGCTGCGTAGCTTCTTGGTACTTGTAATGTTTGTGTACAAAGGATTTGAACAAGCGTTTGGATATTGATAGAAAATTATGAAAATTCTTGCATTTATTTGGTTGTCTTCTATTGAAATATATATATTTTTGTTTGATTCGATTTGAAGAAAGTGCAGATTTTTTATATAACACGCTCTATAAGACGTAAAAGTACATAATACACTAAAATCACTAGGCTAATGTTTCGGCACGATTCTTCAAAAACGAATATGCAAAAAGCAGTGTTTTTTATGTCTATAAACTAAGGAAAATTGCGTTATTAAAAAAGTTATAGACCGAAATTATACTCATAAAAATAGATAGGTTACATAATGCGTGGTGACGTCAGAACACTTGTGCCTACACAGACGTGAATCATTTTGTATCAATCCATTACAACAGCTTTTGTTGTTAGTCGAATAGTGTAATACAGCTTTGGACTACAAGAGATGTGCAAAGTTCATAATGGATCTTTTTCTGTCTATCTGACTCTTCTACGTGTTCTTTGTTCTTAGTCTGTAGGGATCGGAAAAAAACGACAAAAAATAAAATATTATTTATCGCTATTAGGCCATGTTTGAAATTAAATATTATTTATTGTGTTAAAGTTTTTCTTCATGCAAGATGTATATTTTAACTTGGAAGGTTTTTTGATCGAGGAGTTTTTATATGCCGTTCTGGGCTCAAAACAGTACCCTGCGGTAACCTTAGTAGAGCTTCTAAACATTGAACTGCTTTTTGGATTCGTATGTCGGTTAAAGTCTGGGAGCCCGATTAACGTTCCTTCCTATAGTTTTTGGTTCAGAATTCAGCCCTCATCTTTTCTTTGACTAAAATATACAGCTTCTATGGTTTTATCTTTGTCAATTAATTTATAAAAGAAGCTACGCAGGTCGTGTTGTGTATCTAGGTCTAATTAAAGCGTTCTTAATGTTTAAATATAGGTAATATAATGTTAAAAAAGATGTAACTCTCATGCGTTAATTTATTGTCAATCCGTATGTAACCAACAGCAGTAGCGAGTTGCTTGTATAAGTGTATTTCGTTGTATTTTTAGCGCAAATTATGTAATATATGACTATAATTTCAGTTAAAATATTATTTGAAATATATTTGTTTTATTTTATATCCGTGTCTAAATAGATATAAATATTTGTACCTACGAAATCACCTACCGTTTACTACTTCATGTTTTAATTAAGTTTATAACAAATGAGATGTATCTATAATTTTTAATATCGTTCATTTATACGCGATCACTAATAATTCGCACTTGCTACTTTTTTATTTTTTATAAAAGACTCATTAGTGATGGCTATAATATCAGAGCCAGTAGCAGGTGAGGATATATTGTGGAATCAAATAGGACCTACATGCTGAGAGAGGTATTCACGTTACTATACTATCCACTTCTATTCGATATCATGTTATATTTCACAAGTTCAAAGCACTGGGTTGTCTATATATTGCATAGTTTCACTTTATTATGAGCTGCGCGTGATCCGGACAGACTACTTGAGACTTTTATGCCTTAGGTTTTGTTTAGAGTTATTCAAAGATTTGTATAAGACGGGTATTTTTGGTCATATTATATAGTTTAAATAAGTGTAGATAAAGATCATCTAAATACTCGCTGAAGAAGTTATAACAATATAAAGATTTATCCACATTGAAGCAGTGATAGCTATGTGGTTTGCCTAAATATGTAATCTTTACGAACGGCCTTATGTTCCTATCTTTTTAGATGTTTATAACTTTAACAATTAAGTAGAATTTAAACAATTTGGAACCAGTTTTGTTCATTGGATCTTTGCTTGATCGCGCGCAGGTCATAGATTTTCTTGAGTTTTTTCAATCTAAAACTTATTTACTAAACTGATGGCAATATCAGAGATTGATTTCAAGTAAACCAAAGCTCAATGACGTCTTAGTTGGTAGTAGACGCAGTAATGCTCATATTGATGTAAAACCGCGTTGATTACATTTGTACCACCAGTTTATAATTATGTTGAGTTGAGGTGAACGTTTATTAACAAAACGCTAATAAAAGAAACTGTGACAAACTGTTGTTTTATTTAATCACCCTAGCTTAATGCTTTTTGCTGCAATTATCAATCAATTAATAGTCTTATTACAACAGTGTGCAAGATGTTACTATTGTTATATTATAGTTTCTCAATGTTTTGCCATTTGGCGTAACTACAAATATACATTTATGGGAGGCTTTTGCCAAGTAAATTAATTTATAATAATTCAATAGTATCAAATTCAATTATTTCAATGTAATTTAGGGCTGAATTTTCAATAATCTGACAACTTTATTCGAGGAATAATTTTGAAATTTTGACAGTTATTTCATACGAAATCTGTCAAACGTTAATTTTATTCCTCGAATAAAAGTTATCTGGCAATAAAAAAAACAGCCCTTAATAAAATGCGACAGGTAATGTCAGGGAATGATAATACATATTTAATGAAATGCGATAATTTCAAAATAGCTGGCAAACAAATATCTGGGAATCGAACCTATTACCCAGGACCTGACGTTCAACAGCCGTGGTTATAGCAACTAGAAACCACATAGTATCAGCTGCTCATATGACTCATCATATGAGCAGCTGATACTATGTGGTTTGCTCGAGATCAATGAATTTATAGAGGAAATCACAAAAACTAAGCACCTTTCTACGTCTAGATCTCTATGCAAACTATTAATATTCATAATGCTACACATATATCCCCCATGCATAATGAACAACTCATCAGGATCGTTCGTTATAATAGTGAACTCAAAAAGTTCGTTTATTTGAAACGTCTTCTGCTCAGTGACGTCAACTTTATTCAAGCTTGGTGGTTTTATTTTGTAAATATAGAGTAATGTGAATTATGTAGTCGTAATCTTTTCTTTCCGATCTTTCATTGTAAATTATCGCTGCGTTACACGCTATTTACCTGACCTAGTTGCGAACACATAAACACGTTCGTAGGACCCTTCGAAGGCTGTCCCATTCTTCCTACAGCCTACAGCTTGGTTGGTGGGGCGTCGCCCGGCCCGCGTGCTTGACTCGACAAACCAGTTGAGTCTGTACTACCGGCCACGACGCACTTGTCGTCTTCCATAACAAACAACTCGTCAATGAACTGTTCAAATTAACGTAATAACTGTAGTGAGACGTAGGAGTGATGGAAAAGTGAAACTGTTTCGGCTAACGGTTCTATATAAGACGATATCGGATTTCGTGACAAAATGTAAGTAAACGCCACGACGCGACCGACGCAAAACTTATGTTGATGTTGACATCAAACGGGAGTTTTTAAACTACCTACTGTTAGCACGTTTAGGTCGTTTCCTATGTTATTGTTTTACGTGCTCGTTTTAATGAAGCGTCATACAATGCTACTTTCACTTATAAACATCGTTAGGAGAATGGATTAGATGGACCTTGTGTTAGCCGGGGTATCACCTTGAGTGTTTGCGTCCGCGCAAGTCGCGTAGCTCCTCTCTGCAAGTGGTCGTAATACTTCATGCACACATGACATACATAGCATTACATTATGACATGCAATGACATACATAACATACACCGTAGTCAATAAAAGTGTACAGAAGCTAAGCAGAGTTAGTTATGTACCCAGATAATAGTTTAGGTAGATCCTTATTTGATTGCTAGTAGGTAAGCGTCCTTATTTTTTTTCATGCAAATAAATATGTAGAAGCCAATTAGCGTGATGTTTCTGATAGATCAGCTGGAAAATATCCAAGATAGTCCTCAAGTTCTCAGACGCCTCTACTTTTTGTTTAGGTACCTTGATTCAATGACACAATAGAGTCCAAAATAGCGTTCGAACTACTAAAACCCTATAACTGAGTAGCTACGTTGGTAGGTAATCATGTAGTAGGTATCTGATCATGAATTTTGGTGTCATATAGGTAGGTAGGTGCTAGGTACCAATTATTTTTATTTCCGTTAGTTTTGGTTTTCACAAAACAACATGAAAATATAACAACATGCGTACGGTAGGCACTACAACTACCTACATTCTGTTTCCGTGTTGTGCTCAATATGATGACTAGATCGATCACTATCTGACACATAATATATTCATCAACAATCTGTGTACTAGCATCTTCAAAATCAGATATTTCCTCTAGCCAAGACACAATTTGAGAGTACATATAGGTACTTACCTACCTACCGCAGTGTGCAGGTAGGTAGGTATTTGTTTTAAGCCATATGAGATCACGTAGTAGGTAGGTACCTATATACAATATAGTATAGTAGTACATACCTACCTAACTATTAAATAAGATAGGTACTTGTGGGTACAAGGAAAACTTAATCCATTGCAAATAAAATCAAATGCCATTCCAAGCCTAACATTAAACACACATTTCAGTAACATGATCGGTATTAAAAATAGTTTTAAAGTACATTTTAAGTTACGAAGAAAAACGAAATCAACTTATTGGAGGTAAGAGCTTTATTTATCTGTTGTACCGTGGCATACTGGATCACCTAGCCGTGTACAATGTCGACCACATCTTACTGACATGAGCAAAGAGCAATGATATAAAACAGGATTCATTATAATATTCTCTCGTGGGAGGTACTCAGACTTAATTAATTAGATTCAAGTTTTTATATCAAGCTTAGATTTATTACAAGGATGTAATTAGATTCTGTGCATAATCTGTGAATGGCCTCATGTTAAAACGTTTGTCATTTTGATGTGTGTCGATTATGATAATGAGTTGTTAATTAGTCCTAATTTGTAGTAAAGGTGTACGCTGTACGTAGGTGGGTATAGTTACCTTCTATACATTCATGCTTTTTGGTTAGATCTCATAATTGGTATGTGGGACTATGAAGAACAAGCCCATGGTGTAGGTACAGTGTACTGTACCTACCTACTGTTATATCAATAGATCCGGAATGGTTCTTTAACTCCTATTTCAAATAGATAGATATCTCTGTCATCGTCATCATTAAAACGTCAAGATTAGCCACCGTTCTTGTAAAAACTGCAGCATCGTTTATCGGAAGATTTATGACTCAAATTATAAAGGTCAAATGGTTTAGTCGTGCAAACCTCTGACCGGTGAATCTTTTAATTGACATTATTATTCTCGTAGGTACGAGAATAATAATGTCAATTAAAAGATTCACGAATCACGAGCTAGATAGGTATCTAGCTCGTGATTTTGACACGATTAAGTAAAGGTATAGGTAACAGTATGGCCACGATCTCAGGATATAATCCTATAGAAGCTTTCTACAGCACCCAGGAATGTGGTAGTCTGGTCATTGTGAGGACCACACGCCAACTTTTACTCTCATTAAGAGATGCCAAAGCGTGCCAAAAGTAGGCGCCTACTGTCCTATGCACGTGAATGGCTTACAAACAACTGGATACATTGTAATCAACTTTCACTGTTTAGTGCTCAAGGCTGTCGTTAATATGTATGTACTCATGATACTCTATATGCCCCTGTGACTGGACGTTAATCTAACCATCTACAAAGACCAAAATTTTCGCAAAATTAAAATTGCAAAGCGAAAGTTGCAATGTCCGTGCCCTGCAGGCGTAACTGCCGAAACTCATGTCAAACCTTCACGTGTAGGTATGTGTATACCCACAGCAACTTCTAAGCTGCATGCATTTGTGGTGTCACTTTTGTTTTTATGCTCCAGAAGACGATATTTCTCATAACAAGCTAGAATTATAATTTGAGAATAAACAAGCTGACCATAAACGTGGGAGTCGTAACAGACGACAAAAAATATAAACATCGCAGATTGGTTCCATCTGTCGTTATAGTTCAGTCAACACTCCACCTGCACGCTTGGTTGAGAAAGTTAATAAGATGTGCATCAACGCACCCCTTGTAAAACCCAAGTCTGGGTTAAAAAAGTTTGGGTATCTTTTGGAAGGCACATCTTTTAGGTCGGTGACAGTAGATATTGCGAAGTGGCTCATATTCCTACTAGGTATATGAAGAGTTTGTTTGTTTGAACGGTCTAATCTCTGTCAGATTTGAAAAATTCTTCTCTTGAAGAAAGTTATAGACTACTTAACATTACGGTACGATTCCTAGGAGGAGAGCAAAAATATAAAAAAAAAACTCAGAAAGACTGCTAAGCGAAAAATAAAAGTAACAGCGCGGGCGATGTGACGCGGGGGGTCGAGGAACAAGAAATATTTATTAGTTGCGGGCATAAGCTAGTTTATACATAAATACATTAGATATAAATAGATCACTGATATTTTCTTGTTTATGTGTGCACAGAATCGCTATGGGAATGGGAGGAGCAATGGACAGTTGCGGCAGATGTATGAAGTTCTCATTAATATGCATCAACGTAGTCACCTTCGTAAGTACTCACTATTTTCTAATATACCTTTCATGTAGGGAAGGTACGTATTTACGCAACCAGGTTTTTATACCAGGTATTTGCTTCCAAGTACGCACACCAGGTACCGAACCGAAATACTTGCAAGACTTCAAAGTATTTTATACGGCTACTCGATCAACTACGTAGGTACTCAACTGCGTTAGTTTTCGCAAATGCGATCATGCTCCTTATCAGTAAGACTCTACGGAACAATTTCGTATGCAAGTATTTTTTTACTTTATGGGTTTGTAAGTATTTATTTATAAACGCAATTGTGCTCCTTATTTGTAGGAGGTCACGGACCAATTTCGTATGCAAGTATTTTTTTACTTTCTTGGTTTGTAAGTATTTATTTGTAAACGCGATTTTGCTCCTTATTTATAGGAAGTCACGGATCAATTTCCTATGCAAGTATTTTTTACTTCCAACAGGGCTTTTGAATACGCGATTGTACTTCTTTATTTGTATGACTTCATGGATCAATTTTCGATGCAGATAGAAAATACTTGAAAGTATTTCGAGCCCTGGTTTTAGGCCCTGGTATTTTAAGGTGGACGTACTTGGAAGCCCTGGTACTCGATTTTGCAAGTACGACCCATGTCTACTTTCATGTAAGGCATTAAAATCTTTACAACTTCCGTTCAGCAATCGAGTCTATGAGAGGTACAAATACATATGTAAATGGATGCGAAAGATATACGAATAGATCTCAGGTAAAGAGTTTCGTAAATAAGAAATAAAACAGGCATTTAAGTCTAAACAGGCAACCTTAGATACTGTTTTAGATTACTCTTTTCAACTTCAAACCTCATGGAACATCCTGGCGATTAAATGAAGCAATATTTCAAGACGAACGCATTAAGACAACAACATGAAGCAATTTAGATCGTATCTAAACATTAGACGGACGTCCACCTGCATTAATCAGTGATGAAAAAAATGGTCGAATTCACGACAAAAAAACTGTTGTCTATTTTATTGATGGGGTTTACTATACAGGTGTGCACGAATTACGAAGTTGTGTTTTGTTAAACAACAATACTAGTTCAAGTGAAAAAAGGCTGAAGGTTTGGCATCAATTGCACCTATCTGTACCTACTAAGAAAATATTAGTATGACCATCTAGTATCATTAGATGCAGGCATTATCCATGCATCCGTTGCTTGTCGTCAATGTCAAATCTGAGTGCATTGAGTGACCTTTAGTAGTCTTTAATGTCTGGTGCCACTTACATCAATCAAGTACAACCGGTATATCATCACATAAACATAATGATTGGACCTTACAATTCAATAAATATAGATTTATCCATGCATGAATGTCAACTTGAAAAGTTGATTTTGGTAACAAATATATTTTGGGCCCTCTTGTGTTTAGTTCTTTGTCTACGAAGTTTGTCCGCATAATAATTTTTTATCCTACACCATTCAGAGGTTTACTAAGATTTTTCACTTTCCTCTTTATTTAATGCAACCTCTTTAGTTCGAATATTCGCGATAAGTGACCATCACTGGCCATCCGTCTACAAAATAATGTTTAGATGCCATTAAGATTTTGTTGTTTTTTTTTCATGTTGTTTTCTTTTCACTTATGTTGGCCAGCCTTATTTATTACGTAATCGATAGCAACCTCTTTTATAAAAATATTGTAAAATGAACGGAATTGCAAATATTCCGCTCCCTTTCGAAGTGGCTCAGATAAAAATAGTATTTTTATTCGGATTTTTGCCCTTCAAATCAAAAGAAAAGTCAAAAGTCAGCAAAAGTCTTTACTTTTGATGTAAACAGTGCAGAGATTTGAAGGGTTCCAGGAGACATTAATTCAATTCTACTATGCCTACTTATTTAAAATCCTAATTAATACAATCAACCATGAAAAATCATAACTGAGTATAAAAATAACACGTGCAATTTTTGCATTCTAGATTGGCGGTGCGATCGCGCTGGCCATAGGCCTGTGGGTATGGACCTCCCGTTCCTTCTCCAGCACACTGATGAGCAACAACATGTTCATAGCATCGGTGGGCGTGGTGGTAGCCATGGGAGCTGCCTTGATGTTGCTGTCGCTGCTCGGGTGCTGCGGCGCCGCTAAGGAGGTCAAATGTATGCTGCTTACGGTGCGTTTATAAATAAGACAGTCCACCACATGTCAATTTATTTTCTAACATTTGTATAACGAAACCTTGGGGCTAAGTAATAACAGCCGCACGGGTCGATTGATCAGGTTAAGCTACCCTTGCCGCGGTTGGTCTGTGGAATGAAAAAAATGAAAATGTGGATGGGTGACCATCTTTAGCCGTTACGGGTCATCAGAAGCCCGAAAGTTTAACAACAGTCTTATTACCCAACAACTGACCCACGCACAATGGTCCACTTGAAGGACTAAGTGCGGAAACCAACCCCGTAACATAGAACCCAGCAACTGAGTTGTGGAGGTCACATAAGCAGTCGCTCTATGTAAAATACTGGTATTCAGCTGCATCCGGTTTGACTGGAAGCCGACCCCACTATAGTTGGGAAAAGGCTAGGCAGATGGTGATGTCTTGAATTACGAAAACTAGCTTTATTCCTAAGAAATAAAGATGCTCTCAGGGTATGAAGACGCCACGGTGGCTGCTGCTAGAGATCGCTTTGTAAACACTTTCCACAAAAAACAAGCGTGACAGTGGTTGTTCACTGGTAACTCAGAAAACCTACCGGGCCCGTGCTTGTGATAGCTGAATTTGCGTTCAGCGCTAACTGTGCGGGCACGAATATTATGACTGGCATCTCTAGTCGCTAGGACAGCGAGTCCACGCCCTGTGGCCTGTGGGGTCAAATTTATTTAATGTGTGGTTGACTATGTAGTTAGTTTAAGGAGCTTGCGCAAGTATTATGACTGAATGGAAAAAGAGCACACGCTGTTAGAATTATCATAACAATATTGACGCGTAATATGGACGCGTTGGACCATATTGTCATAACTGTATCCATAGCTATTTACACAACCAGCCGACAGGCTGTCGTATCGAAAATGACACATTTCGATAACCCCAATTTGCTTTGCCCCCGACAGAATACTGAGGAACACAGACGACGACTGAAGACTGAGCTGTGGGAAGAATAGCGGTAGTCTATTTGATTTGAACTGTCAAAATTTTCGGGTTATGGGCTTGTGAACAGCGTTTAGAGGACCTACGATAACATAGATTGATATTCGAACGGAATATTGGTACGGAAGCGTATCGAGTGGTTGTGGGTAGTTATGTTGGTTCTGAGTTACATAAACAGTTTGCAAACAGCAGGAAACAAAATCTGAATCCCATCCTTAAAACTGGTGAGCCTATCGAAATGGGATTACACATGAAAATCATAGTCTAAATCAGTTTTCCTGGTTCAACTTTTGGTAAATATTCAATTATTTACCAGAAGTTGAACCAGGAAAACTAATTTGATACTAGGTATTCAATGGCGGATAAAGCGTTGAATCTATTAATTGTATCAACACAATTTGTACCAAAAATACTGTTATTTGGCTAATCATCATTCTATTACATTCCAGTACTACATCCTGGTATTCATAATCTTCGTTGTGATGCTGGTGGGCGGGATCCTTCAGTTCGTCTTCCGAGAGAAGGTCATCACGACCTTAGACCGGGAGCTGTATGCTGCCATTCCTTACTACGGAGTCAGGCACGAGTATACCAAGTCCTGGGATGACACACAGACGTACTTGAAGTGCTGCGGAGTCAAAGGGTACAAGGATTGGAATGACAATGTGCCTGAAAGCTGCTGTCGGGAAGTGTATCCGGGGAAGGTAAGGGTTTTTGGATAGTTTTTACTCTCGCAACATTAAAAACGTTGCTGTGCATTTTTTGTCCCGTGAATGTGAGCTTTAATTTTCTCAATACAACCACTTTTGTTCTTAATTTGCCGATGCCATGGAATTAGTAAGTACTATCGCCGATGCCCATAAGTGGCAACGACTGGCCATAAGCCCTCAAAAAATTTTTAGATGCCATTAAATTTGTTTTTATTTACTTATTTATAAAAAATGGTAAATGGCTATTGCCATTTTATTTTTACCAAAAGAGGCCAGCCTTTTGATAATTAATCGGACTGTAATCTCCTTTGTAAAACTGTTTCATAAAGGGGTTTCAAAGGAATCTTCGTCGCCCGCACTTTGAGTGGTTCATTTAACAATGCGTGTTTCATGTTTACTGTCATTTTTAAATGTTGAAGAAGTATGAGAGGTTAAAAAGTTGCAGGAGCGATTTAACTATCCATAATCTTTGATAAATAACGCAATACTAACGTTTACGTACTGAATGTTTCAGAGGATGGATTGCAAGGGGTCTCCAAATCCTACCACGATGTATGTGGAGGGATGCCTCACTAAGGTGATAGACTTCCTACGAGAAGACGCCGCGTATGTCGGCACAGCGGCCGTTATCATAGCTCTGGTAATGGTGAGTATCGCAGATAGTACGCAAGTAGAATGGATAAAATAAAAAAAAACTTGAGAGGTGTCAAGGGACACCCGGATGGAACGAAGTATAACTGGCTTGCTTTCTATGAGAGAGACAGAAAAACACGCGCACGCCGCACGGCTTACAACTATAGCAAAAAGTGTCGTCTAACCCACTTTCGCAACGCGCGAAACAAAAAAATATTAACAGTGTTAACTGTTAATATTCTTTTTTAAATACATATTATTACCTTTTTTTAATGATCATTTAACATATGACACCACAGCAATAATTAAACGAATAAAAAGGAACGAATCAATGAAATACCTACAGTCAATTTAAGGAGAAAATATTTTGTTCTCGGAACAGTTCCGCTCAGCTTGCAGATTTATGTTAACAAGCGGTAAAAGTAAGATTTAATATAGAAAATATTTGTTTAAAACTGGTAATCTTAGAGATCCTCTCAACGGGGCAAAAAAATACAAAGGTACTCGTAACGTATTTAAGCATTCCCACGCGTATCCTACGTGACTTTCAATCAAAATAAAGTCTATAAGTATTTTTATCCCACGAAGCGACGCATGCTTTACTTGTGGTTACCAAGTGTATAACAACACGCTGTGATTCTGTGTGTAAGCGCAGGAGCTCTCGGAACCGTCCGAGACTAGCGAAGTCGGAAGGGTGTGTTCGTGTGTGTGTGCGAGTGTCTGTTATGTGCTGACACTACCCATCTTCACGCACACATTCACAGCGTCTTTGTACTCTTGTTTACCACAAGTAAAGCGTGCGTCGTTTCGTGTGACAAAAATGCTGTAAAACATCTCATATTCGCATTGTTATGCTTACCAACTTAGTTTAATTTACCAATTCCCCTGTTTCAGTTGCTGGCTCTGATATTATCGTGCGGATTGTTCGTGAAGATAGAATGATGACCACACAATGACAAGACCAGGAGTTCAGGACTTGACTCGTAGAAGACAATCGAGTATTAGTTGTACGATTATGAATGTGTACTAGTGATTTGTTTGATTCGTGTCGTGTGCTTCAGACTTTTCTACTTATTTATAGAAAATATATTTTTGTAATAAAAATGTGATTGCAGTTTGTTATGTTTTGTTTGGGTTTTGATGCTTGATGCCGTTGTGATCTGAGGAGTAATTCTCGTAATTTTAAGAACGTTCACAGTCTGATCTCATTCTCAATCTGTCAAAAATACCTCAATTTTCTTACATTTTTGACGTTGATTGTCGCTGAGATGAGATTGCGACTAGATTTTGAACGTTTTTAATTACGGGAATTGGCCTTCAGATTTGATGTGAACTACTTGTATTTTGATCATCTTGTGAGCTAGACTGCATGATCTGCTTTTGCTGGTGAAAGAAATGCCGGGGAATGAATGTTTGGGAATCAAACGAGTTAACTTTTGATTCTAATTTTATGAACGGTGATCTGAAATATAATTATCCCCCCGCCACTAGCCTAACAGCCCCAAAGCTGCAATAATTAGTCTACCTAATTCACTTATCCTTTCAGGAAAACCTAGTGAATGTAAGTATGTGGAATTACTCTCTATAGGATATAAAAGAGCTGTTCCTATTACAAATTGAGTTTTCAACACACAGAAGATACGCCGAAATAGAGTAAATAAAAAAAAAACTAAAAGATTGCGATGTTATAAGTGTGTGTTACATTAATGATAAACTAACTTATAGCGTTGCTTGTAGAACTTCTCTAAAAACGAACTTATAACCATATACCCAAACCAGAAAACAGAAACAAATTGCTCTTTAAATTTTAATAAAAAAATCTTTAAAAACATCTGAAAAAATGAAAATACTGAAAGATTTTGCCTCATTTCTTCTGTTTTCGTCTTGGCGGAAACTTGATGGTGTTAGGGAGGCCCTCACGATACTGGCCGGCGCGGGTGAACCAGCCACAGGAGCGGATGATGCAGTCCGATGTGGTGGTGCCGAGGGGCAGCCCTAGCGCGCTGATTCGTTCCAATGTTGGGGGCGGCCCTGCTACTATCTATGGTCATACAGTTCAGTCAGTTGGGATTACGTAACGTAATCAGTCTATAATGTTCCCACTGCTGGGACACAGGCTTCCTCTCTGCGAGGGAGACTAATCCACCACGGGGGCCTAGTGCGGGTTGGTAGATGTCACATGTCTTCGAATTTTTGGACCTAGGACATGCCGGTTTCCTTCACCGCTTTGAGAGCAGTGGTGATGAAATAATTTACACAAAGTAAAGCGAGTCGCGGTCGTTACCACGGGGCCACCACTGATCTCAGGGTTCCGATTGTTTGGTTCCAAATACAAGTTCAAAGTTTATATTTCCAACTAGCTCGATTTTTCTACATAAATCTTTCATTAGAAACGCAACAGACATGGCAGGCACTTTCAAACTATAATATTAGTATGGATGTAAGCCGTCTGCAATCTAAAAGTTGCTTGTTGCCACCAACCGGCATTAGGATTTTACTTGCTAAAAGGATAGGTAAGCTGTTTTATGGGAAGAGTAAAAAATATAATAGGTACTTATAATAGGTATAAAAAATCGACTTACCCTTCCGAACACCACGTGCTTTTTATCAAACTGTGGCAACGGTTTGAATATAATGTTGAACTGGCCGCTAACCTCATCGTTAGGAGTAACCACCATAGACAATACACCTGTAAGTAGTGCATTTAAACGGGTCTTAAATTGTACCGTAAAACCTCCTTTTAGCGATTACTGTTACTGTTAGCCTGCATCATCCCAAAGCTGGGCTAAGGCCTCCCCCATGACTTCTAGCTCTTTCGATCCAGGGCTAAAGTAGACCACTGGTCGTTTGTTTTGTCCAGCTCGTCCCGCCATCTTCTACGTGGTCTGGCGCGACGCCTTCTAGCTGTGTCAGGGCTCTACCTGGTGGTTATTTTGGCCCACAGCTTATTGGGCATACGTTAGACGTGACCAGCCCAGCCCCATTTCAGCTTAGCGGCTTTTTGAGCAACGTCAGTAATCTGTGTTTTGGAGCGTAGTGTGGTGGTGCGAATATGGCCTGTCAATTTGATGCCTAGAATACTGCGCTCCATTGCACGTTGGCAAACCTTGAGTTTGGACTTTTGAATGTTTGTCAAAGACCAAGTCTGGGATCCATCGGTTAGAAAGGGAAGGGTGCACATGTCCATAATTTTTCGCTTGAGTTTCAGGGATAACAACTTTTAAAAAACCTTTGTCTTAACATAAGTCAGAGATATCTCGTCGCCTTTTCATAATTGATCTTGAACCATAGGTACAAGCTCTGCCACCATGAACAACTATTTGCGCACAGGAACATGCTGTGATGCTATTTATTTGTTATAAGAAATCGGTCACTAGCCTACAGAAAAAGAGCAGCCGTTTTAGGATCGAATACGAAGCCCGTCTTACTTGGTGTTACAAAAGTCAAAACGGCCACGAAAAAATATGATAATTATGTGTTTTGTAATCGAAGAGGCGGCTAAGACCACCAGCCGATCGATTCAGTACCTAAAAATCTCACCGTGAAAAGTTAGGTGAAGTGAGCTTAGAGTGAGCTGTCGATAGTGTTCAATCCCTAGCATTAGTTGGAATGACAGCTCACTCCACGCTCACTTCACCTAACTTTTCACGGTGAGATGGTTACAGAATCGCACTGCTGGACGGGTTCAGGAAATGTGGAGCTCCACGATCTCCGCTGAAACAAACCAGTGCACATTATGGGGTAGTTATACCTACTCTTGTGACGTTTAGAGAGTGATGGAGCTTGTTGTACATCGCTTGAAAACCACCTTCCTTTTTCGTTACGAAAGTATAACACAAATAATAAAAATTCCGAATAAATATCAATATCGATTTTTAAAAATCGATGGTACCGTCTTCTCTTTTCGGGCGAGCAGCTTTTGTTTTTTTTTATTGCTACTGCGTCTCCCTCCAAAAGTGGCAGACTTTTTTGTTCAGAATATTGCACTTACATACAAAGGTTTCCAGCGTTATATTCTCTAAGTTACGGAACTATAATGGCACTGACACTTCATAAAACTGCTCAATCGTTAGCTCTTTACCTGGTACAGTATGTTTCAAGTCGCAACTTTCAGCAGTCATAGGATCAGCCAGCTCTCCTTCTATAGCTGAAGGCTCCACGTACAATCCGAAACCATTGTCTTTCATGACGTCACCACCGCAGCAGAACAGATCTGGTACTATTCTAAAAACAAATATTTCTGTCATAAGTGATTACTACAAAAAAAGCACCTAAACCGTATAAAGAACTTCGTTGTGTTTCAAGTTTGTTGATTTAATTTAATAGTTCCTGAGGTTTCATGATTCAGGTCAGTTAGTCAACGAGTGGGTGAGTGCTGTTTCGCTTTTACATATAAATTAAGAAGAAGATAGAAGAAGAAATTATGTTACTAACCTAAAGAACCTGGTACCAGAATAAGCATGGCCAGTTTTAGTGCCCTTGACAAGGGTCAAGAATAACTTGCAAGTTTCTGGCACGATATCACTGAAGAGCTCAATCATTACTTTACCGATCTTCGAACCACCTCGGACCCAGATGTCCATAGACACCCTGTAATGATAGTTAAGTTTTTATTACAAAAGTACAGCCCAATTCAAACATTAGGGCGGCGGCGGCTCGGAACATGAGGCGAGTCGCTGCGCAGTAACCAATTCACCTGTCAGCGGGGTTGAGGGGTGAGGCACTGCGCAGAGAGTAGCACACTTCAAAGCAGCCATAAAGTTTATATGGGCTGTAAATATTGTTGAAGAAACTACTCTACTGATTATGAAGCTCACTATGATCTATAGCGCTACAAGGTTATTTCAGCGCGTGGCCAAAATTGGAAATAACGCCGCCATCTTGTTTTTTCAATACAGTTCAGAAAACAATAACTGCACTAATCTTTAGCAACAGCTCCCCCCTGTCAACGTCATTTGAGCGCAAAAAGATCCTTGTACAGTCTATTCACAGTTGTTTTACCTTTGATTTAGCATCAGTATCAAAATCACAGTCACGGTCTTTATATTCCTTGTAATAAGGTTGCTGTTAGATAGCTGCTACTGGCAAGTCTGTCAAAATCACAATGATCTTTATTCTCGTTATAATAAGGTTGCTGTTGGGTTGTTGCTGTCAGAGGTAAAACTGCTGTGAAAAGACTGTAGCGTGTAACTTAGAAACGTGTGACGTCACATGACATCAAAAAGGGTGTCTTTTAGACAAGTTTCTATTGTTGAATGCGTTACTGACACCTGCGGTAATTCTAGTAGGTAATAAAGATCATGATCTTTATTAACTATCGAAAACACAAAACGTGTTTTCGTTGGTGAAACTATCAAGTGTCAAGAACGCATTCTCTCGTCGGCCGCACTATAAATACATAGGTACTGCTTACTTAGGTCTGACCACGTGCATAGGTTTATCAAACGAGGGGTCTTTTATATCACGATCAATTTTGCCAGTCTTGAATAAAATGAATGGTAATCTGAAAATCAGCATCAACATTTAGCAGAACGTAAAAAAAAACGGTTTGAAAAGAAAGAGCTAGAATTTTTACCCGTTCGCGCTAAGTCGAATGCGCGTCTTCTCCCCCAACCGCCTACCGCACCGCTGAGTCGCCCTCTCAGTACCGTAACCAAGCGCAATAATAAAAACTTAAAAAATCATTTGTTTTTTTGTTGACGGTACCCCTTAAGTGACGTCACATCGTCAGCGGCAAACTTAGTGCGAACGGGTTGTACTCACGAGGCGCCTAAAATAAGTTTATGTTTTGTTTCCTTCCATTCTGCATCCAATTCATGGGTGAGAAGCTGCTCCGATCTCTGTTAAAACATTAATTTGATGATATTATTACACGTACAGTCACGAGCATAAGTATGTATACACTTGGCTTTATTCAAAAGCAATTTACTCTTTTGTTTTTGAATGAAACATGTTTTTGCAATGTGTCGTTTTTCATTGCTGTTTTCGTTATTTCACGCAAAAATCGCTATTGAAAGTTTCCAAGTGTTAACATATTAGTGCTCGTGACTGTACACAATTACGCGAGAGAAAGAAAAATAAACAAAATAGGTTTATTTGCGGTCAACATGACGCAGAAAGAACACAAACACAAAAAAATAACAAGTTGGGAGAAAATATGCGTCACATCCAGGCAAAACGGCCATCCCTCAGCATAAATGCTAAGATCCTATGCGAGATAGAGCCCCAGCAAAGAAGATTAGGTACCAGCAAAGGCAGCAAGAAATCATTGATTACATGATAGTAACTATTGAACCGGGTTCAAGTAAATGCGGGATGCTTCATGGATTAAGGATTTTAAGGGTAAAATAGATGAAAAATTACATAACATGAAACATACCTAACACCACGCCTGAATTCCCCGAAAGGTTAGGCAGAGCAGGTATTATAATAAATGTATTTTTTTTAAATTTAACATATGTCATGACATTAACAGCTATTGCCATCACCGGGCACAAATACTGGCTCCGGGCTGTTACTGATGAATTCCAGATGGAAAAACACAATAACACTACCCACTGTGACTTTACTCGACCCGAGAATCGAACCCAGCGGGTCTACTCCGAAGTAGTATCGGCCGAATGTTCGGCCGTTTCCTGCTACGAAGTTACTGTTTGGTTCGGTCGGTTCCGATCCTACACTCCTACACTCTTTCGAATATTGACTATGGTCCCGACCCAACTGAGCCGATCCGAACTTTTTTCGCATTTTTCAATAATATTCGGTTTGGCCATGTGTCGGTCCGATCCGAACATTCGCACTTTGCACTTCGGAGTAGGCCCCCAGGACTTCAGGCTCAGCACTAGCGCGTGCGACCACTTACAAACAAGACAGTCAACAATAGATGAATATCTATTAACCATGACCAAAAAAACCACTTACAGCAATGAGTAGTCTGGAGTAGAAATATAAATTGGACTTCTCTATTTCGGACAGTCCTCGTTGGCGTTGTTTGCAGAGCAGCTTATTGTACTTATTGTTAGGTTCAGGCGACCAGCAGTCCACGTACCCCTGGGAATATACGTCACGTCTTACCTTCTGTACTCGCGTTACTTCGTCTCAGAGAATCGCATAGTGAATGTATATGGATTATCTATACATATTAGGTTTTATATCAAGGCTGCCTCTTGCTATGGGATGTAACTTCTTCTAATAGAAACTGTGGCTTTGTATCTTTACACTTGCTATTATTGTCTCTTAGAGATTGCAGTATAAAACATGTTGTAAAACATTGTTTTCTATATTTTGAACAATAGCTAAAAAACATACTCCAGTTCTCTGTATATGATTGATCCTCTTGAGCAGGTCCTTGTTAACGTTCATGTTCTCTTCCAGCTGCCGCGCGTAGTAGTCCAGCCTTCGAGGCTTCAAGTACAGTTCCGGAAAAAGCTCCGGTGGGCTGTCGTCCACTTTATGCTTCGCCATTTGCAACTAGATCAGAATAAAACTTGTCAAGTGTAATTAAATATATTTGTGTGTGTGGAAATTGTATTGATAGGTATTATAAAGCCATTGCTACAATAACATCACTAATAACAACACACTTGAACAATAACATCACCTTACATAACACTTCACGAATATAACCACCCTTTTTTTATAGACATACCTATCTAATCGAAACTTTTAGCTAATAGTGATATGTATAAACTGAATCTAGATGCCGTTAAATATGATAAATGTTCAAAGGGGTGTGAGCCTGGAGATCTGTCATAGAGGTCCCGAACCTAGTTCAGACTCCAGCTCTCACAAAGGTTCTAGCATAAGGCAAAATTGTATATACACACTACTGTGACAATGTACCTTTGTGAGAGAAATAAACTGTATTATTATTATTATTGCTTTGCAATGCTCATTGCAAGGTACGTCGGTAACACCAGTTCTTTTCCAGTTAACTTAGTTTCTGATTTTATCCTTCAAAGAAACTCCGAGCATAGTCCACCCCATAGCGCGCTGAGCGACCTTAAATTTGTGAACCAGCCCGACTGTCAGTATCCACGTTTCGGCACCGTATGATATAACGGGCAGGACGCGCTGGTTGAAGACCTTAGTCTTCTAAAAGCAAGCCAGCAGTGGACTGCGATAGCCTGAGTTGATAAAGCCATTGTAGATGCAAGAAATATCTAACTAAATATTTACAGTTGAATAAATCGCCGATTTACCTCTTTTTGATGATTGCACCAGCATTGATAAAAGTCTATCGATATTAACGAAAATCTTGGCGGCTGTGAAGTAAGACGAATAAGATTTATTATCAAATTGAGAAGGTATTAATTATATTTGAATATTTAAAAATCATGATGAGGTTACAAGTTTGAAAACGCGTGGCTTGCGCACGCGCGGTGGCCTGGGCTTCTCAGGTTCGGGCGGTGGAGTCTTCAAGAGCGGGTTTTCCAACAATTCGTCGCATGTTCTTTCTCGTAGAGGATGCATGGTTCACTGCTATAGAAACTGGTTTTTATAATCCTTTTTCTGAGCTAGAAAACATTTTTAATTCAACATGAACTATACTGAGATATAAATCAGAATTATATATATTTGGTATACAGCAGCAGCCTTAAAAATGTTAACAGAAATGCGTGTTACCTTTGTGCTGAATTTGGAATTCGCCAGCTATAAAAAACATACATGGATAGCAAGCAACTTTCCTGCACATAAACTGAATTCTATTGAGTGTGTTATGAACTAATGATATTTATAATTCACTTTTATAATTTGTTTTTGTTGAGCATTCATGCCAGTTCATGGTTCATGCTTCTTACTCAACTTTGAAGGTAGATGTCATAAATGATTTCTTTTTATTATCGCCGTGACAGAATAGTACTCAGAATAGTCTTTATTCGTCCTATACATACATGTATACAAAAGTATTGATATGAATGAATTTTTCGAAATAGCTAAAATCTTTGGAAGCATTTCATAGAAAAGCTTGTTTGTGAATTTGATGAAATAGTCTTAAAGCCAGGGCAATCAAATACATCAATAATAAAAAAAAACAAATCATCTGCTGTTAGAGGATATTTTTATTAATCTCTTTTTTATCCAAAAAACTTGCTTTATTTGCCATACACTAACTGCAGTGTGTCCGGTTTTGCAGCGGGTACAGTTGCGTCCTTGCATGCTTCTTTCTGCTTGGCTTTCGCAATTACATCGTACGTAGACATGCTGATCTGCAGCGGTTTATAGGAGATCGTCACGATTTGTGTCAATTTGTTGTAATATACAGCAGGATTTGATAGCATGTTGTTCACTTCAACCCTGACGTAATCTATTTCGTGACATTCTGGAACCTGCAAAAAGATTGTTAGAAAGGACACTAGGTATTTGTGTAATTGAGAAGACTTATTTGAGATAGTTTCAAAATAAACTTTATGTAGGTGCAGCTGTTTCGGTGATAATTATTCGTGATAGCTTTGGTTTTTAAATTATTTATCGATAAAACTGGTATTCTCCTAGAAAATTAAATTGAAAATCAACAAGTAAAAGGTGGAAAAAAAATCCTAAACTGTTCTCAAAATATTTATTGTTGTGATCAAGGAAAACGATTGACTACGCCATGTAACTTCTGATGTTGTACTTACAGTTAAGAGTATAGTCCTTGATTTCTCTAATAGGGATATATCACCTTGATTGTGAGATACAACTCTACTGCTCGCAGCATTGTCACCAAACTCCCACACTTCGCCAAACGCAAACTGTGTAGTTGTAGCGATACAAAGAATAAAAGTGGTTTGTAAACTCATTGCATTAACAATTAAAACCTGCTTCTGTGACGAATAATCGACAAGCTCCCAACGTTTAGATTGTACAATGTACAAGAAATAAAACGTTTTAGGCTTACTGCTGTAGACACTACTTCAATTTAAGATATTCATGTATTTAAATAATTGTTATATTCACTGTAATGCATTGCAGAGCAAGTAAAATTGATTCGTTCAAATTGTTTTGCTCCATATAATTTCATATATTTTCACGGTGTAATTAGTTGTGCCTATTTTAAATGTTCGTAAATTCGTACAATATTATTCTAAAAAACAAACATACAGTTTGTCTTTATATCAAAATGTATGTTGGAAATGGATGAATGGAAAGCAGCACATGAAGTATTTTTTTTTGCTCCGTTGGTGTAATTGCTGTATGGCGTTCCAGTAGGAGGATAAACGCTAACTGCGTCTTGGCAGTGATCGCCAACAGACTGGATTGCCCTTATATCCGGCAGACATATTGCTACCTTGTGAGTGTTAGTTTTTGTCTGTGCTAGTTATCCTGTCTGTATCCTTTTATGTACCTGTTTGAATATGAGTGTTGTTACTTGAATTAAACAATTTTTTTTATTATTATTATAAATCAATAAATGTTAGAAGGTTCGTCAATTATTATTATACGATTAAACAATTTTATTTATTATTATTATAAATCATTTAATTCAATAACAAATAATTTTGACGGCACGGTTGGCGCAGTGGTTAAGCGATTGACTGCTGCGCTGCGTGTCGCGGGTTCGATTCCCGCACGGAACAAATATTTGTATGACCTACATGTATTTGTTCCGAGTCTGGGTGTTTTTCTATCTATAATATGTATGTATTTACAAAAAAAAAATGTATATAAGTAGTTTATCAGCCATCTTGTTACCATAACACAAGCATTAGGTTGCTTAGCTTGGGACTAGATGGCGCTGTGTGAAATGTCCAGGGATATTATTATTATTATTAATAAATGTTCGAAGGTTCGTAAGAATACACGTTTGCCTATTATCCGTTACATACACCTTACATGCATTTTTAAACGTACACACGATATTCAGAATGCGATATGCGAACAATCACTTATAAAAGTAAGCATACAGATTATGTAAGAAATAAACCGTCCTATTAGTTGTTTGATTATAGGACCAATGTCATGTCCCTGAGGTACACCAAGGTTAGAGACATGACAGTGGCCCTAAAAATGAGATAAGGCTAAATAGAGCCATACGAGCTTGGAAACAACAGATACGATCTAATTTTGCAAGTACTGAGTGGAATCAATTTACTTTCGTTGTTTGAAACAGGAGTAAATATTTAAGTTGCACCTGAGCGAAGGCTTGTTGAAGATCATGATGCCGTGTCTGTTTAACCTTTAAAGCGCTGTCCTACTGTTAACGATGTTTATACGCTTGATTGTTTCTTTCTGAAATCGAAAACCATCGTATAGCTCGTATAACCTTTAGCGAAAGCAAAGGGTCACAAACGGTTAACGTTAGCATGCACTATTCTGACTCTTCGTATGCGTTGAACCTTGTCTAAGATTCAGGAGAATTATCTAAGATTTTTAAGCATCACTTTTACGAAGCAGCTAAATAAATAAATATAAAAATATGCAACCGTCAATACCGAGTTTTAATTACTTATTTTTTAGGGTTCCGTACCTCAACAGGATAAAACAAAGCCCTTATGTCTTCCCGTTGGTCTGTCTGTCTGTCTGTCAAGACATGTCCCTTTATCAGGATATATTTGTCTTTTTATCAGGAACGCCTGGAGGTATCAAGTTGAAATTAATATCAAATACGTAGGCCCCTTGGAGCTCTAAAAATCAAGGTTCAAAGTCTAGGCAATAAAAAAATACACCTATTTATACGACATATTTATAACATTTGCAAATAAATCAAAACCTATTTGGTACTTTGACCTAGAATCATGACTTAAGGAAGAATCAAGAAGCAAGATCTTACAGCACAAGGGAAGTCAGATAATCGTTAATTTGTAGTTTTATCACATATAAAAAAAAAATTTCTTTGCGATTACAAACCTACATTTTTGCAGCTGGAGAATTGACCGTGACTTATATCGATGTATGGGACAAATTTATTTTTACTACAAAGTTAAGTTTATTCTTGGGATATATTCAGTCCAACTACGAAACCCTTCTCTGTGCATGGTCCGACACGCACTTGGCCGGTTTTTTAATGATGCAATTGATTAGTGCAATCACAAAACTGATGTCACAACTTAAACTGTGAAATTATGATTTGTTAGCTAAGAATTTACATGAAATTATAGACTTGGAATGTTTTAATTACTAACACACAACAAATTAGTAATGGTGGATTATGTTCCACTCTTAATTCTCTAGTCAAGGGACTTAGATATTATGGAAAGAAAACCAGTATAACCGTGAGTAATAATATTTTTTAAATAGCAAAAAACATTTTGTATTTCTTTCAATTTGTCGTAAATCGATCGCACAGACGAAAATTATCGCGGCGGGAGTTTAGTGCGCACTGGATTTTCAATTCTCGGTGTTGATCTGAGCATTGAGAATACAACAGAGCGCATCCCAGCGCATCAAAAAAACAAACTTGGATTTTCAACTCTCGCAGTGGGTTGACAATCAAGTGCGCGTAAAAAAAATCGCCGCGGGAGATGTGTGCTCGTGCGAACCTGGGCGAACAGTCTGTTTTCTTGAGCAAGAAGAATTTTCATTCTTATGAAAAAGGCCTTCCACGTTGCTGTTGCGCTGGTGATATGATGCAACCCTGCTTCCACACGGCTTTGGCCATTATGTCATAGGTCGAGGGGCTGTGTTGCCATAGCTTGTAGGCAATAGTAACCATACTCGTATGCGTATTAAAATCCACATTCGGGCTTGATATCAAGTTATCGATTTGCACACTTACATATGTTATGACGTAACATTGTGGAACCTGTAAGAAATCGTTTATTGGTTTAGAGATCAACTTGAGGTTCTGGGTTTGGTTTCCAGGTCGGTCAGTGTTTTTGAGTTTTTCCATCTGAAACTCAGTAGCAACCTGTCAGAGTCTGGATTTGTCTTTTTCTTCCATATTTCTCTATTAGTCGTCATCTCGGTAGTCACCCCCTTTCTAACCATATCATCTTTCACGGGTGTGTAATATAATAACAGTAGATATAATATCACTTGAAATAGCGTTCACATGATATAATTTTCATATATAAAATAAACCTAATTTCATGAGATCGAATGTTATATTTGATATAACTTTCTTTTGCTCTAATAACATTTAGTATAACGGTAATTTCATATAATTTTCAATTTGTATGATGCTCTTTTTAACGTTCAGTTGACCTAATTTTCATATACACTCATTTTCAGCCAAAATTCTGTAATGAATAAGTTAATATTAGGAAACATCATACTGTTATAACCTCATCTAACCAAACCACAACCCGCAACACCAACAATAGAGCGCTCGGCGGCTGCTACCGCGGCACGCTCGCTTCGCTCGCTCGCCCTCGCGCGTTAATGTTCTAACCTAACCCATATGATTCAATAACCGTGGATCTGACGCAGGTATATATAAGGTAAATTATATTAAAAGAAAAAGAAAGAAAGAAAGAAAAAAGAACGAACAATAAAAACGATAAAACGATACTAAACGAACTAACGATACTAACGATTAAACGTTACTTATAGATTTTGATTATTATAGCATTATATAACATTTTCTATTTTAAAATGTGCATTATAGAAAATGTTCATTAAACCATATAAAATTAAGTAAAATGAAATTATAACAATAATTCATCATTTCATCGTTATATTAAAAAAAAGTATATTAAATGAAATTAGGTCATATGAACATTAGAACTTTTGTTATTATTTCAAACGTTACACACCCATTTTTCACACAGTCCATCCATCGTATCTTTGGTCTTCCCCTACACTTACATCCGTCGACATTCATACTCAAAATTCCTCCGTATCACATATCCATACAACCGATTTCCACACAAGTTTTTAGTTACCGGTGCCACTTTCAGACTTCCTCTTATGTACTCCTTACATATCTCAACATTAAGTAGAGCATAGCTATTCAGAACCATTCGACAAGCAATCGTTTCTAAAATTACACATTTTCGATTATCTCATTACAGCTAGGTATTGGAAAGATAGCGGTCGTTTATTTGATTTAAACTGACAAAATTTTTGGGTTTAGTATTTCTGTTAATCTTTTAGAGGATTTCTTCGATAACATTGATTGATGTTCGATTACGCACGGAAGCGTATCGATTGGTTATAAAAGCTATGCGGATTCAGAAATCCATCTGTGACTTGTACTTACGGCTAAGTTAATTTTCTTAGTACGTTCGAATAATCCGACTTGGCCTTCATTATGAGCGACTACTACGCTACCCGGAGTATTAGAAACACCGAATTCCCATCGTTCGCTCTGTACAATTTGTGCAACAGACATGGACAAAACGATGCTGAGAGTAAGTGATGTGTAGGATCCCATCGCTCCACGATCAACCGATTACTTACCTACATTAGTAATAACGACTCCACAAGCTAACACTTTTTAAAACCCGGTAATTTTAAATGAGACTTAACTCGCATTGTTGTTATACGTAAATTAATTTTGATTGTACGTAATAATATACGTATGTTACACTCTCCGATTGCAAGCGAAATTGATTCGTTCTCTTCGTTTGTACAATGTAAAATTTTTGTATTTTTTATTGAAGAATTTGTGCCGCCTAAAGCAAAATTTTATGAGCAAATGCAATCTTGCTTATGGCTTAATGGCGGCACAGGCCCAAACAATGAGGGAAAACTGATAGACTGTGACTTTGTGGACCAGCCTTACCGAGGAGAGATGATCTTCGCTGAGTGACTGATGGCAGCTGGACGAGAGTGGCTGACAATAGAGATAAATAATGTGGGGCAAAGTTTAAAAAAAAAATGGCATGGGATATGATGATCAGTATTGGCTGTAGGCCAATGATGAACAAAGATAAATCTACTAGATGTTTCAATAATTGACGTTAAGTCAAAGGAGTCATCTTTTTGGTCTTCTGGTCTGATAGTGGTAGATCTTTATGATGGTTTTCTTGTTAAGCAAAGAAAACGAAATAGTCTCATATATTTATCACTTTTTATTTTAAATTTTGCTTAAAAATATTTCGTTTTACATGGGTCACTGCCAGGCGACTTTGATTCGTTTTTGTATGCTTAGTTAGTTTTCAGTTAACCATAATGCGTCCGTCCTGGAGTGGCGGTACATCCCGGTATGTATACAGCCTTCCCAATTATCTCGAACGACGAAAGACTGCTTGACAGTGCGGCGTAGTGGATGGTCACTACATTTGTCTTTGAGTTAAATTGCACCTCTGGGGTTGAAATTAGATTTTTGACTTCTACTTTCACGTATGTCAATACACAACACATTGGTACCTGTAATTATAATAATGCATTTAATCATTACTGATGTTAAGTTGACGGAAGTTACAGGATTTTTATCTATTCTCCATGTGAATGATAAACGAGAAGTCACTGATGTTTTTTAAATACCTATATCTTAGTTGGATAATCCATACTAAAGACGAACGGCAGATTCAAAGCATTTATTTCAAATAAACCAATTCCAGGCACTTTTGAATTGTCAAGGGGTCGGTCAGTCAGAAAGATGAAGCTAGTTGCCCATTCCAAAGCGTAGTAGGTACCTACGGAGAAGAACGGGCAAGAAACTCCACAGACACTCTTTTAAATCATAAAATAGTTTAAAAAAATTGGTTACATCATTCAGGTTGAAATTATACATGTGAGAACGATGTAGAAAGACGTGCACGTTAAAAGCGTCCGTACTAAAAAAGGAAAAATAAAAAAATAATAATTTCAGAAATGAAAATGAATTAAAATAATCCGACCCCCTATAAAGATTTATGAAATTTCTCAAAATGAGATATATTTTTTTACCTAGATTATGATTTGATTCCCTATACACAAAATTTTGTGTTTGGTAAGTATGAATCCAACCAAAGAATACTATTTATTGAATCAGCGGTCTGAAAAATACTTGACGTTAGTATTGTGAACCATATTACTTACAGCTAGTTTAACTTTCTTATTGTGTTCAAATAGTCCCATGTGACCTTCCTTATGGACGACGGTTAAACTTCCTGGAGTATTAGCTCTTCCGAATTCCCAAACCTCGCCAAATACAACCTGTGCAGCCGACAGGACTAAACAAAGTACAGATATCGTGTGAGGTCCCATTGCACTACAATCTACCGACTATATAAATAAGTGAACCCGATTCAACGAACCCACACTTCTTATAACTTACCTGTAAGTATACGGCTTTGTAATCCCAATGTTATACATTCATTTAATTTAATCATACATAGCAATACACGTTGATAGTTACCAAGTTCGGATTCAGTAAAATTGATTAGCTCAGAGTTTTTTTGTTTAATGTAAGTAATATTTTGTATTTCTCATTTTTCAATTTGGTATGGCTTGAAGAAAATACTGGTACATTTTTGTGTTAATTGTTATTATTTAAGTAAAATCACTCGAACTCAGTGCGCGTGTAAAAATATTAATAATAAAACAATAAAAAGATGAATGCGCGACTGGTTCACGTGTTTATAACAGACGACTTCTTTTCAACAAGTGAGTGGCAGTCTATTCATGTTTATGGTTAGTAAAATTGTGTTAATAATTGTTTATTTCAAAGGCCTTGTCTTTCATAGCGAAGTGTATATCTATAATTGAACTATCCGAATATCTTTGATGCTCACTTAAAAATAGAATCAATATTGGCCCGAAAGTGCGATCTTGTGGTATTCTTTGTAAAAGAGGCTAGTAACCGCTTCCGCTGGTTAGAGTTCAGCTTAAATATAGGTACTTTTTAATAGCTTTGAATTAGCCTGAAAGCAAATTCCGTATAATTATATTTTCTGAGAATATAATTATTATGGTAATACCTACAATCAAGTGTCAAATGTCTTGGCAAGTTACACGAGGACTTATGATTTATCACAAATAGGCCGAATACAGAGTATGTACCTTTTAAAAATTTTGTTGTGGTAATTATGACTTACTCCAATGCTCTATCCACCTGTCCGACATGTCTTTAGAAAGACAAATAGGTTTATTTGTCACAGAAACACGCGCATACAAAAAGATAACTAATTCTAATAAGGAAAAATAAACACAAAATATCTATAATCACGAGCACAAAGCAGAAATAGTCGTCGTCGGCGGCGGTCTTTATCATAGGCGCGACTACACACGGCGACATTTTTGGAGATTTGGCGTTTGCCTACTGAGCCCTTAGTACCTACCTATTAGGTCTCAGGGTTTTTCCAGCTGGCCAATAGCAGACCGGAGATTTGTACCCGGTCGATGGCAATAGCCTCGCCCCCCATTAAATGGAACTTAAACAAGTGGTAACATGTTGGTGTACTGTAGGTGCACCTCTGCCTATCCCTTCGGAGAATACCGGCGTGATGTTATGTCACTTCATTATTAGAATGTGCAAGATTTGTGTGCGACTCAATGTTGTTTTTAAAATATGCCGGTGGCACACAGGCACAGATGAGGTTCCGCAATAAAAGAAGGAATTTGTAAAACCAAACCATTATATTTTCTTATCATTTGTTACTTTTACTTTCACTATCCTACGTCTTCGTTGTAAGGTCTGTCAGTCCTGTAGATCATGTTCGTCCTGTGGGATCTGTAGGTCGTCTAAGCTTTGTCGGTTGACTAACTGATTTCCCTGTTGGGCAAATTGGCCCTGTGCATGTGGGGCAAACTGGCCCTGTGGGACAATCTGGCCCTGTGGGGCAAATTGGCCCTTTGGGGGAAACTGGCCCTGTGGAGCAAAGTGGCCCTGTGGGGAAAACTGGCCCTGTGGAGCAAACTGGCCCTGTGAGGCAAATAGGCCCTGTGGGGCAACATGACCCTGTGGGGCAAACTGGCCCTGTGGGGCGAACTGGCCCTGTGGGGCAAACTGGCCCTGCACTGGTGGCACCGGTGGCTGAATGTAACAACCCTGTTGCCATACAGCCTTTGCAGATATAGTATAGGTTGATGGACTAATTTGCCATAAGCTGTAATGTATCGTTACTATGTTGGTCTCGTAGTTGTAATAAACAGTTGGACTTGAAAAGGTATTCTCCACTTTTACATTTACATATGTTACAATATGGCATGCAGGTACCTGAAAAACAAAAACACTTTATCAATGCTGCTGTATCATATATAATTGAGATCAGGATTAGGTTTTCTCTCTCTTGAGTCTTATGCCGTGATTAAAGAATGGCTATACTCTTATTGGTTCCCTCAACTAGAACCAGACCTCTCCGATTTTAACTTTAATTTACGAGTATTTTCAAGTTCACCAACGATACTGGAACAACTAAAAACGTGTCATGTTATTTGAAAATATTCAATTCTACTTACGATTAATTGTATATGTTGTTCTTTTTGAAAAAACGAAAATCTTCCATTATACTGGGAAATGAGTACAGCCGAAGGTATATTATCCGATCCGAACTCCCAAACCTGCCCGTACACTATCTGTATAGCCGACAGGCCAATATAGAGGAGGAGTATCGTCTGAGATCCCATCGTACTGTGACTCGGTGACTGCAAAATGATGACAATTTGACGAATCCTTTGTTTTATAACAATTGCTTTATTATATAGAGACTTTATTTGCAATAATACATTTCCAATATATTTCAATTGTAAGTTAAATTGATTCGTTCGGTCGTTTGCACAATAATAGATGTATTTTGTTGATTTTATAAAGTGTAATTGGTTACATTTATATGGAGTGGATACAATATTAACAAGTTTAAAATATGGTTTCGGTATAATAATTTTTTATTATTTTTTATTATAAAATGTACTTTTAAATTATGTTGTTTTGATTGTAAATGATGAATACTTAAAATTAAGCCGTTATGGATACTTCATTGTGAGGTGGCAAAGGTACACGACAAACTTCAGTTCGTTTGATAGGACACTCCGGATTATCTTCCTCATGTAGGTAGGTATACTAACGTTGACCATCGTCTGCATAGATACTATATTAGATAGTGTTGGAGGTCCCTTCGCAATGTCCTGGCCCCAGGAGAACGTCTACTCGAGTAAAAGATTAATGGAGTGGGTCAATGCCTGTAAAGTTATATGCTGAAAATAGCATAAATTTAGGTTTTGAAATCGCACAATTAGGTCCTTCATTTTCGAGAGAAACTACAAATTGTACCTATATTTGGAATGTAACGACAAGTCGTGATGATATGTTGTGTGTAATATTTCCTCACTCCATCAAAATGTGCTGAGGACTTGCCACCCCAAAAACGATAGTAGGTACCTATTGTTTATTTACATACATACGAGTATATACAGATTAATGTAATCGTGTATTCTACAAAGTGCGAGGCTGCATTCACGTAACCAAGACCAAAAACACGTGTCATACGTACTATGGACGTCATTTGTGATTAAGAAAACGAAAATTGACGTGCATATATCACTAAATACAAGGCTAAGGTGAGTTGTAAGCAATATTTCAGCTCAAAAAAGATCCTGAGCGGAATCGATATGTTTTTGCATTTTCAAGCTATTAGACGAAAAGTGTCTTATAGTTTGTGGTGCTGTTCCACAAACTATGGGACGCTTACTATCATGTCCTGCATGTCCTGTCAGCTGACAACCACATAAAAAAAAAATGTCGGTACAAAATACCTGTAACATAAATATTATGCGTATAATGCGTAAGAAACTTCGCAACAGACAACACCTAGCAGTAGTCCTTATCTTTACTGTATATTAATTACAACGTGAATACTGCAGTACTGTTGAAACTACAGCCATTAATGCTAAGCCTATTTTCGCAATCTAAGGCAGTACAGGGCCTTAAAGTATGACTCTCGATTAGCTGCTTTTCATCATTCCTACATGGTGACTTCTAAAAGCCATCACTAACCAAACTTGGGCTAAAACTATAATGTAGGTACCTCCACATATTACCGACACGCCCGATACAGGGGCAGTACACACGAGTGGTTCGCATTGGGAGCGAAAAAACCAACACCGCGCGTACTGAATACTGAAAATGTAACTAATTTAACTCGTGACTTGTGTCGAAGGGAGATGAGGTGTACCGGAGATTTGGATGCGGCATATACGAAGATCAAGGAAACATTTTGATTCTAGCAAAAAGTACAAATAAATAGCTTCTTCTCCGTCTGGGCCTGCCGCGATGTCGTTTGCCATTAGGTGGGACCCACTGGGTCGTAAGTTTGGCCCACTGATCGACTGACATGCGGCAGATGTGAGCTTGGCAGCTTTCCGGATAAGAAAGAGAGTAAAGAGTAAAGGCCTCCCGCCTTTGCACAGAAGTGGAACATTAACGGCTTTAAAAAATAAAATAGCTTCTACAAATAAATAAATAAATCAATCAATCAAAGTTTCTATTTCCATTATACACACCCGATCTGATGAACTATGATTTCTTCAATTGCATTATTAAGCCATGTGTGTTGTAATTTAGCTCCCACACAAAATATAGTTAAAGTTCCTTTCATTTTATTTGGCTAGCCATTAGTCTGCTTAAAATTCACATAACTATCAACCTGTACATGGTGGCAGGGAGATCGACGCGCAGCCTGGTTCCATGGATTCAGTATATAATTTTTACATGGGTTAGCAAAAAAAAAAGGCTGTTTCATACATTTTGACCGTGTTTTCTATGAAAGATATGATCCTTTTTTTGATAACCTACAAAAAAATTCTACGCTACGTCTAGAATCGTTTGATGAGTCCCAGCCATCCGTATATCGCATGCAAGTTAAGACCACTGTTGTTATGTCCTCCTGTTCGTCCGTTCAGAATACAATCACGAATATTTTCTATTTATTTATGCATATGTCCTCAATGCCACATCCACAGTCTGTTTCCTTAGCACGTCCGTACAATTGATGCACGTATGGTCAGTAAACGGCGTGTGTTTGCTCCGGGGCCGGCTTTTTGTCCGTCCGTGCGTCTCACGGTACCTACCCGCTGTTTAGGGCAAAGAACAAAACACTGTCAATATTCTTAGTAGTGTAGGGGACGACGTGGTTTGGGTCAACATGCTGGACTCTGCGGGGCAATTGCGGAACATACTATCACTAGCAATGGGTTTTATTTTGACAGTTCAACAACATTCATTGCGTTGTTTGCTTTGTAGAGCAGACAAATTTTTCAAACATATGAGATAATGGATTGGTATCCTTCAAAATGATTCAGATTGAGTTTTTTTTTTTTCGATGCGATACTCACACAGAGAGAGAAAGTTGCATTGTTTTCTCCTTATATGGCGAATTTTACCAGTCAACTCCTATCGCAAGCCGCGTAAAGAAAAACAGACAAAAATGGTTGTAACAGGTTTATTTCAAATGATTACGAATACGCAAACTGCAGCAGCACGATGGCGTATTTCAAGGTGAGGGCCATCAGTTCCACCGCCAGACTGTTGATGGCGAACATGCGGTACACTGACATCGGCTCCACAGTCGTGATGACGCGGATTATGTTCTTTATGTAGCACCGAGAGGCGACTGGAAACATAGAAGGAGATTAGTAAGTTCCCATTTTCATCAAAGCTGTCCCAAAAAGTCGTATAAAACATTGAGAAATATGAGGAACTAGTAGCAAAGTTCCTTATAACGTTAGACGTGTGTTGCGTCTGGTGGGCTACTGCCCGACGGTTGTTGTCGGGTTCTCTGTGTATCAGAAATGCGTGGTCTTTAAGGGTGTGATACATAAACTTTAATACCTAATGAACCCAAATGTATGGGACGCCAGATATTTTTCTCGATCACGGTGTTGGTCCCATGGAGAAAGTTGTTCAGTTTTATGTTCTGTATTCTTTTAGGCCCCTCGCCCACGGCGACTTTTTGTAGCGATTCAGTAGCGATGCTGTCGCGCGTTTGCATCGATACAGTCGCGATTCTGTAGCGCGTTGGCATCGCTTTTGTAGCGCGTTGAAAATGCGACTAACGCGCGTTAGTAGCGATGCTGTCGTGCGTTTACGAAACGCACGACAGCATCGCTACAAAAAGTCGCCGTGGGCGAGGGGCCTAAAAGGCCTCCATATCTTTCTGATTCACTCTGTATATTTGAATCATTCTGCAGTGTGATTCTGTAACCATCTCACCGTGAAAACATAGGTGAAGTGAGCGTGGAGTGAGGTGTCATTTCAACTAATGCTAGGGATTAACACTATTGACAGCTCACTCTAAGCTCACTTCACCCAACTTTTCACGGTGAGTTTTTTACAGAATTGATAGGCTGATCGCGATTTAGGTTACGTCAGTGTAGTTTGTATGAGGCAGTATAGATGTCACCACAGACGTTTTAAGTGTATCAGGGCAGCAGCTGGCGTGGTCGAATGTCGAGTTACATTATTACAAAGTATAGAATGAGGGACGCCTTCGTCCATTAGTTACTGCTATATAGACTGATGAAGGTAATCGATAAAGATAGAAAAAGAAAGAAAGAAAAAGTATTTACTGCGACTCGCACAAGAAACTCAACCACACAGTCAAAAAAAAAAAACCGATCAGGTATTGCTATAATTTCCAGTCGATGGTCACATTAAGTATCTTCTAGCAAAAATAAGGTACCTCGTCTACTTTGACTGGATTAGAACAAACGACGACAACTGGGTTAAGCACAAAGTTTGAAAACAATACCCGTTTTTCATCATCCTTTGTAAAACTCAACCCAGCATCTATGTATTAGCTGCCACTGAATTAGAATTAACAGAATTATGCAGCAACACGACAAGTCGACGTGAGGCATCGTTGCGGACCGTCTGCCGTCAATGTTGCACGCGTCAAGAGTCGCGCGACAATGAAATTGTAGCGGTGAATTCGCTTTTGTTGCAATGTATGAGTAATTGCGCGAGTTTATTGCTGTGACTCTGTTCGTGCTTGTTTGGAGCAGGGAACCTACATTAGGTTGTGGTGTAATCTCTTCACGAAAGACTGCTTTTAGGGAAAAAGTTAACTTATCGTATGATGGGCGTCTTAGAAAGGCAACTGACAGATATAATATGGCAAATGATGAGAAGTCTCACTGTAGTTCTGTGAATTTTCATTTTATCACGCCAAAGTAGTGGTTATAATGACACTCTTCTATAATAGTATTTAACAATGCTATGGTTGGATGTGATGAGTTACTAAAAGCCATCGCTAAAGCATCTCATCTACGATTGGGATTTAAAGTGGTGCAAAATTCAAAGCATTAAATTAAAACACAAACCGTGTTTAATTTTCACCAAAGCGTGAATACAGCTCTCTCTTGTTTGAAACAGTTTGCACTCCAATAAATTAATTGAAATGCATATCAAGCTTAGTCTCATAATAAATCTGATACTTTGCGGGTCTGGTGTTACTATGAGCTGACTCCATCTGAAATTCTGTAAGTAAAAAAAAATTGCGTTTACTTCACGGACCGGGCCTGCTGACATAAATATTAGACTTAGCTGAAAAACTATCATTCCAGGGGTTTCAAGTTAGTTTTGGAAAATACACTGACCTTAACCAGCCAATTTAATTATGAGTCACTCAACTTTCGTTAAACCCGTGTTAATAATAATTAATTAATTTATTTCAGGTTAATAACACCAATTAACAGAACACGTGTAAAATCAACAAAATTAGATAAAATTAAAATAAAATAAAATCAACACAAATCAAATTAGACGGAAAGAATAAATCAAACTAAAATTATAATCACAATAAATATAAGTATACAAAAACAAAAAAAACAAAAATTGAATAAAAATTTAAAAAACCCCCGACACAAAATAATAATAAAAATAGTATGAATGTAAAAAGACTACAACAATTAAAAAAAAACTATTGAAAAAATAGCCACAAATAGAACAAAAAAGGTATAAACGTGAAACCCTTTATAAAGAAAAAAATAACCTTGAAATTATGACCCTACGTAAGTACGTATGAATTTTTTTGATTAAATGCTGTCCCGTCGGGGGACCGCTCTAATTATTAGCCTAACGTTCTCTTAAAATTAGTTAGGTGGTGGTAATTCGCCATTTTGTGGCGGCGGCCATCTTGGACAGATTTTCATCAAACATAGCTAAGAACACTAATAATATAATATCCCTGGACATTTCACACAGCGCCATCTAGTCCCAAGCTAAGCAACCTAATGCTTGTGTTATGGTAACAAGAAGGCTGATAAACTACTTATATACATTTTTTTTTTGTAAATACATACATATTATAGATAGAAAAACACCCAGACTCAGAACAAATATATGTAGGACTTACAAAATATTTGTTCTGTGCGGGAATCGAACCCGCGACACGCAGCGCAGCAGACCGATCGCTCAGTCACTGCGCTAACCGTGTTGTCAATGCACTGCCAACAAATTCACCTTTCAAACAAAAAAAAAACAAAATTAAAATCGGTTCATCCGTTCGGGAGCTACGATGCCACAGACAGACATACACAACACAGAGAGACACGTCAAACTTATAACAGCCCGTCGTTTTTGCGTCGGGGTTTAAAAAAAAAGTAATGAAAAAAAGACGACAATCTATTTATTTGATTGTGAAGGAGGTCACTTCTATCATCAGTAGTTCACATTAAATATTACTCCCATATAGGTAATGGTGTTTTGAGTTAATTCCACCTACAAGGGTTAGGGAAATGTACAGACGCCAGCACATCAAGCTACTACAATTTGACAAATTTTGTTAATAGATATTCAACTTTATCGCTAAAGCAGTAAGGTTCAAGGTAGATTGGGAAAATTTGACAGTTTCGGGTAGCTTGACCTGCTGATATCGATCTGCACATTGAGCGATGTCTTATAGTTGAATTTTCAGTAGCATAATCAGTCTGTAATGTTCACACTGCTGGGAAGAAACCACTCCTCACAGAGAAGAGTGACAAGAGACAGAGAAGGAGTGGTTTCTAATCCGCCACTCAGGCCCAGTGCGAGTTAGATCCCACATGTCTTCGACTTTACTTAAAAGTACTTTTTTTTTTGAAGTAGTTACAAGTTACCTGCCTGTTTAATTATATATTTTTTTAATAGTAGTAGTACCTAGCTTTTTGTAGAATATGAAGATGATGATATGTAGGTATGCATATGGTATCGCTAAAGGTAGGAAAGATCGTGGTCAAAACCCCCAAAAGCCAGTGTGTAGATAGTAAGTAACTCTTACCTTTATTTCCATCGTAGTTATAAGTTTCCTCGCGCCCAACAGATGATAAATGAATAAATGCGTGACTATTAGTAGCATCTGAAAAACAATAAGCCTAATAAGGCTGATTTCTTGTTCCAACTTTTTATAACGTTGTTAACATGTATTTCATCGGAAATCTTGGTATCTGCAGCAATATTAAGAAATGTTGCTCATCCATTTCCTTACTCTAGAAATGCTTTTCATTCCAACAGGATACATACTTTTACTTACATAAATACGAAACACCCTTTCAGTCAACCGGATAGCTTCAACAACACCATCGACCGCCTGCCATATATTTTGATACATCTGGATATTTAAGAGCATCTGCTGCCATCTTACTTCTGCACCAAAATCTATCATCTTCTTGATATATGCTAGTCTTTCATGTAAAATCAGCAGTATCAATAGAAATAAAACAGCTTCAAAATCTTCTACACAAAAAAACATGGCTATATGTGGTAAAAGGCACGCCATGCTCAGGTCAGAGGTGAAAGTATCTAGTACTAAGTGGAAGCCGTGGTTTATCATGAGTATAATTAAACTTAATGTATTAAAGGCATACATTTTTCTATTGTGTCTTTCTTTCCCTGTAACATTTAAGTGTCTGTCTATCCTTTGTAATGTTAGAAACAGCTTTATGTTATTGTCTCTGTTAGTAAAATTGTTGGTCACAATGACAGCAGTGTTCAAAAATATTCCCACATTAGTTTGGAATATAATCAAAGCTGATTCAAGGTTATTTGTCGTTGAATCCACGCTCCGTGTGTCCCAATTAACGTTAATAAAGGATATTGTTATGCAGGTAAATGAAATGAAAAATAAAGAGTATGCACTTTGGATCCACGCCGGCGGAGAGATGGTGTTATATCTTATATTCACTCTCACAGAACCTATAATTGTTTGTACATAAATTAGCGGTTTAAACAATTTTATAAAAGTCTCATCTAAAATATTTTTATTTAATTCCTTGAGATTAGACGACATTATTTAATCGTAGGGCAGTTACTACTGTTGCACTGTCGCTTTGTCATTTAAACATACATAAATTGTTCTAGTCGTTTATCATTCAGTCATTAAAATGGAAAGCATTTAGCTGAGTAGTTTGGTATTTATTCAATAATTATAAAACCATTTTCTGGCTATTTGAAATATTGCCACCAACATATTCTTTATGGAGTTATCAGTTGTAAAGGATGTGTCGTTATCATTCGACTACATCATCATCTGCCTAGCCTTTTCCCAACTATGTTGGGGTCAGCCAACCTAACCGGATGCAGCTGAATACCACTATTTTACATACATGAAGCGACTGCCTATCTGACCTCCACAATCCAGTTGGGTAATACAGTACCCTTGATAAGACTGGTTGTCAGTCTTTCGGGCTTCTGACAACCCGTAATGACTGCCAAAGATCCACGCATGAGAGCCGGGACCAACTGCTTTACGCGCTATCCAAGACACGAAGGAGTTTTGATATGTAAAGATGGTCATCCATCCATCGACCAACCGCGGCAAGCGTAGCTTAACCTGATGGATCGACCCGTGCGGCTGTTATTACTTAGCTACAAGCCCTTCGTCATCATTCGACTACATTTATTTTGATAGTTAATAGTCTAATTTTGAAAGTCTTGATTTTGAAACACATCAAAACATGGCATTTAATTTCTTCTTTATAAATATAAACTACTTAAATGTTATTATTCTTAGTTGACGTAATTTTACTCTAGTGATTGTATTGGGATATAAATAAGCAGTGTTGTCATCCACATAAAGAACTTAATAAAAAAATTGTTACTATGTAAACCTTTTTTCGCCTAGAAATGTCTCTAGATCAATTTAGTCCTGCCGATCAGTTTAGAAAGGAAAAATCTTTAGATTTCTAGGACAGCAGTAACACATTATTTTTATTTTACCAAAAAATTCTGAAACGCATTCTATTTACCGACACTCCAGTTAAATTATTTGGAAGGTAACAATTTAATATACATACTTCACACTATACGCCGGGCGTGGCGGCGTAGCGGCGTAGTGGCGTAGTACCTGCAGTACGCGCGGCTTGTCATTGTTCCCACACGGGCTCATCAAGTATGCGCCTCTGAATTTTGAGCGGCGTATTCAAACATGTCCCCGTAAGCCTCTACAATACGTATTTTATTGGCGCTTCACACGATATTCCTGTAATAAATGATTTACACAGAATTGTTTGGGATAGCTAGAAACAAGCAAATCAATTTGATTTTGCCAAGTAAATTAATTACGCAGTCATTTTATAGTAATTTCGGCGAACTAGCAAAACCATTGTTTGTTGCAGCAATAAGTTAGAAAAATAAAAAACTTTTTAATAACAAGCTTTTATTACTTTGTTAATAAAAAGAACTAAAAAGTAAAAATAATTTAAACCTGTAATAAAATAAATAAAAGCGTCTCACATTGTGATTGCAAAAGAAAAATAATGAAGGTGTAATATGCTAAATGTCAATGTCATGTTCCATCGAAATGTAACACGCTTTTATTTATTTATTATCAGATTGAAATTATTTTTAACTTTTTAGTTCTTTTTATTAACCAGTAATAAAAGCTTGTTTTTAAAAAGTTTTTTTTTCTTTTAATTTAATTTTTAACTTTTTAGTTTTTTTGATACGAGATTGACTACGACGTAGCGCGTAGCAGTGTTTTTCCATTATATGCGTTTACTGCACTTAAGCTTACCATCTAGCACCAAAGTACTCGTCAAGACGGATCAAACGAGTCCAAACTCGATGGGGTTGTGTCGTTTAACTAGCGAGTTCCTATGGCCTTTTCCCGGTTCCATCATCAGATCAGCTCCATGTCATAATAATTTTGCATTGTCATCCGATTTACATGCAAAATTTCAGCTCAATCGGTAGGTAACCGGGAAGTGGATCAAATTCAACTTGCAATATTTGATTACAGACAAATATCGGGACAGGTGAAACTAAATAAAAGCTCGTAAATACTGGGATTATTTTTATTTATTTAATTTTGTATATTTTAGACTATGATCGATGTTTGAGTTGGCATGGCAACAGGATATTTTATTCTGTTTGTTAAAATTCTCTACCTAAATATTTAGATATTATTTTTTTCGGAAATTCATAAAAGAATCTTATTCTTAATTTCAGTGTTATATGATTCTTGAAAAGTGGTTGTATCAAGTTGGTATTTTGACGTAGTTACAGCATACAAAATATCCAACATAAAACGTTGCAACTTTATACCGTATCGAAAAACTAAGCACTAAGTTCTTGTGACTTTTCCATTTACGAGAGCGACTAGAATCGTATTTTAAAATATAATACGCTTTTATTTTGGAAAATTCTGCGAGTGGCTCTGGGGAGAGAAAGCTAATTTCAATTTCATTTAGTTCTGGCGCGATTCCATGCGCCGACCAGAGAGTATGGCACGCCTGGACCGGCAGACCGGATTTTTACTTATCCACGAAATTGTACTGTGGGCAAGTTACTTTCTTGATTGTTTACATCATATTCGTTTTGTATATTAGAAGCTGAAGTGATTAAATACGGCCCTCTGTGAATCTTGCATTTCTCTGAAACCACCATACTTAATTAAATTAGTTTCTACAAACATAGTGGAAACTAGGCCTAGGATATATTATGAAAACCAAACTATTTTTGAATTATTCTGAAGGCTGACGAAGGTGACGAGAAGATTGTGGTATGATGCTATCTATGATTTATTTTAATTTATTTTTAGCCGTTAATATCCCACTGCTGGGCAAAAGCCTCCCTACTTTGTTTCCACCTATCTCTGTCCAGAGCTGTCAAGGATATGATGCTTTCTACAGCTACCATGAGTTGCGTTTGGCGAAGTTTGCGCAGCCAGCCCCATTTTCGCTTTACTAACTGCTAAATACATTTTCCGCGGCATCGCTTTAAACATTTTGTTAGCTTCAAGTTTTAGGTATTTTCAAAATAGGCATACTTTACAGAAATACGTATCTAATCTATGGTGGTGAGTGCAGCTCCACGGAACCCTTGGGAGCGTTTGGGTACCGTAGGCAGATTACACCCTGTCTGAGCCCCAATACGCAATTTCATTGCAAGAGGATTTCGCATTTTTATCGGCGAATCTATCCGGTGTCTTTGCTATTAGAGTGCCCGCGCTTGAGAGGGTTTTAAGGTCTTTATTGTTTGTTAATGTAAGGGGTTGTGTTTGTTGGTATGGTGGTATGGAGAACTAATCGGTATTTTGTAATGTTTCAGACAAATCAATACACTCTTTGACGAATTTTTTGATGCCCAATGAGCTGCAGTGCAATTCTGTAACCATCTCACCGTGAAAACTTAGGTGAAGTGAGCGTGGAGTGAGCTGTCATTTCAAATAATGCTAGGGATTGACACTACTGACAACTCACATCAAGCTCACTTCACGTGAGTTTTCACGGTGAGATTTTTACAGAATCGACCGGCTGTTCCTTTTTTTTCCTTTGTATACCTACTTGTACATAATATATATATATATTTCTTAGGGCTGATTTTTCAATCGACAGATAATTTTTGTTCGTGAAAAAAATTGACGTCTGATGAGTTTTTGTATGGAAGAACTGTTTCAAAATTATTTCTCCGATAAAATTATCTTGCGTTCGAAAAATCAGCCCTTAGTGTTAGATTGTATATTGTATTTAAGATTTATTATTAAGAATGTAAATAAATGTACATAAAATGATAAAAAAATACACAGTTAATTCTACTTTGTAATTTATGAAATCATCATACAGCAGGCAATCTGCTTGTTTTTATTGTTTGTGATCAAACTGTCATAAAGATATAGGAAGCGACATGAAAAACGACAAACGAAACCAAGTAAACAAGTCTCAAATAAATAAAACGTATTTTTGTTTCAACCCCAAATAAACCGTATTTCTTAGTCCTCCCTATCAAACACAAAGTAATAAAGACTGATAAATAAAGTACATAAATAACTTCAGAACTAAGATTCTAACTTTATCCTTGGTACAGTCTGAGTGACGTGGGGACAATTTAACTCGTGGTACTTTCCGTGCCAAGATATCAAACCACCCTTACGGTAGATGATTCATATTATTCGCCTTCAAGACTTGATTACGCCTGTGATATTGTAAGGGAGCGAGCACACGAGACAGACAGCTATATTGTACCGGTTAATTTTCGTAAGTAGATGACGGGTGTATTTTCTTGGAATGAAATGCTTTAGAAGAGGAGGACTTGTAATACTATAGAGAGGGTTTGTGTAACTTTAAACTTATTAGAAGTCGACTCTGAGCTTTGTTTTTTTGTCATCATTGCGAAATGGCGTCTAAATGGAATTCATAGAATGTCTCCGTTCCAATATTTTCATTCCGTTTCTTATCAAAGAGAGCATAAGGTTGTGATCTAAGAATTTCTTGCCCTAGCCCACGTGGCATAATATCAGAATCTCGTAATAAAGCCAACTACGTCAGGATTCAAAGTGGTGTAATTACAGGACCTTATACAGAAAAGAAGGGTGCATGTGAAAAATTCGAGTGGAGCCGTTATTATGAAATGACGTGTTAAATGAAAACACGCCTTATTTGCATAATAAGGAGCTTGACAGCTCCCCTAGGAAATAATGACAAGGAAGTTTTGAGAACGCAATGGGCGAGGAATGAAAAGCTACACTGAATAAAAACATACAATGTTGTATGTAGGTAATGTTTTTAGTCAAAGTGAGAGATGAGAGATGAAATGAGAAAATAATCAAGAAGAAAAAGAGATTTAAACACGTGTTTGAAAACAATGGCCAAAATACGTAGACATATAAAACTACTACAATATTCATCTCTTTTAATTACACACATCCTTGGATCACAAGTCTTGCAGTGTAGTCTTATTTATTGCAGCCAGGTCTTATATTCAATTTAAATTAACCATAATAACATCAAACTTAATATTCACCAGCTCGCTTTGATCCAACTATTGAATCACACAAACAGTGTGTAAGCCTCCCACTCAAAACCACCTCGTTAGAACTTGATTAGAGAGGCCACAATGCGATAACAAGCCGGGCTTACAAGCCAAAACTTCTGATTATCTCGTTTATGGGTTCTGCAACTTTTTAAAGAAATGTCTTCGCGAATTAGCTGTATATCAGGAAATAATGCCGCAGGCAGCGGGCAGGGGCGCGGGGGCGCGGCGTCTGGGGGAACAAATTGACAATTTATACCGTATTAACAGACTGTTGCTTGGAATTGCTTGTGTTTGAGTGGACGGGTTTTTAAAGCGATAGGGTGAGCAGACTCGTCTTGTAAGTTGGTTTCGTATGAAGTGTGTTAGTCACACACACTTGAATTTAAGTGTAGACGAGAGGTAATTTCATTATGTAATAGAGCACCAACGATCTCTAAGTGACGCTTGTGGTAAAACTAGAAAGTATATAATCAGCCTTTAATGTTCCCACTGCTGGGACACAGGCCTCTTTTCTGTGAGTGGGAGTGGGCCGTATTCCACAACGCGGACCCAGTGCGGATTGGTAGCTGTCACATGTCTTCGAATTTTTGGTTCTAGGACATGCCGGTTTCCTCACGATGGTTTCTTTCACCATTTTGGGAATGAATAAGAATGTACTTGAATTGAATAACACATCATTCCAACAAAATTTCTCTACTTACTTATAAAACACACATCCACCACAATTCCCCATAGTCCACCGAGCAAGTGCGAAGTTTAAGTAGATAGTTGAAAATTGGCATATTACCCGACAATGGCTATGCAATCGCAAATGCATTAGTCCAAGAGTGCTGGAGTCACCCGGCTTCTAGTCCTCGGCTGACCGTATGCAAACCTACTCGGTAATCGAACCGACGTACCGTCTCAAGTGATTCTATATACTGCCTCCATATACTCCACGAGGAATGGCTTGAGATCTATTTTGATTGTAGATTTTTTATTAAATAAAATTGATAATGGTAATATTGATTATTACCATTATCAATTGGGTGATTATTGATAATGGTAAGTAAGTACTTAGAGAGGTGTCTACTTGAAGACACCTCTCTAAGTACTTACTTAGAGAGGTGGAAAGCGGCGGCGTGGTAGGTGGTGGTGGTGGCTTAGAGAGGTGGTGGTGGGTGGTGGTGGAGGTGGTGGTGGTGGTGGAAGAATGTGATCGTATTCTACAGGGCAGCAAAATCTTTTTTATGTGCTACTACTGGTAATCACAGGCAAAACCACTTGGTTTACCAACATTTCTCCATTCAACGTAATTAGTAAGCTTCATGCCATACTAACATAATTAATATTGAGAAGTTCATGGAAGTAGATGATTTTTGAAAATGATTAAAATACTTTTTCCTTTAACTGATGTTTGATGTTGTAGAAAATTTGGTTAAATCGAAAGGTGTATTAAAGTATTAGATAGGTACCCAATGGAATAGCAATGAAGGCCATTCAATTTGTTAGTTTAGTAAAAAAGAAGTGATATTTAGTGACGGCTTCTGGACGAGTTGTGACCTAGGCTTTAAGGGGTGCTTAATTGTTGAAAATTGGTCTGAAATTGTTGAAAACGGACGGGGTCCACTAGGGCCGATGCCTGCCAGGGCTGCGGGTTGTTCGAAAGAGATACCATGGCCCCAGGCAACTGAAGGAACACGGGTGGGTTTTAGTCAGTAAAGGTCTGACAAACCCTTCCGCTCACCCCAGAGCGGGAGAGGCCATTTGATGATTTCCCACCAAAAAAAAAGGGGTGCTTAATTGTTGAAAATTGGTCACACTATCACGTCCTGGACGGAATACGTCAAATTACAAGACACCTTGTATATTCCATCTAAAATTTTACCTATTTCGTTCAAAACCAAAATATGTCCGTAAGGATTGAGGAGCCACATCAGATTTTTTAAATCTGATCTCACCATTATTTCGCAGCAATGTAGCTGATTTTGCAGCACGAATTCTAGATTTAGCAGCAAAATATATCACTAGTTATATTAATGCAAAAGTGGGTCCTCAATCTAAATATCTGAATTGAGGAGCCACCTGGAACTCGTTAAGTAATAGATGAATATTTTTGAAAATTTGGTATCATTTAGCAGCAATTGTGCATATTACCTTCTAAAAATTTAGCTTCTGTAGCGCTAAAATGAAAGAAAGTACAACACTTTTAGTATGGCTCCTCAATCTAAACTCAAGAGGTGAATTTCTATTGGATGTGAGCGATCAATTAATATATTCGACATAATGATCGTTTAGCATCCCACAAAATACACACATAGTCCACAAATCCCCAGCTCGTATCAGCGACTCGTAAACTGTAAATACCAGTTAAGAGCCCAAAGACAAATGAAGCACCTTATCCGCACGGCGCGAAATCAAGACTAATATGCTCACGCTTGCAATTTAAAAGGGTAAGTCAGGAGTTCAGGACGGAACTCTTTAAGACTTTGATGAAGATTTCCTTGCTAGGGAATTAGTTCGAGGAGATAAGGAGGTGAATGATTGCTAGTTAGGTCCTAAGTAAATAATAGCAGTATGTTTTGTTTCAGGGTTACATTTTCTTCGATTACGTTTCAATATTATGTGGTCCAGTGATATCGGCCCCGACTACAACAACAACAACCGAGTTACAACTCGAAAGGCAGGTCGTGAGTTCGAATCTACACAGGCAATTTACTTTGAGAATTGAAGGAAAACATCGTGAGAAAACCTGCATGTCGAAGAACCAAAAAATTCGAAAACATGTGTTATCCACCAAGTACTGGGTCCGCGTGGTGGATCCACTCCCTCTCACAGAGAGGAGGCATGTGTCCCAGAACTGAGAACATTATAGCTCGATTATGCTATGCTTATTAAACAAGAATTGATCATGCAGTTTTAATAGTATTAGAAAGTTGGCAAGGTGATAGCGGCTCAAGGTGCGCCGTACGTATTTAAGTACCTATGTGCAGTCAGGCAAATTAATTGTTTTACAAATTGACATACTTCGGCAATATGTCGTGTTATAATCATATCATACAACTGTCATAGAAGGTAGTCAATTTGATCAGGTTTAGCTACGCTTGCCGCGGTTGGGCCGTGGATGGGTGACCATCTTTACATACCAAGACCCCTCCATGCCTCGGAAAGCACGTTAAACCGTTAATAAGCCTTTCATTATTGGGTAGTAGACGTGTATTTAGATTTGAGGGACTCGTGGCTAAGTAATAACAGCCGCACGGGCCGATCGATCAGGTTAAGCTGCGCTTGATCCGTGGATGGGTGACCATCATTACACACCGAGATCCCTCCGTGCCTTGGAAAACACGTAAGCCGTTAGTCCCGTCAAAATTTTTGACAGTCATTACGGGTCGTCAGTAGCCCGAAAGTCTGACAACCAGTCTTACCAAGGGGTATCGTATTACCCAGTAACTGGGTTGTGGTGGTCAGATAGGCAGTCGCTCCATGTAAAATACTGGTATTCAGATGCATCCGGTTAGACTGGAAGCCGACCCCAACATAGTTGGGTAAAGGCTAGGCAGATGATGATGAGGTAGTCAATTTGATAAACAATCCCTGACTTTCGTTTAAGTACCTATCGCCTCTTCTGGAGGCTAATTTAATGCAGAGACATACATGATTTCCTTACATGCTTCATATAGGAAACATTTGTAACCAGTGCGAATAATGTAACGATGTATTCTAGAAACCTACAAAAAAATCTGCTGTTTCTTAAAAAAGTAGCTACGTGATCAAAATGTGTGGCACTATACTAATTTAAAAAAAGAAAAAACTAACGATAAGTTTCTACGCTAGGAGTCTAGAATCATATGCTGATATATATTCATGGTTATAGTTTGCGCACTGGTTATTTTTTGTTCCAGTATTTATATGTCCCTAGCTACTGAATATTTAACTAACAACACTAACGACATTAGAGCAAGTTTTACACCTAGTCCTTGAACTGTCTTCCAATAAGAAGTTATTTTAATTACGAGGAATTAAAGTTAGCACCCAACTTGATGGCTGTCATCGGCGATAAAAATTAAAAAGTAATAAATATGCAAACGAACCAAGTTTCCAACTGAGACGATTGGCGCAAAAATCTTCGTTTAATAACCCTTTTTATGAGCTAGGTGATTTTATTAACGATGTCTTCCCTACTGAAATATTTCAGTAAGTAATCAAAGTTGATTTCGTTTATTTAAAATGTACATATTATTATGTTTGTTGTTGATTTTTCTTGGATAGTTAACTTATCTACTCTTAACTAATTATATTACTTTTATGAACTTTCTTTTTATATACTTTTTTCCTTACTATGAGTGGAGGCTTGTTATTAGCAATTTTTTAATATTACATTCTTTATGTCATTGGTTTGTTAGTCTGTAAGCCTTCTTTAAAATATAATAAATAAAATAAATAAATAGATTTATATGATTTAAAAACATGGGCGACACATACGGCTGTACAGTCTGCTGTATTTTATTTAAAAACTACTGAAATTATGGGGCGTTTGAAAATGTCTTTAAGATCTTAAAAATTAGAAGTATTTACATACATACATCGCATACGCCTTCTTGCCATGGGGGAAGGTAGAAACTACAGAACGTCGTCTGCTACGATCCATACATACTCCTGTATAAGTATTTTTTATAATAACGTCAATCAAGAATCGGGCATCACTTCAGAATTTCTCTATTATTTCTATCTCTATTCATTATCAAACACCCACTCTCTTAGTTATGCGCTTGCCTATTACATCCCAATCTCACTATCACCCTTACGCCAAACGTCATAATAAAGATACTGCTACATAATCTCTACCAGCCGTCAATACAGTTATATGTAGTTATTATGTGATTCATCATTACGTGTCAGCTATGTTTTATGACCGGCGACGCCCGGCGCTGCCCAATTTCACGCACCAACACCCGCTATATACTCGCACCGCACCAGTACGAGTATTTCCAAATATGCGCTGTGTTAGAAAGGACTGTGATTTTTACAGAATGGATAGTGTGAGTTTTTAATTGGTGTTTGAATTTTGAATGGAATGAGCAATTTATGATTTTATTTTTTTTATACAGGGAAAAGTTTTAACCTGTGCGGAAACTGTAACTATGAATACAGCACATGATGCTAGACCGTAGCGTAACGTAGATATTTTTCGTCAGTTATCAAGAAAACAAGTTTCATAGAAAAGGTCTACGTGGTCAAAATGTAATGGATCGGAAATAAAAAAGAAATAACTCTGTCATAGAGCAAAATTTTCAATCCGCGGGGATTCAGGATCATGTACTGAATTCATGGTTAAAGTTTGCGCACTGGTTAAAACAAATTTCTGTACCTATAAAAAAACAGGGAAGTATTAAAAAAAATATGGGTAACAGTTCAATATTGTAACACATAATTTTTCACTTCTTTTCTTAGATCTCATCTTCTATACGAATAAAAAACCCGACTGCGTAAAAAAGCACACCAGGCATCTTCTTAAATTTAACAATAAAGACCTATTGCCTCCGACTGCATGAGATTGTACGGCTTAGGGGTACTTACCGAGTGTGGGATTGGAGACAGATATAGGTCATCTTGTTTCCATCTCTCTTAAAGGTTACTATTTTTGTTTGAAAATGTTCGTAATAGTCCAAATTAGGTTTTTATGGACAGAAAAAAATTAAAAAAATCCCGGAAAAAATCCAAATTCGAGAACCACTAAAGGTCCTTTTTTCCTTGGAATTTTTGTATGAACTATTGAAAGGACAGGACTACGTCTTTCGGGTCAGGTAATCCATAAATAAAAGTGATATCTACTAAAACTTAAAGTTCACCAATAATCATTTGTATCGGCTTGCATGTACTTCCAATGTTAATAACCTAGGTAATTTACCCACACTGAAACTTGAATTATTGGTACTTACTATCGAAAAAGAAGTACATAAATCCATTACAATAAGTAGTTTATTAATCCATTACAATGGGAATCTTAGTAGTGCTTGGAATTATGAAGTCCTGATGATTTTGTAAAAGTACGGAGGATACAGCCAACCAGTTCCAGCAATGCCATTATTCATATGTGCATCACCTTTTACATTGTAAGTAGTAACATATTCTTATAATACTTTTAGAATATAACGGGTAGTATGTAGTGTGCAAACATATTCTTAAGAAAAAGTAAAATTAAGAAATCTTTTTTTTTAATGCTGAGATAGAATCCTGTTTGGCCTTGCAAAGGTTTTTTTTCTGGTTCATTTTGTTTGTTTGTTTTTAATGTAATTTTGAGCGTGTCCCAAACAAAACATTTTTCTTTTTTAAATATCTATAAATCTAATCTAAAAAAATCAGGCTCTATATGAAGAGCAAATCACAAGGAGAGTGAATATACCGTTTGCTTCGACTGACCACCAGTGCTCCGCTTGCTTATTATCTGAAGATTACATTTAATTCTTGAAATTATCGCAATAATTAACAAATTAAACATTCAGTTAATTACAGAGGCTAATTCTTTCAACCCACCAATTCAACCCGCAAATGTAAAGCAGTAATAATGAAGTTCCACATTGAGCTCCATCATTGCCCCCCACGCGCCAATAAAGCCGAGGTCTAGATTTATGAGAACACACGATAATCATAAGCGGAACACAACACGCGTTTTATTGCCCGCCGGCATTCTACACTCAGCTTTATTTGCATATTATTCCTTTATTACTCTCTCAGAATTCATATGCTAATGTCAACGACGATATTTTCGATCCCAGCGGTATCCTCACGGATGTGACCCTAAAGATTTCGACACGTTTTATGTGTGTTTCAGCGGGTTTCATTTGAATATGTTTTAAGTTTGCGAATTTATTATGTGTTAGGAAGTTTTGGTCAGTTTTCTTTGGAGGGTTATGGCTCTGAGGAAGATCTTTTGTGTTTGATGGAGTAAATAAAGGTTTTAGATGGTGTTTAGGATGGTGATTCGGTGTTTTAAATGTCTTTTGATGATTTTGGTGGTCCGTTTATATGAAAATGTTTCACTGCCGTTCATCAAGTTCAAGTTCATCCCAAGCTGCCTTTGACTCAGATGACTGTAACCTGCTGAAAATAAGTAGTGGTAACCTCCTTATAATTTGGAGAGCAAGGAATTATAAGTACTTCCAGTTGTGGAACACAATAGTTGTGAATGCATATTTCAGCAGAATAAAGGCTAAACATCTTACCAAGATTTTAACCCTTTATACTTTTCCAATTTCGTAGATTTCATCTGAATCATTCTTATTTAAATTACCGAATTTAAATACGAAACTTCTCGACTGCATCAAAGCTCAATTTTTTTTCTCATCCTACCCCAGGACGGTTGTCTATGCACCCGTGAAAACGCAACAAAGTACAGATAATGTATGGCACCCAGCCACCCATGTAATGGTTTTATTCCGAGCAGCGATACTCAGCCGTCTTGTTCGTAGCACCTGTGATATCCCGGGCTTACTTCTAACCTGCTAATTGCTAAGAGGATTTCGGAATTAACGAGAACAGATCACGTTTTTGCGTTGAATACCTAATTTAGAATTGAGATGGATCGTCTTTTGTTAAGTGTTAAATGTTTATTAGCTGAAGTAAGTACTTAAGTGTTTTTAGGATTTTAAGATACAGGCAAATGTTTATTGTTCCCTTATTTTTAACATAATAATTTGTGCCTTATTTATTTTGTTGATTTATATTGGCACTAGCAGCTCCCCGCGGTTTCACCCGCATAAGTTTCGATCCCGTGGAATTATCGGGATAAATAGTATCCTATGTGTTAATCTTAATCCTGGTTATAAACTATTTGTGTGCTAAATTTCATCTTAATCTGTTCAGTACTTTTTGCGTGAAAGAGTAACAAACATCCATCCATCCATCCATACAGACTTTCGCGTTTATAATACTAAGTAGGGAGTAGGATGGTGGGATAGGTATATAACTAGGGTAACGGCATAACGAATATTGATAAGTTTTGTTTGTTATCTTTAATTAAAGTTATTAAAATAAAAATATGTCACAATAGGTAAGTTTTTAAACCATCTTGTGATCCGATTTATGAACAATGTTTGACTGAACTCGAATAAGGTCGAGTAAGGATCGCTGAAAGAATTAAACTATCTTAGTGACACGATGCTTTCCTCATGTATATTCCGATTGAGGTTCCGATGACATAATTATATATGTGAATAACTGCGGGTTTAAAATTTGATAGTCTCCCATCCATGTTAAAAAATCATAGCAATCAATTTGAAATAATAAACAAGTAGTACAAAATGCAGTGTCCTGTGCACAAACACTGAACGACAATTGCGACCAACTGGGCGATTTTAATTTGTAATCCAGTTCGGCGATTAAACGTCGACCGGTAAATACGATTGCCGGATTAAAAGTCCACAGTTCATTTAGCAGCTGCCTCAGTAATACCGTAAAAGCTTATTTTAATTCAGCTAATTAATGTCCAATTGTTTCATGTATCGAGTTGCCATAGTAAATTATTTTAATAATAACACTTCTTTTTTGTTAATGTTCTTAATTGATCTCATACTGATGATTTTATTTTGTTTTGTTTGATCTCACGGTGATGGCAATGTGTGTATCGGGTTGGCCCTGACATCAGAAGTGAAACTCAGATATGGCTATACACAATTTTATTTCAATCAAACAATTAGGTTAAAATAATATGGCAATGAAATAATCAGCAAATAATAATGACGGTCACGTAGGGCAGTACTGACTGTCAGGGACAGTGGTCCGTGCACCCACCGCAATAAGGACAGTACTAATTGTCAGAGACAATGTTCCACGTCCACTAACCGGGCAGTACTGACTGTCGAGAGACAGTGGTCCGTGCACCAAGACGCATCCGTTGGAAATGCGTACCGACTCCACAGTGCGGCGCCTTATAAAGGCGGTCGCTAGTGGAGGGGTCTCCCTCCACTAGCGTAGTGTAGTAGAGGGTTCTCCCTCCATTACATTACAATATTTTACTGGCTTGGATATCGAGTCTTTTAATCCAAATGACCGATAGAGTGAATGATGCGTCTGGTGCACGTTCCACTAGCGCCATCTAGTCGCCGTCTCTCGCAGCTGCTTAACAATATGGCTGCCGACACGGCCATTCTGACAAAATTCACTCGTCCTCGAGTGTATTCATCCATCTATAGCTAAAAAAAAGGAGATTACTTAATCCACATCATCGTTACATATCAAAATAGCACTGGACTAGGTATTTCTATACAATAGAAAACCCCTACAGTTCAAAATAGCACTGGACTAGGTATTTCTATACAATAGAAAACCCCTACAGTTCAAAATAGCACTGGACTAGGTATTTCTTTACAATAGAAAACCCCTACAGTACATGCTGGTCTGAATCGTCACCCACTAAAGCAGGTAAGATTCCTGCAGCGCATCACAGATCATAACCCACAACAGTAGGAGAGACCTCACTCAAACATGCTGGTCTAAATCGTCACCCACTAAAGCAGGTGAGATTTCTACAGCATATCACAGATTATCACTCACCAGCAGGAGTGATTTTAATATTTTATTTGCAGTAATGATCATCTCTCTCAAAAGTAGAAGAGACCATACCAATTGATCATTCCAACGATTCAATCATAGCTTCGGAATTATCTACACTTAATGTTCAAGAGCCAAGGGAGATATCTTGTTCAATAATGTGGCTGCGCGGCCTCGAAGACAATGAGTCAGCGTCATGATAAGATCGACACCTATCAAATTTTTGCTCTTAATGATGGTATCTGACAGCCGACACCAGCCCTCTATGTCTGAATTGGGGTCGTCAGGATCAAACGGTACCAACGCCGTGAAAGGTTGTGGTGGTGCATCGGACCGGGGAAGTAGAGCATCAGTTAATTTTGAAGGAAATGCTTCTAAACTATTCGAGGGTAACAGAATATTTTTCTGCATATTTTGTGACTGTGGAGTGTCACTAGTGGGCGGGCAATCCGATCCCACTTCTGATATCGGGTTGGCCCTGACATCAGAAGTGAAACTCAGATATGGCTATACACAATTTTATTTCAATCAAACAATTAGGTTAAAATAATATGGCAATGAAATAATCAGCAAATAATAATGACGGTCACGTAGGGCAGTACTGACTGTCAGGGACAGTGGTCCGTGCACCCACCGCAATAAGGACAGTACTAATTGTCAGAGACAATGTTCCACGTCCACTAACCGGGCAGTACTGACTGTCGAGAGACAGTGGTCCGTGCACCAAGACGCATCCGTTGGAAATGCGTACCGACTCCACAGTGCGGCGCCTTATAAAGGCGGTCGCTAGTGGAGGGGTCTCCCTCCACTAGCGTAGTGTAGTAGAGGGTTCTCCCTCCATTACATTACAATATTTTACTGGCTTGGATATCGAGTCTTTTAATCCAAATGACCGATAGAGTGAATGATGCGTCTGGTGCACGTTCCACTAGCGCCATCTAGTCGCCGTCTCTCGCAGCTGCTTAACAATATGGCTGCCGACATGTGTTTTAAGTGTTTTATTTTAATTTCTTTTTTTTAAAACGTTGCCCCACATTAGGAATTACTCCTGTATTGTGGGTGCGTTTACAAACATTTAAACTCACATAGACACACAACCAGACCCGGAACAACTATCTGTAGGCAATACAATTCACATAATCTGGAATATGTACGTTCTAAGACAGCTGTCAAAAAACGGTATAACGGACAGGGTATAACATAATTAAACTTTAAATTATAGAGGCTGCACACAAGCTTTCCTATAACACGTAACCTACACGTTCCTCCAATTTCTAAGAAAGGTATCCTGGCGTACACGATGTATTCGTAGACGGTGAACTTTGCCTCACAGAGGTCAGGCCGAAGGTTCTATTTACAGTGAATATCGATGTTCTATGGTAGGCCCTCAGCTTTTAGCACCAGTATACCTACGACTACGTACGTATGTGTATTTCTGAAGAGTATTGGACTCCATCTTTTATGGTATGATGAATTATATTCCCTCAAAAAATAAAAATATTGCTTTATTTCGTATAAATTATAGTTCTTATATGTATACAGGGTGGCAGGGACCTCGACGCGCAAACTGTAACCATGGATTCAGCACATGAGTTTAAGATAAGATTTCTTTTATTTGTTTAAACATTGTGTACATACAAAAGCATGCAAGATATTACGTCGATTGAGTCCAGTCATGTTTAGCCGTAAGTATCGGCGTACAAATATTTCTATAACATTGAAAATAATTAATAATAAGATCCCATAGCATCTAAATTTTTCGTCGGTTATAAAAAAAAATCTTCTGTTTCATAGAAAAGTGCAATACCTACGCGGTCAAAATGTATGGAACAGCAATATTTTTTTTATAATAACCGACGAAAAATTTCGACGTTATGGGGTCTAAACTCATGTGCTGAATCCATGGTTACAATTTGCGCGTCGATGTCCCTGCCACCCTGTATGTATACTAATAATAAAGCTGAAGAGTTTGTTTGTTTGTTTGAACGCGCTTATCGCTGGAACTACCAGTCGGATTTCAAAAATATTTTATCATCTGATAGCCCAATTCTTAAGGAAGACTATTAACGTAACTATGGCCCTTAGGAGCCGAGCAAAAAGAAAAAAGAAGGCAGAAAGGAGGCTTAACGAAAACGAAGTGATAGCGCGAGCAGGTGATACGATGCGATGGGGAGGGTCGGGGAAATAAGAAATTTCACGAGGACGAGAGAAATAAGAAATTTCACGAGGACGAGAGAAATAAAAAATTTCACGAGGACGAGAGAAATAAGAAATTTCACAAGGACGAGAGAAATCAGAAATTTCACGAGGACGAGAGAAATAAGAAATTTCACGAGAATTTCGACTAACTATTTACACTATGCACCAAATTAAAAGCCTAACTAACTTACTATACAAATAAATACAAAAACAAAAATTACAATTAGGCGTCGAAGTATCCGTCCGCATCGCTGTCATCCGGAAACGTGTCACGACTTTGAGGAAGCATTGCCAAACGTAGAAACTTAAATGCGGTGAATCGTCACAAATTGGGAATTATTACCGATTCTTAAAATTTTCTTCAATTGCTGCAATAGAAATACAATCATTCAAAAATCATCTAATGGATTTGTTGGACGGCCTTTTTCGCATATAACTAAAGTGACAACACGTGTATCACTGACCTTTTTGAATTTTGTTTTGTAGACACTTGAAACAGCTCTTGTGACGGCATCGGCAGTCCGGGTCACCTCATACTATTGTCGAATAACTTACCTAGTTATTAAAGCATATAATAGAATAGGTTTCAATATTCATAAGTCAGCTGCGAGTTATGATAGTTGGATCGAAGGATCCTTCGATTCGAGTTATTATTTTTGTTGTTTTTATTGGTGCTTTATTTAATAACAAAGACAACACTACTAACAAAAAGCCTTAATTATAATTTACAAGCTAACACTATAATATATATATTATACAAGTATATAATAAAATATTAAAGAAAAAGGGAGGAGCTCATTGGGCATCAAAAAATTCGTCCGCATCGCTGTCAATGGGATAAATGACCAAAAGGCTGGCAGTATTACCACGTTGGATGACAATGCTGATTCTTTGGGCTTACTTATGACCTCAAAATATACATAGACATAAACTCTTCTTTTTTTGGCAGATATTTGCAGCTACATAAAAATGCTAGATTTTGTTGTATAAACCGTAGATAAAAATATGAGATATTTATAGCTCAAATCTGTATAAAATAGCGTACCTTGCGTAGCTCGTCCAGCTCGCAACATGTCAAGAGTGGCTCTTGCTGTTTGTACTCCCTGTTCAAACATGGCGGCTTCTCACTTGTTTATTTTACACAACATTATCATTTTATTCTGTGCTTGTTGGAAAATTGATTCTGTGAGAGAGTGTGAAAATATTGTTAAAATTCTTGTAGGTCTGAGATAGTGGTCGAATGTACTTGAGTTGTAGCTGTTGTCATCTAAATATGGACGTTCATTTATTTATTTATTTTTATTTATTTTATTAAGGTTAACCAACAATTGTTTACATCAACACATTAGCAGCTTATTATTTGTAATAGGATACAATTGCGGATGCAACAATTAATTATAGGTTAACACCGCTAGCACAATAAACAGTGGTAAAAGCATTAATTATTAAATTACGACAGATTCATAAAAATACTCTTGAATAAAATATGAAAATTAAATTAAATCATAAATCAAATCATAAACGAGTAAACAAGTAAATAAGATACAAATTAAATAATAACACAATCAATCAACTCAGCCTTTCGCAGTCCACTGTTGGACATAGGCCTTTCTCAGGCTGCGTCACAACACCCTGTCCTCCGCCTTTCGAATCCATTATGTCCTAGACACCTTCAGTTCAGCTCCGTTCAGTTGTGAAGAAGTATGTCTACCTAGGGCAAGTCATCCAGCTCAATAGGCACAACTTTGAGGAAGACTAATATTTTGAGAATATAATAATTCGAGAATATAATATTTTGCGAATATAATATTTTGCGAATGTAATAATATGAGAACAAAGGGACAGAAGGATGCAGTTGGGCAACGTTTGGAAAACTTCGCGTCACTTATCCCGCAGTCTTTGAAGACTAAGGTCTTCAACCAGTGCGTCCTGCCCATTATGACATACGGTGCCAAAACATGGATACTGACAGTCGGGCAGGTTTACAAATTCAAGGTCGCTCAGCGCGCTGTGGAGCGGGCTAACCTCGGAGTTTCTTTGAAGGATAAAATTCGAAATAAAATTTTCCGGAATAGAATCGGAGTTATCGACATAGCTTGCAGAGTACGCCAACTAAAGTGGCAGTTGTCTGGCCATGTTTGTCGAAGGACCGATGGCCGGTGGAGCAGACGAGTCTGCATATCGGCAAGCGTATAGTGAGGGTCGCCACCCAGGTAGATGGACCGACGACCTCATGAACGTTCAAGTTCATTTATAATTTCATCTAAATACATATTTGAGTTTTGGCCTTTTGACTAACTTACTCGTATGTTACAAGGAACCTGAACTCTCAGAACCAAAAAAGCCGTTGTACCAACCACCAAAATGTATGAGAAAATTAATTGTCCTATTTATTTTGTTTTTCGTGAATATGTTGAAAATTTATGTTTTAATAGTTAATCTGCTATACGGGGCGGAGACAAATCCAACAAATCAAAGTTAATAAAAATCGGTCCAGCCGTTGAGTTATAAATGGTGTAACTAACTTACTTTGTTTTATTTAGACAAGGAAAAACAGACAAGTAGAACGTAGAATTTCTTAAGAAATAAGCAGTACCTTTGTACTCATATTATGATTATGTGATATCAATATGTATTTTACTGTGTGTACATAAATAATAAAATAAATAAATAGAATTATGTCTTTTTTTCACACAGGAATAAACTAAAACATTTCTAATTCTAAAAATAACTCCGCAAGTTACGGCATAAGCCGCGCTGTGCGCACTGAGAGCAAATCTCAAGTGTACCGGTTACGTAGCAAACGAGGCTCCTACGTAATTGGTTGGAAAATTCAGAAGGCTTACCCGGTTGGCCGGCCTGTATCGACATGCTTGTGCTGTGGAAATATTTTGCCTACACGATTTTCTGATACTATTAGTGTAAATTGCAAGGAAAATTGGTGAGAAACTGCCGAAAATTTAGAATAAATTTTGTTGGAAATGTGCTAGACGTACACCATTTAAAAGTAAAGTTATAAACATATAGGTATTCATATCTTATTATGCGTAGCAATCTCTCTCTTTCTAAAAGAAAAATATAGTAGAGTATTATCTGATCAATGCTGAGTAAGTAACTATAGATAGATATGAGAAGATGTATCGTAAAAGTCTATGCTTGCCTCACAAATGCTACCCATTTCAGCAGAACTTCGAAAAGGGGAAAACAATTTGTTTTTATTACAAAATAACAGAACTATTTCGGCTATAATTTGAAAAATTTCAGTCAAAATAAGTATAAATTATACGGCCGTTCAGTCCATGAAATAGTGTAAGCTAACAGATGACAAACACCTATATCCATTTAACTTTAAAGCCTTTAATAACCCTAAAAGCCCTTAAAACTGAGACCCTACCATAATTAGCTAAAATTACTATCAAACGAGAATAAAACAATATACAACTAAAAGTTAGTTATCTACGGCGCGGCGTCGTCGTTTGTCAAAGCTCTTGCGTCCAAAAGTTTGGCTATTAACCGAACCTATCGGCTTCAGCTTAACTCCTGCTTAACGTGACGGGATCATAATTGATGCGCTTAACTTGTTTTTGGCATATTTTGGATTAATTAATTAATTAAGTATTGATTGTGATTAGGTTTTGTATTAGTTATTCTACGATCGTCTGTAATTGATGTAATTTATCTCTGTTTTGTGCGCTCATCAGTCAATCATTATTCGAATTAGAAAATTATCCAAGAGGTTAACTTTAATTTAAGAAATATCAATGCACTGGCTACATAGTCTGTTAGTAAAATAGGCCTCTTTTTATATAATTTTGAGTCTCATGAAAGGGATTGTCTTTTGACAGCAGAAATAGAAAGAAAGAAAGAAAGAAAAAAGTTTATCACGCAAAACTAATAGTAGGTACTGCGAAATATCAACCCATTAGCCAAGCATGATCGCAACGACCACATTTTCCATGACTGTTACTTATTTTTATTATTTCTATGGGAAAACAAACGGTAGTACCTTTATTAAAAAATAAATGGAAATAACTTAACAAATAATTAAATGGGTAGTCCATTACAGTTCTATTAGATTAGAGGCTCATGTTAAGCAATCGTCGTTTACGGTCTGATATGATGAAGGGCACCCGCCCAAACCATTTGCAGCAGCACCATAACCCTAAAAAAGATAAGTGTTAAGCAAGATGTAAAAACTCCGTTTAATCCGCGACCAATTCGCGGTACCAACACTTTTATCGGTTTAGACCCACATTAAAAAAGAAGGATACCGATATAAAATTAAGTCAACAAGCTCCTCCGAAAAATTATTCATAGAAAAAGATCGCGAGGTGAAAACTGTGGGGTGGGTTTGGGTAAGGGATGAAGAAAGGGAAAAAGTTGGATAACAGCCTTCATGAATTGGAAATGTAATTTGGCGGGTAGGTGTGTGTGTGGCAATTGTTTTCGTTCTATTGCCGGATTACGACGTTTCTGATTGACGACGCGTGTGGCGTGCGTCGCCTCGCTGGGATGGCGCTAGTTTCGTTCGGAATGGGATGGCGGTATCAGTTGCTTGTCGTCGTTTCAGCTGATGGAATATTGAGTGATAGGGAGTAGTCTGTGACGTTTCTGGCCCTGAAGTATAGGTTCCATCTGTGTTGGGTAAAAGGTTTTTATTTGCTTAGCTTGAGAGTTTTATTTAATACGATACATCTTCGCAAAACCTTTTCCGTTTCATTTGTCGAATTAAATGAAAACTGAAATATAATACCTACCACTTGTAATGCGATTTTAAGCTTCTCGCATGTTCTACTCAAAAAACCATGCAATCACAATCGTGCAGTTGAAACAAACTCAATTTCCTCCAAATAGCCCAGTTACACGTAAGCTCCACATAATAGAAAGTATCCCCACATTCCATCTGCCATCTCATCTGCAGCTCTCGGCAGACAATCTTGTGACAGACACGCAGACAACAGAGGGTCTGTCTAGCCTCGTAAAACACACGTTTTACCGACTTATTATACGACAACGTTTTGTAAAAACGACTTTCTCCGAGTAAAGGGAATCTAAATTGGCGTAAATTTTACGAGCACTATTTGAAGTGAGATGTAATTTTGTCAGGAGCTGATGGTAGTTTTTTTCGTGAACGTGAGGACGCCATAAAATGTTTGAAGGGCGGTTTAGCTGCCGTTAGCCCGGGCCAGTGATAAATACGGCGGCCATTAAAGTTCAGTGTTATCAGGTAACGCTGCTAAGTTTGTTGTTGGGAGCAAAATGAAATAGTGTCTGAGGTACTTGTAGAGGTGATCGACGAAAATAGAACATTGTGGTGTCGGCGAGCGGCCAGTAATTGTTTTGGCGTAGACAATGTACTAAGTTTAATCAAGTACATCATCATAATATCAAAGTTTCACAAATAAAGACTCCTCAAGACTTCTGAGACCTCTATTATTAAAGCCAGGACAATGTCATCTAGAAATAGACTTAGAAAACAATGGCAATAATACAGACCTAATGGCGTAACATACTATCAACCACAATCTGAAACATTTTGAAGGATATCGCTTCATATGTTCGAAAAAAAATTCTGCTCAAAAACGTAAATAACGCAATGAATGTTGTTGAACTGTCAAAATCCAAGCCATTGCTGATGGCAGTGTGTTACGCAATTCCCTGCTGAAATATCTCAAACAGACTCCAAACTTAGTTCCCATGTTTCTATGTCAATAAAGGTGTGTATCCCTTGATATGCCTAGCCAATGGTGTCATCTATCTTAGGTACACACTAACAAAGACTGATGACCCGGTCGAGCAAGCTAAGGGGCATATAAGGTTAGCCTAAGGACATAATAGAAAATGTAATTTACAGAAAAAGTGGCTGTAAAAGTACCTTTATCGCTATTTTTATAGGCAGTGAATAGTTTATAAGTACATATATTATATCTGGAACCTTTAGAAATGGACTTGGGAGCAAAAAAATGATAATAAGAATATCGGACAAGTCAATGACTTCTTTTCTTTGCTGATATTATGACTATTTGCTAAGTTTTTTAATGTGGATTTAACGATTACTTACTAAATACAATTTTAGGTTAGCTAAATTCGAAAGGAAATTAGAATTCTAAGCATATTTTTTACTAGGGGCTGATTTTACCAAAGTCAGATAACTTTTATTCGAGGAATAAAATTTACAGTTTTTGTATGAAATAACTGTCAACATTTCAAAATGATTCCTTGAATAAAGTTACTAGATGATTGAAAAATCAGCCGTTACAGTACTAGTATGGAAAAACTGTCAAATAAATAAAATTTATTTTCAGGATAAGACTTATTTTAGATGTAAAAGTTTGGTGTAAATCGCCCTTAGTAGTAAAAAACCATATAATACTATCTAAAATTAAGTTTCTTGGCCCAATAAATCTTAAATACATTACACTTAAGTTACAAAATAATGGCCAACTAAATGAAGCAACATAAATGATCAGTTCGTTCTTGCTTTGACTCCATTCCGTGGGGAGTACAGCGGCTGGTTGCGGCTGATAAAATGCGCCTCCAAGGAGACCGGTACACTCACACGCGACTATACACTGGCGGACATTGCTGTTTGGACATAGAATAGAATAAAATTTCCTTTATTCAAGTTACAAAGACTCAACAAGATTGTTAGTAAAACTTACGACGGTGTTAGTAAGCATAGACACTAAACAAAAACCAGGAAAACAATACAAAAAATAACGGTTGATCACCGTTGCGACATTCCATGAGACACGGCACATCAGTGACCCACGTAAACACAGTCTAGGTGACTCGCAACCATGCTTAAGACACTGTTGGAGCCGCCTCACACCCTGCGCAACAGGGAACCGCACCTTTTACGCACTGTAACTTGATTGACATAGGTTAACTTAGAAGAATAAAAATGTTGGAGTATGAAAAAGATTAAGTAAAAACCGATTTTGAATAAAATGCACTTTCAAATTGACAACCGCCTTTTTAATGATTAACGTTCTTGTGGTAGAGTCTACGATGGTTGGTATTTCTTTGCGCATTGAGACACTCAAAACTTTGAAAACACGTCCGGACACATTACCCTAATGTGTCTTGATAAGGAATACAAGAACCGGTCTTACATAACTTTTAACTTTGTTTACATGGAATGAACAGTGGAAGGACCTTTAAAAAAAAACATTTATTTCCGACTAAAAAGTCCATAGACAAGGGAAGCTTGTTAGTAACAAGAATTTTGCTTATATTTAATGTTAATAATTAAATGTAAAAAAAAAGGAAGAAACGACATCGTATCACTCATCGTATGTTGTCTTTTAGACAACAGAAGTTGCTTTAGTTAATTCTGGCCAAAGACCGAGAAAACCTTGAAACAAAGAAAAAGTAGTACCAAATTTCACTGTGCCAATACTTTTGTTCTCGATTGTAAATATCCGCTTGATCCTATACACTTAATTCTGTTTTTAATTAAAGTTCAACTTACCGTGAAAAACTTTTCCCGATTCAAATGAACGCATTCACCTTACGAAGACCAGCAGCTTACCTTCCGGTACAAGTTTAGTTATTACTTAGAAATAATTAAACGACTTATTTCTTTGATCTTATCTTTTGTATTGTGGTTTCTGTTTTTGTTGGGAATAGTATTTAAAGCTAGCTACTGCTATGGTTACAGTTGTAATTGATTTTTTGGTTGAAAAAAGTATAATTGGGTTATTATTTTTAGGAAATTATGAGTTGCAGTTCTGGAAAAAAGGTATGTACAGGGTTTATCAATGTCAGTAGTAAAAAAAAAGATCATAACTGTCAAGTATGCTTGCTAATTTCTTACATCGAACTTTATACGTTTTTATTTGTTTTTATCTGATGTATGTCTCTGGTTTAGTCTGTGTGTCTTTTAGTCTGTGCAAAAAAATGTATTTTGTTTCTTCCATTGCCCTGGGCTCAACGAATCTAAAAAGTACGATCGACTTGCAATGAAAAAGAAGTGTTATTATTAAAAGATTCTCAGTCTTGCTTCAACAACAAGATAGGTAGATAAGTGCTCCTTACACCCAATTTGAGACAATTATTCGAACTCCTGCGTAAATATTTGCAGTCCTTAGAGTCGGTTTTCCTTGCTCCAAAACAGCCAAGAAACTCCCATATATTTACAACCGCAAACCAAACACATTATATCGTATATAAAGCAGGACATTCACGGCAAGTTTAAAATCTAGTTGTCTGAAACCCATTCGGTGGTACCTGGCTAAAGCTAGGTCCAAGCTACTGCCTATGGTATGACTCTGTAATCAGCCATTCCGATGCAAATTCGCTCGCTGAACCAACTATGGCTTTATATAAAGGCTGTATTCGCGTTTACTGTTGTGTGTTTGATTCAAATGTTGCAAAAGGGTTCTCTTATGATGTGGAGGTAAATATTTACCCTAATATAATTCTATTCTAATTCACACAATCTTATTCTTGAAAGAATTGGCAGCAATCTGTAGTTTCACTCTGCAAAAACTCATTTTTTTCGCAGTGTTAATAGAGTCTTGAAACTGCTACCGTGCGTTTTCGTGTTAAACAGCCGATCGATTCTGTAAAAATCTCATGAAAAGTGAAAAGTTAGGTGAAGTGAGCTTAGAGTGAGCTGTCAATAGTGTCAATCCCTAGTATTAGTTGGAATGACAGCTCACTCCACGCTCACTTCACCTAAGTTTTCACGGTGAGATGGTTACAGAATCGCACTGCAGGATGGCAGGGACATCGATGGGCATACTGTAACCGTGAATTCAACACATGATTCTAAATCCCTTAGCATTGAAATTTATCGGGGGTTATTCATGTCCCTGCCACTATTATGAATTCTTGTTTTGTATATATTTTTGGTGTAGACACCATGAAGATCCTCTATCCTTAGGCAACTTCGAAGTATTGCCTGGATATATTTAATTGCGTTGCTTAGGTTACCTACTCTGTAGCTTGTAGGGCAAGAAACTTCACATCAATGCAGGTTCTTTAACCTGCATTGATGTGAAGTTTCTTGCCAGTTTATCTCCATATAGGAAACGACTAATTGGAACCGAGGTCCTAGTTTTTGACGTTTCAAAAGTGCCCATGCAGGTTAATGAGTAATAAAATATTTTGAATTTGTTGTGTTTTGGTGGTCCAGTCACATTTTCCTTTTCAACCAAACCAGCATCAAATTCCCCGTCCACACCGCGACTGTATCTCCATCCCAATGTTTGGAGCCGCGTCCGCTATAGGAGTAAGTGAATTTTCCCCTTTATGCAGCCACTTGACTCTGGCTACAGAAGGTTTTATCCTTTGATTACACTTGAAGAAAGTTGCGAAGGAACTCAATGAGGCCCCGGGCGCGACGATAGATGAGATCGTTTCAAAACTTTTGTGTTTACATGTCAACGTTACTCGATTCGTCTGGATTGTTCTAGAACAATCGAACACGGAAGATGATAGGCGATATTGGTTTCTTAAGAAGATAGTGCTTTAGTTTTTTAATTACGTCGCGTGTTTAAATTTGGTCCTATTTGCGTGCTTTATTTGATCTTTTGATACGCACACAGCAACTTTATACTCAATCTTCAAAGTAGGCGAGTTCCTGACATGTTTCAGCATTTTTAGTACGATATTATTGGTTACACGTGCCAATTTGCGATAGTCAAAGAAGTTGAGTACCTATGACAGAAAATCATTATGATAATCTTTTTATTTTCTTGATACAGGTACTTACAGAATAATATTTGCTAGACAAACGCCTCCAGAAAACAAATAAATAGAGACCTTACATCTCTACTTTTTGGTTTAAATACGAGTATGTTATTATTTTTCTTATTTTATTTATCTTCTAAAAATAGATTCTATTATATTTTGACGTTGTAGGCCTTCTAGACTGTAGATTTGTAGAACATTTTCTATTATGCATAGTACGTGGTACTGTCATCCCATACCTACCTGTCAGCACTGTAATTTGAAAATATTGTAAAAGCCAATTATTTTTAAAAGAGTTACCGTGGAGTTTCTCGCCGGCTGTTCTCCATATGAAACCACCAATTGAAACCGTGCACCTAGCTTCTGATGTTTCTTAAGTGCCCATGTAGGTTTATGAGAAATAAAATATGTATTTTGATTTTGATTGATTTTGGTAACAAAAATTGTATTGAAAAACAAGATGGCGGACTAAGTTCCGTAATTTTGCTGTTGTGTCTATATTGATGATGACAAGCAACATCTTCGAACATGAGTAAAGCCCAACCAACACAAAGAAACTTGTACAAGCAGCATATTTACCCATCACCCATTCAAGTCACGTACACCGTCGTACGCCACGAAACCAAAAATTGCAGCAATGCCGAAACAGTCTTGCCAAGTGACTTCATTAGGAAAAACTTGTGTTGTCAACTTTCTGCCAGTTGTACTCTGGCGCCAAGGTAAACAGGACTGGTGTCAGTTTGTGATTTTGGCTAAAACATCTTAACTAGATTTTACTTGGGGTTGCTAATTTCGGGATCAATGGTGGTCAAAGATTTTCTGGCATGTGATGTATCCTATCCATGGCTGTACTTAATAATAATAATAAATACTTTATTTCAGACCATGGAGTCCAATGGTTTATTCAAAAATATTCTAAAGTAAAGGAACACAATGTAGGACAACCCACCCTGGTTGTTATCGAGGAGTTTATATCTAAGGCAAACAGTACATGGTCCTTGAAACATATAGTTGCTAGATCTGTTCTTAGATAGATAAGATCAGAAGTAGCACCCATGTGTTTCAGGGACCATGTTTTGTGGCCACCACATGTCTAACGAATTCCAAAACGTTTCGAAACTTTTGTAGCCATATTAAAATTATAGCCAGTACGAAGTATTAAGTAACAAACTTTCGACAACAACCCCAAAACTTCATGCACTAACTGCGTTTAGGTGCTAATTCAAGCCACTAATTACTATTTATGAGTCCGAAATACATCTCTATAAAAAGGACCAAGTTTGGATTGTAACTTGGAGAGTAACTATCAAAATCGATACAACTTAAGCCATTCATTACTAACTTAATCTTGAATACAGCAAGCAAGTCAAATATTGACAGGAGGGTGTCTGGTGGAGTGCGGGAGTGATAAGCCGTGAAGGGCCCAGTCTTATTGGATGAGCACACAGGCAATCACGGCCGGACACAGCCGCCCAACTGGCCGTGTCGCTCCTGTGACGAATAACTGGCTAGATTATGTCGTAGATGCGACAATTTTAAAGTGTTTTAGACCATTTTTTTATTTTATACCCTGTCCATTAGGTAAACCGTTTTTTGACAGATGGAACTAGTGAGCAACACACATTACATTGATTGATTGACACGTACGGTATTATAATGATAATTCAATAAGATAAGGTAGTTTATATTATTTATTTTATTACGCATTTTAAAGTTAACTTTCACGTAATCTATACTTATAATACATCTGTAGAAGTGAAAATTCTGTACATTAAAAATATCAAAAAAATAAATGGCAGGGGGTGTTACTAGACCGACACCGAACCCAAAAATGTGATTAAAAAAATTTTTGTCTGTCTGTCTGTCTGTCGGTCTGTCTGTCTGCCTGTCTGTCTGTCTGTTTGTTCAGGCATCACGCAAAAACTACCGGTTCGATTACGATGAAACTTGGTATAATTATTCTTTAATATCCTGGGCACCACACTGGGTACTTTTTATCCCGGAAAAGTATATACAATAAAAAACAAACTTAATTTTGCGGTTCGATCCCTAGACCCGATACTGCAAAAACCGCAAATAATAAGTTTGTCGTAGGTTAAGTCACCCGCAATGGAGTTCATTTTTATTCCTTTTAGTTTTTAGAGTTATTTAGGTTTATTTTTATATAAGTCGTAGGTATAGATTTTAATTGTAAAGTATAGGTAGTATATTTGATAGTGTACGTAGTGACCGTAGGTTATTTTATAATACTGTTAGGTAGGATTAGTCATTCGTATAGATATTAGTTTTTAGGGATTTTGCTTATTTATTGAGTTTAGATTAGTTATCATCAGAAATAGGTTTATTTAGGTAGGTAGGTATTTAATTTTCTGTTATTGAGTTATTTTTTTTAAAATTGGGTAGGTACTTTTTTTTTTTTTGAGGATGGGAAATCATCAAATGACTCCTCCCGCTCTGGGTGGAGCAGAGGGAGTGTCAGACTCTTACTGACTAAAACCCACCCGTGTTCCTTCCTTAGCCCTTTATGTTCCAGGGCAGCGGTAAACCTTTCGGATGATCCCGCTACCCTGGCAGCATTAGGTAGGTACTTAGGTAAAGATATCATATAGGTACCCTCTTAATCACCACTAATAATAATGAGACACAATTGGTTTTCTATTGTAATTAGCCACAAAGGGCCCGCGAGATAGATGGCATTCTGGGGAAACACATACATTTTATCCTGTTAGCACGTTCCCGTGGGATAATTTCCGACATCCACGCGGGCGAAGCCGCGGGCAGAAGCTAGTCTGGAATATGTACGTTCTAAGACAGCTGTCAAAAAACGGTTAACTTAATGGACAGGGTATACGTTGTAGAGTTTTCGCAGGAACTATTAAGAGAAAGACAGCTTTTTAGAACATTGTTCAAAATATTATATTTCAATCATATGATTCCGTTATGTTTATAAACATCGAGGTCTCTTTAGTTAGTTGAAACAATCATTGGAACAAGTACGCACTTTTAGTACAGATGCATCATTCAGATACACGACTTAAGAATAATCAGTCTATAACGTTCCCACTGCTGGGACGCAGGCCTCCTGTCTGTGAGAGTGAGTGGGCTGTAATTCACGACGTGGTCCCAGTGCGGGTTGGTATATGTCACATGTCTTAGAAGTTTTGGTTCTAGAATATAACATAACAGGTTCTAGGTACTTCACAATGTTTTCCTTCACTGTATTAAGAGCAGGTAGTGATGAAGTAAATTGCACATAGTAAAGCGGCTTGATTGAATTCCCAAATCCCTCAACGATTGGAGAGAAAATGGAAAACCCATTGCCCGATGCTCATGGAACTTGTGTCACCACTGCGGAACTATTTCAATCATTGCCACCGAACCTTCAGTCCATTTATTTGCATTGGTAATTCATAATAATGCTATTATTGCCAACTCGACAATGTCCAGCTCCCTTTGATTGTCGGCCCCTGGTAATCGTGTTTGTGTCTGTCCAAACTATGTTATATTGATTTTTGTTATTAAATAACACGCTTTAGTTGTCAAGGGACGTATTGACCTTTCGATTTTGTTATTTCCATGACCCTAGAGTTGTTCCTCGTTTGTTTAGTAAAGCCGTAAAGGTTAATTGTACGGAATGAAAAGGCTCCTGGACGGTCGCGAATATACTTGTTCTGAGATAATTGTATTATTTAAAACGACAGGTAGCCTGCATACTGCATATAGTACACACATCACTGTCAATTTGACAATGAACTTTAATCTCTTGACAATAAGGTTGCTGTTGGGTTGCTGAAACTGTCAAGTCTGTCAAAATCATAGTGATTTTTATTGTTGTTGTAATAAGGTTGCTTTTAGGTTGCAGCTGTCAGAGGTAAAATAACTGTGAAAGAGGACTGTACCTACAGCCTTTCATTATTGGGTAGTAGACGTGTACTTAGATTTGAGGGACTCGTGGCTAAGTAATAACAGCCTCACGGGTCGATCGATCAGGTAAAGCTGCGCTTGCCGCGGTTGGTCCGTGGATGGGTGACCATCATTACACACCGAGATCCCTCCGTGCCTTGGAAAACACGTAAGCCGTTGGTACCGGCTAAATTTTTGACAGTCGTTACGGGTCGTCAGAAGCCCGAAAGTCTGACAAGCAGTCTTACCAAGGGGTATTATATTACCTAGTAACTGAGTTGTGGAGGTTAGATAGGCAGTCGCTCCATATAAAATACTGGTATTCAGCTGCATCCTGTTAGACTGGAAGCCGACCCCAACATAGTTGGGAAAAGGCTAGGCTGATGATGATGAGACATGTACTTAGCTTTGACATGTCCCTCCGAGTTTCAAATGGAAAATCTCTTTGAAAGAGGAAAAGATTTTCCGATTTATGACATCCCTTTACTGTTTGTGAGAATCAATATCTTTATTTATTTCTTATCGCCCCCTCCGTGACACCAGTAGCTGGCGTCCGTTTGTCTCAAAGACAAAGCTGCTTTTCTTGTCTCAACCTCCAACAATAAATCCATTGGTGTCCAGTGCAGCTTATGCGGAACCCCGCTGCTTTCTCTGCCAACACAACGGCCATATAAACAATGGAAAAGCACCCTTATCACAACTACACAAAGTCGTCACGCCCTGAAAAGTTATCTGTGTATGTCACGCCAAAAGCAATACATTTTTTGAAGTTGGATCAATGAAAAATGACCTTTATGTCTCCGATTTAAAGGTGTAATTGTCGGTATGAACAATTTGCGATTGTGTCATGTTTCCGATCATATTGAGGGCTTGTTTGTCTTTGCTCCGTGTCGACTTTAACGCAAATAGTAAAAATATTATTATTTTAAAGAATTTCATTGGAATGATGGATGAACAATAAATAAAATAAAATAAAAGTTGACTTATCAGACCATAAAGTGAGACTGCAGAATGTGTACACCTTGAATTATGTATTCCTTGTATAATGCTATGTGAGAGAGAAAATAAACTTTTTGTATTATATTGTATGGAGAAAAATCAGTTTTTCATTATTGTAGGTGCCCGGTTTTCTTTTTTGTAAATCTCTAAAAGAAAGACAGAAAATGAAAGGACTTATCATACTGAAAATTGAGAAATCACCTTATTTTTGACAAAAATATACCAGTGTGGCCCGTGAAACGAGGTGCAAAGCAAAAGTTTTCATGTACTTCCTTTCATCCGATTATGCTGTAATTTGACACACGTTTGTAACTTGTCATTGGAAATTCAAACACGAGGGTGATTTCTTGTTAAGTTGAGGAGTTCCTATGGTCTGCCGGTTCCATCATTAACCACTCTGCTCGACTAGATTTTGACATATGACATATCAGCTGACTCGACGGGATGTTGCGAATTACGTCATGAAATTCAGTAAATTACATCAACTTTCAGCATTCAAATTTATTAAGAAAAATATGTTTCCGCGCTTATTTTATACAATGTATTTGTGGCAAATATCTTTAATTATTTGTTGAGGTCGGTCAAACTTCGTTAGTCTACTACGAAAGTTGTATAAAATAGGTATTACTACACCTATCCAAAAGGTAGGCACCTTAAACTCGCTGGAAATATGTACATAATATACAACCTATTCTCTTGCTGAAAATATGCAAAAGGGAAAAATAAAGATATTATCATTCTCTCCGCGTTCTTACTTTTACCATTTTTCTTACTTAAACTACTTCTAAAACGCAATCAAGTCTTGATAAAAATTACAAAAAATTGTGTTTCGACATAACACTTCTTAGTGCTGACCATCCGTCTAGTTTTCTTATTTCGATTCAAAAATTGCATAAAGCCTAATCGATAATCGGAATTTGAAAAAAAAAAATAAAAAAGGTGTAGAAACCTCTTTGGTATATTTTTCATGAATTAATTTATTTTTGAAATTAATTATTTTAATTACCGTACGTGTATGTACACGTACACTTACGGTGTGGTTAGGTGTGTAATTTTTTATGGTCCCGTACGTCCAAATGAAAAAACGGAGCCCTTGCAGGATCACTTGTGTCTGTGGGTCTTGTCTTTTCTTATTTGCTTCGAATCTACTGGACCGATTAAATTGAAATTTGGTACACATATGAATTTCTGTGACCCAAAGACGGACGTATAACGTAAATAAATTAATTTTGAAAATGGGGTCACTATTGGGGGGCAAGCTAGAAAATTTAAAAAAAAAATCTTTGCTGTACCTACCTCTGTGTGACATATCAAATGAAAGGGCTTGTTGTGAGGGTTTTAAATATATTTGCTTAATAACTAAAACAAAAGTTATGTGGCCGTCTGTCTATGTGCCGGTCGGTCTGCCTCTCTGCCGTCTGTACAAACCTAAACTAACCGTAAAATCTAGATTTTAACCAATTTGCACCGGCCTGCCTTTCTTACAGGGTTAGCGCGGGCGTTTTCGTGGACGCGCGTTGTAGGACGAAGTAGGCACTCCTTATGTCCCAAGCTGCCGTTCTGTAGCTTGGGATAAAATTTTAAGAACTGTAATTGTCTGATTTCTAATTTAAATGATCTGAAAATACTTTTACGGAATCCATAATTTCGTCATGTCAGTCTGTGCGTGCGTTCGGATGTCAATGCCATTAACCATTTTACTCGTAGACGTTAACGAGTGTTAATAACACTATATCGTATTCGTATTCTATGCACGCAAAATGGTGTAGTAAAATTACGATAAACATAATTAGAGGTAGCATTCCCCATGCATGTACCCGAGGGTTGAAAAAAATCTATGCACACAAGCGTGTGGGGGGTATTGTTGGAACTTATAATTAAAATTATAAAGATGTTTCTAATTGACTTAACTTTTAAAGTCAATCGTTTTTGAGATATGGGATATTTTCGTTTAAAACCGCAGAATTAACTTGGTTTTTTACAGTTTTTTCGAGAACTTTTATGAAATACAAACTTATTTCCGCAGTCGATCAAATTAATGATATGCGCTGTGCATGCGTAAATATTCATCCCAAGTACGGGACCTTTCACTGTGCATGGTCCGACATACACTTGGTCAGTTTTTTTTTTTAATTTCGTTGGGAAACTACCCCAAAAAGTAAACAATTTCTATTACTCAAGTAAACTAATATAAATAAAAACTACCAAGCTCATACAGCTAACAAAACATAATGAAATGTAAAGTGTTTGCGGTTTCCCAAACTTTTGCTTAGCCTATTTAAAAATGTATACTGGGCATTCTGTAGCAAACTATTAGAAAGTATCAAAAATTAATAATTGCACAATAAATAAAAATAATTATGAATAGCGAGCGCATTCCGAATATAAATTCAAATATAGAAACAATTCGGCGCGAAATTGAATAAATGACTATCTATGGTCATAGGTCCTCTGTTTTTGACTCAGTTTCAATATAATGTCCAAAAAACGATTAAAATTACATTAGGAAAACATAAATCATTATTATAAATAATGCTTGTTGTATTTAATGCTTAAAATAATTTTATTTCAATTTCTGAGAATCGATTTCTGACATTCGTCATATTAATTACTCGGCTCAATCGAAATTAAAAAAAAAAATCGTTTGGCATAATCGCTTTCGCACATCATTACAATAAAAAAAAACAACAATGGTCGGCGATTTTGAACACAAATTAAGTAGTGGTAATGAATAATACGTGTTATTGGACCTGTGTTTCAATATTACGTTATGATTTATGTCCGTAAGGATTGAGGAGCCACATCAGATTTTTTAAATCTGATTTCACCATTATTTAGCAGCAATGTAGCTGATTTTGCAGCACGAATTCTAGATTTAGCAGCAAAATATATCACTAGTTATATTAATGCAAAAGTGGCTCCTCAATCTAAACGTCTGAATTGAGGAGCCACCTGGAACTCGTTAAGTAATAGATGAATATTTTTGAAAATTTGGTATCATTTAGCAGCAATTGTGCATATTACCTTCTAAAAATTTAGCTTCTGTAGCGCTAAAATGAAAGAAAGTACAACACTTTTAGTATGGCTCCTCAATCTAAACTCAAGAGGTGAATTTCTATTGGATGTGAGCGATCAATTAATATATTCGACATAATGAACATTTAGCAGGTGTTGTGTTTGTTTTTGCAGTATAGGAATAAAATAGTAAAACTGTTTAAATTTTCTAGAAGAACGCATTTTCTTTGGCTCCTCAATCCTGACGTTCTAATTATATATGTTTGACTGTAGCCACCTGAGATCTCAACGGAATCTAAAGCCAGAGATACTAACATTTAGCAGAAATGTCTGCTAAATATATCTGCACAGTTCAGCAATGTACATACTTTGGATTCTGAAAAAACAATACTTAACTATTTTCTTGTAAATTCAGTGTGAAGGGTGACCATATTTTACTTTACTTTTATTTATTTTTTAAATGAGAACTCAAATTGGCGTGCTGTATTTTGATACTACAGTAAATAATAGCCACTGTGAATTTGCTTGTAACGTGTCTTACATTTTTGAACACGTAGCCTTGAAGTATTATTGCTTTAGTGCCATTTTTACAAAAAAATGTATTAATGATTCGTGCCATTTTATCCCAGTATCCAGGCAGATCGCATTTTTGCCTTTGAATTTGATCATAATTTCTGTTTTTGGCATCCAAGGTTTAGAAGATGCAACTTTAATCGCTGAAGAAAAAACCGACTGTACGTTTTGTAACAACCAAACTGTGTGTAAATATACCGTATCAAACACAGTTTCATATGAACTGAATGGTTGTGAAAAGTTTAGGGTGAGAGAAATACCAGAATTTGTAATGCTTTCGAATAAATCATGTAAATTAATAGGTGCTATAGAATTTATTCCTGCAATTATCGAAACTGGCACCGGCCACTATAAAAGTCACTATCTTACACCGAATGATGAGATGTTCTGCTACGATGATTACGATTGTAAAATTCGTATAAGCACTGATCAGCCAATATTCATTCATTCTATAACTTATAGCGAAATTGATTGCTAAATATCCAAATCGTAGGTACGATAGATATAACCTGTTATGAAAATATAAATTTAATAAATTACTATTCTGGTTTCATTAATACGAGTAAAATATGGTCACCCTTCACACTGAATTTACAAGAAAATAGTTAAGTATTGTTTTTTCAGAATCCAAAGTATGTACATTGCTGAACTGTGCAGATATATTTAGCAGACATTTCTGCTAAATGTTAGTATCTCTGGCTTTAGATTCCGTTGAGATCTCAGGTGGCTACAGTCAAACATATATAATTAGAACGTCAGGATTGAGGAGCCAAAGAAAATGCGTTCTTCTAGAAAATGTAAACAGTTTTACTATTTTATTCCTATACTGCAAAAACAAACACAACACCTGCTAAATGATCATTATGTCGAATATATTAATTGATCGCTCACATCCAATAGAAATTGACCTCTTGAGTTTAGATTGAGGAGCCATACTAAAAGTGTTGTACTTTCTTTCATTTTAGCGCTACAGAAGCTAAATTTTTAGAAGGTAATATGCACAATTGCTGCTAAATGATGCCAAATTTTCAAAAATATTCATCTATTACTTAACGAGTTCCAGGTGGCTCCTCAATTCAGACGTTTAGATTGAGGAGCCACTTTTGCATTAATATAACTAGTGATATATTTTGCTGCTAAATCTAGAATTCCTGCTGCAAAATCAGCTACATTGCTGCTAAATAATGGTGAGATCAAATTTAAAAAATCTGATGTGGCTCCTCAATCCTTACGGACATTATGATTTGGGCATTTTCGTGTTTTTTATAATATTTGTAATAATATTTTTCAATTTTTTAGCCTCGACCACCACTGTCATCAAAATGGCGATTATCGCATTTACAGACTTGAATTTAATAAAGGTAAATTAATAAACTTGCGCGTTAAATATGGAAGATTGAATGGCGATAACATATGAGTTTTTTATCCAACTCTCTTAATTAACGCAGATTCATAAGATTTCATGGGTAGCATAATCAATATTTACATTACCTATCATTAAGGGTGTCGAATGTCGTCATTTCAAGGTCCAATGGGACCCCTTACTGAGCCAGCGGAGGTTCGTGTGTTCGGGTCCATTCGGGGGCGCTACCGAACTATACGGTTAAACGAGCCCCTTGGTACCAAGTTTTGCATGGTCACCAAAGTCAAGTGAGAATTTCCATAAAAATACCTATTAAAAGCTCCTAAACCATAAATAATCGCTGAACATACATGGGGGTGTTTCGGGAAACCCTTGGAAAGAAGCTTCAAAAATGTTTGCTTTGGACCTCGTTTCACAGACCCCTCCTGTATAAAGCCTTTTATAACAACAAAATATGTAATTTCCATACTCCCTAACAGTACGCAACATACTCGTAATTAGCCGTAGGGCTGGGGCACTATCCATTCCGGGCGACATCAAATAGTTAGGAGGCGTGACGGCGACGCGTTTGTGATGCTACATTGAGCACGATTTGCGAGCGCGCGCTCGGGAGCGCTCGGCAATGCTCGGTAAACCGATTTAGGAGCCAAGGAAAATTTTAGAGATATTTTTGCAGGTTTGTGTCGTTCCTGTGTTATGATTTTCTTGGTGAGCTGAATACACAGGTGTATATGGCACTGGAGTCGTTGAAGCGTGATGAGAAGGTTTCCTACTGAAAAAATAGAACATTTCAGTCACTATAGCAAGTAGAAGTTTGGCCTAAGGATCCGAAACTACTATAGCTTGAAGGCTTACTTGCATTTGCTACGTTGAATAGTCAAGCATAAAGTATGCTTAATATCACGATGGGCTATTTAACATCATCATCATAATTTTCAGCTCAAACTTTTCCCAATGTTGTCTTCATTACAAATGAATAAAATTGTCGACAAGAATACTGCCCAAACCTGGCCTGCGATCAACTCAGCCTGTCGCAGTCCACTGCTGGACATATGCCTTTCCCAGGCTGCGGCTGCACTTTCTTAATGTAGTCTAGCCATCTAGCTATGGGGGTCCACGCTGCGCTCACCGATACGCGGTCTCCACTCCAGGACTCGTCTGCTCCATCGGCCATCGGTCCTTCGATAAACAAAGCCTGCCCGTTTCCATTCCAGTTTGCTTACTCTGCAAGCTATGTCGGCAACTCCGTATCCTTTTCTTTTTCTCCGGCCTCCGATGGTCAATGTAATTTTTTCATAACTTATGATCAAGTATTATATATCCTCGAACCGATCAGTACACACCACGCTCCGTGTTTCATCAACACTTGAAACGCTACACACTTCATTCGAAAACTTGAACAATACGTTTGTTACATATAATTTGAGACTAAACAAAGCGAAAGTTGTTCGTGTATCTGTTTAGCATCTCTGCAGAAGTTGCCGCCATCGGAGGGAGTATGATACACTGGCGATAAATTAAGAGGAACAACAAAGTTGGCGCGGATAATTACTACACTTGCGTGTCCATTCACTTGTACTTTCATTATTCTTGGGGCGCGTTTTCGTTGTTGTGTCGAGAAGTTCTTGTTGTGCTTCAAAAGTTATTAGTAGGAGTTTTTAATTACATAATTTTATTGTACGCCGTATCATTTGCAAGCATTGCTATCGTCTATCGATACCATAGAAGGAAATCAACGTTGATGACTTCTGCCAAACTTAAGCTTTTCCTATTACTTATCACATGGTCCACTTCAGAATATTATCCGTAACAGTCAGTTTCAGCCGGTCGATTCTGTAAAAATCTCACCGTGAAAACTAAAGTGAAGTGAGCTTGATATGAGTTGTCACTAGTGTCAATCCCTAGCATTATTTGGAATGACAGCTCACTCCACGCTCACTTCACCTAAGTTTTCACGGTGAGATGGTTACAGAATCGCACTGCAGGACTGACGAATTCATTAGAAAGATCTTCAGAAAGACTGGGAAATAAAACGAACTTTCCAGCTGGTGAACTAGATGTTAGAACCGACTACAATTGCAGGCTTTCAGCATCTTACCTCATAGTTGGTTCTAATTTTGACCTCCATTCTCTGTATTACAATAAGCGGACCTAATCTCCAGTAAAATCTCGTATCGTGTGCCCAATGGAGCTGCACACCAGCAGCGACGTACCAGTAGCACGTGTACGTAATGACTCCGCGAACTGTTTGATTTAAAGTCGCAACAATTGTGTTTACGAGCTGACACCCCTGCCCCCCCCACCTCCTGTTGCCCTGCCCCCCGAATTAACACTACCGATGATAAAGCTACACAAGTTTTGTTAAATGGACGGTGTTGGGAACCGGTGCTGTTTTGGGATGATATTGTATGCGATAATCGAGGATTCACTGGAGGTATCGATTTGAATTGTTGTGTGAGAGGAACTATACACGGTTATTATCTGAAATAATGACAGGTTATGGAAATCGTTGCATGTTAGGATGAGTAAGTTTTGTGAAAAAAAGATTTATCTAATACAGTATTTGCAAACTCGAATTGCGCGTACAGAAGTGGTGTTTCAAAACAAAATAAATCAAGGCACGAATTTGATTCATTCCTAATATCTAATTTTACATTTGATGTTCTTCCCCAACAAGAACCTTGACATCTCATCTGAGACAATACATAAAAACTTAAACAATACCCATTTTTACAAAAGACGTCGGGTAATATACAGGTATTTGTCAAACAACTGGTGCGAATGAAGGTAATGCTTCGTGAAATACCGAAATGAAATATGTATTAAATCCAGGGCCACAGAGATTAAGCTGCTGACGGGAGATCAGATATTAATGAGGGCGAGCACCCAGCGAGAGCGACGCGGGAAACAAGAGATTTTCAAGATGGCGGAAAAGGTTTAATGATAGTTGGGGTTATTAGTTCGTGTATTATTTTTGCCCTTATCTTCCAGGGTTGACCACCTAAACTAGATATTTGCAAGGATAGGATTAAGATACAAGCTTGGTACATGGTCAACAGTATTTTGATCGACATTGCTTTCTATTATGTTCTCTATAGCTATTGATTTTATTCTCATACAATTGCTTGATAAAACTATTACCAACTTCTCTTTAAAATAGTGAAGCATTTGTCTTTACTGAAAATGCAATGCAACAGAACAATTTTAAGTATATTTTTAATTTGTTAGTCCATATTTATCCACCGATACCTACATAGCGTTCGCTTTGCTCGCTCTGGACGCTCACTAGGTGAGCGGGGAATCAAAGAATTTAATCTACAATGAAAGAAGTTGGAGGTTCTTTGTGCGTGTCACCCGCCCCGACCCTCGGAGCTGGCGTGATCTGACACATGGAGCGAGGAAGGTATACTCTGTGGTTTTTGAGGAGATATGAGAGGCAAGAGGATAATAAATCTTCCTGAAAGTTTTTCGTTTTCAGGGTTTTGTACAATTTTACCAACATAAAAGAAACAAAATAATTATGTTGATAGCGAAATAATTTACTTATAATTCATTCATAGGCCTGTTCCACCATTTCCGGATATGAATCTTCTTCTAGATAAATTAAATAAAAAGAAACAGGTTAACACAAACACAAAAACCAGGTTAATTTATCTGCACGATAAGTTTCCAAAATAATTGAGCATTGTATTTAGGAAATTGTTTTGAGGAGCCATATCGGTAATTTTGCCGTTGAATTCATCGTTTCCGTAGTGTAGCGGTTATCACGTGTGCTTCACACGCACAAGGTCCCCGGTTCGATCCCGGGCGGAAACAGTCTTTTTGCAAAACCATTTTTTGAAAAGTATTTTCAAAAATACCTCATCCACCACATCGTAAATCTTCACCGCCGTTCCTTACAATTCAATATCATCCCTTTGTTGCTGGTTTTCTCTTTAATAAATGCGGCGAATCCCCAATTTTAGCTCGAATAATATTGTCACCTCACCACGCCTGAGCCACAGTATTAGTAGAGAGGGTAGTTGACTTTCATAGGCTCTTTGTAGATTTTTGAATCGGGAAAAATGCCATTTGAATAGACGTGTCCTGAAAAAGATTGGCTTCTGTGAGTTATCGCGGCTTTTAGCTTTCAACTGTTTGGACTTTGAGATCAGATTTTTTATGACTTGTAACTTTGTGAAGATTGATCCTTAGTATTTTTCAGTAAGCCAGGGCAGCCCGCGAAATTTAAATTCAAGGTCAATGTCCCTACTGAATCACCTACCTATATACCTATAATGTACTTAGAAGCTTGTATTGTCGATTTTAAGGATTATAATTCTGTATACATACTTATTACGGTCAGGAATCATATTTTGTTCAACATACAACCTGACATTGACCTACCGATTGATTCTGTAAAAATGTCATCGTGAAAAGTTCGGTGAAGTGATCTTAGAGTGAGCTGTCAATAGTGTCAATCCCTAGCATTAGTTGGAATGACAGCTCACTCCACGCTCACTTTACCCAAGTTTTCACGGTGAGATGGTTACAGAATCGCACTGCTGAAAATTTCAAAACGTAAGAAAAGAGTTTCGTGGGTTACCCTGGCGCTTCCCCCTTAGTTATAGGAAAGTGAGTTTTCATAAATTGACATTTATTTTAAATAAATTAAGGAGGTATATTTGGGCGTACCTACTTAGGACCGGTTGTTTCAAACGGTTGGTTAACGTAACATACGTACGTAAAATAATAAAGATTACGTACTAGTTATTATTTGACGTATGGCAAGGCCATTATTTTGTAATTGTAATTTGGAACAACGCTTTTTTTTTGTTTGACGATAGTTAGCGCCATTTATGACGTATACGCGTGCGTCAACTGGACGTGAAACAACCCGCGTTATTTAGTTATTGTTATTATTAATTTTAAGAGATTGTGTGGTCGCACTGCAGGACAAAGGCTTCTCTACTCTCTTTCTAATTAGTTATAGTAAAAAATAAACAAACATGTCTGGCATATAACGACTTTTATATTTATAACAGCTAGTAAAATTCTACTGAAATCCGCCGAGATTCAAAAATCAATACAATTTAATCAATCCAACCACAACACTGCCGCCTATAACAGTTATAAAGTTAAAACAAGAGTTTTCTACGAGTTAATTAAAATATATAGAGAGCCAATCAGAGGCATCAAATGAGAGAACTTGGCGGTACACTGCGAACTGCGAGGATCACTTGATGACTTGTTAATTCGTTGCGGGATCTTATTCTTCTGTTGCCCTGTATTAGAAAATGAAAATTTGAACATTTGGAGCCATAGAGTTGTATTTCAATTGCTGTATTATTGTTTTTGTTGGCTGGAGAATACCCATCGTTTTAAATTATGCTTGAGGAAAATGAATGGTAACGTTATAAACAGTTTCTATAACTAAATTAGGTAATTACCAAACTTAGCTTTGGAGGTCTTAAAAAGGAACAGTAAATGGTATCCTTTGCTATATGGTTTTTCTCTACAGCATCAATTATTGCCTTATAGGTCTCCTGCTGATAATATAAAGAGAAAAGATTTGATTTTGATGTTTGTTTGTTACGTATTCACGCTAAAACGGCTGAACAGATTTTGATGAAATTTGGAACATGGGTAGACCATGACCTAGATTAGGACATAGGATATTTTAATCTGTTATATTCCAACAGAATCGAGACTTATGCGGGTGAAACCAGGGCGTAACTAGTAATGAATAAATTGGTCGTAGACTAGCTGCTTCAACTAAAAATACATCCTTTATTTATTGCTATAAATAATACAATACCTCACTAATATATCGACTGCCCATCTCGATTAACGGACCATGAAATCGATTCAGTCGATTATTTTTTTACCGATATTATTAACAATTACTAGGACACTAATTTCGCAGCGAATGATACATCAATCCTTGCCGAAGGTAGATTAACTCCATAATACGCGGCAGTCGGTGACATATTGTATCATTAATCTGTGCCGAGGGGCTGACCAGTATCACCTGGCCTACATGTCGATATATTATGTGGAGCTACACTATTGTATACTGAAATTGGAAGTGGATAGTGTGTTCGATCTTGAAAGGTAATGATTGGCCATAGCTTATAATCGAACGTGCAGTTTTGTCTAAATGCGACTCTCTATTTTCTTTTGCAAGCTAACTTTGTGCACGTTGCACTTAGGTTATAAAAATATAGTTCTATTCAAATAACAATGTCTTCATTTGGTAGAGAATCAATTTATATTTGTCGGTGCCAAATCTGTGAGGCTGAAGTGTGACTGGGCGAGTCACACTTGTAGGATGCATCCAGACAAATGGGCCAAAGTCGTCACACAGTGGGTGCCTGAAGACGGACGTCGTTATCGAGGCAGGCCTAAGAAACGCTAGTGTGATGATTTGGACTTATTCCTGACGGATTGGACGGAGAAGGCACAGCCCAAAGAAAGGTGGAAGCTTCGATCAATAATAGTACTAGATTAAGTATCAGGAACAAAAATCAGTCGCTCAAGTGGCAAATCGTAATTTGGCCTCACAGCTGAAGTGAAAAAATGTTAACTAACTTTTGGAAAAACGTAAAAAGTATTACGTATCAAAACAAGAGACATCATCATTATGAAGACGTGCAGCATTTTCCTTCAATGTTATTTAAAAAGTTCTGTAAGGATTTATTATATCATTAATCTATGCCAAGGGGCCGGGCAGTATCACCTGGCTTGCATATAGCTATATTATATGGAGCTGCACTATTGTAAACGTAGATGGGAGGAAAGCGATCGGTGTGGACTATCTTGAAAGGTAGTGATTGACTGAGGCTAATAATGGGCTGTCTCAACATCTAGTCTGTAAGTTTCCATTGACATCCTATAGAATTTAAATAAGTAGTAAAATGTAGTCGCCAGATTTAGTCTAAGCCTGAATTGGCAGTAGTTGTAGTTTTATTTTTTGGGTAAATAACTCATTACAGAAAACAGAAACTACAGTCCATTCACAGTTATTTTACCTCTGATTTAGCATCACTGTAAAAATAACAATGGTCTTTATACTCCTTATAATAAAGCTGCTGTTAGATTGCTGCTACTGACAAGTCTGTCAAAATCAGAATAATCTTTATTCTTGCTCGTATAAGGTATATATTGGGCTGCTACTGTGAAAGGGCTGTACTGGCTGATTGATCTATGGCTGTGGTAGTCATAGATCTGTGGTAATGATGGCTGGTTGCAAGAAGTGTCAAGATGAATTATAAATATTTTTTATCGATCCAAAAGTCTTTTGTACCGGCAAGGATGTAAGAGATTGCACTTGTACGATCAGCGCGTCAGAAAAATCGTTGATTCCGCCTTTTAATATCGACAATAGCATGCTGAGTTTCCCACAGGGTTTATATATGTAGATGCGATCCCGTTCAATCTAGGGCCGCGTAGGCTAGACGTACGTTACAATATTAATTATTCATCGGATCGAGCGAATAAACCAATTTCACGGTTCTTTGGTCGCGAATCGCAGCGAACCGCCGCGGCTTATACAGCGGGTGTCGGAATACCTTGGCCTGCAAGTGGCCAGATTATTTTCTTTTTTGCTTTTGTGTTGCTTAAGTGATAGTATTTTGTAATGGCTACTAAAAATAAATAACATCGAAGCATCTGCTTGTAATTTCAAAATAACAGTTTTGTACTAAATGCATATACCTAAAACTATATACGAAAAAAAAACATTTTTTAATTCTTTTTGTCTGTCTATTCCGGCTAACCTCCGAAATGGCTGGACCAATTTTGATAGGACTTGCACTGGCAGATAGCTGATGTTATAAGCCGTAACTTAGGCTACTTTGATTTTAGAAAAAAATAGGGTTCTGCGTAAAAAAGAAGACCCATGAAATCCAATTTGTTTTCCGACATAAATACAAACGTCATGAGAAAGGATCACAAAAAGTAAGTACAAGGATTTTGTGGCACTTGAATGAAAAAAAAAGAGGCGTTGTTGGTGAAATTTTATTGAAAAAAAAAGCAAGATGGTGGCATTAGTTCCCATTTTTGCCACGCGCCATAAGATCCTAGTACCTACTATACAGTTGTAGAGGGAACAACATTTGTAATTTTGAATAACATGCTTATTGCACACTTGCGTTCTCGTTACGTAGAACCAATTGCAATTCTTGTCCTTTTTATTGTACTAAATAAAAACTTCTGTCATAAAAAAGTTTATTATTTTTTAAATGTACGTACTTAGTGCTACGGTAGTACCTATCTCAGTTAAAACGAGGGCGACAAAAACTGTTATTTCGAGGTAACTTGAAATTATACTCAAGGTTCTAAAGGGTCATTTACGAAAAGTTAGGCTATATAAATATACGACTGTTCTAATGTTACCATTTAGGAAGCTTCTTTTCTTTCCCTGCATTTTTTTGCAAAAGGTGAACTAACTTTTACGCGGAAAAAGTGACTATTATCACCAGGGATGTTATGGAGCTCCGTAACCGTAACCGAAACTATCGGATATCCGAAATAAAAATATATCCGTAACCGTAAAAGTATCTGTTTCACAAGCTTCGGATAGTTTCGTATAAGGGCGGAGTCTAAAAAACGACATGTTTCGACAGGTTTTTGTAACATCTCTAAATAATTACTAACCTATAATAATATGACTGATCACAATACCAAATGATAATCTAGACTAGATAAAACCTATAAATAAAACCCAATTGATACATACTATTTGTGTTTATATTTTACTTCAATCTAATATCCGTAACCGAAACTATCCGAAAATAACGGATAATCCGAAATAATTACATATCCGTAACCGAATCTGAAACCGATATAATTTTATTCCTATATCCTTATCCGTGTCCAGATCCGAAATATCATATCCATAACATCTCTAATTATCACCATCTATAGGCAGTATCGATGCAAGGTGAAACTTAAAATTATAAACAGTATCTACTGTAACATTAACATAACATAAACATCACGCCTGTCCCCGTAGAGTTAGGCAGAGGAGTACTGTACTACACCCAAATTTCGCTACATTTACCTACCTACTGTCTTTCAACCAAATTAGATTTTATAAAAAAAAATATAAATTGAAAAAAATATTAATGAATAAAAAACATCACTAATTTGCAGAGCACCCTATAGAACAATAACTAAACGTATCCGTTAAGCCGAAACCGCGCGATCAAATTTGCAGCGTCAGCGCGCACGCAACCGCCCGAGCGAGCGTGTGACGTCACTATTCAGTATACATACGATAATTGTACCGCAAAGATTTTACGCGGACTAATTGAAGTTAGAACACCAATTAGTGTCACTTTAGAAATAATCATGGCTCCTATTCTGCGCCATACGGCAACTGCGTCGATGACTATAGTTTCAACCTTACCTACGAGTATATACCTAATTATGAGGTCTAATGTCATAAAATTTTAACAAAAAAAGACGATGTGCTGTATTGCTGTAAGATATTTCGGTAATGAAAGCCTCAGGAACAAAAAGTTTCATATTTTTGAACGTATGTTTGCATGCAGCGCATCTTTAACTATTATGTTGTGTTGTGAGTTATGAGTGCCAGGGTGATTAAGGTATTACCAGTCCATTTACACTGTTAAAAATAGGAGATGAACATTTATTAAGATAAAAACGTAAGCCAGCATAAGCAGGCATTCTGGAAAAGTCCTCATCTTATAGCTGGACACACGTGTAACCTAATAAAAGTTAGGTACAGCGCTCCTCACACCGAATGTTCAGCACCAAAATTTCATACACACGCGTTTTAATCACCAAAATAAACAGTCCCGAAACTTCTATACATTCTATTAAATTAAGCCTTTCGGTTTGAATATGATAATGCTCGTTAATTTTTATCCGCTCTGGCGGGCCCCCAATTACCCGGGCGGGTGGATCCGACGGATTCCAACGTGATGCGATGGGAACCGGTCCACCCGGGTGTCTTCGTTTTCACTCTTCGCTGATTCTCTGACTTGGGTACCCTGATTTAGACAATTAAATTAAGTTTTGGGCTAGAGTTTGGTGGATGGGTTGGGAGGGCGAGCTGTCAATATGTTGTCGGACTGTAATGGTGTTTGGGTCTATGATGGTCAATCTAAAGTCAGATGGAAAGGCAGATGTTGGCATTACTATAAGTTATTTGCCAGCGGTGTTGTAACCTAGCCTAAACCCCCGTCATGCCGTCTTCATGAAACTAGACATCACCAGTATACCAGTGCTCATAACAAAAGCAAATATTTGCAGATTTCTAGCAATGACTATTACAAAACAAAAATATTTCAAGTACAAACTAAAGATATTAAAGAAATTCAGTTTCAAAACACATCTCAAACATTTGCTCAAAAATATGTAAAGTTCAGCAAAGTTCAATATTTCATGAATGATTTGTGTTCGTCAACTCGTGCGCAACGGCGCGTGAAATCGCTCGCATCGTAGTACCTACGTGAGTCAGAGCTCGTGATCTAAACAGCATGCAATGCTTCGCTCCCGATATGATTTATATTTAGGGGCGGCTGTCCATTCGAAATAACCCGAAATAAGGGAGCAATTTTGTCTGTATTGTTTGAAGATCTGAGGTTAGCGGCTTATTCATAAAAAGAGAATTGTTACTTAGCTACTTATTCGAGCAGAATGATCTCTTTATCCTGTCTAACACCTCTGATAACTTGATAACTTATTTTTGCTTATTCAACCATTGTTAAAATGTTTCAGAAAATGGTTCAGGACTGCTTACTCCGTACATCTTAGGAATTTTAGGATACTATGTTTTACCTCCCGTATTAACTTAACTATAATAAGTAGATAATATCAAGCGATATGTTGTGCAAGTGGGGAGTGACACCTTGTGGATCAAGTCGATACCCAAAACAAATAAGGTCAGTATCGCAACACTATTCGAAGTAATTAATGTTTCTTACGGGTAAAATTATATTGAAAACATCCCCTTTAGGTACAGGCACCTCCGTAGTCAGTTCGCCATAAGCCGTAATAATTTCGCCGAAATCCGTAACAACTCTATGAGTAATTATTAAGGTTTCTCGAATGGGCAGCGTCCAGTTCCGTCCGCTCCACATTTAATGCAATATTCTAGTTGTCAACTCTGAATTGAGTTGTGCATTTTATGGTTTTCGTTAATTTTGCGACGGCCATTTTCACGGTTTGTTCATTATATTGTTTTAAAAAGGAAATAGTGAGATATGTTTTAATTTTGAGGATATGAGAAGAGGGCTTTGTTATTGGGTAGAACGAAGACATGGACCTATTTTTTTGTAGTGAATCTGAAACGGCTAACCCGGCTTCAGCAAGCGTGGTAATCAATGCTCATGCCTTCTGTGTATTAGAAGAGGCCTTTGTCCTGCAGTGTCATTTTTAATCTGAGGGGCAATTCTGGTAGATTTAAGAACGTTTACAGTCTCATCTCAGTCTCAATTTGTCAAAAATACGTCAAATTTCCCTATATTTTGACAAGTTTTTGACAGTTGTTTGTCGCCGAGATGAGACTGCGACTAGATTTTGATCGTTTTAAATTACGAGAATTGGCCTGCTGATGTACGTTCCGATTTTTGAAAGCTAAGATCGCGAGACTTGACTTATGAAGAAAAGCTTAACACCAATTAAGATAATCTAGGATGCACGAGCGAGCGAAGCGAGCGCAGTAAATTTATTTTAACACTCTGCCTACGATAAGTTAGATCTTTTAAACATAATCAACTTATACAGAAAAGTTTTAAGAATTACGAGTCAAAGCTGCAAGAGCGGGCGAAGCGAGGTCGAAAATTTTGTCCGCAATATATATTAGTCAAATTTCGTCATTCGTGCTACCTATATTAATATTATTTTTTAATTTACTTTGGGTCAACTATAGTGATTAAAGGCCAATCACAAATTTTATACCCCTATTTAAGCAATCAATAGTAGGACAGTTGAACCAGTAATTCGATAGTAGGTAACGCAGGTCCCTTATTGCTGCCTCTGCACTCAAAGCTGGGGGCCGTAGCTTTGTGCTCTGAAAACGCAATTAGTGTTGCGAGCTAATACCAAGCTATTGTGTAAGTGACCACACACATGTACGATGATATATGCGTTTCCGAGAAACTGCCACGGTATGTATTCTCAGAAACCGACAAAAATAATTTCGCTCAATAATTAGGCAGCTTACTGCGGTCACCAAATCGTTTGACATGTGGTGGTTATAATCATAACTTACTTATAAATTTATATTTATCTGTGTATGAAATAAAAATATGATGATGTTTACTGTGAAAATTAACCACAGACTTTAAGTTTTCTAATAGATAATTATTAGTATAGATTAATAAGATTATGTTCACCATTTCTTTGTTTTTGACTAGGTTTAAATACAATCAATGTTAACGATTATGACGCAACACTGAACTACTAATTTATTCGAATATACATAGAAAGAAACTTCTTAAAACTTTGACGTCACACACAAGCCATCATTATCTTTAGTGATCATTGTTAATCATAGACTCTTAACAGTCCTTTGTTTGGTTCCCTCTATGAAAAAACTGAGTTTCCCATACTATAATCCTTTCCATACACATATAAACAACAACAAATATAGGTGTATTACAGCTACAGTTAAATAAATGCAGTGTCAAATGATAATGTTAATCCGTCACATGCAATGTGTCGGTGTCGCGTCCCACGGGATTTATTGGGGCGAACACACTAGCGGTTCGAACGCCGCGTTTATTTTTTTTTTAAACGCTTACCTAATTATGAAATCCAGTTATAAGTTTTTTGGCGTTGACTGCAGTGTATACAAGGTCAAATTAAATTAGCTAGTGGAACTCCACAGACTTGATGGGTTGTTTGATTATGTTTAGAGATGGATGCCCATCATTCTGCGGAGTTTCGCTAGCTAATTGAATTGGACCCTGTTTATACCTGTTAACTGTAGTTTTTGTGGAAGTCTAATTTAAAAAGAAGGCTGAAACGTCTTCTTTAGTGTTTACTTCAAAAATATTGTACCACAACACCCGTTGAAAAGAATCTCGTTTTTGATCGTTTGATATTTGGATCTGGTTAGTTCGTATAGTTTGAATATTTTTTTTATAGTGATGACAGATTATAACGTACTGTTTTATTACATACGTATATTTGATGAACGAATTAATTTAAATAATATGCCTTCATTCGTAATTATTACTACATTATAATAATCTGCTCCATCCATAGATTATTTTAATCCATTGCAAAAACTTGCTCAAAAATTCAAATTAAATTAATAAGTAATTAAAAAAACCATAACAACAAAATGCCCGTCTGCAACTCATAAATCAAAGGAAAATGTGGAAAAGGGGTGCGAAATGACACGTGTCGCTGTGTGCTGATTGGTCACATCGCACCCCCGGGTGCTGGGGCCGCGTGCCAATTATATGCAATAAGGGATAAGCTGATTTCGCTATGTGTCGAATTTCTGCTACTTTTCTAGGTAACAAGTGACTGATGTATGAGACGGCAAGGTTTTTGTTTATATTTGTAAAGGGTGAAAAGATACTGGCAATTTGAGAGTTTTCGAACTAGTAACTTAAACAAGTAGATAATAGAGCATAATTTAGATACTGTTATGTTTTACAAAGAAAATCTGAGCCACATGTCCCACATGTGTCACAGTCTGCCCTAAATTACCCTATGATGATGAAATTTTCGTTTTTCTCAAGTTAATATTAGGGTTAAGATCGGCTTACCGTCTTAAAAAAAAGCTTTTGAATATTATATCTAACATTGAATACTCATCCATTTTGTATCTTTAAAAATCATTTCATTGTTACGACATTTGATTCAACATTAGGAGGCAATAAATCACAGTACCCAGGTTTGTATAAAGAAATGGGTCCCCGGACATCCATTCTCCAATTCAACCACATTGTTTATCGAACCGTAAAATGATGTCCAAATGGCTTAACTATTCTCGCAAGCAAATACGTCGTCCGATTAAGTTATCACAAAGTGAGTATACTAAATCCAATTTTATTTAAACGGGGTAAAATGAAGGGCGAAAAAGAGCAAAAATGTACGTCAACAACACGGGAGCAGAGGAAGGGTCAATTTATTTACGTATTGATAAACCCTTGGACAGTTGACAATGGTGACGGACGGACGTGTTGGACGGATCAGCCAGTGTAATTGGACCCGTTTTATTTAGGAATCGAACATAATTTGAGTTCTTGTTTATTTATTATTTGATTATTTTCGTTGGTCTTTTTGTAGGGTTATTAAACCAACAATTCATCATGACTGGACGTGTGCCTGTAATGTTTGGCAAAAGGGTCACATCGGTGGTACAGCTATTTATTTTAGAAACATAAACTTTTAATGGAATGAGTAAATGACACAATACCTGACTCATAAAGGACTAGGCCAGCTGTAATATTTAGCAAAAAGGATTAAGACAGGTTTACTAAGAAAAGAGAGGTATCAGTTTGCAAACTAATCTCTATTATTCTCTATTTTACTATTTCTCTCTACGTAAACGTCTCTGCACACAGCGGGCGGGGCGCGGCGGGACGGGACGGCGACGCGACGCTGAGCAGTTGTAATGTACTAGATATTACGGACGACGCCACACAGAGCCGCCCCCACTCGACGCGACGGTAACCGTCGTGGCACGCCGCCGCCGCGTGAGCGGTAATACAAGTCAGAAGCGGCGGGGCGGGGCGTGGCGTGACGCGAGTGCGTTTTTTATTTATTTCATGCACCCATTTCCGTTTTTCCCATTTCGGTTTTTTCTTAGCTAGCGCAAATAAGAGCAATACCGTTTTCACGTCTGAATCGCTCAACATCTTTTTGGTGAAAGAAAGGCACGGCGGGACGGGACCGCGGGACGTGATCGCGCCCGCAGTGTGAACACTGCCGCCGCGACAGCGTCGCGTCGCCGTCCCGTCCCGCCGCGCCCCGCCCGCTGTGTGCAGAGGCCTTAACTCTTCAATAACTCCATGTGAAGGCCGCACGAACCACTTGGATGCGAGAAACACAGAACCGGTCGAAGTGGAGGTGCTATGGGGGGTCCAGCAGTGGACGTCTTTCGGCTGAAATGATGATGACGATGATGAACTCTTCGGGGATAACAGGCGTGATGTTATGTTACGAGTATGTGTAAACTGCAAAATTAAATCAGCATCTAGCAACCAACCTCATCAAAATTGGTCAAACCTACATACTTACAAAAATACGATTTTTGTACAGTATTACCAAGATACTTATTTAGTATTTTCGCATGATAAATCCTCAAAAGGCCAGCATACACTGGCGGCAGATACCGAGCATAAAGCGAGGGTCGTTCCCCAAGAGGTCCTATTGATACTGTTAATGAAATCCGTGACCCGCGCCCGATAAGTGCGTCTCCTTCATACATTTTTATCTTGGTAACTTTTGAAATGAGACGACCAGTACTTGAGATTAAGATAAGTTTTTAATTTTAGAAATACTTTTTTTACTCGACAAGTTTTTGCAATTTTTCTATGTCTTCAACAGTCGTTGATAATGGCTTAGGTAAACTAAATCTGCTTACGATTTTCGATCAGCGATAAAAAGGTGATGCAAAGTTAGCATAAAATAATCTTTCGAATTATATAATTTTTGTATTAAAAAAATATATCAGATATTTTCAAATTCATAATCTGTCTATCTAGCTAAGTATATTGTTTCACAAAAACGAACATAAAAGTTTTGTGCATTTTAAAGGTTCATGACGATTTTTTTTTATTCATTGCCAAATAATAGGGGTTAAAGTATGAACTTGCCATTTTATTGTAAAAGGTACTTCGAATTGACATAGAACCTTCATGGTTTCAGATTTTTGTGTGAATCTTTTTTCAAATGGTACCTATGAAGTTCTTCTTTTAAAAAATGTGCAACATTTGATTATCGACTTTTAGTTGTTTTTTTTATTCAGCTTAGACAAGAAAGATGGATACTTCGAAAATTCAAGTTATTTTTGAATAGGTACGAGTTCCGACGCGGAATTAACGCGGCAGAAACCGCTCGCAATATCAATGTTGCGTTTGGAGAGGGGACTGCTAATGAACGCACCTTGCGATTTTGCTTTAAACGCTTTCGTGATGGAAACTTGGATTTGAAGAACGAACCACGTGGAAGACCGCCTACACAGGAGAATAACAAGATGGTGGAAGCCGATCCGAGCCAAACTACCCAGGAATTAGCGGCATGGTTTAACGTTACCTTACCAACAATATTGACTCATTTGCGTAAAATCAATAAAATAAAAAAATATGAGAAATGGGTGCCTCATGATTTGACTGATCTGCAGAAAGAAACGCGTGTTGAAACTTGTGTTGCCTTCTTGAATCGATACAGAAATGAAGGAATATTGGATCGAAATGTGACAAGTGATGAAAAGTGGATTCTTTACGATAACCGTAAGCGAAAAATGCAATGGCTGACCCCAGTTCAAACGCCGCAACAGTGTCCTAAAGCAAAGCTTACCAATAAAAAGGTAATGGTAACTGTTTGGTGGTCTCAGCATGGTGTTATTCACTATAGCTTTCTCCGATCTGGTCAAGCAATAACGGCAGATGTCTACTGTGCCGAACTCCGAACAATGATAGCAAAACTAGCAGTGAAACAGCCCCGACTCATGAATCGGTCTTCACCATTATAGCTCCATGATAACGCGTGAACTCATACAGCACGAGAAACCGTTTTAACTCTACAGGAACTGCAATTAGAAACCATTCGTCACCCTCCGTATTCGCCAGAGCTTGCTCCATTTTTTTCGTGATTTGGACAATTTTCTACGTGATAAAAAGTTTTCTAATCAAGAGGCAGTACAAAATGCTTTCACACAGTTTGTCGAATCTAGATCACGAGAGTTCTATCGCAAAGGCATAAATGGCATTCCTATTAAATGGCAGCAATGTATAGATAATAATGGTAATTATTTTGATTAAATAAATATGTCAAATTAAAAAAAAAAACGAATTTCAATTTTTCAGTACAAATCGGCAATTTCATACTTTAACCCCTAATACACAGAAAATCAAAATAGCCCATCATTAATACCTTTAGAACTATAAATTCTAAAGCAGTATTCACACTATTGAGCAAGTGCGCGCGTTCATAACGACCATTACGCATTCAGGTGGCGTGCGATATGAAATGTGCATTTACACATAATTTTAGACTAATTGTAATGCAAACGGTTACGTGGCAAGAGGAGGCTGATAATTGGCATCCACCTACGTGCCCACTGCGCTCGGCGAAAAACACGACAAATCGTTCCCTCTGATGTGAATAATAATTCCCTATTTGGTTTAATCATATTATCGGCGTAATGGCTTAATTTTTCTGCAGGTTTTTGTAGGGTTATGTTTTAATTTTGGAACGAGTTGAGACCAATGTGTTTTTTAATTTTGCTTTATTTTGATATCGCCAGGTACTTCGCTACTAGAACGGAAAATAGTTGGTTCTGATGTATACAATAATTTCTGTCTGCTGAAATCATATTTTCAACGTTGTTTTGTGCAGCCATGAATCTGCAGTCAGATAAAAATTACTACCTATTACCTAAATGATTTCATAAAACATCTTTATAAGTCCAGTATATATAATGACATTCCGAAAATCAAAATCAAAGTCATTTTATTCAAATAAGGCTGAGTATCAGCACTTTTTTAACGTCAAAATTACATAAGATGGACCCTTAAAACGCCTGCCCTTAAGCACTTCCTAGTTGGGAAGAAGAAGTGGAGCAACCAACAAACTCCCCAGAATGTATGATAGGTACTCCTTGGACGATAAAAACAACATACCTCCTAAAAACTGTATTTTGTTAATCCCTTTCCTCATTCGCAATCAACTCAATATTTATGTTTCCCCACATTAGCATAAACTCATAATGAAATTCAAAGTTTTTCACACGTGCTAATTGTAACGAACGCCGTCGCGGCGCGCCCACAAATTGTATTATCAGACCTCAAAGCTCAGACGTCTGTTTGCGCTGCCTTCGTTTGACGTTGCACTAACTCGTGTGTTGCAGTATCACGTTCTGCTGTTGACTTGAAAACTGTGTGAGAATTGTTCTTTAGGTTATTTATATATGTTTGTGTTATTGTGAGATTTAAAATGGCGGAAAAAGACATACCGTACAACATAAATGTGACAACCAGCAACTCGCACTGAGCGTACAGCTACAGCCCACTCAGAAAGTAACTTAGACCATGCAGATGGAGAGGAGGCCTGAGTACCATATGGGAACGTTATTGGCTGATTATATTTGTGTGATTTCAGTGAGGACGATTCCTTATGTTCGTTTTCAATGATTGGATTGGATTATCTTTTCATAAAAAAAGCTTGTAAAAATAAAAAGAACCCTTCTAATAATATCAATCAGCGATAAATATAATCTGTTTCCATCCCTTGTTGTTTTCCCCTGTTGCGCTTAGATTCTATTTTAGATACTAGGATAATCCGGCATTAGTTTTAATGAACATGTCAATCACGTATAGAAACATGTTATGTATTAAATGTGAACTATTGTTAAAGATTAATGAGAAAATTTATCGATGAGAGGATTATTGACTACCTTTGTTGGCAACGTCTCTCGTGGATAAGATTGTTAGTGATGTCAAGAGCAATTTTAATAAAATTACGCAAGAACTATTTATTCCAATTGCGCTATATACAGGAAAAAAAAAAACTAGTGCACAAAGCATATAATTCTAGACCCTTGGTTACCCCCCTGGTAGAGACTACTGGTTAAAGTACAAGTAATTTTCTGTCGGAAATTAAAAAAAAAAGTTTTTCCATACATTTTGACCGCGCAGGAATTGCACTTTTCTAAGAAACGGCTGCTTATTTTTTGATAACTGTGTGCAGTTTGCGCACTGGTTATTTTTTTTTCCTGTAGAATGCACAATAAAAATCTTGAACTTATGAAAAAATATTGAACTTCATGTTCTATCACAAAACTATCTATTGGCTGTAGTTGAGTCAAATCCTAAAACGCTAGCACGCCCCTTTCATTCAATTTTTGTCACTCACTTAATCAAAACAGAATTGCAACAAAGCAGGAATGCTCGTTACACGCACTGCCTCGCTTTGTGCATGAAAAAGAGAGAAAGAAAGTCCAGCCCTACATCCACATGAATGCGCCTCGACAATAGCCAATTTGACACTTTAAGTGACAATGAAAAACTTAAAAAAGTAACAATTAGGGTTGTTCCCACCGTCCCATTGTCCGCTACGGAAGCAAGCATTTAAAATTCCATTAGGCACTTTGAATCGAACTGGTAATAATTGGTGTAACCCTATTGACTTTTCATATTGGTAGCACTCGCGTTACTTGGACTATGTGATAACCGTTTTAGCCTTAATAGCCTAATCGATGGTTGTTACACTGCCATTTCTGTCCTATGCTGTGAAACGATTGGATTTTTATTGTAAGTTAAAAAGCTTTTCAGAGCTTTGTTTCAAAATGAGATGCTTTAATTATAAATGTCTTCTTTAATATTACTCAACTTATATTATTAATACTCTATAACATACTACAACGATAAACAAGAATATATCGCACGCGCATCAGAGTAGAAGAAAACAAAACTTCAAAACAAAGCGTTCTAATTTCCCCATCAATGGAGTGTGGGCATAGTTTTTTATATGGCCAATTAATTTTTCAGTTTCAACACGACTGGCTGGCTACAGCCGCAGAACAAAATGTGATGTCGCTTGTCAAATTAGTGACGGTTGTGATCGGCCATTTTGCTTTTTTAAATTTCGAATGCCGCATGATTGGCGACTGTTATTGAACGCACGCTTTGGGCTGGAAACGGATGCGTTCAGTCAGTGAGAAAAGTTTACATGAGAGGTTTGTCACATTATTTGGTTTTAAGGTACTTTGTTACTTTTGCAGAAAACGGGTAATATTCAAGTTTTCTGCAAGAATGACATAAAACTGTTGTTTGTGCGTATCAACTACTCATGATAAAAAAAAATATGTATACGATCACGGACAGATTTTACCAGTCAGATATCTTTTATCTGTGGAATAAAACTGTTCTAGTATGGGAAAACAGTAAAAAAATCGAAGAAAATCTCATTATATAATATGACTATTCTAGTTATATAGGGTATTCTAGGTAGGAGATTAAAATATGGATAAAAAATCTGACTTTGGTAAGCTCAACCCTAAACCTAATATATAACCTATAAGAGCAAACCTTGACCCCATTTTCATCTCAAAATTAATCCAATCAGTAAAGTTGAATAGCTAAAATAATAGTTTTTGCCCTTACAATATATTTATGGCCATCGTAAAGTCTCGTTCGTATAAAGCTTATTTATTGTTCCAATTAGTGGAAAATTGGCGTAATTAAGATCGGACGTCAACCAATTTTCGTCAGTTGTGTACCTTTAATTTATACTGAACTAAGGGAACGTGATATTTTATTTCATATGTATGGTAAAGAATTACTTTTTAATGTCTGCCCTTTAAAATTGCGTGTTTATTTGCTAAAAAACAGCGCTCACTCACTCTTCTGAACGCAGCGTGGTGCATGCTAAACTTTGCCTTTCTTGGCAATATCGCAATTTATGTATTACCTATACGTCATAGAGTGTGAAAATAGTTCAGATGAGACTTCTCTAAAATGTTATTAAGTTTCTTTACATGTCTGAATTTGTCTTAATAGTGCTACTGTGTGTCTCGATACACGTAATGGAAATGACAACTCAAGATTTAGCGTTTTAGTGTTTTGGTAAAATTGTGTCTTACAACCTTTAAAAAGAGATCTAACGAGATTATGAAACACGCCTTCCTTCCTAGATGCAATCAACTTTGAGGCATAAAATGGCCGCCTCCCTGAAAAAAAAAATTCAACTGTGCGGCCACTTTTAAAAAAGGCGAGTTTTGTACGAAGCACCGGCGGCGGCGCGGTTCGATGTAATTTAATTTCATGAGTGGCCTACCAAGCCTCGTACGCTGAATCGTAATAAGCAAACTTCGGAACAACTTTGATAAGCTTTCGGGGCAATTACCAAGATTAAATAGCTGCCGGTAAGGGCTTTCTTAATGTAAACGCTGTACGTTTTAATGTTATAGTGAGGTTTTTGAGTTTTATTGAGAGTTGTTGAAGTGGGTCTTTTGTGGAGTCATGTATTGGTTTCATAAGAGGCTAGACCGATATTGGATAACAGAAGAGTTTGGATTTCCAAACTATTAAGTACCTACCTACACAAAAGAGTCGTTTCTGATTTGTCTAGATGCTACCTACCGCGTGAAAAAGCAATATTTCAACCTAGAAATTCTTCAAAAAAGTGCGACAAAAGACCAACAGTGTATTATGCTGTCTATTCAAATAAAAACCAAGAAATTTCAAGCTCGAATTACCTTAAACACACAAACAAAGGCAAATACACAGGCACTGATAGTCAAAATGTCCCCTAGGTAGCCAATTAGTGTGCCTCCCGTCCTAACGAGCTGTCAAACTTTTTGTACGCGCACCCTTTGTTTGTCGCAAACTGGCCAATAATGGCGATACTCGCGTATTTTCACTTTTAGACGTGAAAATATTGAAAATGTTAGAAGATTTTATAGTGCACTGTTGAAGAGTTTAAAGATGACATTTCTTTGGTGGGGGGGACTCAAAAAGAATAACGGCGGAGTTTCTTGACCACTCTTCTCCACACGATATTTCTTTGTCAATTTTGAACTTCAAAAGTGCTTTTTATGTGCCTATTTGAAATAAATGACTTTGAAGACTTTGATGGTGCAAAAATATAGAATTTTGAAGTCAGACTCCATCTGACTAAAAACGAATGTTGGCTATCTGTAGGATATAAGGATAGTCAGCTTACCAATGAAATAAATAGCCTGGCATAATAAGTGATGATTATCGCAATATTCTAAAGCCATATTTTTATTCACAAAATTAAATAATAACGCATATTGAGAGAATTCACCAGTTTAAACTGAAATGTTTTATTCAATCAAACGTAACAAATTGAATTGTGCGGACCCGGTCCGAGCGGGATGGGGTTTCCAAACAAATGGTGGACCAACGAACCGAAGGCACCGTCAGCTTCCTTCAATATTTCTTATTTACATTTTGATTTATATGCGAAAGTATTTGCTGGAGAGTTATGCGATAAAGACTGTGAAAGAGTTTCTGCTTAAGTGTAACGTTTAGAGTGTTTAGTTTTGTGTCCTCATTGACGATGCTACGGGTTTCTGACCCATATTTATTTAAACTTTATAAACAAGTAAAAACATACTGTACAAAGGCGGATAAAGGGGTTTATTTATAATGTTCAAAGTTAAGTGACGTTTAAACGTCAAAAATGTATGGTTAAACAGTCGCTAATCATTACTTAACTTCAAGCAACGTTTATAAATAAACCCCTTAATGCCTAAGGCATTTTATACCAGTCAACCTTAGGGTAATGCAGAGCCGTCGCCGCGCCGCCGTTTTGCGTGAATGTGACGCATGTTTACCCCCAACTTGTTTTTTTTTTTTGTATTTTTTTTATGCGTCTTGTTTGCCGCAAATAAATGCATTTTCATTCTCTTCTTTCATTTCTTTCTAGACAAAACATGGCCGGTGCAACATACGGGATGCATAGCTCGGAAGTGGCTATAAAATACAAGAATAAATACTAATATATAAATACATACTCACAAAAATATAAACAATATTGTTGTTGATTTCGGTAGTCACCATTTTTAGGGATGGATACAATCTGTAGCCTCTCGTCATGTCACCTACAAAACTCAGCCTATCGCAGTCCATTGCTGGACATAGGCCTCTCATAGGTTGCGCCATAGCACCTTGTCCTCCGTCTTCCGCATCCAGTCTGTTCCAGCCACTTTCATAAGGTCGTCGGTCCATCCACGTCAAAAAACTTAGTACTGTTTACCCAAAATAGGTACTTACGAGGCCAAAGAAGTGTGTATGGATCGTAGCAGGTGGCGTTCTGTAGTTTTCTGCCTAACCCCATGGGAAGAAGGCCTGAGTTTATTTTATTCGATATTTGCACACCTATTAAGTTAGGATATGGTTTCAAGAACTGTTGTAATTATGTATCACCTCATGGACCATGTTTAAGCAAATAAATGATTTGATTTGGTTTGACTTAATGCAATGAAAACAAAAACAAAATCATCACTCCATAATAAAGCTATGCGCACTCTCCAAAAATAAACGTGACCTCAATAAGAAGACGAAGTATTAAATCCGCGTTAAAGATTACAAGCTACTTTCGTTCGGCAATAAATTACTCGTTGCGACGCCGTGCGACACCGTGCGATACGCTGCGAATGGCGGCGAATTAGCGTGACGTCACTTTGGAACTTACCTAAACGATAATGACGAAATTTAAGGAATGTTAAGGCGAGCGCTTAAGGGCTGAATAGATTTTTAATGTGATGAGTTGATGACCGTTGGGTATTATTGGTTAAATATTGTTTTTAGGGTTCCGTTCCCAAATTGTGCCAACTGGACCCTACTAAGCCCTCGCTGTCCACCTGCTCATCCGTTCGTCCGTCCGTTCGTCCGTCCGTCTATCAGCGGGCAGTATCTTATGAACCGTATTAGATAGACAGTTGAAATTTTTACAGAGTGTGTATTTCTATTGCAGCTATAACAACAAATAATAAAAATAAAATAAAACTAAAAATGAAAGGCGTCTCCATTCAAGAAACGTGTTTTTTTCGGCGTTTTTTGGCTTGTAGTAGGTACGGAACCCTTCGTGTGCGAGTCAGACTCGCAGTTTTTTATTTATTTTGATTTTCTTAGGCGTACATATTAAGGAATTACAAAATAATGAGGTATTATATACGAAATAATGGTGTTGACATGTGGCAAAAAGTTATTCTATTGTGAACGCTAGAACTAGGAATTGGTTTATCTCTACAAGTGTTGAAAAGCTTAAAGATTCTTTTACTTCAAACTGAATTATGAAAGAAGAAGAAAAAACAATACAAAAATGTCAGCATTTTATTTCCGCATTCAATCCGGAACTGTAATCGTTGCAGTTTAAATATAAAAGCATCCCTCGCTTAAAACGCCACAAAACTAAAACATTTATTCGCGATCGGTATTGACAAATTAAATCGTTATTAATTTGCAAGCGTTCGGCGTCAACCAGCCGCGCCTTGAATTCATAAACACTGATTGTCAAATATGTATCTATCGTCTCGTCTGGTTTAATTGTTTAATCATTTACACGTGGGATGAGGAATCACTGAGCAGTGTCAGATGGAGGAATATACTGTAAAAAAAAACTTGAGAGGTGTCAAGGGACACCCGGATGGAACGAAGTATAACTGGCTTGCTTTCTATAAGAGAGAGAGAGAGACAGACAGAGAAACACGCGCACGCCGCACGGCTTACAACTATAGCAAAAAGTGTCGTTCCAACTTTTGGTCTTAATTTTTTCCGTCTAGCCCCCTTTCGCAACGCGCGATATGGAACTTCGTTCCAAAAATGTGTCTTTCCAATAAGTCATGGCTTGTTCAATGAAATGATTGATTGCTGACTGTCGCTGAAAACCAACGCTGGGGCTCTGTCTTGCATACGGTCGCAGCATAATGCTAAGCTATAGCCGTTTTGCGTGGATGTGACGCATGTTTCCCCCAACCGTACATAACGGATTTGGATGAAATTTGGCACACAGATGGTTTATAACCAGGGTTACCATATAGGATATTTTTTATCCCGATATTCCCACGGGATCGAAGCTTATGCGGGTGAAACCGCGGGGTGAAATTAAGATACTCCATAGACAGTTTAAACGTGATTAAAAACATGGCTACCAAAAATACGTTCATATACATTACGTCAGGCGCTGACTAATTTGACAGGACTAAACTAATATTTTATCTTCTGTCCTTTTCTTAATGAAATAGAAAGAAAAAGATGCACTGAACTTAAATTTAGTTGAGTTTGTGAACAAGGGAATCGGCGCCATTCTATATTAATTATCGTTCCATTAATTTAAAACAGATTATTTAGCCTTATTAATAAATTAATTTAAAGAATAAAAACATTTTTCCAGAATAAACATAAAAAAAGAGATGAGTAACTATTTACAGTTCTTTACTTTAAGTAGATAAGTTTTAGTTTTCTATTAAATCAACTTTATGATTTCTTTCACAGGTTTCCCTATTCCTCATTGTTTAGCTTTTCGCCCCAAAGTTAGAAAAAAAAAAACTCAATCTCTAGGGCTGTATTTAATTAATCTAATACTGGTTAGGTCTCTTGTTAGTCAAACTTTCCCTGTCTCCTTTACATTATTCCTGATGTAGATGTAGTCATCATGATTGACGTCACCACATCTAACGACCCCAACACCCAACAATAATCTTATCACCCGCACAATTCCCAAAACGCAAATTATTCGTACAATCCTTGCGCCCAAAATCACAGAATATGCATAATTTAGATTTTCACAGCGCAATCTAGTACGTAGACAAAGCAAAACAGTGTGTAATGATGAAAGTTACACTGGTTCGTCACAATCGTCAGCCGCTACGAATATTTGCATACAGCCCGCGGGACTCGGGGTGGGTAGATAGTTTGCACTTAACTACTTTCATTTACAGCTCATGTGTGTTTCTCAGACTTGCTGATTTTTTGGGTGTTTGTTGGAATGTTCTTTGACTTTATGCTTAGGGATGTTAAATACAAGTAGATTATAATTCACAGAAAGGCCCTTTGATCTCTTGTCACGTAAATTTTTTTCGCCTTCTTAGAACTTTTTTTTTTAACCTTACTATCTCGTCAATCGAACGTTTTCTAGCAACCCTGAAAACGTTCTGTCACCTGAGTGTAGGAACTAACTCTTTATACATTTGAGATTTGAGAAAATGTATTTAATTTCCAAACTGTTTACTTACGCTGAAACAGTCTGTAGAGTGAGCAGCTATTCCCAGGTATTTGTCCATGTGGGGTACCGAAATCCTGATGGGAAAACCTGCCACCCTCTTCGAAATTGTTAATATACACAGATCGATGTCTCAAAAGATCTCAGCTGCAAATAATGCAGTGAGAACTTAAAGATACAAAATACGGGATTATGTTAATTTTAAGCTACTTTACCATTCAAATCCTATCTCGGGGTGTCTGGATTCGGCTCTCAGAATTCGTGAGTTTCGTACCTGTCGGTTTACTCTTAAGAATATTGTTGAGTATCGGGTGTTTACATTGCTTAAGATATACGGAATTACTAGCGAAGTAATGTTTCAATTGGCAAACAAAACTTCCTAGAGTCCTTCCAATTCAATTATTCAACTTCGAAGGTACCCTCGAATAGAAACAAAAAGGAAAACAAACATACATGTTGTATCAATAACGTTTTGGGTCACTGCACTTTAATCATCAATTTCTGTCATCACTCTTGCCATCGTAATTCAAACAATGACTAAACATTTTAAACCAATCTAAAAAACTCCTATACCGTAAGCGTAACTAAAGACATTAAAAAATAAATAAAAAACTTATTTGGTGACCCTTTAATTTTTTCACATGGGTTTTTCGTTGACCCGTGAGAGGGGCGCTATCCTTAGGGTCCGGTTCTATGGTCACCCCGTCACCCCGGCGTCACCCCGTCACTGGTAGTTATACGCGTCACTTCACACATTACAAGGGTTGGTGATTGGCCACGTTTCTCTAGACCTTCGTTATTTTATTTAGTTATTAACTTTTGTTCGGTGATCTCGTCACGGTGCTTTCTGATCTTTGTCGCTTGACTCGTTTTGGGGTGTGAAATTAACGTTGATTTTCGGCAATTTTTTGAAGTTTTGTTTTAAAAATTTGTCTGGTCTTTGGTTAAGACTCGTTTTGTATATTATTATTTTTGTAGGTAAGTCTGAGAAATATTTATGAATTCCTTTATCAATCCTTGCCCGGTAAACCAATTAAAAATATACTTTCTCCCGTTGTACTTTAAAAATGTTCTATTTTTATTTTATGCTTATATAATTTTCAGGATTCTAAAAATATAACTTCTTTTAATAGATCTAATAGGTGTGTACAACTTAAAGGTTCTATAAATAAGATTCTTTATTTCTGTAGAAAGAAAGGTGTGCTATTTATAGGTTTGTAAAACGGTATAATGATGTCGGAAGTTAAAAATGCTTTATGCTTAGCTGATCGGCTTTGGCAAACTTATAAATTATGAATCCATGTTTTATTTATTAATCGAAGGCTTTCTCAATAAGGCTGCTCAAAAGGAGAACCCTTCCAAATAAAGTTTATTTTAGAATCTTTTAATAAAGAAAATGTAACGTACCTACTGAAAGACAAGCTTTTTAAATCGTTTCTTTAACTATCTCCGTTCAATCGAGTGGAACGACTCAGTTATCAATTCCCTATATCGAGAGATGAGTTTCCATAATGATGGCAATAGGGAGCTCGCCGTGTATCTCCGCTTATGTGGTGGTACAAGTTGTACGATGAAGAGTGTCACTCAGAAAAAGAAACGCTTGTGCACGATAGCCATCGCTATCGGTTGAGGGAATGTTTTAATCACATATTTTTTAGCAATGTAAAGGTATTGAGTATTTAAGAAATCTTTGAACGGTTTGGAAAATCGTTCTAAGAAATCGAGTCATGGTTACCGTTAAGACAAACTATTATCTTAAAGGTCACACTGAAGTTACTTTTTGTATAACAATATTTTGCAACATGATAACATTAGGCAAGTTTCTATAACTTTGGCGGCTTATGCTGTAACGACTTTTCCTTTTTTATTCGACTTCAAAAAAGGAGGTTCTGTATTCGACCTGTATGTATGTTTTTAACTCAATGAGTTAGTTAACCTGTAGATACCTATAGCAGGATGTTGATAGCATTATTTTTAAGACTTGTAAATGAAAGTGTGAAACAGAGCAGACTTTTTATCCACCTTGGACCACATGCAGTCTTAAGCCGGTCATTTGGCCGTAATAATCGTCCAGTGTGCACGTGAAAGAAACAGGCGGGTGTCCACCCTTTATTATCTTCATTCGCGTGTAATTGGACAAGACGCGTCCAGGACAGTTAGCCAGTGTGCAGCGGGGAAGGTTCAAACGGATTTATACTTTTGAGGGTTTTGAGATATATGCTATACTTAGATGAAATGTTGCAAAAAATATAAATGTTTATATTTCGGTTTCTAGGCGTGTGTAGTCGCGATAAGCCAGAGGAACAGAATTTTGTAACTAAGCATGTATTTGAGAAAACCGAGTCCAAAATTGTTTAACAAAATTTAAAGTTATACAAAATTTTTGTCTCAAAAAAAAAAAAAAAACACGTATTTAAATGACAGTATGAAAACATTGCCAAGCACTTACCCGAACCCCCCAACCCAACAAACAAGGCAACTACCATGCAGCTTAAATTGAATTGAACATTACATTTGATTGATACGAGTACGCAAGTAAGAGCGATTCCATTACTCGCACGCAATCTAAGTTGCAAGTTGTGGGTCACAGCTTAAGTTCAAGTTAGATGGCTCCTACGTTTGATCAGATTGAAACTGTTGAAGATGCTTTTACGTTATGAGTTTAGGAGATCCTTTGTTTAGCTGACTTGCAATCTTGGATTATTAAGTTTGGGAGTGGATTTCAATTAATTTGGAAATAGTTCCTTCCAGGATTCGAATAATATAAATGCGAAAACATAATTATCTATCTTTAACCGGTTTTGACAAAAATGCTGCCTACAAAAATAGTCGTAGATGTATTTAGGGTAATATAGGCCGAAGAGTGAAATAGGCTACTTTTTAACCCAGTAAATGCACGGTTCCTGTGGTATTGACCACGGGATCGAAACCGCGAGTAAATGCACTAGCTTTTACCCGTGGTTTCGATCCCGATAAGATGATGATGATGGAGATGATGATAAGATGACTACATCTCAACATCATCTCCCAAGCCGTTTGCCAACTATGTTGCAGTCGGCTTCCAGTCTAACCGGATGCAGCTGAGTATCAGTATTTTACATGGAGTATCAGTATTTTACATGGAGTGACTGCCTATCTGAGCTCCACAACCCAATTAGGTACTAGGTATCGTATTACCACTTGACAGCCCGTAACGACTGTCAAAGATCCACGAAACGCTAGTTATTATACATTTACCCAAAACATACATTTAGTCTGTCAATGATACACACGATTCATGTACAGAGGATCTTTATAAAGTTCAAAGTATCAGTTCTCATTACTGTATTTATGTACACTGTAGTTTAAAAAGCGTTACAAACACGAATGAGTCCAATGTTATAATATTACTAGTTTTGTTAATCTTCAACGAGGGGGATAAAGCCGCGTGAGAGTCGAAGGGCCAGGGCGAAGTTTTTTAATTTAATCTTGTTAACTAATAATATATTTTTAGATTCACTTGATCAGTTGAAGAATAGTTAAGTACAGTTATACGATAAACAAGAATTTGAGACCATAAGAAGATGGTCAGTTTCGTGAATGCTCAGATGAGACCTTTTCTCTCTCTTGTAAATGTCGCCATAGACAAGTTTTTTTTTAAAATTTTAAAAAGTTTGAACGCGGTTTCTGGACGACGAAATATTTTTTTTCCATGCCGATTTCGGCTACGGCGACTATTTCTGTTTTTGACGGCTATGAGTTACAAGCATGTGCTCTTAGTAATCTAAGGCTGACGAATTATAAAACTTGTGACCTCCCTGATGATGTAAGTAATCTTTAACACCTGAGGGGCAATTCTCGTAATTTTAAGACCGTTCACAGTCTGATCTCAGTCTCAATCTGTCAAAAAATACTTCTAATTTCCCTACATCTTGAAAAGTTTTTGACATTTGTTTGTCGCTCAGATTAGACTGCGACTAGATTTTGAACGTTTTAAATTACGAGAATTGGCCTTCAGGTTAGTAACAACGATCAATATCTGCCTTTAAAAATCAACTGAATATCGGAGTAGGTACTCTGAACAGAAACTGACACATCAACACAACTTCACGCAAAACTTGAATGGCCTGATGATTGACATAACCATGATCAACGGCAGTTATAATTGAGCACATAAAGTAGTATAATGAATGTAGCGGCGCTACCCCGCCATAGTTAACGACCGCAAACAGTATATGAATCGACGGGACGCAATCAGCTACATTTTGTTTGATTTGCAATACATCTCGTTAACACCACGGCCAATATTGCCAGTTAAATAATCACTATCATTGTTGCGATCCATGTAAAAGTGCTTATTATGTGTTATAGTTTATTATGGAATCATATGAGGTGCTTTACGGCAGTCGCACACTGAAACAACTCAGCTGAAAGTAGCAATTTTTACAAGTATCAGCAATTTTTTATTAGTATTTGCGCTGATGATTGTAGATGGAATTTTACGTTGGTTACGGGAGGAATTTGACGGAAGGACGCTGTAAAATTTACCATCGGTAAAATACGACTAAGATAATTATGGTTATAGTTAACTTGGTATAATTGAGATAACAGGAATGGGAGACAATGAAAGAATAAGAGCTTCGTCGAGTGAAAAAGCGTAGGGATCTACTATTCCGGGCAGCTACCAGCCATTTTGACTGGCTAATTTGAGAGGACTGTCCTCATATTCCTCGTGCTGGCTGAAAGAGAGACTAAATGACGAGAAACGGGTATTAGAGTTACGACAAACAAAAGCTCTGTTCATCACAATCATCACATGCAAAAATCAAGACACACAATCAAACAAGGAGAGCTGAAAACGTAAAACAAAAGGCTTGGTCGACACTGCGCAAAAGTTAACAGTATTAACTTGTTACTCAGTTATTCAGCTGAACTACTGCGAGCGAACGAACCCATATAAATGAAGTGAAATCGAATGAACCGATGTGTTATTGTCAACGGTTTATTGTTTGAATTATGTTCAAGCTGTTAAACTGTCACGGGGTGAGTGGAATGCTAAGCTTTGTTGTGTAAGCTGATTTATGTATTTTTTGTAAGCGATATTTTTATGATTGTGTCTTCCGATCTAACGATGTGGAACTGGCGCGCTTGAAGACAAACAATAAACTCGTCAATTGAAACCTTAAAAAATAGAGTAATAAATCTTCTGAACCGTTATCGTGGAAGTGATGAAGAGCTTTTGGGTGTCATTATAGCCAAAGATGCTAATAGAAATCTTGTCATGGGTTTCTTGCCATGTTTCTACCCCAGCTTAAATCCAAATAGCTGTTCTTAATGGCTTCTTAATACCTTCATACAACTAATACGAACTAATTCCTGTATAAAAGAAGAAAAACGTTCAGTCGACCAACAGTTTATTCCGATTACAGGGACATCGGGTGGCAGGGACATCGACGAGCAACAAAGAACACACATTAGCGATATAAAAGTTTCTCTCTCTTCCACAAAACCATAGCTCACAAATACTCGTGCACCTGTGGGAAGGTATTCCTCCATTCCACAAAAGATAGGACTTCACGAGTGGTTGGATCTGAGCACAAACATTCAACTATGCAGACGGTCCTGTCTAGATGCACTCCATTTAATTAATGCCGATTTACTAGTTAGCAGTTGTTAAGCGAATGTGTGGGGTTGCTGCGAACTGGACCGGTGCGATGCGTTTTGTGGGGCTGCGGATTTGTTGCAAGTTTCGGTTGGACATTGAAAAATAAGGAATGATATGAGTTTTTACTTACTTTCATAGCACTGCTTTTACTAGAAGCCTACCAGTGGTCCTTGTATTTTGAAAGAGTTAGTCGTGCGTGGCGTGCGTTTTCCGTGTTATACAGTAGGAAAGCATAAGGTTTATTCAATTTGAACAATTGAGTGTTTTCATTGTCACTAGAATTACTTTTCCTTCCTACAATAATATTAATCGTTTGTTTCAGGTATTTACACCAATACAATTGAAATTACAAAGTCTTCCTTATCACTTTTAAAAAGAAATAAACAATACTTCATTCTTTGTAATATTATTTGTATTGTTTTATTATTTCTTTGTTTTAATTTTTTTTTGTTATGTATTTTTGTGGTGTACAATAAAGTATATATACATATATTAATTTTGCCTACACTTCCAGTTTATTATATTACAGTAATTATTTATCTCTACTGCTCTCAAAACGGTGAAGGGAAACATCGTGCTGAAACCGGCGTGTGCTAGAACCCAAAATTAGACGACATGTGACATCTACCGACCCGCACTGGGCCCGCGTGGTGGATTACGGCCCCCTCCCTCTCACAAAGAGGAGGCCTGTGTTCCAGCAGTGGGAACATTGTAGGCTGATGCTACACTTCTCGTAGTGTTGTCACACGCATATTTAAGGTGTGACGTTACACTCTAGTGTGTGCGTAGGCTCATAGTTTATCGACTTGCTCGTGGTAATCTAATAAAGTCGATGCGCTCGCATGACCAGCGGGAAGACGGCCGGGTTACATACATGCCTTTTGAGAGTGGTTTTAAATAGTTTGAAGAGAATAATTAGCAATTTTTACTTTTTGTTTATAGTCAATCTACCAACCCGCACTGGGTCCGTGAGGTGGATTAAGGCCCACTCTCACCAAGAACAGGCCTATTAGATTTTAGGCTAATTATGATTTATGGTTATTTAAATCGAATAATATTTTCGAATATTTTATAAATACTTAATTTTTATCTATATCTATATACATATAATAAAATTGCAGAAAAGTGGTGTCTGTACAATGGAAATATATAAAAAAAAGTAGCAGGGGTTGTTATTATATCGATGACGAACCCGAAATTGTAATTAATTTTTTTTTTGTCTGTTTGTCTGTTTGTCGGTTTGTCTGTTTGTCCGTGTGTTTGTGCACGCTAATATCAGAAACGGCTTATTCGATTTAGATGCGGTTTTCACTAATATATTGTAGTAAGCTTCACTTAACAGTTAGTGTTTATTTCATGTCAATCGGTTCATAAATAAAAAAGTTATGTCAATTTAAAGAATCACGGCGAACATTTGTTGAGGTATTCTATCAGAGTACGTACACGCCTCGCGCCTGCGTGTCCGTGGCTATATAAAGCGCGCTGAGAGCCGCGCCGCTGATCCCCCGACCCTTGCCCGCTGAAGTGCCAGCCCGCGCCGTAGCTGAGCCTGTAGCTTTAAATTCCCCGACTGAGACCTCTGAGTTTGTTTCGGCCTTTCTTCTCAGAGATAGTCCTAGGAAACGCCGCGCTCATCAAAGCATTAATAATACTAATTCGATCCAGCCTGTCCCCTTGCTGCCCTCTCCCAGCGACGCCCTAAGCCGAGGTTCGTACCCCACAGGGGGTGCCCTTAGCGTGCAGTCACTTAGTTTTAATCTAGATGTAGCCCTGCCTGGAGGCTTTAAGAATTCTTAAGGCAACCACAGGATAGTCCGGTTGTAGTCACGACCTCTCGAGGTCAACTACGAGAAGCCATTCATTAAAAAAAAAAACGCGCCGCTGCCATAAGGATTCAGTTATTCGTAGCGAACGCACGTATCCTGGAGAGTATAGACGAATAGTTGCATTCGATTATTGCGATTCACTTGAATATTGACTGTTTGCTTATTTCATTTATTTATATTTTAGGGTTTGTAGGTTAGGTTCTTTTTCTTAATTTTCTTTAAAATTTTGTAAATAAATATTGTAAGTGTTAGGTATAGGTTAGGCGGTTCTTTCCTTGATTTTCGGTATACTTATCTTAATTTGTATTTAGGGTTTGTATATAAATATTATAAGTATTTGGTATAGGTTAGTCATTTCTTTTCTTGATTTTCTTTATTAAGTATAAGTTCATTAGCTCAGGTTAGTAATAAATATTTCTAGCAATTCTTTTGTTTTATAAAGTTAGTACGTTTGGTTTACACGTCTTAACACTTATTAGGTACTTAAACTGTGATAATTTTAGACTGTATAATAATCTGTAAGTATTTATAATTTAATTGTTTACGATAGTACGTGTTTACTAAATAACTGTGTGTTATGTAGTATGTACTATTTTATTGTAAGAATGCCTCGAAGAAGATCCAACCTCAACCAATGTAGCAGAAATGCTAAAAGGATGAAATTAGTTCGATCACAGGAATCTGAGGAAGGTCGTGAGGCAAGGCTCTCTGCAACTCGGGAACATCAGGCTAGGTTTCGTGCTGCAGAAACTTCGACTCAGCGAGAATCTCGACTGAGTTCAAATCGTTCTCGAATGATGACAACTCGAAATAGGGAAAACGGGGAACAACGAAAGGCACGTTTATCTGTCGATCGCGAAGCTCACGCGCTATCGCGTGAGTCTGAGACTTCTGCGAACCCATAATGCTTCTTAGAAATTTAAGCCCCCCAAAACTTTGCAATGGCACCAGGTTAAAAGTGACCAATTTACAACGAAATCTGACAGAAGCAGAGATTTTAACAGGATGTGGAAAAGGTGAAAGTGTTTTCATTCCTCGGATTCCTCTCATTCCAAACAATTTTCCATTTAGTTTTAAACGAGTCCAGTTTCCAGTCAGCCTATGTTTTGCGATGACAATTAATAAAGCCCAAGGTCAGACGCTGAAAGTTGTGGGTGTAGATCTAAGTATCAGCTGTTTCTCGCACGGTCAGTTGTATGTGGCTCTGTCACGGGTTAGCAATCCTAGGAGCCTGTATGCTTTCATCCCCGATGGCCATACGTCAAATATCGTATACAGAGAAGCATTACTGTAAAGTAAATTTTTTGCTACCCAAACGACGGTAGGTATATGTAATTCAAAATATGCTGCCCGAAAAGTCACTATTCCACGCGGACGAAGTCGCGGGCACAGCTAGTTTTAAATAAATGGTGTTCCATGATCTGAATGGGAATAGTTTAAAAAAATATGTTATGTTACTAAAGTGGCACCAGCGTGAAGTACCAATGCTTCATCATCATCATTTCAGCCGAAAGACGTCCACTGCTGGACATAGGTCTCCCCCAGGTGCCGCCACTTTCGACCGATTCTGTGCTTCTCGCATCCAGAAAAATCCTCTGGATGTACTACACTGACACTGATGTACTAGACTTACATTAAGATGGATTAGTTAAAATATTCTAAACGATTTAAACCATTTCACTCCTCAACAAATATGAGAACAATTTTGCCGAATTGTTAATCCGTACAATGGGATAAAACTTTCTAATCTCCGCGCTACGAACAAGATTCGATTTAATGTTGAAACTCTCGCCAATTAGTTAGGTTTAATTCAACTTTTGAGCTACTAGCATTAAGCCTAACAACTAGATACAAGCTGCGTGCTTTTTAGCGGTTGACTAAAGAGTTTTTGACAGTAACTGATCACATACGCATTAGAACAATAACAATAACACAACAACAATAACATTTTTTTTTTAATTGTTTCCCGTCTTTTTTGGTATGTTTATGACGTTAAAAGTGACGACGGATTATGGTTCAGCAGCACCTTTTTTGTACAGAAGCCAGCAGCCAGCAGGTCAAGCTACCCGAAACTGTCAAATTTTCCCAATCAACCTTGAACCTTAAAGCTTTAGCAATAAAGTTAAAAATCTATTATAGAAATTTGACAGATTGTTACTGCTTGATGTGCTGGCGTCTGTACTAATAACGCCTGCCTGCGTAATTTCTTTTTCTGTGTAGTTTTATCTGTACTTAGATTAAAAACAAAAGACATCGCATATTTCTTATTACCGCAATAACTTTGAAGTAAGTTAAAAAATATGATAAAACAATTTATCCTTGGCGCATGGGAAAGGTTTTAAATCATTCGTTCAGTAATGAAAAGTGCTTCTGCTATTTTCCAGGTACTGAGCTACCACTATGCAACATTTCATCGAAATCCTGTTATTTGTGTAGTCATGAAAGCGGAAAACAAACAAACAGACAAATCCACTATAGATTCACAACATTAATGGATACGGATTCTGCGAAAACATTAAATAATTCAACTTATTAAATTAATCCGTGCCAGGTAAATCTCATTAAATTATTACTCGTAGCGTATTGACATCAACCGTCATTTACAAATGAATTCGCGTGCGGCGGACGAGTACCCATGGGTCATCCCATATTCACGCTTCAGAGCTGATACATTATTATGTGTTATTTTTATTACTAAACTAGCTTATGCCCGCGGCTTCGCCCGCGTGGATGGCGGGAATTATGCCACGGGAAAGTGCTACCGGGACAAAAAGTCCCTCTCCCTGAAGTTACTCCTTATAACATCAGCTATCTGCCAGTGAGAGTCCGGTCAAATCGGTTCAGCCAGACAGGCAAAAATTCGAAAAATTGTTTTTTGTTATAAGTATCGTATCAATCTGCTGAGCCTTTTTCCAACTATGTTGGGGTCGGCTTCCAGTTTAACCGAATGCAGCTCAATACCAGTATTTTACATGGAGCGACTGCCTATCTGATCTCCACAACCAAGTTACTGGGTAACACGATAGCTTTTGGTAAGACCGGTTGTCAGACTTTCGGGCTTCTGACGACCCGTAACAACTGTCAAAGATCCAAGAGTGACAGCCGGGACCAACGACTTAACGTGCTTTCCGAGGCATAGAGGGGTCTCGTTATATATAAAGATGGTCACCTATCCACGGATCAACCGCGGCAAGCGTAGCTTAACCTGATCGATCGACCCGTGCGGCTGTTATCACTTAGCCACTATCCCCTCCTGTTCTTTTTATAAGCACCATATAATATACTTTTATATGCATTTAGTAAAAATCTATTATTTTGACATTACAAACCGACACTTCAATTTTATTTATTTGTATGTATGTATAGACTAGGGGTTGCCTGCAAGAACTTACCTGTTAATTTGCCTATACATATTCAATAGCTCGTTGCATCATAATCCTTGCTTAGTGCACCTCGACACTCTCTAATCTCTTCTAAATAAACCATGTATATATAGTTAGTTGTACTATGCTGTTCAGATTCAGCACGTTCGAATAAAATGTGTTCTTTCTGGTGAGGTAACACTTATCACTGCCTTTTTTCAACACTAGGAATACTCCTTCATCCTAGGTGTGTTTATAAAAACAAATCACAGATACACACAGCCTGGAACAACGGAAAGGTAAGCCTACAAATATTAGAAAAAATAATCGCTTTCAAACTATTGAAAAAATGAAATCGCTGGCTATCAAAGTCGCTGCAAGCATTCTATTTTTTTTTATGGCAATTGTGCCTTTGATGACAATTCTACCAATGCCATATATAAAAAAAATTGCACGTAGTGGTACCTACATTATAATCAGATCAAAAGTAGATATGAAAAAGAAAATATTTATTCGTTATTAATTTATTCAGATGATAAAATTTAAAATTTAATTTTAGTTTAGTAATAGTAGTTTTAAAAAGTTAAAATATCCATGCCTATAGGTGCCTGAGCTCAGATTAGCCCTCTGTCAAAGGTGACTCCCAAGTAGGCAGGGTTACTGCAGTGTTCAATGGTGACACCTTGCCAATTGATGTTCAGGGTGCATCTTGCCGACTGGTTGCGGAGATGGAAAGCACATGCCTGTGTTTTTTTGTGGTTCGGGCTGAGACCGTTATCAGTGTAATACTTTCCGAGAACTTCTAAGCTTGCCCCTAAGATATTTTTGGCTTCCCCAAATGTATTTGTTTGGGTAGCCAGGGTCAGGCCATCAGCGAATAGGAACCTCTTGCAGTATACAACAGTACGTTGGTCGTTGGTATAGATGTTGAAGAGAATGGGCTCTAAAACACTTCCCTGGGGTAGGCCATTCTTCTGTCACCTCCATCTGCTTCTTTTTGAGTTTAAAAGGACTTGGTAGGGTCGATTACGCAGTACTTCAACCAGTACCCGGATAAAACGCTGGTCGTTGATCATACCAGACAGTTTTGCCAAGAATCTCTTGACACTGACAGTATCATATGCTGTGCTGACAAGTATTCAAGGAAAATAAACTAATTATCCGTATAAGTATGGTTTGCGGACTTATTTTACCCACTGATCTAACACTTATTTCCGAAGTGCACTACAAAAACGCTTGATGTATATAAAATGATTTTGTGGGGGATAGCGCAATGATGAGAAATGGGGAGAAACATTGACAAGATAAATGGACCAGATTTGAGATGAGATGATTAATTACCCGATGGTAGTGGGTAGCCTTGAAGAAATGTACAAGGTATGTGAAAATGAAGGAACTTTCTGATGACTTGTTACTTACTTAAACTGTAACATAATGTACATACTCACAGTTATCTTCATTCATTCCTCCAGGTCAGAACAAGCATTCCGTTACCGTTAGGCGCTGATCTGATTATTTCTCACGATACCAGGCCACGTTTTATCCACAATCAGTACACAGACACAGCCCCAACTTTAACATAAGACTACGACGATTTAGTGACATCCAGGGGTTGGAAATTTCACCCACATTGATTGATATAATTTTTTCCTATAAACACTACTTTTAATACAAAATAACTATAGATTTTATTGTATTTTATTAATTTATGTATATTTTATTATGACAGCTTTGACAACGACGTTTAATACGTCGCCATGGCAACTTTTCTTTTAAATTCTTAACGGCCTGTAACTTTTTAGCGAATTATACATTCATATAGTTCTCCAAAATTAATCATGGCCACTAACATATCTCTAATTCATATTTTCTACATGATACTATTCTACGAGTTAACATGATAAATGCACGCAATGCTAGGATCAGTTCCCGTTTCGCCTCTAAAGCGAACACATTAAATAAGCCTGATACTCCAGGGCCACTTATCCCGGGAACACCCAGCATGCCTCTTCTAAAGGCTTCGGTACCTACCTGACGGACTCTTCCTAGGTCTCTGTCCTCTGTCCTCTGTGAAGGCCTCCAGTACCAGTCGGACCGTCGGCGCGCCTCGCCGGAGGACTCCGAAGACCGTACCTATACCGGTACCTATTGGGCCTCGCCTCATCCGAGGGCCGCCTCAAAAGACCCTCCTGTACCTATTGGGCCGCGCCTAATCCGAGGGCCGCCTCATCTGGCGGGCTAACAGCGTCCCCACCGTACCTGCTCTCTCCTGCTGTCGTGCTGCGTCCTGCTCCTGCTGCGTGGGCCCCCTACGGGTATCCTCCGTGCCACTCACGCACCAGCACCTACCCTCACCTGCACCTGCACCTGTCACCGGCACCGGCCACGCGTCGGTCTACCTCTTCAGCTCCATCTGCAACGTCACCTTAGCCTTCTCAACTCACCTTTCGCGCATCGTCATCCACTCACCCCACCTCCACATTATACACACCACTGCCATTCCATCTCCATCCTTACCTTGTAAATATATCTTTAATTGATTTCTACTTCCCTTTCTTTAATTTAATTACCTTTGACTTTACAGTTAATCTTAAAACCTAAAACATGTCTATTGTCTGTGTTTAATTAATTATTTAAGCTTTAACAGAGTAACACGGTAATTATAAGAGATTATTTCCACAATTTAACCTAAAGAATTTTGAAGGGTTTTCTTCTATCAAGTGAACTTTCATTAAATAATTTGGGCTGATTTTTCCAACGCCAGATAATTTTATCCGAGGAATTGTTTTGAATTTTTGACAGTTCATCCATACGAAATCTGTCAACGTCAATTTATTCAACGAATAAAAATTATCTGTCGATTGTCTTTTGATCTAAACCAAACAAAATAGTTACAAAAATAAACAGCCGATCGATTCTGTAAAAATCTCACCGTGAAAAGTTAGGTGAAGTGAGCTTAGAGTGAGCTGTCAATAGTGTCAATCCCTAGCATTATTGGAATGACAGCTCACTCCACGCTCACTTCACCTGAGTTTTCACGGTGAGATAGTTACAGAATCGCACTGGAACTGTGTGTGAGTCATTTTGAATCAAATATTTATGTTTGCGAAAGTTTTTATCCTCACAAAAAGCAATCCATCAAAAATACTAAAACTTTTCAAAAGGTTATTTTATACAATTCGCTGAATTTTATTTAAATCTGTAATAGGTATAAAGTTACCTGTGTTTTTTCATTTTTTAAAGTCTTCTTTAGCGTAGGCCTACTGAAATACAACATGGTTAACGTGTGGCAGACAGGGAAAGGTTGATGCATATAAGGGATGATAGAAAGAGATGCACATAGAGAACGCAATCCGTCTCCATTGCACGAGCGAATGCACCGGCTGTGTACGGTTAACAGATAAAATAGTGCAAATATAAATATTTCTGTCGGAGTAAACAGTTTTGTTTTCGTGGAATTTGTTACTGAAATTAAACTGTGTTGGCTTTATTATTTCATTGAAGCTTTATCACGAGAATTATTATAATGTGTGAAAAGTCTCCATAACTTCTAAAAAGAAATAAACTTATTTCATTTGCGTAGATAAATAAAGTACCTAGGAAATCAATTACCACACAAATTCCTATAATTTTAAGGGAAAAAGACAAAACATTGAAAAAAATATAAATCTATTTCACATTGTCAACTTTGATAACTTTCGTTAATATTGGGCACCCCAATCATCATCAAACAAAATCTATTTCAAGATAAACAATATTGCAATATTTCCCTAAATACCGAAGCCCGATGCACCTTGCCCTGCTGTCTGTACCAGCCCACACGTGTGGCGCAAACGAGCCGGCCTTATAATGAATAGCCGTCGCCTGCCACCATATTTCAGCGAATTAACAAATGACCCGCTGTCATTGTACGCGCGGCGCACAATTTTTCTGCGCACCGTACCTAACGGCTTGATGTAGGTGCGGTTGGCGGTACTGTTACGTTCACGTTGCTGCTGTTGGTACTGCCGAATTAATGTTGGGTTTATGGTGTATACGATGTCTGGTGAGGATTGTTATGAGTGATACTGGGCTTGTAATTAGACAGGATCTTGGACATTTCTGAAGAGTTTTGGTAGACAGCATGTCAGTGTGACTATCGGTGATGATTTTGCTTGGTAACATAGCATTGTGAATGTTGAGATGTTGATAGGTACATCAAATATAAAGTTTGCGCACGAAGTTGTTCAAATATTTTTTTTAACGAAATCTTTAATAAGGGTTATTTATTTAAGATTACATGCACTACATTACAGAATTGAATCCAAAGACGTTGTACAGAGCAATTTACAAACTAAAAAGTGACACAAAAACATAAAAATGCATCACCGAAATGTATGTATACGCACATAACTTCCGATCGACGGCACCAAATTCGATCATTCTTTTTTTTGTGTTAGTTATTGTCAGGACAAGGTCTGTATAGAAGAAAATTAAAAGAAAAAAGCGAAAAAAAAAATGCCGGCACGACGTTCGTGCCGGGTCAGCTAGTAGAATATATAGGTAATCTAATTAAACTAAAACATGATCTGTGAAAAGAACAAACAAAAATGTACAGTTTAAAAATAACAATGAACTACCCTTTTGCCAACCAATCGCAATCAAGGTTCACTTCATTCACTCAAACCCCACTTTTCAACCACCACGAAGGAGGTAAACCTTACAAATCTTCCAGCTAATATTTAACAGTTGACACCTGAAGTTTATTCCGTTTTTCGATCCAGACAAAGCCGATTTCCCACTGGTTGGAATCCAGTTGAGTCCCAGTACTTCGAGCTTTCCCTGTCGGATTAGGTTCGAGGAGCTTTGGTCGAAACCTATTACTGATTTATAGACAATGGTTTTATGATCAGCTGGTTCATTTGGATTTTTGCCTTGGGAATGGTTATAGATGGCAATGGGAGACATTTCGGGGATACTAAAGTTGAGAAGACAATTATGAACTACGTTCAGTGAACGCCAATGAAAATGCTAAAATGTTTTCTTTTAGCTGCATAGGTTAGTAATGCTTTAAAATCTATTTATTTAATTATTTATGTACACACAATAAAATACATAGGGATATAAATGTTAGTTTATTAAATTTTTTAATATACTACAATCAAAGTTATCCAAATTATATATTTCAAAAATTAAAAATTCCCCAACGGTAAAACCTTTATATCTCTCTCGCACTAGTAAGACAACGTTGACAACTGCTAGCACGTCATATCCTAATCATACTAGTGATTTTGTTTCCGTACCAAGAGCTGGCGGTATTAATGCAGTCTGTGGTTCTCCGGGGTGACGCGAACAACACCATCCGTGCTCTCATTCCCACGCCAGACATCAGGAACTTCACTGAGGCTCACGCTACAATACGCTACACTACTACACTACGCTACACTACTACAGTGCTCTTACATACGAGCGGTACGCGTCAATGGCAGAGGCAACTGCAGCCGTTGAAACCCCGTCGTTGGCCGCCGTGGACGCGCGTCGACGGCTGCAGTCGACGTGTGTTGACGTCTGCAGTTGCCTTTGTCAATGAAATGTGCCGCTCGTGTGTATGCACACTAACCAAGGTAAGTCCGAAATAATCTACGAGCAACAAGTTATCTAAAACAAAAACAAAAAAGCCATTATTGATATAAACCAGTTACCTACTAACATATTAGTAATTAGTTAGAAGTTACAAAATGAAAACATGAGCAAGACATTCTTAAGGTCAGTCATTTTCAAAACAGTAGAAATAATATGGTCTTTTATTTATCATCGTTATTATGAATAAATATCCTGTCTTTAAGTAGCTACTTCAGCCCTATTTTAAAATAATTTATCAATACATTTTTATTTTTTATTCATTGCGCTTAATAATGAGGGCTTGATACCTTAAGACTAGGTCACAGTGTAATGACTTATTCGGTCACTTTAGAATCTGGGAGAGTAGACTTAATAGGTGTTAGAGTACCTAAATGAACATAGTAACGAAATAAAAAGGTTAGGTATCTATCGCCATCTACTACAATTCTAATCTTCTCCTTCTTTCTATATACTGAAACAAGAGAAGGTAGACGACAAAAAGGAACTGCGCACCATCTACCAGAAGCTGACCACCGCTATGACATATCGCTCATCCAGTTCATTCGCGCATAGCTTGGACAACTCGTAGTTGTCGTAGTAATCTTCAGTGAACATCACACCGAACTAATAGTCACTGAAGGTTACAAAAATATAAGTGTCCCTATACCTATTGTTTTCTATAAATAGGTATCAGTAGGGAAAGTGACTGAACTATAACATCCGATCACAAGGGTTTTTCTTCAACTCTAATTAAAACCTGATGAAAGATTAACAACAAATGAATAACTAATGTACCCTCAAACGTATCAAACTACTTCGTAACAAAGTTATAAATAACAACCCTTGCTTATTCGCCAGCATTTTGTATGCATGGCAAAACACTTAACAATATTCAAATGGGAGCTCCGATCTAAAGCAATTTATTGTTTGACCTGAACTTAATGGTTGTGTGTGATATTATATTAAGTTATGATTGCGTTTAATAATAGGTAATACTGGCAACCAAACTAGCAACAGGACCTTTTAGATAAATATGTCCTTTACGTTATTTAAAGAAAGTCAGCAGCGAGACCAGAGAGCGAGTGCGAGTGATCAGCCGTGCTATTCTGTAAACAAATCGCATCGCCGTCAAAACTTAGGTGAATTGAACTTGAAGACAGCTGTCAATAGTATCAATCCCATAGCATCAGGTGGAATGGCAACTCACTTTAAGCTCATTTCACCTGAGTTATCACGGTGAGATTTTGACGGATGACCTAAAGAGGGTGGCTGGGACAGACTGGACGCGGAAGACAGGGTATTATAGCGCAACCTGGGAGAGGCCTATGGACTGCGATAGTGGACTAGCGCAGTGGACTGCGATAGGCGGAGTTGATTGAACATCGAAACTTCTTCAGATAGATACTACGACCTATAACTTTTGTCTAAATAGAATAATTCCCGCAACAGAATTCATTTCCAAAACACAATTTTTCTTTGCAACTATCCCGAACGCTTGATCTCATGTGACATGATGTAATTTGCATTGATATTGAAGCGCAAAATGGCCATTGTTCAATTATTTAAACTTTACTCTCAAATTACGAAACGTAATACACAATCATTGCTAACTAGCATGGCACGTGTCGTACACGCGTTGTCCTGCAAATGGACCCCTAATTACAAACTAGTAGACCAATTTTGAAGGGGTTGTAATAAAAAAATAGCTAGTGTCAAATTGCAGGAATTGTACTGACACATAAGCTGTCAGGATACGTGTTCATTAGTTTTAAAGAATGTTAGTACATTTATACAATGTACCTTTATGTAAATTACTTTAAACACTAGCTTAAGCCCACGGCTTCGCCTGTGTGGATGTCGGAAAATATCCCACAGGAACGGGATTAAAAGTACCTTATGTGTAAATGTAGGTTATAAACTATCTATGTGTCAAATTTCATCCAAATTCGTTTAGCCATTTCGGGCTGATCCGGAACGGAAATGAAGAAAGAATTTTACTATAATTATGATGTTTATAGATTCTAATAATAACTCTATTTACTTATTGATTCCTATAAAAAAATAAAATTCATAATCAGCCTATAATGATTATGAATTTTAATTTAAAAAATGTATAAAAAAATATCTGTTAGTTTAAGTTTAAACTAACATATATTTTGTTTTTTTTTGGTTTGATATTTTGTTTTGTTGATTATTGGGATCTCCAACAAAGGAAACACATACGAGTACATACACACATAAGGTTGTTTAACTGTGCTCCTTCATAGGAAACCACAACATTGACGTAGTTACAACTTAATGGAAAGTAAGATAAAATAAAAACAAAGGCAGATATAATTTCAAACCATTTGTAGACCATTTTTCTTTGCTTCTTATCATAAACTAGAAACTAAGAAGTTCAGGTTCAGGGCCATAATAAACGCCAGCAAACAATTCGTAGCGGCCGTGTTCTAGATCCCAAGCGACTTCGAAGTAAAATGGTCTATCCACAATTAATTGCGGTACGTTGTAATAGGGCATCTGAGTTGTCGTTTGATTAGCAAGGATTGGATCTGTGGACATTAAGTTTGTTTATATTATTATTATTGAGACGAGACTCGTGGCTAAATAATAACAGCCCCACAGCAGGGTACTCGCGCAACACAGTAACAGTAGCAATGGTTATTTTGACATTTCAACGACATTCATCACGTTATTTATGTTGTTAAGCTGGTACATTTTTCGAACATATGAAGCAATGGATGGTAAGTGCGTTACTCCCATAAGGGTGCCGGTCGATTAATTTGGTTAAGCTACACTTGCCGTGGTTGGTCCCTAGATGTGTGACCATCTTAATATACCGAGACCACTGCGTGCCTCGGAAAGCACGTTAAGCCTTTGGTCCCGTCTGCAATTCGTCGATCTTTGACAGTCGTTACGGGTAGCCAGGAATCCGAAAGTCTGACAACCAGTCTTACCTAGTAACTGGGTTGTGGATTACGGATAGGCACTCCCTACATGTGACATACTGCTTTGCTGATATACTGTTTTACTGCTATTTAGCTGCATCCAGTTAAAATGAAAGCCGACCCCAAAATAGTTGGGAAAAGGTTAGGCAGAAGAAATTATTATAATATAGAGTGTTTCGATAAAATATTAGCTACGGCTTATCGTGTTTAGGTACATAGAGGTTTGTCTGCCGAACACGACCTCATATGTTGCAGGCCGGCTATAATTTAGTGCGGTTGGTATTCGAACGTTCAAGCTAGTGTCAAATATTTTAATTTGGATTTTAGTTTAGAACAGGGAGTGATAATTTAGACAGAAATATGTAAAGACGTTCTTACAATGACAATTCAAAAGTGCTTGTAAATGGTTTAATTGAAATAAATGATTTGAGTTTGAGTTTGAATATAATATAAAAGGAGTCATATAGTTGTTTGATTCCTCCCGTTACCTCAGAGAGCTCTTCTAGCTCTCTACAGTACAGTCATCGTAACATTTTGATTTTGAGTCCTATGACGTACATATAACCAGATGGAGCTTAGGGTACGGAACCCCTTCAAAAATATTATTTTTTTCGTGTCTCATACCATATTCTTACCTGGTAAACTTCTGGCTGCACCCATTTCATCGAATTGGACGAACACTTTTTGTTTAACTTTACTTAAAGAAATGGTTTGGTCTTGACTTTCTGGCTTAAAAATTCCTGCCAGATCCGTGGAATTGGTATCGAAAACTGAGTACAGCCCCAACTGTAAGTAGGTAAGAAAAATTATAAATACCCATTATTATACAGTAGATACGACGTGATATATAAAAGCTTGTTTTTATGCCATGTCATTATTCCAGCTGAAAAACGCCCACGGCTGGACATAGGCCTCCCCCAAGCATCACCACTTCGACCGGTTCTGTGCTTTTCGCGTCCAGCAGATTTAGATAGAGATAGATAAACCATTTATTTGGCGCACACAAAAAAGACAGCACAACACACAAAAGTACACTGATTCACTGATTTCTGCGGCCTTCACCAGTTCATCGGTTAATATTGTGGAAGGCCTTCCAACGCTACATCTCCCGGTACGCGGTCGCCACTCCAGAACCTTTTGGCCCCAACGGCCATCTGTTCTGCGAGCAATGTGCCCTACCTACTGCCACTTAAGTTTGGCAATTCTTCGGGCTATGTCGGCTGCCTTGGTTCTCCTACGGATCTATTCATTTCTGTTTTTATAAAAATTCTAAAAACAAACCATTTACCTGACTAGCTGAAGTGGGAACTGTGGAAGAAATAAAAGAAGGTAATTGCGGCAAACAAAGATGGAGCCTGTGGGATGAATATTGATGGTCCTACTATTTTGTCGCTCCTTAATTTTAATCCATCCAAAGGTTGTCTTTAAAAGATCGCTCTTAGCGATATGTGTCACCCTTTATAAAATTGTACCTATATATTTATGTTCTGTAATTTGTATGGTGTACAATAAAGGGTATTCTATTCTATTCTATGGTCAAAACCGATACTTATATGTGCCTTTTTTGTCTAACAATGAAAACAAAATATCCAATTAACTTACCCCTTGAAGAAATCCGGTCCAATCAACGAAGGTTTTAATTTTAAATCTTGGGATTGTTATTTTCATTAATCTTATTTCTGATTTCTTTGTAAGGCTGCTAACGAATCCTTTTTGGTTATAAATTTTGTTAAGCACATTTCCCAATTCTTTCGGGCTGTTTGGTACAACAAATGTCATAGATGACCTAGAATTCATGAACCTGATTGTTAGGACCTGTAAAATGAAATTATTAACGACTAGCTTCTGCCCGCGGCTTCGCCCGCGTGGATGTCGGAAATTATCCCACGGGAACGTGCTAACAGGATAAAATGTATGTGCTTCCCCAGAATGCCATCTATCTCGCGGGCCCTTTGTGGCTAATTACAATAGAAAACCAATTGTGTCTCATTAGTGGTGATTAAGAGGGTACCTATATGATATCTTTACCTAAGCACCTTACTAATTAAAAAAAAAAAACTCAATAACAGAAAATTAAATACCTACCTACCTAAATAAACCTATTTCTGATGATAACTAATCTAAACTCAATAAATAAGCAAAATCCCTAAAAACTAATATCTATACGAATGACTAATCCTACCTAACAGTATTATAAAATAACCTACGGTCACTACGTACACTATCAAATATACTACCTATACTTTAAAATTAAAATCTATACCTACGACTCATATAAAAATAAACCTAAATACCTCTAAAAACTAAAAGGAATAAAAATGAACTCCACTGCGGGTGACCCAACCTACGACAAACTTAGTATTTGCGGTTGGTACAGTACAGACAGTGGTAATCGGGTATAGGGATCGAACCGCAAAATTAAGTTTGTTTTTTATTGTATATACTTTTCCGGGATAAAAAGTACCCAGTGTGGTGCCCAGGATATTAAAGAATAATTATACCAAGTTTCATCGTAATCGAACCGGTAGTTTTTGCGTGATGCCTGAACAAACAGACAGACAGACAGACAGACAGACAGACCGACAGACAGACAGACAAAATTTTTTTTAATCACATTTTTGGGTTCGGTGTCGGTCTAGTAACACCCCCTGTAAATTATTTTTTTGATATTTTCAATGTACAGAATTTTCACTTCTACAGATTTATTATAAGTATAGATAAACTGTACATAAATATAATTTGGAAATATAAGGAAAAGGTTTGAAAAGGATAGACTAAATCAATTATACATGATCGTACATACAAAATGAAAAATTACGTCCTATACGTAGTTTATTATCCACACTAATATTATAATAAATTCGAAAGTAACTCTTTTTTTTTTTTTTTTTTTTAAAAACGTTGCCCTACACTAGATCTCCTGTATCGTGGGTGCGTTTACAAACATTTAAACTCACATACACAAACCGCCAGACCCGGAACAGCTACTTGTAGGTCATACAAATATTTGTTCCGTGCGGGAATCGAACCCGCGACACGCAGCGCAGCAGTCAATCGCTTAACCACTGCGCCAACCGTGCCGTCGCCAAATCTGTCTGTATGTTACCTATCCATGCTTAAACCACTGAACGGATTTCGATAAATTTTGGCAAGAAGATAGAAGCCATTCTGGGGAAGCACATAGGCTTTTTGTCTCAGTAGCACGTTCCCGTGGGATAATATTCGACGTCCGCGCGGGCGAAGACGCGGGCTGAAGCGAGTAAGTAATAGATTATCCGTTTGTTGTGGGCTGCATATATATTTAAACTGATGAGTGAATGAAGTACGCTATTTCTAAGAATTGTTGAAGTCTCTTCGCCCTACCCATGGTTATTATCTAAAGCCCCATTTAAACGGTGCAAGTTTCTTCAGGTGCAAGATTATCGCGAACTGTATTATGTTCATTAACATTTACCTCACAATCAGCACTATTGGTGTACCAGAATTCATCCATTTTGGTCATCATTGGTACTCTTGAGGTTTTCCCATCAATATGAGTGAACTTCGTCAGCTTCGTCAGTTTATAATCAAATGGAGACTCCCATGTACCCTACGAAGTAGTTTTAGGAAAGAAATAAAATAAAAGTGAAGTAATTTCAACGAGGAATTAAAAAGACGAAAAAGTCACATCAGTATCAATAACATCGACTACTAAATGCAAGGTGGGTCGTGTCGGCGGCTGGGTTCTGATGACAGATGATGGCAGTGAGCCGCTTTCGTACCACGTCCACGACGAACTACTATATTCCGGCAAAATCCTGAAGGCTAATTCCCGTAATAAAAAACATTCAGAATCTAGTCGCAGTCTCATGTCAGCGACAATCAATGTCAAAAATGTAGGGAAATTAGAGGTATTTTTGACATATTGAAATCGAGATCAGACTGTGAACGTTCTTAAAATTACGAGAATTGCCTCTCATGATATTCAAACTACTGAACCACTACCACCACCACGATGCCCACTTCAGGTAAAGGCTATCCTGCGCCGTTGTATACATAATCCCTACGAAACGGAACTGGTCATGTGATTATTAAAGATGAAGAAGATGATGATGTTGGATGCTTAGTTGAACACAGCTGTGCATTGATGAGAGGGAATAATCATTATGAAGCCGTAACTCCACACTCAATTAAATATAATTGGGTGTTTTTCTATCTATAATATGTATGTATTTACAAAAAAAAATGTATATAAGTAGTTTATCAGCCATCTTGTTACCATAACACAAGCATTAGGTTGCTTAGCTTGGGACTAGATGGCGCTGTGTGAAATGTCCAGGGATATTATTATAATTATAAAATATAAAAAATAACACTTAGGTACTTTAAAGTGTGCAATTAATATAATTATAAAATATTAAAAATAAACGCTTACTTTAAAGTGTGCGCCAGACACGATGATCATTTTTGTAGTTTTGTTAATATCATTACTATCCACTATGTCTGTTGTTCTTTTAAATGTCATAGCGCTAAGCTGTAAGATACATAGGTAGGGTTATTGTCGATTTTGTCCGTCGTGTGTCACTTTTATACATAACATCACATATATAGTACACCCACAATGCGCCAGTTATGTTAAGTGCCAGGTAATAGGGGCGAGTTTATTGCCATTAAGGGGGCACAAATCATGATTCCAGGCTGCTACTGAGAAATTGGAATATCTTTAACCCAACAACATTTTGCCTGACCCGGGAATCTAACCAGATCTCAGCACTAGATCATAGCCATGGCCCATAAATTTGAACAACTAACAAACACGATCAAAACATGTACGGAACAGCTGATTTAGGGCTCTGTTAAAATTTTTGTATGTTTTCACGAAGAACAATATTATATTTACTCACCAAATTATTGATGTGTGCAATAGCTGCTTTAGGATAATTGAAACCAACTTTTTCTACTTGCACTCCATCATTTAAAGAGGAATTTTGATAAAAGTTTGGGTCTATATCTTTTGTGTAAGGCACGTATATTCGGTTGGTAACCGTCAAGTCCCTCATTTTCATCAACATTATATACGCTGCGATATTTGCGTAGCACTTACTTAGCTGAAAACAAAGTACCTATGTAGATAGTAATAGTACAGTACTTTTATCTCACGAAGCGACGCGCGTTTTACTTGTGCTTACCAAGTGAATAGACACGCTAAGAATGTGTGTGTAAGCGCTGGAGCTCTCGATACCGTCTGTGACTATATAGCGAAATCTGAAGTGTGTGTTTGGTACGTGCAGACGCTACTCGTCTTCACGCACACATTCACAGCGTGCTTGTACACTTGGTTACTACTTGGAAAGTGCGCGTCGGTTCGTGAGATCCCCCCTTGCACCCCTTGCAGACCCTAGCTCCATGAAGTGCCAGCCCGCGCCGTAGCTGAGCCTGTAACTTTAAATCCCCGACTGTGACCTCTGAGTTTGTTTCGGCCTTTCTTCTCAGAGATAGTCCTAGGAAACGAAGAATAAATAATAATAATAATTCGATCCAGCCTATTCCATCTTGCTGCCCTCTCCCAGCGACGCCCTAAGCCGAGGTTCGTACCCCACAGGGGGTGTCCTTAGAGTGCAGTCACTTAGTTTTTAATTAGTTTTAAGCCCTGGCTGGAGGCTTTAAGTTTACTTAACGCAACCACAGGATAGCCCGGTTAAGTAGTCACGACCTCTCTAGGTCAACTACGAGATGCCATTTATAAAAAAACAAAAACAAATGTTCGTGATAAATATAAAAATACTTTAATATTTATTTGACATAAAAAGTACACAGATACAGGATGACACTTAGTTTAGATATCGGTTATAACAGTGTTGTAACATGTCCAATGTCCATGTTCCTAGTTAGACCAAGACAGTATTTTTCTTTGATAGGATTACTTTAGCATTTCCATCTCTTTAATAACGCAAACGCGTAGTCACCAAAGGAGTTAAGTAACCAGGGTCACAGTTTATAGTTGAAGTTTACTAAGAAACCGATGGATATTTTCTAGTAAAATTTAATTTGATAAATAAAATGTTTGTTTTCTATTAATCTAATTAAATTTTATTCAAAAGCATGCATCGGTTTCTTACTAAACTTCAACTAGGTATATCCGACGACTCTGGTTACTTATCTCCTTTGGTGACCGTACATGCCACTCCGAGTTGCGCGTGCTCCGTGTGTGTTTACACTTGGGCTGAGTTAAATTTATTAACACTTATGCTACTCTTTTTTTTTCAAACCTGTTATTGTGCGTCAATCAAAATGCTTTATTTTTAAATTTAATATTTTTCATGTCAGTGAATTTTATGTCTTATGGGAAATAAAGCTGCCACGTGGAAGAAGGATCGTCAGAAGAAGGATGTCTTAATGATCGGGAGCGAAAAGGGAAAGGACACGTTGCTTCGGTGGACGCGACACTGAGTTCAGGTTTGCTAATTTGCCAAGTTTTAACATGCCACTCGCAATTATGATAAATTACTTACAGCGATTTCATCTCTGTATCCGAGCAGTAACAACAGCTCTCGTTTGGCATCACCCGTGGCTACTGACGCTAGCTTGCAAAGTGCAAGGCGCACTAGATACTCCGAAGCTGCTACGTTTTGTTTCGGTGTCACTTTTATTAGGCTCTAAAACAACAAACTTTTTAGCAAGGCCTGTTTTTTTTCAACGCCATATAATTTTATTCGAGGAATAATTTTGGATTTTTGATAGTTCTTCCCATGTTCTTCCCTACAAAATTTGTCAGACGTCAATTCTTCCACGAATCAAATTTTTCTGTCGATTGAAAAATATGCCCTTACTAGATATTGACATGCTTATGAATTTAGGTACTGTAGCTGTCACATATTGGCGTTAGGGTATAATGTTTTAACAGATTAAAAATAAAATAATAAAAATAAAATTACCAAAACTAATTTTTCACTTAAACTATTATATCGTATTTCACTACACACCCTTGATAATATAAAGCTAAATATTAAAATTCTAAAATAATTGTACTGATACATGATACGTTAGACTGCATTTAAGAAAATATATAAAAAATACTGCGCTCTGTTTGTAGGTTAAAAACTGTAGTTATAAACTGCAGCTAGAATCTAATTAATTAAGAAACGGATTTTATGGGGTCATAAAATAATTAATTTTCTTTTTATGTGGCTTGACTCAATCGACAAGCAATATAGTATGTATATGGGTTTAGGCGCTAATGGACTACTTCTCATTATGGCCACTTCTCATTTTGGCTACTTCTGATTAGGGCTACTTCTCACTTGGGCTACTTCTCACTTGGGCTACTTTTCACTTGGGCTACTTCTCATTAAGGCTATTACTCATTAATAAGCGTTTACTAATAATAAATACGATCGCAGCTGGGGGTCTATGGGTAAATAAATGAATGAATGGAATGGTCTGGGGGAAATCTTTAGTTTCGGCCGAAGTTAAGTTTCCTACTCCGTATCACTTTCGTATAAGGTTAGTTCGGGGCCCGAACTAAAAATGAATGATAACATGATTTGACAGTTGTCCTTACTCCTGATATGTACTATCCCATCCGCTTGGGTTGGCGGATCAATTACTTTCAGACGGGCCCGTATCATCGTTGATGGGCACAGAGTATAGATCCCCTGGTACGCTCGAAGAGATTTCTATGAAACTGCCTTTGCGTGTTCCTATGTATTTATTTTTCTGTTCCATCAACGGTTAAATAAATTCTTCAAATATTATCTGTGAGTCAACTCAGCCTATCGCAGTCCACTGCTGGACATAGGCTGTCCCAGTCTGCGCCACAACACCCTGTCTTCCGCCTTCCGCATCCACTATGTCCCAGCCACCTTCTTAAAGTCGTCCGTCCTGGGGGGCGTCCCAGACTACGTGTAAGTAAACAACACAAAATCATAGCCGCGAAAAGATTTTTCACAAAACAATTTGGATGATCAATCTGGGTTAGTCTATGCAGAATCTGGTTCTCAAAGAGTGAGGCGTAGATAAGCTGGTGAGAATCTAAAGCGAAGAGATAATGTAACCGAGGTTCCCGTAGGACGGGCCGCTTTGACGGGCGAATCGAATAAGTCGTCGGCAGAGAGAATAGTAATAAAATTGAACCGAGCGCCTGCCCAGATGTAGCTATGGATTTATCGCCAGCTAAGTTTTGAGGCACACTGGTTGCAACGGTGTATTAAAATAGTTGTTCAAGAAAATCGTGGTAACTATTTTATAAATTACTAGCTTTTGCCCGCGACTTCGTTCGCGTGGAATAGTGACTTCCGGCAGATTTTATTTACATTTTTCCGATGAATTTTCAGTACTGAATTGATGCCGACTCTTGACCAATAGATGGCGCTGTATGTCCGGAATAAATTTTATTTTTTATTTTATTTTTTTTAATAAAAACTATCCTATGTCCATTCTCAAGTTCCAAACTATGTCTGTACCAAATTTCACACAAATCGGTTCAGTAGTTTAGGCGTGAAGCAAAGACAGACAGACAGACAGACAGAGTTACTTTCGCATTTATAATATTAGTTTGGATTTTCAATCGCGTTGTAACTATCTCTAATAATATAATTAATATAAAGTAACAAATAAAATAAAAAAAACCTTTTATTTCTTGCCGTTTGCCGTATACATGATTTTCATATTTTTAGTTTCTAGTAGGTATGTTCTAATTCTAATGGGTTAAGATAACTTAGATTTATTTTTTCCTATTTTTTTCTTTTGCAAGAACTCCAGTTTGGGTGAAGACCTCCTCCAAAGATGCCCATTTGTTTGGTTTTTTTTTTTTTTTTAAATAACGTGACCCCACACTAGGAATTTCTCCTGTATCGTGGGTGCGTTTACAAACATTTAAACTCACATACACAAACAGCCAGAGCCGGAACAAGTACTTGTAGGTCATACAAATATTTGTTCCGTGCGGGAATCGAACCTGCGACACGCAGCGCAGCAGTTAATCGCTTAACCACTACGCCAACCGTGCCATTTGTCTCGGTCTTGTGCTATTTGGCTCCAGCTTGAGCCTTCCCAACGTGTCAGTGGTCTTCCTCAGTTTCATTTTCCTCGTGGGCCTCTCCATCGTTACTTTTACGGTCAATCTCTGGTCTGTAAGCCTCGCTATGCTATGTATATATCATTGTAGCACTTTGCTCAATCGCTTGTAATCCCAGAAAAGAAAATAAACAGGTATGTTCTTATAGCAGTAAACCCAGGGCAGTTTTGGTCCACTTTTACGAAGACCTAGTTCTTTTCAAACCTTTTTGACGTCTTTTATGTTTCATTGCATCAGTCAATAATGTTGCTATTCAGACGGCTTACATCTGCCTCTATAAGATCATTCTGTGTGCGGGTGTCAAGTTCTATCATAGGATTTTATTGTGAGATGTGTCATGGTTTGTAACGCAACAATAAATTAAGTCCATGAAACCAAAGCAAGTTGTCAAAGACGACGTATACTGTATAGTTACTCGTGAATTCTCTCGAAACTCGTTCTTCTTTTTTCAATTCCTTCCTCCCAGTGTGCCTCAGTCTTCTCAGGTCGTCTCCGCTCGCTCGCTTACACATTCGTCGGGCTGCATCCAATATGTTTCCTAGCATATTGTCTTTAACAGCTCCATTATACCGACGATAGATTGTGCGGAAACCTTCGCTTCTGCCGCCGCCTCCCAACATATTGCGACGAAAGAAATCTTTTTCCACATCCTCGATGAATATTTTTGTTTGCTTACGTACCGCGTATTGAGGAAATGAATAATGAAGACGTATTTGTCGTTCAAGTATTGGATGGATTTGTTAGGCGGGAATGGTTCGAAGATGGTTCTGTATACAGACTGTCTGCATTTCAACTTACTGTGAGCAAAAGGCACAAATAGGCCTGCAACAGCTTGGATTGCTGCTTGACAATATTGCTGTTGCATTACGGACTTCATTAAGACGAGATGGTACACAGGTGTACCACAAGTGATAGGTACACATTTGTACTAGATCGTCCCTGAGAGGAATTGATGAACCTTTTGCCAGGACTTTTACAATTTATTCATTTGATCAAGATTAACTATATTTCCTCAGACAGGTATGGAGCAATGTGTGTTAACATGCCGTAACAAGCCCATTTAAATACATAGACGTCCCTCAGTTGCCTGCACTTTTTGCAATCAAGTAGAGAGTTTTATCCAGATGAGCTTCAGCTTCCCATCTAATACTTGCAAAAACAAACCACTAAGTGAGGACTGACAATGTCAATACGACAGCTCAAATATTTTCCTTCGGAATAAAGTGGGTAAATACCCTTTAAAACCATAACCCACGAGGTTTCATCTGGGAGCCGCGCTACCATATAATTGAATGAATATTCACGTTTCTTAATCAATAGAGGCATTACTACCGAGGTCCCACGGAAGCAACCAGCCGCCTGTGAAATTGGACTAGTATAGACAGGGATAGATGTATGCAATGTGGGGTAGAGAGAAAGGGACGTGTATAGCGGAGCGAGCTTTTATAAATCATTTTTCCTGGCACGGAAGAGATTTAGGCTGGTTGCATGGTTTAGATTTATCTTGAGTGTTTTGTCACTTGAAATCATTATTAAGATGAAGAAATAGAGGGTTTGTTAGTATTGGTCATGAAATTGGAAGAACTTTAAAAATCGTTTTTACATGTCTTCAAAAATCCTTATACATTTGCCATAGGCAGGTACTGTTTCTTTAAAATATTTTAAAATATCGATATTGCAGGCAGTGCCTGCAATAGTGTTTCAAAAAGCTATGAACATCCTTTACCGATTAGTTGTAACTTGAGATCGCGGGAACCAACAGCTCAGTCGCAAATGTCCAACAACCCTTAGTTGATAAAACGCTGAATCGCGATTATTTCTCTTTGCGTTTAGTTAATCAATTATTCTAATGTTGTTGGCGGAGACGTGTGCACGTTTGTGGCTTAACATTTTTACGTAACGAACGTCGCATAAATTCTATTATCATTTACACAGATGTCTTGTATGTAGGTAACTGGATAATAAATCAAAGGTACAATTGGGGACGTTGTACAATATATGAATGCTTAAGATTCAGCAGTGGCTATTTGTGTGCGTTTTATCATAGCAAAATAATTATTTATTCGTTCATTATTACAACACAAAGAAATAAAAGTAAGCAGTGGTGGCCCAGTGGTAACAGCGACTTACCGAGTCGTAGGTTCGAACCCACTTTTGTCAAAACGGTGAAGGAAAACATCGTGAGGCAACCGGCATGTCCTAGAACCGAAAATTCGAAGCCATGTGACCCGCACTGGGCCCACCTGGTGGATTACAGCCCACTTCCGCTCAAAGAATGTATGTATGTATAAAGAAAAAAAAACACAAGTTCACATGAAAGTCACAAGTTTACATGAAATACCCTTTAGGAGAAATCATTTATGATTTTCATAACATAAAAAGTTCGGGCCGGGTCGTTATGGGTCGTCAGAAGCCCGAAAGTCTGACAACCAGTCTTACTAAGGGGTATCGTAACCAGTAACTGGGTTGTGGAGGTCAGATAGGTAGTCGCTTCATGTAAAATCCTGGTATTCAGCTGCATCCAGTTAGACTAGATAACATAAAAAGTACACCGTGATAGTGTTTAAGTCATCCAAGTGTAGCAAATCCGGTACAGTTCCTTTTGCAGTGAGGAATTTCGGCGGGAAACACCATTTGAGCACTCCAGGACAGCTGCACGGTTGCTGCATACAGCTGCTGACCTATCGTTGTTACGTTGTGCGTCGCAATATATTTTTTATTATGCTACACTGTCCCACTGTTGAGCAATGGCCTTCCCCAAATTCTTCAAGTCATCCTTGTCAAGCGCCACCTCGATGCTGGTATGCCTCTAGGTCGTCTCGCCACTTCAATCTAATTCGCAAAACCTTCGAAAAGATTCACGTAAACGATAACAAAATCCTTCATTCATTAAAAACGCAATCGGCAATCGTTAAAAAGCATCGTAGAATTCAGTTGGTGACGTCTAAAATGAGTCACGAGGGCAGCGTCCAATCGGGATCGTCCAATCAATCTCGTAGCGTCCGATCACCTGAAAAAAGTAAAGGAAGATCGTCGATAACCCAACGGTCGCTTGCTAATAAGTTTGCGCACTCTTCCATAGCAGAACGAAATTGGAGCAATTCCCTTTTAAAATTCGCAATTGGTCGATCGTGAGGGTTTTTTTTTCGCTTTTTTGTTTTTATTCGCGTTTTTCTGTATCTCATAGTGTATTTTTGGGCGTTTATGTGCATTTTGGTATTAAAATGCTCTTGTACTGTTTGAGAAAAGATATGGAATGCTTTAAGTAGGCTAACATGACAACATCTGTACCTATCTATCATGATTGTTAACGTCACTAGTTGGTTGGTGTTGTGTGTGATGTTCGGCAGTTGGTGGCCAGATAATTGCAATGCACAATTTTGTAATTAGAAACATTATTTTCAAACGAATAGAATATCTACAGAGTCAAACCAAGAAATAAACGGCTAAACCATTCTATACAACATTCAACCAAACTTCACCTCTCGTAAAAAGATTATAACCAACCATAACAACAACCAGAGTTTCCCAAAAAAGTAAATACGTACAAGAAGAGACGGTCTTAATTCCACACCATACATTTTCCATCGAAGCCAATACAGTCCCGAAGATAAAGTCGCCATTCGAGCGAAAAGATACGAACAGGGAATTTACAAAGAGAAGCCAAGGGGACCGGCTAAGCCCCTTTCGGACGCCAATAGATTTATTGTTTAAGATCGGCGACCGGACAACTGTGTATTATATACTGAGACGATACGCGTCGGCCCGCAATGTCAAGAGCTCAGGTTTTATAAGAAGATATTTTTATATGATGTTTATTTTTATTCGTGGTAAGCTGACGTGAGAGTTCTTACATAGGAACTCTTATCCGTAAGATGCGAAGGTGAATTTGGCAATTAGTTGTTGGCAATTTGTAGGAAAAGGAACCCTCTTTTTCTACCGGAAACGTATCATAGAAAAGGTTCAAACATAATTTTTTAAAACACTTTAGATTTTTTTTGATAAATCCCTTATACTCTTCACACCATCCTACTGCTCAAAGTTAACTATCACAACTATCATCAAACTACAAGAAACATAATCAACTCACAGATTGCCATGCAAAACCGTAATGCCAATATTATGATGCTTAACTCCCAGTGTTATTATGTTGGCTACATGATCCACGCGCCTCGCCGGGACAGTTCGGCGTGTATTGAAATTCAAATCGTCTTGAACATGGCCGGTGATAATGCAAAGTCCACAGAGGCTATTGCTACAGTATATCAATGAGAGAGAAGTATTCCAGTAAGAGGATTTCAGATTTGCACTCGTGTTTGGAATTTTGTGCATAAAATAAACATGTGTTAGTGATGTATGGTTGGGTTTGTTTGATTTTTTGAACGGCCAATTTTAAAGTGTTTCGATTCGAAAAAGGGCCGTTGGCTCTTTTTTTAATGATATTTTCAAGTTTCTTGATGTTTAGACTGCCTCTTGTGTCGAGAAATGAATTCAGACTGAGAAAGTTGACATTAAACTGTAATGTCAGGATGGCAGTACCATCCGGTTGAAAGACTGTTCATAGGACTGTTAATTAAGGAAATGGTAGGGTACTTCTAAGATACAGATACATACATTTCTGTTATTGATAAACGCAGCCTGTCAATTATTTCCTGTCATTCCTAGATTAGAAGACTCTATTTCTTTCATAAAAACATCAATACGGTAAAATGGGGTGACTTTTGAATAGCGGGGTGTCTTTGATGATTACTTTTTTTCGTTGATTTTTTAGTAAAATCTCGGAGTCTATGGACTGAAGATTTTTCTTTTATTTTGGGTTGGCAACATTGACAGTTTTGCCATATTTCTTAAAAATGGCTGCGGTTTAAGCTGTGACATTCCATGACAATATTGAACATATTATATATTATTATTTAATATATATATATTTAATTTATTTATTCCTGTTAGGGGCTACTTTCTTATTACATACAAAAAACGGGGGCAATCAAAGCGACCCCATATCAAGTATAAAGATGATAAGCCACTTAATGTTTTTTTTCTCGGAACCTACAGGGCGTAAAAATTAAATAAATAATTTTATCAATAAAAAACCATGAGTCGCCATTACAGTATTTTTTTTGTATTTTTTTATAAATAACTGAAGAAGTTACAGTCAGTTTTATTTCAAAATTAATCAATGTAACCCCATTTTACGGTACATTATTTCCCGTGTCTACAAACTATTTTGCTGTCGATTCCCCATTACGCGTACACACCTACACGGACAGCACAATGTAATGAACTCAACATAATACGCGTGCATCGGACACTGAATGGCCGAGGGGCTGGCCATCAATGGTGAAGTGAAACGCCAGCTAATGGTAATGGTCGTTTCATATACAAATGGATCTATTACTAAAACTGACGGGGGAGGAGAAACATTTTATTTTCCGCAATCGGGGAGGATGAAAAGATGTCTGTGTCTGTGCATCAGTAAAACGGGAAACATTAGTATTGGATTTTTTTGAGCGTATTCAATGAATTAATTAATCTGCGCTGAGCTGGGGTGAAAGAAAGACATATAGTAATATATGTAGTTATACGTTCATTTGGCTTACAGTCGGTGCATGTTGTGAGTCGAGGGAAATGCGTCATTGTGTTTCTGACAATATTTATGTGCCGTTGTAAAACCTACAGGCTCAGCTTTTTGTATTTGTGACGACTTTGCTTGCGCTGCGAATACTTAGACTAGTCATCTTCACAATATCAAAGTTGTGACACAAAATGTACAAACTTAGGTAGTGCATTTTCCAATTCCCCATCGGTTAGGTTAGTTATAATAATCTTAGTTACTATTTAGGCTGAAATAGTATTAGTTGATTTAGGGCTGATTTTTTAATTACCTGATAACTTTATTCGAGGAATAATTTTGAAATATTGACAGTTATTTCATACACTAACTGTCAAACGTCAATTTTATTCCTCGAATAAAACTTGTCTGGCGATGGAAAAATTAGCCCATAAAGGAAGACGAAGAAAGAAAAAATTGTTATTCTGCACAAACAAGAATTTCTCTCTTTAAGATTCAGCTTACAACTGCGCTGGAATCATCATTTCAGCCAACAGACGTCCACTGCTGGACATAGGCCTCACCCAAGCCCCGCCATTTCGACCGGTTCTGCAGTGCGATTCTGTAACCAAATCACCGTGAAAACTTAGGTGAAGTGAGCGTGGAGTGAGCTTTCATTCCAACTAATGTTAAGGATTGACACTACTGACAACTCACATCAAGCTCACTTCACTTGAGTTTTCACGGTGAGATTTTTACAGAATCGACCGGCTGTACTTCTCGCATCCAGCGGATTCCTGCGGCTTGAACTGGAATATGAAAAAGCAATATAATGTAATAAAAAGGTATGAGCAAGAAAAAAGAACGTAATATTAATAACCCCATAATACATATGCTCATTTTTCATGAGCTCGACAAATTAATGCGTAATATCCCGTGGTATGAGATCAAATCTTTTTTTCATTCGAGATTGAACAGATTATTCAATGCAATTGAAAGATTTTTCATCTTAGGAGGTCACCAATCTTTTTAATAAAATCATTTGGAATGTGAATCGAATTATATTTCTTTGATATTATAATGTCGAAGTGCATTGAATGAATCATTGTTATGATCACCCATTAGTTAAGTTAATTCGGCGGTTTGGTTAATAAAACACTAATAATGTGTAGGCATGAGTGCATTCTTTGGAGTTATAGAGGGGGCTGATTTTTCAACCAACTGATAACTTTATTCGAGGAATAATTTTGAAATTTTGACAGTTATTTCATAAAAATATTTCAAACGTCAATTTTATTCCGCGAATAAAAGTTATCTGGCGATGGAAAAATTAGCCATTAATCATGAATCGATTAATAAGTGACCGATATTACAAACAGAAATTGGAAATTAAAGGTTTAAAAGCAATTTTGTAACGCAAACTTGGTTTGTTTTTGTAAGCGATTATTACAGCGGTATATTTATTCAACCATAGCACAGCATTGGTTAATCAAGGATTTTTGAATTGATCAGCGGGGTAATTGCGTAACACATTAACAACAGCAATTGCTTTCATTTTGACAGTTCAACAACATTCATTGCGCTATTTTCGTTGTTGAGCAGACAAAATTTTCGAACATATGAAGCAATGGATTAGCAATGTCCTTCAAAATGATTCAGATTGTGATTAAAAGTGTGTTATGCAATTAGGGTGCTGGGTTTATTTTCAAATAATCATATATCAATTACCGTCTATTATATCTCCTCAATATAAAAAAGTACATTCATATCCTGAATTATTATTCACTGTCTACGATATACCGAATTTATCATTTTAATCTTCCCGTCTTTGTAATTAAACACTTAAACAAAATTTACAAATTCACGGCAGTCTTATAAATATTAATACTTATTAAGCAAAAGTATCCTGTTTAATATGTAAAAAAGAAATTGAAAAGATAAATGGAAAAGTAAATTTTCTTAAACCAGAGTGAAATCTTAATCGCGAAGTTTATGAAGTATAAAACGGAAAATATTCAAGAAATAAGTTTTTTTTCTCTTTGGGAATTCTCGATTCGGTCTTACATTTCGATTTAACAAGTTATCACAATTTACATGATGAATGTTAATCATTACGCGCAAATAAACCGGGAAATGCTTTTAAAACTTGCTGAGATTTTCTTCTTGAGTTTTCTGCGTTTTAATTTTGAGTGTCGCTTTGGGTATTATTTTTAATATCTGCGGCTTTATTTGTTTTGACATCTGAATGCTTTTTATAAGTTTGAGTTACTTATTGTGAGATGGAAAGCTGGTTTTGTAATTAGAGGGAAGCTTAAGACCGTAAAATATGAAGGTTAGCTGTAGTAATGGATTTTGTAACTGACACTTTTTCATTGTAATATTGTGTGTGTTTTTAATTTGGAGAGGATAAGTTGTACGTTCATAGCGTCAATCTGAATTGTACATATTTGCACGTATAAACGAGAGATTATTTCGAACCACTATTAAAATGTTAATTATTAGCAAAGCATATTTTGCTGGTCATGCTCATAATGGGTGAGAGCACCAGTTGTTTGCAAACCAATTTGTTGTTTTTTTTTTTTTGTTAATTTAAGCACGCCTTAACTTGTGATTTTGAAAAATACTCGCCAGCACAACATCATCTACCTCGCCTTTACCCAACTATGCTGGGGTCGGCTTCCAGTTTCGGTCTTCCGGTCGAATGTAGCTGAATACCAGTATTTTACTCGCCAGTAAACATAGAAATAGACATAGGTACCTACCTCAATAAGTCATTTGTCGAGTAAATATTTCTAATATCGTTCCTTCTACTTGCTTTTCAAGTTTTTCAAGTTTTTCTTAAATGTAATTCATTGTATTCACAACACATAAAAACGCACTATCAACGCCCATATTTCGGCGTGGCGCCCTAATTCCGTGCAATATTTATTCTGTTGATACATCGCGTGGGCCGGAAATAGCGGCAATGTCAATATCCGGCACACCGGCACACGCGTCCAGCTGGCTGTGTTACACGTAGTTATTTAAGGAAATATCCAGTTAAAAGTATTAGCTGTCAGTGGGTATAGTTCAAAAAAGAAAGACTTTGTCTGGACAAGTCTTTTGACAGTACCACTGTCACTGTGTGCAAAACCTGAGGTGCAAGAACTTTCCAAGGACTGTACTTCCATTATTGTCTACAATTTTTTACTGAAATTCTAACAAAGTAAGATAATAAAGTATGTAATTGGGTTGGGTTTAGAAGTGTACTGCGTCGCTAGAAAGAATGTGAGACTATTGGGGGTTCTGGATGGTCTTCTGAACCCTCCACAACTTTTTTTTTTTGCCGGAAACGTGTTTTTTTTTAAATAAAAAATTAACAGTAGTCTTAATTTAGATAAGGAACGTACATAAATATTTATATCAAAAACCTAAAATGAAATTTGTTGATAATGTAATGTGTTAGGTTGGGTTACAAAAGCGACAAAAAAAAAATACACGTCTCCGGCAAAAAAAATGTTCGTTTTTGACACCTTAATGTCAAATAGGTACTGGTGAAAATGACAGATTTACATGACGTCCGTTATAAACATGACGGAAACCGTAGCTTTATTGTGTGACTGTTTACCGCTTTCTTAGAAAACCAAAGCTTTAATGATTTGTGGTGTAAACGGGCCTTAGTATTAATAATGCTACGAAAGCAAGCTAAACAATTAATATTTCGACATACGAACCTAGCATAAAACAGCTCAAATACCGACATAACGGCACATACTCTCAGATGCTACCTAAAGCCGTTTATACCTATCCAGGTCGTTCCTACAATAGCCAGTTAGGCTTTCGGTGGCAGAGCAATTTGCATATTGAGAGGCTCCGTGGCGCCCCCTCCGTGCACACAATGGCCGATGATTCGATGACGGAGCCGATGATTTGATGATTGGTAACCTATTAACGTATTCAATGCGTTTGTTACAAGTGAATACTGATTGATTGATAGGGTCGAGTTTTGATTGATATTTTATTGTTTTAATTGTGTTCGGTTTTTGTGTAATTTTTTTGATTATGAGTGCAGTGCAATAATGTGCCAGCATTAGTTGATTTGGACACAATACGGCAACATTGAGTAGGGGTTTTTTGTATCGTATCGATTAACATATTCCTAAAAACAGTTGGGTGTAAACTTACTAACCGAACAACGAGATACGAGTACGAACGAACGAGGTACGAGTTTTTTAACTTACTTTTTAAATATAAATATTTGTGTTATTAACACAAATATTTATATATTTTTTAACTTACTGTTTACACATAACTATCCTATTAATTACTGCCTATCATTTAATAATCAAAATTAAAACAAATCAGTATCAAAATTATCTACCACAAATACATATATCAGATGGAACTATGCGTTATTAGTTAGCTCGGTTGATTCCCAATGCCGGTAGATAAGGCAATTGCTCTCATGGGCTCTGTTATACCATTTCAGTGTTATCAACAGTATACGCACGTAATACTGTGGTGGGAATTATTGGTCATATTTGCAGCTAGTTTTGTATGTGAATTAGGTTAAATTTACGGTAAAATATGGTCTTCAAATTAGGGTAATTAGGGTTTTTTTGAAGCCATACAATTACGAGTCTATCTTTTATCAATCTGCAATCTTGATTTCACGAGGAAATCGATCTTCAGAATTTTGCGTAAGTGTAAGGTATACGACTGTTATTGTTTCTGTACTTTAACGGAAGGCTGCTGCGGATATATTTTATTGTCTTTATCATGGAAACATGGCAAATGCCTTTACTTTTTTCTTCGTAAATAATTCTTAAGACAACTAGGGTTTACTTTACTTAGGTTAAGGGCATCCGAAACCCATAATCTATGTCTATTCACTATACAAAGACCACAAGAGACAATTACTTAGACTATGTTTTATCTTTCTCCAACAATAGTTGACCACAAGGAGCAAAGCCATCCGCCCCGACGCCGTAACCTTGACAACGGCTATAGCAGTTGTCCAGAGTACAGCAATTGTACAAAATTGCTCGAAATCCCCACGCCCAGCGGTATTCGAACAAATTTATAGAGTGGTGCCCGCTCCGGACGGATGGACGGACAAAAGATGCATTTACATAACAAATTGAAGGGCTACGAATGTGCTACGCCACTACGCTGCTACGCCGCTACGCCGCTACGAACTCTCTGTGCTACGGCGCTCAAAGCTACGTTTGTGTGTTCATAGATATTGTTGTGTTACAATACACCTAGTATGTGGGTGCTAGTTGCGGTACTCAGTTGACTATGATACTTCTATTAACAAGTTATTGCTTGTTGGCATCAGCGATGCCGTATATAGCTTTATTAAGCAGCGTTCCCTTGTCTGTAAATTACATCTCATATTATTGAGTCAGCTAAAATATTAAACCTTTTTAATCCTCGTAATCATATCAGCAAAAATACTACTTCCTACTAATATTATAAATGCGAAAGTTTGTATGGATGGACGGGTGGATGGATGTTTGTTACTATTTCACGCCAAAACTCTTGAACGGATTTGGTTGAAATTTGGCACACATATAGTTTATAACCAGGATTAATACATAGAATACTTTTTATCCCGGTATTCCCAAGGGATCGAAACTTATGCGGGTGCATCTGCGGGGCGCAGCTAGTCCTACTAATATTATAAACGTGAAAGTTTGCATGGATGGATGGATGGATGTTTATTACTCTTTCACTTACGCAAAATTTTGCACACAGATGGTTTATAACTAGGATTAACATATAAGATAATTTTTATCCCGGTATTACCACGGGATCGAAACTTGTGCGGGTGAAACCGCGGGGCTCACCTATTATTATATAAAATTGATAGTCATAAACGTCTTCAAGCATCGCCACAACGCAACGACTGGATCAACATATTCAATACCTGGTAAATAATATACGTCTAACAAACTGAACCACAGTCTACGTATTACAACCCCGTTAAGTTCTGCTTACACTATAACCTGGCGTAACATATGGAATGCGCGCTCCATGCCTCATTAAAGCCGCTCGTGGTGTTTCATTAGCCCAATGGCTTCTCTTTCCACACCATAGATTTTTACGTTTATAAATAGAAAAGAGTTTTTATAAAGAGGTCCTATTAAAAAGTAAGTTAGTTTTATCGGCTTTGCATAATCAGCCTATAATGTTCCCACTGCTGGGACACAGGCCTTCAGGATTACAGGCTTAGGTGACGCGAAAGTTTGTATGGATGGATGGATGGATGTTTGTTACTCTTTCACGCAAAAACTACTGAATGGATTTATATGAAATTAGGCACACGGTTTATAACCAGGATTAATATATAGGATACTTTTTATCCCGCTATTCCCACGGGATCGAAACTTATGCGGGTGAAACCGCGTGGCGCACATAGTACTACAATAAGTTTAAAACTTTCAGCTTTACCTCATCTGTAAAATAAATTATTATGAATAATCCCAAAAGATGACTCAAAATCTGTTTTCCACTCCGCCAGTCAAATGATACATTACAAAATATCGCTTACACATTACCCTCCCCTCTCTTTATCTGAATTTTAATGGACGCAAACTAACCATTAATACGGGAACCCTCTTAACAAATGTCCGTATTCCGCGATCATGGCGTGTAGGAATCTGTAGGGCGTATAAATATTAATAAAAAAACACTTATGCGACTAAAATCACTGTGGTTTGGGAAACTGTGATTTTCGCGAAACTAAAGTTGGTAGGGGGATTTGAAATGAGTTAAACATTTTTGTATGAAAATTCTATGTGTTATTTCTCTTCTTAACATCTTTTGGATACCCACTGCCCGTGATAAACGGAGTATTATGTACACTTATACGTCTCCGGTTGACTCGTAAGTCAGGTTCAATACCCCGTATTATTGTATTGGCCTTTACTAGCCCCGACTTACAAGTCGAGTCGACTCGGTCGTGGGTTCGAGCGCAGGCGCTTTAATTAACGTAAATAATTTTAAAAAAAATCGAAGACATATGACATCTACCAATCCGCACTGGGTCCGCGTCGTGGATTACGGCCCACTCCATCTCACCGAGAGGGGGCCTGTATCCCAGCAGAGTCGGAGAAAAGAGAGAGTATTCGTTTGGTATAAAACAATCAACTTATAATGTTCCCGACATTATAAGTTGATTGTTTTATACCAAACGAATACTCTCTCTTTTCTTATTCTACTTGGGAATCACTTGTGTAGTCGTAAGGGCACTGTAGGTCCAGTATTTGTAAGCCTAGGAGTCATTGGCCTGCTGGGTTATTTTTCCTGACCCACCCAGGTGGAACTTCATTCGATTTTGTTACACACGTGCTACGGCTTTGGTATGCAATAAACGAGTCATTTACCGACTCAAAATACATTAATTTTATGGGTCTGGCTTTTCATATAAACATGACATATTATACAGCTGAAAATTAAAACCGTAAAAAGGTATTATGATTCCATACAAACAGGTAAATTTTATGCCTACCTTGTAATTAAATTGATTTTACGTTTAAAACGGTCCATTAAAGTCATTATCATTACGGTAACGCCTCCGGTTATCCGGTTGAAATTGAATCGTTCCGGTAATGAGTGCCGGTATCGGATGCAATGCCGGCACGTATTCGATGCGATAGGCCAAATAAAAAGTAATGGCTCCACACGGTTACTGAACTATTAAAGCATTTAGTTTGGTGATCATTGTTTGAGTCGTTTGAAGTACTTGGGATTATTGATTACCTTATTTGCAGGTGATATAGTTATCCATACAAGGTTTACCTATAATTCTGCTCGTTATTCTCTTATGTAAATTTTAAATAATATATTAAACGGTTGAAAAAAAAAACAATAAAAAGAATCCACATAATTATGATATAAAATGTCCAACTTATACAGGTATACAGAAAACTTCACTATCTACTCCACCCAAATGTATGAGACGTCTTATCGTTTTTTCACGATTACGATGGTGGTCACATGGAGAAAGTTGTTCAGTTTTATGGTCTGTAGCAGACCCTTTAATTTGACTACACCTTTCTGATACACCTTCTATAGGCATTATTCTGTGTTCCCAAATAGACTCTTCTGAAGAATATAGTTTATGCTTGACTGTTTACGAAGAATCAGTGTAGATAGTACAGTTCTTTATAAAACTATTAAGATTTTGTAAAACAATATTTATCTGATTTCAATTTGAGGGGTTCCTAAATAAGAGTGTAATTGTAACATTATTAATTATTTTTAACAAAGCCATTTTATATTGACATACATATAAATATTGTACAACCCATGGGTATACTATAGTGATACAATAATGCTAATTGTAAGAACTGTCTTTTCTCCTGTGACAAACAATAAATAAATGAATATGAATATGTCTGTATGACGACATTACCGGTCGGCCAATTGAGTACCAACGATTTCATAGCCAGTCTTAAACCCTACTTTTCTATTAGCACCTGAAATCCAGGAGCTCCAATTCCCCCAAAACACATACCCACAATAGAAAACACATCCCAGCATTATATACTCAAATAAACAGGTCGTGAGGACTTGAAGTAGCAGACCGCGGCACACCTGCGAGCCAACTTTGTCCCACAATTTAATTAGTTATGGAAATCGAGCCGGCCGCGCGGCCGTTTGGAGGTGGGGGGGCGCGACGGCGCGGGCGCCATGTAAATTGTTTTTGGACTTGTTAGTTTGTAGACAAGTGGATGTTTCTTGATGTTCCGGTATTTGTGGATGTTGGGGTTTAGGATGGGCTTTGTTTTTATTCAGAGGAAAATTGCATTCTAGAAAATATTTATGTAAAAACCGTCAACTTATGCTGTACTGACCGAGTTTTTCCTTGAGAGGAAAATTGCATATTAGATTATTTTTTTGTAAGAAATCTATTAATACTTTTCTCTCCTGCGATAAATTCTATCTTATTTTATTTATTCATAAAAGATTAAATAAAATTGATCGAAATTTCAATACACTGAAATTCATCACTGGCGAAGTTTCATTACCCAATCAACATCAAAAACCAAAATAGAGAAAACTCATGTTTACAGAATTTTCTAAAAAAAAAAAACACATCACTGTACCAGGTAAAATTTTGTCGCAGCAACTAAAGCTCTCGTTATTCCGAAACAATAACAGTTTCAAACCACTTGAAATAACATACCCATAAAAGCATACAGTGGACACATACATAAACAGTACTACAACCACCAACTAACAGTAACAACTATCATTCTTACAACCCAAACTACGCACCTCATTTCCTTCCATATAACCAGTAAAATTATGCGACTCCACGCGATCATAAGACCAACATGAATCTAGTGTACGCAGAAAATACAGGGCGAGTCACTTTACAGCATCTCCCTAGACATCTTGAGTAACAAGCGGCAAACCCCGCGCCGCCGCTACATTATACTACATAGCCTAACAACTGTATCTTACTGCCTATAGAGCGGAGATTGCGTTGGTACAACAACTTTTTTTTAATGGGAATTATTTAAATGATCCTCTAAAAACTTATTGAGTTTCTTATCATGACCGTTTTTATGAATGAACATGTAAAACTTTTTTGGGCTTTAGTGATGCTTACTTTAAAAAATAATTGAGCGTTTTTTAACTTTCTGGCCTTTTTGTTGCAGTTACTTGGCTATTTAGCATTTTTAGACCCCAATATGGGAATTATTTGAGGTTCGATTAAATACATTCTTTTTTTTTATAAATCTGACCGCACGTTAAACGCATATACAGGGTGGCGATTTAGTCACCTGCATTCGTCAAGAGGCTTATTCTACCCGTCCTACTGAACAACTTTTCCAAAAGAATTAGTGTCATCACATCACCCCCATCACGGATGTAGGTGAATAAGTCATGACCCTGTATTCAATTAATCACATTCATAAAAGAAGTGCCTCAGTGGATTGATTGGTTTACAAGAAAACTCGATGGGCATAAGACCGACTATCAGCATAGTTATAAATTACTCAAGATTCACAAATCTTATACATAGGATATTGTGTGAGGCGGATTTAATAACGTATTGAATGGAATACTTATAAATAAAGTCAATCCGTTTTTAATCATTATTATTTATGCACTTTACCAACTTGTCGTGTCTAATGTTATGTGGCAGACTATTAAAAATATAGTTTTTAGTCACCAATAAAGTTACAACCATTGCAAATCCCTTTCTAACCCAATTCTCGAACAGTTCCGTTGCATTTAGTTTGCTTAGTGATCACAGCGCCATCTATCGGTGGTTAGAGTTTTATCAGACATTAGAAATTAGGAGAAAAGTTTGACATTCTCGCCGATTCCCTTGTTCACAAACTAAACTAAATTTAAGTTCAGTGCATATTTTCTGCCCTTTTCTTAATGAAACATAAAGAAAAAGATGCACTGAACTTAAATTTAGTTTAGTTTGTGAACAAGGGCAAGGGCATCGGTGCCATTATTGAAAAACTTTAACCTTGTATAAATGTAGATAAAAAATACTACCGACATGGTCAGTATAACTCGTAACGAAACTGCCCCACTGCTTTCTCGTCTAAATGTTTTAAGTAAATATGTCGTATACATAGAACTGTTTGTGTTATAAAAATCGCTAGGGACTGCCCCTCGGACTCATACAATTTGTAATGTAAATGTTTGTAGCACAATCGTCATGTAGTTGCGAGTCTTTATGGTCGGCCTGAGGATGTTTCGTGGACGTTTTGGCAATTAGAACTGATGTTGATTTTAGATAAAGTAGCTGCGACTTACGAGTTGTAGGTCGTGGGTTCGAACCCAGGCAGGCGCTTTACTTTGTGTAAATAATTTCATCACCACTGCTCCCAAAACGGTGTAGGAAAACATCGTGTGGAAACCGACATGCCCTAGAATCATCAATTCGAAGACTTGAGATATTCACTAACCCGCACTGGGCCCGCGTGGTGAATGACGGCCCACTCCCTCTCACAAAGAGAAGGCCTGTGTTCCAGTAATGAGAACATTATACGCTGATTATGATGAGCTGCTTTATAAAACCTTGCACCGAAAAAACCCAACCAAACAATACAGAAATCTGCAACGTCTGTATTGTAACAACGTGACAATGAGCGAGGAAACGCTTGAAACTTATCAAAAGATGTACGAACAAAATATCAACCAGAAAATAAAACGACACATCACGTCCAACGAGTGTAGTACAAAAATAATCAAACACTAAAACTGCAATTCGGCTGCAGCCGGAATACGATGCTTCAATCAAGGCGCGACTAAGCGGTTCCTATTTCCTCTCATAGATGGCGCTGCGTTATATTCGATGGTTCCTATCTGAGCGCAATCACGCCTTTGACCAGGCATTGTGCTGAAAATACGAAAATGCTCCCAGGGCCGTTCTTCCGGCCTTTATTTCGGGTTGAAATCACAACGTTCGCTTTGTGCCCTGGCCTCTTGCACGTGATTTCGTAAATTTCTTTGGGCGTCGACGCAGAAGGCAATAATGGTCGAAGTTTGATTCCAACTAGTTCGGAATGCCGAGGCCTATATTCGGCGCGTTCGAATGAGAGCCGATTACGTGGAACGTGGTCGTCGATCACCTCTGCGATTCAATTGGTTTAGGTTTCCAGCGTTTGAAGTTGTATTGGAATCGGTTATTGAGTTTTGTTACGTTTGGCCGCGAAATAAGTTTTTAGAGGACGAATTTACAGTTTGTTTTCTTTTTTATTCACTATGTTTTAGGTACTGGTACATTGTATATGTAGTAACGAAATATTTACTTAAAACTAGCTTAAAACCCTTATAAAGAAGCTTAAGTTTTTAAATGATTTTGAATAATTCTATCTACTTTCTTTATTTTTCTAAAATTACACGTCAACTATATAGTTTTTTTTTTAAATTACGGCATCTCTTTTGAAAAACGTACTTAATATCAATTCTCTTATCCTCGAAAATACGCCAGCAATATAAAATTTCTGTCGATAAACCCACGAATGAATCAGTAAGTGAAAAACAATTTGCATTCAAAATATTTGACAACACAATCAGAAACACTATACCATCAAAACAGTGGAACTAAATGCAAACAGCACTACAACTAAAACGTTGAATCAGTCTGTGTACCGTCGCTACTACGTCCCAACTCGTACCGAACTCGTGCCCAACTCGCGTTGCATGCACTAGGCATCAGTAGTTAGGGCTGCTGTGCCTACACCTATCCTAGACCTACGATATCAGTCGTTACTCTGTCTGATAGCCGCCGAGCTCAGTGCTACACCGTCGGCGCCCGCCGTAGCACGCGCTTCACATCCCAATTTAAAAAAAAAGTTTCAACAAAGTTTTTAAACAATATAAAACTCGCCAGTAATATCCGGCTGAGGACACTCGTCGACGTACGTTCGAATGTAAACTCAAATTTTGCGTAATAGAACTTCTCGATTTTTCTAATAGTTTTTATTCTATAGGTGTTTTTAAAAGTAATCAAAAGTATTTTGTAAAGTAATTAAGAAGTGTTTAGGCTAGTTCTAATAGTTAAGAAGCTACTCACTGGTTGTGAAGTTGTCGTAGTTGCATGTTAGGTCGTGGTAGTGTTAGAGTAGGCTCTTTGTATACGATTTTACTGTAGTTTGTAAAGTTATATGAACTTTGTATGAACTGACTGTATCGAGTTATCGCCATCTGTGGTATCTTCATTGCGGTAAGTTTAGATCAGATTATTTGGTAGTTTGTTAACTGTTTTCAAATTATTGGAATATCATTTCTCTTATTGTGGAAACACAATACCTAGTGTGAATATATTTATTCATAAATGAATTAAACGTAATTACCTTGTATTCAATGCGTATCATATTTTTTGTTTATCAAAACATAATAATAAATAATATGGTTTTATTAGAATTAATTTATGAATGACTTCCAAAGTATTCTTCAACAAATAAGTCATAATCAATACGTATAAGAGGCCTTGAAAACTACTTTTAAGTAAACTTATCCTTCCTACTAACTCCGACGCGCGTGTAGCACTTTCATAGCTACGCCGGCTACACGTGGCCACGGCGTAGACTTATCACCTTGCTACGCCGTAGCTATTCGTAATTATTTCGTGCATATTTTATAAATATTTATCGACACAAGGATGTAGCCAAGAAAATATTTATTTATAGTTTAATAAAAATACTTGTTTTCTTTGTATATTTATTTTTACTTTCGTAGCATTAAATATTTAGAAAATTTCATTTCTGAAGCAGTTTTGACTAAGTAAATAATGATTAATCTAAACTTCGGGGAAATAAATCATGAAGTCGTGAATGATCGTTAAATAACCATGATGTGTTTTAAGTGGCACAATCAAGTAGAAAGTTGCATGAAAGAAACTTACACAAAATCAATTACATTCGGAAATTGTTACGCAATTACAACACTTACTAAGCGCATTTCTTTCATCAAATCAGGACCATTATACTTTTATACATACACAGTCAAGACACTGTGACCTCTGAGTTTGTTTCGGCCTTTCTTCTCAGAGTAGTCAGACAAGAACCGCCGACCTCATCTAGTTTAAAAAAAATATGATTGACGTGTAAAAGTGTTTGTACAAACCTACTTACAAAAATAAATAATTTATCATTCTAGTAACTTATAAGCACCTTTATCATATTATTTCATACAATTAAAGCTCATTTAAACAAGGTTTAATAGCACAAAACCTTAATAACCAAAGCAATAACCTCATAACCATACAATTACATAAATTGCCGACTCCATACAAACTTCACCGGGGGATGGAGTCTGTTTACTTTCTCTTAACGAATATTGACATTGATTGGAATGTAAATCTGGCTGCATCCATTTCTTAATGAGTCCTTTAAATTAATTATATGACGGATTGAAAGGTGGGGCTGTATTCCCAATGGGATCGGGATTTTGTTTTATGTGTTTTTTTGAGCAGATATTTAGTATCATAATGTCTGTTAGTATGTTATTACTACTGATAATAGGGCCTAGAAATAACTGCTATGCTAAAAGATACTTGATTTGTTTTGTAAAGGCTCCCTCAGTTTTTAATTTATGTTTTTTTTTATATTTAACTCGCTGTAAAATAAAAATGTAATTTCATTTATTTATTTTATTCTCTCTTCACAATATTGGTTTCGTTAAATAATTAACAATGTCTTGACTAATGTTATATTATACATATTTTTAAAATAATTAATTTAATTTAATTTAAAATGTATATATGTAGTTTATCAGCCATCTTGTTACCATAACACAAGCATTAGGTTGCTTAGCTTGGGACTAGATGGCGCTGTGTGAAATGTCCAGGAATATTTATTTATTATTTATTATTATATTCCACCATTGGAAGAGAAGCCTGAAGTAGGTTTTTTTTGTGTTGTTGTAAATGTTAATCAACTGCAGTGCGATTCTGTAACCATCTCATCGTGAAAACTTAGGTGAAGTGAGCGTGGAGTGAGCTGTCATTCCAACTAATGCTAGGGATTGACATTATTGACAGCTCACTCTAAGCTCACTTCACCTAACTTTTCACGGTGAGATTTTGACAGAATCGATCGGCTGTAGTGTCAACTCAATATTATTCGGAATAATAATGTCAGCTAAAACCTACTTTCTGAGATCGAGCACGTCTCAATCTCAAAAAGTAGGTTTTAGCTGACATTCCTACAAGATAAAACAAAAAAAAAAACCCACTAGAATTACTTGCAAATAAACCATTCAAACAATTTATTTTTATCCCTAGATTTTCAAAGTAACTTTGAATTCCCGCACCTTAATTCCACACGAGCTCACACCCACAACACGTATACGATAAAGCTAAAGAACGAATGCTTTAAAAAACTGACTCCAAGTAGGTACCTACAACAAATCCACAAACAAGGTACCCATGCTCATATTATTACGGTCTAGTACACGCTTATTCCGTATAAAAATATTTGCTAAGCTTTTAAATTAATTACATCATTCGCGATGCCGTTTCATACTGACTTGCGGTGTCGGTGCGTCGAATTTGGGAAGTGCGGCTTACTGGGCGTATTGTTGGGCTGGCATCGTCTGATGTGAATAGATAAAAGTGGTGGAACATTATGAATGGAGGTTTAAATGATACAGAAATGGTCAATTGTCTTTTGGTATAGGTGTAATTCATTATCTTTTTATTTTATTTTTATTTCATTATTTACATATAAATTATATTTTTGAATATTACAATATAAAAACATTTAAAATTATAAAAAATAGTAGCCTACCGGTATCCGGAACAGCAATGCGATTCTGTAACCATCTCACCGTGAAAACTTAGGTGAAGTGAGCGTGGAGTGAGCTGTCATTCCAAATAATGCTAGGGATTGACACTACTGACAGCTCACTCTAAGCTCACTTCACCTAACTTTTCACGGTGAGATTTTTACAGAATCGATCGGCAGGTTCCTAGCTACCGGCGGGTAGGGTTCTAGAGTGGAACCTCCTAACAATGCGGGTCGTGTCCAGAAGTACCGCTTTCAAGCCCTTGATCCAGCTGCCCAACGAGAGCCTCCTCAGGTGTTGGTCGAAGCTATTGGCTATTAACCCATTGGCTGTTACGACTATCGGCACAATGATCGCTGAGTCCACATCCCGTATCTCGACAACCTCGCCAATTCAAGATAATTGATTTGTTTATCTTTCTCGGATTTCACGAGGTTCTCATCATGCTTATTTTTATTTATTACTAACTCCTGTTAAACACAGCACCTGCCATCTTATTTCTACACCACCCCTGGTTGACTGGTAGAAAATGCCTAAGGCCTTAAGTCCGCCTTAGTACCTTCTTGTGTACGAGAAGCTTAAATAAATAAATGTTAATTAAATATTTCTTCACATTCACACACACTTTATCTGGCAGATATATCAATAATTTATTTAGTTATCTCGTAAATTAAGCTGGAGCTTAACTCTGAAAAGTTAATCTATACGAATAAAATAGGACACTACTGCAATTGAAATTATTTATAGGACACCAACACCCCAGAGCGGTCCCAATATGTCACCCAAGCGTAGTGATTGTGTTAATTTCACCACCCGAAACGTGTCATTGGACTAACAATTTATTTGCATCTCTCATCTGTTGTACCGCATTTACTGCAAATATATAGCTTTGACTTTCACCGTTGATTATAAGACACAAGATCAGCAATGGGCGTTAATCGGCAGTAAAATTTTGTTAAAAGCAACGTAAAGGCACGATCACACACCGACCAACATTTCAATGTAAAGTTTCCAGTAAAGTTACAACTTACAACTCGCATAACCCTGATGCGCACTATTTCTTACTTCAACGACCACTTCGAATAGAAACTATTGACCCTAATACTGCCGCTGTGGTGGTCAAACAGTCTTCTATAGTCGGCATCGTAACTTGGGCCGCAATACTCTATTAATCCGGCAACGAGCCACCTCACTTGAAATACATTACAGCAACTTACGGCGATCGTGCGCCGACTGCCAATCTTTCTGTTCACTTATGAATCAATTTGCTACACTTTCAAATTGTTTTAAGGCAATTTTTCGATTATGATGGCCTTGGGTATGTTTGGATGTAGCGAAGTGGGGTTAAAACAGCAGAGGTGGGAATATGAAACGTTATGGGAGACTGAAGTTTTTTAGTGGTTTATCAACGATCTGATAAGGTTTGCAAGGTCAATATGGCCAAACATCGCACATGACATGTTTCGAAGGAAAAAAGGGAGGCCTTTGCCCAGCAGTGGGACACAGTATAGACTAAAAGAAGAAAAAAATCATGATAATGAATGAATTCCATTTAACAATTAATGACGCTTACGTCGACTCTAAGTTTCCGAAAGAATTTGAGTTACCTAAACCTACTATTAGTTCAAACCATGATTTTTACTAAACGACGTAGAAATAAAATAATAACCTAGTTTACTAATGCACAGGAAAATACCATCCATATTCCTATTTCATATTTAAAGCACCATTAAAAACGAACAGAACTAAAAACTTCGCGCTTCTAAATAATCGCGTTCCGATTTTATCCGCCATTTTGCGACCGTCATTCGGTCCATTTCGCTGCAGGATGACGTCAGGAGTACCGACTGACAATACGGCGCGGCTGATGACGCAATTAGACCGACACTTTTAAGTACCCTGCCGTGAAAAATGGCGTAAATTTTTATTTCTCTATGCATTTCGCTCGTTTCGGTGTGAAAGAAGGTGACTTATCATCGTCTGGCGCGATATCTAATGAGGGAAACGTTTAGTTTCAAGTACTTAGTTGTGGGGTCAGTTATCTTGTTTTATTTAAAATTTATTTACGCAACTACGATAGGCGGGGAACTAAATTTTCCAGCGAAGTAAGCGTTTTGTTATGGAAATTTATGGGGAGGCCTATGTGTTACAGTGTGCCTTCCGGTTGATATGGTGATGAACCTTGTTAATGACTTCTATGGGGTAGATAATAAAGGCTTTCTTTGACTCTTTTTCTTTTGTTATTCTACGCATAATATGTCAGAGGCTACTTCAAATAGATTGACATTGTAAACAATAGGTACGCACCATAATCACAAATACAGTTCCCACTGCTCGGACACAGGCCTCCTCTCTGTGCGAGGAAGTGGGCCATAATCCACCACGCGGGCCCAGTGCGGATAGATGGATGTAACTTGTCTTCGATTTTTTTGTTTTAAGACATCCCGGTTTCCCCATGTTTTCCGTCACCGTTTTGAGAGCAGAGCTGATGAAATTAGATACATAAAGTAATGTGTCTGCCCAAGTTTCGAACTCATGACCTAACTTGTAAGTCGGGGCCGATGCCACTGGGCCGCCGCTGTTCTCAGATGCTACTCATATTTCATCCTAATTTTGTAACTATTTGCCGATGTAATACAATGCATCAGAAACTTGATTATGAAAGAAAATCTCTCGTAGGTTTTCTTTCATAATCAAGTTCTTATCCGGACCAATTTTAGTCTTTTGTTTCCTATGTACGATAGACAAAGAGCTAGAGCATTCAAAGAGCAAGTAAATACTCCAGACATATATATCCTCCGATATATATGTCTGGAGTAGAGTCCGCATTCCTCCTCTATATCCTCCGATATCCCCCCAAATACATCATAAACAACAAAATGTATAGCAAAACCGAAGGCCATCTGCGAATGTTAATTAAAACAATAAATTAAATACGCCAAGTGGGTAGCAATGAATATGTCACGACACAGGTCGGTATTAGCAATGCAGAGGTCGGCAACTATGGCTCGCCACCTTTATAAACTAACGCTGTATGTCGCTAATGTGCGGCAATGAAATTAGAGGTGAATAGTTAGACCGGAATTTATTTGTGTAATTAGGGACAACAAGTGGGCTTAGCATTGGAATTTATGTTTTAGGTCCCAGTTCTTAGGTGCTGGTGGCAGTTTTATTGGTGTTGAAATTAAGTTTTCGACTGGGTTGGTTTATGACAGCTGATATCCTGTAGCAATCCTCTTGGCATGTAAAGAGGTTCGTCTATTAAAACTGGCTAGTTGGTCGTCTGACCTTTAGGACTTTGTTATCCAGCTACAGGGTGCATCATGTATAAGCTGGCTAGTATGTTCCAAAAAATTTAAAAGCAGCTAGAGTGAATTTCACGTGTGATGCTACTAACTGCTCATTATCTCTAAACTCACTTAACTATTGTCGCGATTTTCATGGCCCAATACATTTGTCCATGTGCGCCAACCCGCGGTCGGCGGAAGACACCGCGCACCGCGGACGACAGTTAGCAGCGTGTCGCAAAAACTAATTCAAACCGAAGGGTTCGCCCGCCCGCCATAAATTGTGTCCAGGAACGCGACGCGCGTTAGTTAACTATAGTTTATTATTTGGTGTCATCGGGCCTCATAGCATTGGTGGGGTTTGTTTTAAAAGGTTACGAAAATGGTCGTTTACAACAAGGATGGCTGTCAAAAGTGTAATGTTTTGACTTGGTTCTGGCAGGAATGAAGGACCATCAAAACAACACAAACTTTAAATATAATATTGAGCTTGAGCTCCATGAGTTTTCACTTGAGCTGCACGATTACTGACAAATGCATGCACTGACTGGACAGGTCCAATCAATCTGTATGGTTCTTCCTCAAAAGAACATTACAGACATCTATCTTCATGGTCTTCACATGATCTGATCAAGATTAGGTATATCTGGACTTTAAAAGAGACTGTGACCTCTGAGTTTGTTTCTGCCTTTATAAGAGTAGTCAGATAGGAAACGCTGACCTCGTTTAGTTATTAAAATATGATTGACTTGTAAAAGTGTGTGGTACAAACTTTTAATTACAGTAAACTAGTAGGATGCACAGCTAAAGTTATTCTGTATTTATTATCTGTTCACAAAGTTCAACAATTTCCTTTCCTAAATTCAAACCAATCCAAGCAGTTCTAGATTGTCAATGTCAATGCCAAACCCATAGAACCGCGAAACACAAATCATAAAACACTTTACGAATAAGCACTCACAAACTCAACTCCTATTTTCAATTTACATAATCTACAAGCGATCGCATTATTCTCGAAGCAATAGATAACATATCGCACGCTACCACAATAACCATCTAGTACACAAATCCTCCAACTATTCAGAATTACGATTTTTTCTCTCCTCGACATATATCACTGGGGCCGTTCGATTTAACTGTTTTCTTACGTTCAAATTTATAGAGGTTGGAGCCGAATTATAGCCGCCAGGTGTTGGCTATAGTCTGCGACGCCACTAGTTTTGTTTTGTTAAGAGAAACGCTTTTAAATAAGAATATTTGCACGTTGTTACGAGGTTTGTGGTAAGTAACGAGTTATGGGGTTGTATGATATTGAAAGATTTGGTTTTTGAAGTTCCGCTGATTGTTTTAAGTCCGATTTTCCAAGGAATGGGTATTTTAATAGAAATAGGTTATTGGTAGTAGCTTTTCTACTACGGCGATGGTCAGCTCCATATATCTATTTATTAGTAAAGAAACGCCTATCATCATTTCAGCCGAAAGACGTCCACCGCTGGACTTAGGCCTTCTCCAAGTACCGCCATTTCAACCGGTTTTGTGCTTCTAAAGAAACGCATAGGATATGTAGTAGTTATGTTCGTCTTGTTTCGTTTCGTCACCAAAATTCTTACCTGACTTCAGACTAAAATGCAGAAAGAGGAAGTGACTCCGCAACAACAATCACTGTCTGTTCAGTAGTCCACTACTGAATACGAAAGATCGCGCACGGACGTATCGCAAAATCTGGTGTTTCACTGTGCACATGCACATCCCCTACATTAGTTTGTATATGACCCTCTCAAGTAGCTCCACGACAGCTCGTTATAAAGTTACGTTTTAAAGTGTTTGATGAATCAATTCAAGTTCAACTCAACCACAACTGCACGCAAGTAAACGCAACCCACATTGACACAAAAACAACCCAGTTCAACACGCACCCGTGACAAGATATGTGTCACAGTAGTGCGTGCTACGCAAAAAACCCCTTAATACATAACTCAAGCATGTCTCCTTACAAAATATGTATTCCCTTGCCGTCTAATTTATCACGAGGTGCAAAAAGTCCCTCGAGTAACGTAATGAAAATTTGTATCAAAATTCCTGAGCCGGTGTCGCAAAGCATGTTATCAACGGGAATTAATCATTCGCTATGCTAATGTGTGTGTAGTGAAGTGATTATATTCAAATTGATGCTTTAATTTTATTCATGCTTATGGGGAAAATGCGCTCCTATTTTCGGTTCGTATGTATAGCTGTTCGTTGGGCACACGAATGCGTGGTTTCGTTACGGCTAGTAATTAACTAATGATGTTAGGAGGTAATAGAACTGTTTGGTGTATTATGTGTTTGGTACATTATGTATTTTCGACTGCGAATGTGCTTCAGTTGGTTTGATTCACGTGTTCACAGGACTTCCTTTCATTTGTTGACATTTTACCTAAATAGTGTTGACGATATAGATAACTTGCGTTCTTTAAAAACGGCTATGATATGTCAAGGTGTGTGCTATAATAATAATAATTGATTTGTCAGATCAGCCGATCGATTCTGTAAAAATCTCACCGTGAAAAGTTAGGTGAAGTGAGCTATCATTCCAACTAATGCTAGGGATTGACACTATTGACAGCTCACTCTAAGCTCACTTCACCTGACTTTTCACGGTAAGATTTTTACAGAATCGATCGGCAGTATAATTCACTTATGTTAGAAATGACATAAACAACTTACAAAACTAGTGTTGTTAGTGCATATACCTCTGTCAATTAATTAATGAGTTCTAAAACATGTCTGAGACGATAATAATAATAGCTATAAGGAGTTCGAAATACATTCTAACAGGGCCAATTTCCGACCCCCCATTTTTTCATGTAGCCATCTAATATCCTTCTTCAGAAAAAAAGCACCTAAGACTTTTAGGTGACTGTGCTTGCGCTACCATAACCTTGACGTAAAGTCTTTTTATGGATATAAAGAGGCTAAATAATTCACATTTTTGTTGTAAAACAGACACAGCAAATACATCTTAGCGCTGTATAACCCTCCAGTGCATAAATAACGACATAATTGCCGCGTTGTTTGACAAACGACTAACATTTTGCAGAGTTTGGGGGTTAACTACCGGCACATTAATATTGCGAGCCTGTCGAGACATACCCTTGGCTTGCTGGTATTTGATGCCTATGAATGTTAATGGGGAGTTTTACAGGTTAAAAAGCATAATTCCTTGTTTCGTCACCCCTTTCCACGTCTTACTTACCTCCAATTTTATTACCTATTTAGGGTATTGAGGTTACCTCTCGGCAGTAGCTAGGTATAATCAAAAGGAGTTTTAGCATATCTTCTTCGATGGGACTAAAGCCCAATAGCCTAAGCCCATAGCAAAAAAAATTATTAGACGGTATCAAGTCTTTTTCTGCTTTGCTCTTGGTAAAGGAATTATGGTACTGTAGCGGTATCTACAACGCCACATGCGAACAACGCGTCATACTGACGTCACGCAAATCCTGCATCTCGCAAGCAGAGTTTAGCGCGCAATTAGCATAGATACAATTTCCCAACATCAATCGTTGGACAATAGCCCGCCAGACACAACACCCGTCTGGTTGGAGGATCCTCCCTTTTCTATGGAGGTTGAGTGAACTTTACATCCTGTTCCTCTTACCTCTAAAGTTCTACAGATCTCTGTCATATTTTCATAGTCGTAAAACGTCTACTTCTTAAAACAGCAAATCAAACAATTAGATCACTCTCGAGACTTTATTCCAGGAAAAGCATTGAGAGCTTCTTTCTTTCAAATGTACATCATCCGATAGGATAAAAAGGTTGGGCTTAGTAAGTCAAAGAACAGCTCCTGCATCAAAATCACTACAAAAAAAACATCGTGCTATCAGCACCGTGGGTTTGATTCCGTGCGTGTTACCGGTGCTCAGTGGGCCAACAAACTGCCGCCATCCAAGATGGCGGCTCAGCGATAGAATAAATCTTTTAGAACGTATGCGCGCTGATAAAGTATAGGGTTTATTGAATGTGCTTTGTTTCAGTGATAGTGTTGACAAATGTAGTAGAAAGATGGACGTGTCGATATTGATTTGTTCCACGTATAGTAAATGGTTTCTATTTTTTATATAAACATCAACGAGAGTTTTCATCGATAAATAGGCTATATTTATCGATGAAAACTCTCGGTATAACATGTGTCTCTTACTCAAATTAAACTCATCGTTGCGTGGTATTGAGCTCATTATAAACGAATTACATTTTACTGAAATGTTTTACATGGATTCAAGCCAAGTACTTCCTAATATTTGTTCGATATTCTTTAAGTACTATAATATATTTCAATACCAGGATGTAAGTAATAGAAAAGTTTTAAAAGTCAATATCCATCATAACTTTAGAATCAGCAATATTTTCGTCGACTTGTAAAATGAAAAGTTCAACACAGTTTTGAACTAAGTAATATGAATATGGCTTTACTTGGCTCACTTTTCAGATTTCAACTCTTTAGTTACGCTAATCTCTTGAAGGTCTATTTCTAAGAAAGAAAAATAGGGTTATTTGTCAAATAAACACAATCATATAAAAATATAATAAACTCGAATAATAAAAACAGAATAGATCGACAATCACGAGCACAAAACAGAAATAGTCGTCAGCTGCACGTCTTGACTGTGACAAGAAGGCATTTATCAGGTTTTGATTTAATAATAATAATAATCTCTTTAATTCAGAATACAATTCCATAATTACAACATTACAAAGGGTACCAAGATGTTAGTAACATAAAAACTTAAAAACTATGTTAGTAGACATTACCAATATTTACAGGCGCATGCAGCTGACTTAAGTACCAGATGAAAGGACAATCCAGTTTGTTGGCAATGACACTCAGGAGACTGTTGTTACTGGCACGCACCCTGTGCAACAAGGACGCTGTTCGCTTGCGCCTGATTGCAGCGAAGCTGTCAATCCGGGCGTCCGCGAACATCCCTGAGGCACTACAGAAGCGTGGCAGCCCCAACAGCATCCTGAATGCATTATTGTACTGGACTCGAAGAGCATTAACAGTCTTTAGAGTGAAGCTAGACCAAAGGCTACACGTGTAAAATACTTGACAGTAAGCTTTGAATAAAGTTATTTTAACTGAACCTGTGCAGCGTGAGAACCTTGGGATCAACATATTACACCTCACCGCTAATGCTCTTAATTAAGAAACTCATATAATATCAATCAAATTAAATAAGTGGTAATAAGTGTTAAGGCATCGGTCTTCATTGCTTGAACAAAGCAATAAAAGAAAAAAAAAATAGGGGCTGTTTTCTAAATAGCTTTTCTAAATACATTTTTCATTACAGTAGACTTATCCACCCATCTCCCATATCTTAACCTCAAATACATCTCTGCGTTGGCTAATCACAGGAACTAACAGGTAATATTCATCTATCTACGGAACAACTTTTTTTAAAGTTTAAAATTGCGCGCGGGAACGTTGCTCGCGGCCACTCCGCCGTAAAATTGCACAGACTCGAACCCACGGCCTGCCGGTTACCAACTTTGCCAGTGAACTTCGCACTGCTATTTTGTTTTTGTTAAATGAGACCGTTTTTTTAAGCATTCAATTATTGTTAAGGAGATTGAATGACTTTTTTTGAGTGATTTTATAGACGTAGTTCGTAGTTAGGGTCCTCTAATGCTGATTGGTAAAATTGTACTTTTTGGCTGTTGACTTTAAACCAATGCTTTTTTATCAATGATCCTCTTTTGGCCGTAAAAATACATGCTATGCTACAAGTTTTCATGGCATTGTTCAAAACCTGTGACATAATTTTACAAGTCACCCCTTCATACTCACTCCAGAAATTCTTTAAAGAAAAAAGCCAGTGAAACCATTTCATCACTCAACAAAACTCTTTGCAGCAATAAACAGAGTTCCAAGCAAATAAACGTGCACCCACCTTCGCAGAAATACCAGCATCCGAGGTGAGACCAAATGTATGCACGTCAAGCTGTTTGCACTGACGATGGAGAACTAAAATTTATCTATCGCCAAACATATTCGCCATGTAGAATTATTTCGTTAACAACCTCCCATACAAATTCCAACTTTAGAACTCAAGAATTAAGGTATATTTTGGCCTGTGTGCTAATTTCTGTCGTAGTTGTTTATTGGCGATATATTTTTGGGAAGGGCATGCACTTTATAGTCGGGCATTCGAGCCGACACAAATCTTTGCGGTTCATATTTTTACGTATTTACTTTTAAAATGTCGCCGTTTATGTGATACTGTTGTGTGGTTTGTTGAATGTTGAGGTATCCAGGGATCGTTTGTGTTCTGTATTTGCCGTGTGTTTGTTACTTGAAAACTAGAAAATAAGTTGCAGTGTTTAACGATGTTCAAGTATTTGGCTTTGTTTTAGACATGTTTGTTTTTTCAAGCTTTTTTCGTTTCGTTCGTGTTGCTATCTTTCTGCTCATCAGGATAATAATGATCATGATCAGAAGGCGATTTCCGTAATTAGAAAGTTTAAAAATGTAGTCGCAATCTCATCTCAGCGACAATCAATGTCAAAAACTCCATAAAATTTTTGACAGATTCTACTGTCAAAATTTAAAAAAATATGGGAATTGCTCCTCAGATCACTCTCACGCAAGGTAGCAGGCCCAGTGCGTGGTTTAAACTCTGAAATTGTTGTGATAGCATAAGACGCACAATATTTACTATAATCTATTTATACACAACAAACAAACAAACATTGAACAAATATTTGTATGACCTACAAGTAGTTGTTCCGGGTCTGGCTGTTTGTGTATGTGAGTTTAAATGTTTGTAAACGCACCCACGATACAGGAGAAATACCTAGTGTAGGGCAACAATTAAAAAAAAAAACAGGTGATGGAAAATGTGCATATCTAATCTATATCTAAAGTCATTCTTCAATTAGATCCATCGAAGCGATTTTGATTACGACTTTAGTCTTCTGCGTCGTTACTGCCCTAAAGATAGCATAAACAGTCTATAATAATTTCCACTGCTGGGGTACAGGCCTCCTCCCAGGTGAGAGGGAGCGGCCCGTCATCCACCACATGGGCCCACAGCACGGGCTAGTACAGTCATCTCTACGAATTTTTGGTTCTAGGACATGCCGATTTCCTCAACATGTTTTCCTTCACCGTGTTGAGATCAGTGGTGATGAAATAATTTACACAAAGTAAAGGGCCTGCAATAGCTTAGAAGACAATGACAGAATAAAACATGGAAATAGCGACCAAATTCTATACATCTTTAAATTCAGATTATACACCACCCACGATCAGCACAGAATACAGTTTCCCAGATTCCATCCTTCAACAAGCTGTTATGAAGTGCACAGAGCACTTACAACTATGCGCTACAACAGAAGACCTGGAGAAGATGGAATCACTAACGAAGCATTGAAAATTGTCTCTAACACATTGCTGCCTCACCTTACCAATTTTAACACAATATTAACATCTGGAAATGTACCTAAGTCAATGTGCCATTCAAACATAGACTGTTTGAATGGCACTGCAAAAAAAAAGGTGACAAAAGTGATATCGGCAATTACCGCCCAATAAGTCTAACATCTCATCTTTATAAGACTTTTATTAAAGTGATACACAATCGTATAGACGGGATACTGGATCAACATTAGCCACAAGAACAAGCCGGATTTCGGCCAAGTTTCTCAACAACCGATCACCTTCAAACACTAAACCAGACCCTAGAAAAATACACCGAAATAAATAAACCATTATATTTAGCCTTCGTAGATTATCCGAAGGCCTTTGATAGAAACATTCCGAAATATTCACATCCCTAGAACTCCAAGAACTTGAAAAACCATACATTGACCTCTTAAAAACCATTTATAACAATTTAAAAAAAAAAAAAAATAATTATATGCAATAAATATAAATTCTGCTGGACCTTCATTTCAAATTCAAAAAGGGGTTAAACAAGGTGACCCGCTCTCTCCCAAATTGTTTACGAGCACACTTGAGGAGCTATTTAAGTCACTGGCAGCCTCATGGAAGACCAAAGGCGTCGGCAAGACGAGGCTGACAAACCGATACTACGATTTGACGACGATATCGTCCTTTTTGCCCCCACAGCTCTAGAACTCCAAACCATGCTCCAAGACCAGAGCACGGCTAGCTTCAGGGCGGGACTTGCAATGAATCGGTCTTAAACCCAAGTAATGACCAACAGCACTAAGCGTAGGGTCGAGGCAGATGGGCAAGAAATAATTTATGTCAATGAGTATTTCTAGTTAGTTTCTTTCGAAAACAGGCAGGAGAGGAAAATCGATCGCCGAATTGAGAACGCCTGGAAAACCTACTGGTCCATGAATACGCTAGTGAAGGTTGATCTGCCGTTCTCCCTGAAGCGCAAACTCATCGACATGTGTACCCTGCCCGTCCTAACCTACGGCGCTCAAACCCGGTCGCTCAACGAGTCGCGCGAGCGATGGAACCCAGCTTTCGGGGTGTTAAAAGACAGAACAGAATTCGGAACAACACGCTGCGTTCCAAAACGGGCATAATTGGTGTAGGAAAGAAGGCTGCCAGACTCAAATGGGATTGGGCGGGTCACATTAGCCGTATGCACGATGACCGCTGGGCAAAAGCCTCCACACAATGGGTGCCTGAAGATGGACGGCGCCGCCGAGCCGGTAAAGAAAGAGATGGCGAGACGATCTGGACGCGTACCACGAGGGCTGGTTCGATGTGGCGCGGGAAAACGCATACGCATACGCATACGCATTTTAAAGTTAACTTTTACGTAATCTGGTGTAGTTCGTTCTAGGATTGCTGTCAAAAAACGGTTAACCTCATTAGGTTAACCGTTTTTTAACGAATTTAGCGAATTACGACCTTATACCCTGTCCATTGACAGGGTATAAGGTCGTAATTCGCTAAATTCGTATTTATTACCTTCATTATCCAAAATTGGTAATCACTCTAGTTATCTCGTTAAACAAACATAGACCGAATTAATTCATAAACGAGTATTGATTTAATGAATTTAGCTGTAACATCAACATTTACGCATTCCGTGCATGTTAGCATTGTTCTACATTGCCCTTTCATTTTATGCATTCATTTTCATTTAATTATACAACCAATATAAATGTAATTCATACTTGGAATACCAATATGGTCTGGATAACATTAATTATTATTGACTAGCTTTTTCCCGCGGCTTCACCCGTGTGGATGTTGGATAATATCTCACGGGAACATACTAAGTACCGGAACTTCCTACTTTTGCTGTGCCCGACAGGGTCCACAATGATCATATTCTGTAAAATCTACCACCTAAGTTCACATGTGGAAGCAATAAATATATTGAGTATTGAGTATTGGGAATTAGAAGTATCCTGAATCCAAGTATCCGTGTGCACAATATAAACAAAGTCGAAAAAAATCGTATTATTGAAGCTCAAAAACTACTCAAGCAAAGTTAAATGGAATAAATAAAACTTATATGGGACTACCCTTGAGGCAAAAAACATTTTTCAAATCCGTCTATATATCACGGAGAACATACATAAAAAAACATACTTAAACATCTAAATTGAAAGACTTTTTTGAAGTCGGTTAAAATTGTAAAACCATTCACTACTGACCTTATCTTAAAAAGCTGACTGACCCAATTTTAATTCAGCGAAATACTATTAAATACTCCTTTTAAAAGAGTTAATTTTCCTGTTTCAGCCGTTGCCATTCACTGTCTGCCTATCCTCATTACGTCGAGGGTTGAATGTGGGCTCGTTTGCCCGACCCAGATACTCAATGAAAGTGTAACGTCAGCATTTTCAGTAGTCTTGTTCATTATGAAGTATTATCTACCATTAAGTGAGTGCCGTTTGTGCATACTGGGCGCTTAATTTGAGTTTTATTGTCGTAGTACGCACTGCTGTTACTTAATGGTCTGATACAGGGTTTACTCTTTAAGAAACGGGTGTGACCGAAAGAAAAAATACAATTTTTTGGACGAGCATATACATATCGGGGGTAAGGACAACTTGTCAAATCTTGATGTTCATTTTTAGAACTAATCTTATGTCCATAGTACGGAGTAGACTAATCCCGTAACTTTGGCCAAAACTGCGGACTTCATGGCTAGGGAGTAGACCGCCAGAGGTGAAAAGCAACAGAACGAAACGTATTTTTTTATATTTACACATGCCATTGACCAAATTGTAGTTCTTAATTTGAGGCCAAGTCAATTGGATAAATACAGTTCTATGTTAAATATAAAGTCCTTGTTGGTTACCCAGAACCGTTTTTCCGGTAAGACTATCATCTCGAACTATCAGAATTGAATTGGTCCCTTGGTTAACTGGTAGAGAATGCCTAAGGCATTAAGTCGGCCTTTGTACCTTTTTGTGCGAAAAGTTTAAATAAATAATAAATTAAACATCATAGACCCTGTCCATTATGTTAACCGTTTTTTGACAGCTGTCTTAGAACGTAACTATTCCAGATTACGTAAAAGTTAACTTTAAAATGCGTAATAAAATAAATATTATTTTATTAGATTATTTTATTTATGGCTTGCAGACATTATAATACCGTACGTGTATCAATCAATGTATTGTGCGTTGCTCACTAGTTCCATCTGTCAAAAAACGGTTTACTTAATGGACAGGGTATAAGCTGAATAGGTAAAGTCTGTTAAGATATTAATGAATGATCAAAAACAATATTGGATTTTCTACTTCACTTAACTTTAAATGTTGCGAAAGAAGTGGATCTCTGAACTCTTCAACGTCAGCGATAGTTAACGATCGAACTGATTAATTGTTAGAGCTGTGTTAGACTGTAAAGCTTGAAAATGCTTACACTAAGTTTCTTTTGATCCAGTAACCTATATTGCTTTTGAGTTTAAAATAATGATAAAGAAAAGAAAATTCATTGGCATACCTACATTGCAAAACTAAGGGGCTTGTGGCTAGGTAATAAAAGTCGCACGGGTCGATCGATCAGGTTAAGCTACACTTGCCGCGGTTGGTCCGTGGATGGGTGACCATCTTTACATACCAAGACCACTCCGTGCCTCGGGAAGCACGTAAAGCCGTTGGTCCCGGCTGTCATTCGTGGATCTTTGACAGTCATTACGGGTCGTCAGAAGCCCGAAAATCTGACAACCAGTCTTACCAAGGGGTTTCGTATTACCCAGTAATTGGGTTGTGGAGGTCAAATAGGCAGTCGCTCCATGTAAAATACTGGTATTCAGCTGCATCCGGTTAGACTGGAAGCCGACCCCAACATAGTTGGGAAAAGGCTCGGCAGATGATGATGATATTGAAAGTTAACGTTAGAATCACTCGGTTCACTTTCGCCTTTCAATATCGATGAAACAATTGAATTGACATACATAAACTTACGCCTTCTTCCCATAGGGGTTGGCAAAAGCTACAGAGTACTCCTTATGCTGAATAGAATCATATATGTTACCATAACCTTTTGTACTACCGTATTTAAAGTTGAAATGTACTAATGTGTGTAATATATACCTCTAGTCAAATTTTATGTTTCAAATTGACGTTATTTCAAGTTAAACACATTATCAACTTTATAGTAATGGTAATTAAGTTGATTTCAGAGTGAGTTTCACTATTGAAAAAGTTATAAAAAATTTAGAATTTGTAGCGTAAACTGAACTTTATTGTGTAGGAATAAAGTGATTTTTACATAAACTCATATTTGTTTACATTTTTGGCGAATATATCACAAAAGCAGATTATGTCTCATTCGATCGGTGACCATACCCGTTATTTCTGTACCTTTAGATCAATGTGAATTAATTTGGTTGAACTGTGTTATGTTATCACGAGCCATGTGCCCGATGGGATTTCCTATAAGCAAAAATGACGAATTTCTATACAAACTTTCTTCCCCAATTAAACCCCTATATAGTGTGAAATTTTAAAAATCCTTCCTTAAGGCTCACTGTCGCTATATGAAGGAACTGTTGTCCAAAATTTCATGCTTCTAGTCCCGGTGTTGTGCGTTGACTGTTAGTGAATTAATGAATTTAATATTTATATTTAAGGCTGACTTTTCAATAGTCACATATCTCCTAACTGAATAATAATTAATAATAATAATAATTTATTTATTTCAGACAACCTGTAGTCCATATTTTACACTCGTACATTAAAATTACTCATAAACTATTTAAAATTATTGCCGTTTGAGAGCTTTTATATCCTATCCTACTTTTTACTATTCATATTCCTAGTATATACTATACTATCCTATCCTACTTCCTACTAATATTATAAACGCAAAAACGACTGAACGGATTTGGATGAAAGGCACACAGATTTGTTTATAACCAGGATTAAGATATAGGATACTTTTCATCCCGATATTCCCACGGGATCGAAACTTATGCGGGTGTAACCGCGGGTACAGCTAGTAATATTATAAACGCGAAAGTTTGTGAGGATGAAAATATGTAACGTAATGTACATAACTGTTATCGGACTATTGAAAAAAGAGGTCTTGATAGATTACATAAAACAATAAAACAACTGACGATTGACAAATAACACTCAATTCGAAAATAGTATTTTTTGGAACTGAAACCACCCTCGATATTATGCATCATATTAGGCGCAAATTTTCTTTCTTTCAAGCTAACAATTTTATATGGAATAGATCTATTTCTATTCACATATTATGTAACACTTTATTTAGATCCTCATAGTAAATTAAGTACCTATAGCTAAAGGGGACCATTAGATACAAGAGCGCATTACGCCTAAGTCTTCACCATAAAGCAAGGAGGGTTTCAGCCATAATCATGGGCTTAGCAAGGAAACATCACGGTATGATGTTACGGGAACAGCCAGAAGTAACCGCACATCCTTTCGTGTAATCTCTTTACTGTCTTTTACGACACATAGGGGTGCTGCCAAAGCCGTGTAACAAGTAACGAATCAGTTGAAATGTACCTATAAGTCTTAGTAGGCGTTACATCTTTTATGTGTTGTGGTACAGTTAAATACAAATAATTAAAATGTTAATGAAAGGTTGCTGACAATTCTAACGCTAAAGGTTTTTCTTATCATCATCTGCCTAGCCTTGTCCCAACTATATTGGGGTCGGCTTCCAGTCTAACCGGATGCAGCTGAATACCAGTATTTTACATGGAGCGACTGCCTATCTGACCTCCACAACCCAGTTACTGGGTAATACGATACCCCTTGGTAAGACTGCTTGTCAGACTTTCGGGCTTCTGACTACCCGTAACGACTGTCAAAGATCCACGAATGACAGCCGGGACCAACGGCTTAACGTGCTTTCCGAGGCACGGAGGGGTCTCGGTATGTAAAGATGGTCACCCATCCACAGACCAACCGTGGCAAGCGTAGCTTAACCTGACCGATCGACCTGTGCGGCTGTTATTATTTAGCCACGGGCCCCTTAAAAAGGTTTTTCTTATACAAGGTCAAATTAAATTAGCTAGCGAAACTCTGCAGACATGATGGATATATCAATATCTAAAGGCGATAAAATTAAAATAAAATTGATTTGATTTTCTTTAGGGGTTCACGACCGTTTGTCTTGTTACTTGAAGTATGAATTGAGAACATAATATTTATGTTTTATCGTGTTTAAATATCGATACCAATCATGTCTGTAAAGTTAACCAAAAAAAAACTGATTTTTTAAACTGACATTTCAAGTAACACTAATGTCGGTCGACAACCGACAAAAAAAAACATCAAATTAATGATTTTTTAGTTTTATTATGTTTAAATATCGGTACCAATCACGTCTGTAAAATTAACATAAAATAACTTATTTTTTAAACTGACATTTCAAGTAACACTAATTTCGATCGACAACCGACAAAAAAAAAAAACATCAAATTAATTATTTTTTAGTTTTATTATGTTTAAATATCGGTACCAATCACATCTGTAAAGTTAACATTAAATAACTTATTTTTTAAACTGACATTTCAAGTAACACTAATTTCGGTCGACAACCGACAAAAAAAAAACATCAAATTAATTATTTTTTAGTTTTATTATGTTTAAATATCGGTACCAATCACGTCTGTAAAATTAACATTAAATAACTTATTTTTTAAACTGACATTTCAATTAACACTATTTCGGTCGACAACCGACAAAAAAAAACATCAAATTAATTATTTGTTTGTTTTATCATATTTAGATATTGATACCCATTACGTCTGCGGAGTTTCGCTAGCAATTTTAATTTGACCCTGTAAAGGTTAGTTTAGGCGGTTTTTCCTAGTTTGATCTCTAAGAAGCATCTACAAATGTCAAATAGATCTTGTTGGGTACTGAAATGTAAATAAAGAAAGAATGAAAATTCATTTATTTGCGGCAAACATAACGCTTAAAAAAGAACATAAACACACAAAAAAAAAATAAGTTGGGGGTAAACATGCGTCACATTCACGCAAAACGGCCATCGGTCAGCAATTTTAATTTGAACCTATAAAGGTTAGTTTAGGCGGTTTATTCTAGTATGATTTCTAAGAAGCATCTACAAATAGATCTTGTTGGGTACTGAAATATAAAGAAAGAAAGAAAGAAAATGCATTTATTTGCGGCAAACATAACGCTTAAAAAAGAACATTAACACACAAAAAAAAAATAACAAGTTGGGGGTAAACATGCGTCACATTCACGCAAAACGGCCATCGGTCAGCATAAATGAAATCACTCCTCTCTATGTGAATCACTCCTGCAGTGCGATTCTGTAACCATCTCACCATGAAAACTTAGGTGAAGTGAGCGTGGAGTGAGCTGTCATTCCAACTAATACTAGGGATTGACACTATTGACAGCTCACTCTAAGCTCACTTCACCTAACTTTTCACGGTGAGATTTTTACCAAATCGATTGGCTGTATTCCCCGAAGTAGTAGAATAGATAGATAGTCAGATTGTCACATTGTATTATTGTGTTATTAAAGCATAAAAGAAAAATTGAGTTTTCTGTTTTTTTTCAGACGCAATAGTAGTTGAAATTGGTGTAGAAAGAAAACAGGAACTTTTCCACAATCATCCAGCCTAGAGTAGCGGCAAGGATAAAATTACCCTTACAAAAGCTTCGGGGTTATTAACCTTTATTACAAGTCAGGCTCTTACTAAACATTACTCCCGGTCCCTCGGAAAAGCTTACCTGGTACATGTACTTTACGTTATGCCTACGGAGCCTATTTAGTTAAAACTCTCTGCGTTCCTGGTTACCATAATTTGTACCCTCCAAGGTTCAGGTAATTATGTGTTGGAAGATAAAAGTCCCGTATGGTACCTATCTGTGCGTCAACGTTAGGTCTATTTACCTACTTAGTTGTAAACTTATTCTGAAAATTAGGTTTTCCAGTACGGTCAAAAAGTCTCTTCTCAAATGAAGAAGAATCAAGCTGTTATCACCAGTAAAAATACGTCTTTATCTGACTAACAATTCTAGATTTCCTAACACAATTTTTAGTTGTTGATTTATCCCGCAAATAGGGTTTTCCAGTATAGTCAGAAGGTCGCTTCTCATACAGAGAAGAATCAAGCAATTATCACCAGCAAAAATAAGTCCATATCTGACTAACAACACCAGAATTCCTAACAATATTTCCCTTCTCCGTAACTCAGTCGTATCTTAAATTAGTCAAAAAAGATTGTGTCTCTCTCTCCTAATAAAACAAGTTACGGTTTTTTTACACCGGTCACACTTTCTAAGATCAGAACCGAGATATAGCTAAACATTAAAAGTTGGTCGGAACAATCGCACTGGGATATATAAACCGCCGCGAAGAGATCGTTTATTAGCACAAGTAATAAGAAAACTTCCGCGGAATCTTTGCGAATTTGCATTTTATCAGCCGAAGACTACAACTTAACTTCGTGGATGGCGGTATGTTAGATGCAACGGTGAACGGTGCGGTCTGGACTTAATATCATCATCATCTACCTAGCCTTTTCCCAACTATGTTAGGGTCGGCTTCCAGTCTAACCGGATGCAGCTGAATACCAGTATTTTACATGGAGGTACTAGGGTATTACGATACCCCTTGGTAAGACTGGTTGTCCGACTTTTGGGCTTCTGACGACCCGTCTGACAACCAGTCTTATCAAGGGGTATCGTATTACCTTGTAACTGGGTTGTGGAGGTCAGATAGGCAGTCGCTCGATGTAAAATGCTGGTATTCAGCTACATCCGGTTAGACTGGAAGCCGACCCCAACATAGTTGGGAAAAGGCTAGGCAGATGATGAGTAACGTCCAAGATAAACTCTTCCTGAGTTTATCTTATCTGTATAAGTGAAGAAAAATGCCATACCTGCCCGGATTTGAAACAACTAACTCGTGTATGAGAGGCGAGGCCGTAATCACTGGGCGTTAACCATATTCAAAGACATAAACACATAAAAAAATATTAAGGTACAAAACCTAGTGGTAAAAAATTATTGGGAGAAAGTAATGATTTGAATAAAAGGTTAGTTTCAAAAACAGTAGAGAATTATAAATAATCTGCTTTGTTACATTTGTTGAACATGGAAATGTTGACTTAGGACTTTGGCATTTGATTATTTTCACGTTCGTAGTTTATTATTTGATCACTTACGACGCTTTAATTTTTTTGATTAAACATGCTTTTATGAAGTTACTTAGAGTAAACCACACAATGTAGCCATTTATCATCATCTTTGATAGTGCTATAGTAGCCCAAGAAAACACGAACAAGTAAATACATGCTGGTTACAAATTAAAATAAACTTTCTTCTAAGTTTTTGTACTCAAATGTTGTACCTTCATTGTCCTATTTTACTGTGTGTACATAAATAATAAGAAAATTGCGTATGCAGCACCATACACGTCATAAAAGTAAAACTACTTAAAAATAAAGAATAAGAGGGATTTTGTGTGAGAGACGAAGAGAGAGTTATATCATTTTTCTGACTCATGAAACTAAATGTGCCTAAACGTGACGTGTCCTTGAAATTTCACTCTCAATTCTCGTCAAATTATCGGATCGCCGCCCAAGAAGTTTCACTTCAATGAATAAATAAACACTGAAAATAAAAATGCCTTGCTACATTCAGCATAACAGCATCCACAGTCACCTTACACCGCGGAACGTTATGATAACAATTTTCCTTATTTTTATCTCTTGCTTTTTATATTATTGCGGTGACAACTATGGGGGATGGCGACCCGCCTTATAATTTAACAGCACAATAGAACCGCGTAAATTGTATCGCTTTGTCACTGGTTCAAAATGGTAGACAGAATTGTCATGTTTAAAATGACGTTTTGGGGTGAGGAAGATTGTAATTATAATAACAATGGATGGAATCATAATTCTTTGTAACCTGCGCTACGGTGAAAACCTACAAAGAATTTAGTTTTCAGTTCTTTAATAGAGCTTTCCGTTTCTTATAGAATTTTACGACTTACGGTTGATGTTGAGCAGTTAAAATCCTTTAACGGTCATTCATTTATCGGCGTCAAAGCTCATAAATTAGATCTGCAGACCTCAATGCTCAGTGACCGAATAGCATCAGTTAAACTAACCAAAAACGAAACTGCTTACAAACACACCGTGTGAGCAAACATCCGAAAAGTATTTAAATTTTAATGACGTTGAAACCTCCTTACGCAGTTTTAAGCCGCGGGGAGGCAGGCGGGGTACAATTCCGCTCCAGTTATCGTGCGAAAACTTTCACCCAATCCGATTTACCTGAGTTAATTACATTTCATAGTATTGGAGCTTACAGTCGTCCCAAAGCGAATTGGCCACTGAGATTCTATCCGAAGTTTTACGGCGAAATCAACCGGCAAGATTGGCAGTGCACACAATTTGCGGACAGAGGTTCTGCGAACTGAAATATTTTAGGTAAAAGGGAACGTATCTACTGTCGTATCTAACTAATGTTCTTCGCTAAGCTAGGGCTGTGTGACAGCGGTAGCAACGCGATGGTAAAGGGTTTAATACCATTATAGGAAAAGAAAAACATCTCTCGGGTAGAACCCGTTTTTCTGATACGAACGTTAATGGTATCAGACCACGACTATAGGGATAAAAGCAACCGTTGAAATGCTGTTACCTATTCCTAGTTGTCTGGCATTTTTGCTGAACTGGGCCTTTTTGGGGCAGCCGTGAGGCACACTTTCCTGCTAATTTCTTACATCAGACTTTACACTTTTTATTTGTGTTTATCTGATTTATGTATTGTGTCTTTTAGTCTGTGCTAAATAAATGTATTTTCTATCTTTCATAGACTACGTGCTTCTGTTATGTGTTGTTAAAAAAATGCTACTAGCACTGGAGATATCAATTCAGGGTTTTTCAGATGAAGTAACACCTACATTAACTACTTTACTTCTTTAAAGCTATTTAAATTAAATTATGGCTAGTATGGTATATACATTCTAAAATATTGTGAAGCACAAGTTGTGTGATAAATTACTATGTTGCCTCTTCTGTCACTTTTACTTTGCGAAGTATTTAACTAATCCTAAAAATAAACGCATTCATTAATTATGAAAGTGTTCAATAAATAATAGTTAGGCAAAGCAAAATAGGAATTATTTGAGGTTTGATTATATATAAAGCCTTTATTACCACAGTAAAATATTGACCTTCATTCAAAACCGTCCAACCTAATCAATTTACGCCACTCCACGGAGACCTCACCCAACTAACTCGGAGAAATTCGTGTGTGAAATATCAGAAGTTGTCGAGATCTTAGCGGCGGGTCTTGGGGCCAGATTAAACCTTCGTAGACGTGTCAATTATCGACTGTTACGAATTCATTATAAAGGATTTCCACTTTAAGTTTGCTGACAATGTATTAATTGGGAATTTTGGAAGGAGCTTAGATTTTTTTATGGGCGGTTAGTGGGATGCTTTGTTGTTGTTATGTTTTTACTGCATGTGTTTATTTATTGTGACATATGGACTTCTGAAGTAATCGTTTGATTATTTGATTGAATGCTATTTGTGGTTTTGCAGTAAGTCTTTGTAAGCTTTGTTTTTCCTAGTTACTGTCATAAGCCCACTTGCTTTACACAGTAAGATTTCTTGCTGTACCGGGTACCCTTCCCTATTAATCTATGAGGCTTCAATCTTGCACCCTTAAAACCATAGCATCGTGAAGAGAGCACATTTATCTAATAACCCCACCATTTAGATATAAGCAGTGACAGGTTACAATCCCATCGTTTACAAGCTCCATAATCACCTCTCCCCTCGAAAGGTGAGCCGTTATTTACACGAGTAATTAAACCCAATTTGAAGGCATTATATATTGTGATCAAGCGTTTCTTACAAAATAATTTTCGACCTTAAATTTCCCTACCAAATTAATACCTTCTAGCAGATTCTCTTATAATGAATGCAATAAAACAATCTAGCCGTTTAACCGCCACAATATATGCCTCCCTTCTACGTAAAATGTAGTTGCAAGGCACGTTTTAAAATATATGGTCGGACGAAATTAAATGCGCGCACCGTCTTATTGCAAACGCAGTTTACGCCTAATGTGAATTATGAAGAATAATAGTGGTGGAAATATCAGATGGGGTTTGAGAGCTTGGGAGATGGGGAAAATGTTAATGCGATACTAACATGATCTTTGGGGTGAGAAAAATTATAGATGGAAATGGAATTAGAGTTTATATTATAGTCGATTGCAGTTAAAACCGTCGCAAAAAAATATTCTCAGCGTAATAGGATTGTAAACTTTCATTAACAATGAAAACTACATATTTGTACATTATATGGCATTTATATGTTACTTCCCATAACGCATACTTACAGAACACATCATGAAATAAAGTTTACCAGGTACACCTAGCATTGGAAATATCTAAACTTTATTCGGCGTTGAACTGAATGATATACTCCTCTCGTTCTCATTCAAAGACTTTCTCGCAAATATAAATCGCAATTGTCTGAAGAAATAGTAAAGTAGAACGATAAATTGGATAAAGAGGCAATACTGCCGTGCTCAGGGGCTGGTAATAGGCAATTTTCGACATCCAATCCCAGCACAATGGGACGACTTGCCTGTTTAAATATTTCTAAGAATCATTCGTTTTCAATGTGACCTATGTCACAGTCTTTTAGATTAGCAGGTAGATTGATTGTTGTACTGGTGTTATTGTTAGCTTTGAGTGGGAAAATGTTTTCCTTGGGTGTTAAATAAGCTTAAGTATTTATCTCTGAAGTTTGTATTTTTAGTCGTACAGGTTTAGTGGTATGTGGTTATTGCTCAGTATTAAAGTATCTATTCTAGATCAGAAGGAATTGCATCGGTTCTACGAGGTCATTATCTCCAAGTGTAGGTATAGATAACTGTTTATTTAAATTAGCACCTTACTTTGATATTAATATTAGCATCCCAAAATATGGCGGAATGGATCACACAAGAATATTTATTTATCAACTTTTGTATTATCGTATTTAAATTAAATAATTGACTTTTGACTACAACAATTAATAAAATTTATTTCCACTTGCAGTTCTCTCGTCACAAAACTTTCAAAACCCTACACCAACTTTCTAGTATATTAAAAAGAATATCCTACAAGTTTTAGTCACCACAAGATTGAGTCAAATATCAAAGCAGCTCTCCGTAAATACCTACGTAAAGCCCACAGAGACTTGTTTCGTACGTCGCATTGTCTGGAATTAATTTTCCTGTTCCGCTCAATGCATCTTTTATAAGATAGAGGAACAAAAGTGGAATGAAAGTGCCAGAGGAAAAAACTGTGCTGACGGTTATTAAATTGAAGGATTTAATTTGTGTGCTCTAGGTGTTTGTAAGTATTGTCAGATTCGGGTAATTGATGTTGACTGTGTCTGTTTGTTTTGTTTTCGCTTTCAGAATTTTGATTTGTCTCGAGTGAATTGAGTTTTGTTTCATGTTTTTGAGAATTAGCACTTATTTTTGAATTTGAAAGTAAATTATGCAATTGAAGGAAAAGTTTTATTATTTAAGTAAAAGTAATCTTTTTGTTATATTTATTCAGTTGAAATTCATTAAGTACCTACAATATGTGGTAAAACACAGTAGATAAAATTTTACTCGTTTTGCGAAGTTTGGATTGCATTTTTTGTGACTTATCTTGGCAGAAGTCATCATCATCATCTGCCTAGCCTTTTGCCAACTATGTTGGGGTCGGCTTCCAGTCTAACCGGATGCGGCTGAATACCAGTATTTTACATGGAGCGACTGCCTATCTGACCTCCACAACCCAGTTACTGGGTAATACGATACCTCTTGGTCAGACTTTCGAGCTTCTGACTACTCGTAACGACTGTCAAAGATCCACGAATGACAGCCGGGACCAACGGCTTAACGTGCTTTCGAAGCACGGAATTATCTTGGCAGAAGTCTCTGCAATTTAGGCATAGAGTTCTTTTTGGTTTACCCTATGCTGTCCCACTGCTGGGCAAAGGCATTCCCTAATTCCTTCCAGCAAATCTTTCCCGACCTTCTGCGAACCAGCAGCAGTTTTTACACACGATTAATGAACTTCAAAAGAGACCATGACCTCTGAGCTTGTTTTGGCATTTCTTCACAGAGATCAGTCAGCTAGGAAATACCGGAGGCAGTTTGAAAATATTGACCAACAAAATATTGATGTTTAAAAGTGTTTTAAAAGATCTTCTTACAGAAATAAACATTTAATTTAATTTTATAAGAGTTTTTGATAGACCAGCGCGCGTCCTCTATTAATATGACCAAGTAACTTTGGTTCAAATCCACATCGCAACAACAATTTCACTGTAATTATGCACCATAATTATGCATTTGTTTAAAAGTTTTAGTAGTGATAAAGTAAATGCCGACTAATTGTGGCCGCATTAACTATTTTGTGGCACTGCATTACAGCCGAGTTTATTTCGTATTTAAGTATAATGTGTACATAAATACTTTTACAGTCTCTTGCATTTGGAGTTTACTTTTGCTTTATTATATTAAATACTAAAAGTCTGGAAACGGGTATCCGTGTAAATAGGTAAAATTTAGGTATAAAATGCACCTTTTTCAGGCATTATCATGAAAATTATACCAGGTATTCCCAAACGAAGTTAAAATGAATTTGTAAATTTTTGGTTTAATACGTTTTAGTTCTGGAAAAATTGCAATCATGATAACGCCTGAAAAGGGTGCATTTTATTCATAAAAGATGTTTAAATTCTGACACAGAGTTGTGGATACCTTTGATAATAAAGCTACCTTCAATTTCTGGACATTCCTCGTTTCCAATAAAAATGAGGAGCTATCTAGCTCACCGTTCCTTCCAATAGTTTTAGTTCGAACGGTCAAAATGGATATATGACAGACGTTTTATCAAATAATTTAGTTGCTTTTAAGAGCTAAGGAAATGTGTAGATCACTGAGAGTACGTTGAAAATTCTTTTGATATAATAATATATAATAATCATTTATTTATCCAGATCATACAATCCAATTTGTTAGTAATAACATGCACATCTTACACACTAGTGTTAGTACTTGGGTACATTTGGCAAATTATGGAAATAACTACTAATAATGTCAAAATCACCATTAATAATGTCAAAAATACCATCAATTATGTCAACATCATTAACAATACAATACCATAATCAAATGTATAAACTTTTAATATTAATTTTGAATTAAAACCTGTTTTCTGAAATAATACGTTCGGATTTTTTTTTTAAATATCCAAAAGGCCAACTCTCGTAATTTAAAACGTTCAAAATCTAGTCGCAGTCTCATCTCAGCGACAAAAAAATGTTAAAAACTTGTCAAAAATGTAGGGAAATTAGAGGTATTTTTGACAGATTGTGACGGAGATCAGACTGTCAACCTTCTTAAAATTACGAGAATTGCCCCTCTGTTAGCCTACATAGTTGCAACAGCTTGGACCAATAATCATAAAACTATGGAATTTTTCAGAAAAGATTTCAAAGCTGGATTTTCTTCAACATAGATTTGCTAAACGAAGCAATCTCATTACCCAATTTAGAATTTAAATTACACCTTCTCCCGTGAGACAGGGCAATTTAAATTAAAATGTCTGGTAGGTACGTATTTACCAGACAATAAACCCTGCAAAATCTAATCCTAAACCTTTGTGAGGTGTTGCATTAAGTGTTTTATCATGTCTTGTCTCCGCAAGACATAGACTACCGCAGAAAGAACGAACACTCCTTGAGGTTCCTTCATTCATTCACTCATTCATTATGAACGACGTACTCCCAGCTATGGATGGTGGAAACGCTGAGTTGCATGTAAAAGCATTTGAAAGATTTTTAGGATGTCTTTTGTGGAAATTCTTGGTGAAAGAACTGTGAAAGAGGTAGTTTTATTTCTTTTTGAAGTTTTTTGGTTTGCTGACTTTGTAAGCATTGTTGGCCTTTGAGCTAGAATCATAATTTTCATCATTAGTAGAGTTAACTAAACCCGACAAATGTCCAATGAATGTGTATGAACCACTGATTGTTCATAAGAAAAATACACTCGAAAAAACGATAAATATAATCATGATAACCGTTGACCGCCTGCACATGCAATCGGCTTCTAGTAGGCGATCAAGTTATTTTTAGCCACTTTCAAGTAAGTACTTGACAATGACTTTGCCCGTCGATAAACCCAAGCTTCAAATCAACCAAGTTGGGTTTGTCAATGTAACACTTGCATTTTTATTTCAAGTTATTCGACATTTGAGGCGCTGCTTAATTTTCACACATTTCTTGTTTCAAAAACAGTAAAGTTAAAGAGTAAAACTTACATTTATGGTGAGTAAAAATATCAACATAAAGCTTGACAATATACCCCGATACCACGGATCGTATAATCAATTAGTCCCGAAATACGATAGAAAAGAATACGAAGACTACATGACATATCCCAACAAAAACGAAATTAAATTAATCAAATAGAGTATCATCAGCTATCTCGGTAGAAAGTAGTACCTCATTCTTCGACTCCTTAGTCCGGGCATATCTCGATAATACTCTTTGTTAGAAAATCTTTAGGACCATTAGTTTTATTGGACCGGTTGAGTCTGTGGACCATGGCCCGCCCGGGGCAGAATACTGGCAGTAAGCAAACTTCTCGCTAAAATGTAATTGGTTTTTGAAAATCCTGACTAAAACTCCATAGTCTTTGCGTAGACCCGATCTAGGGTATCTAGCCGACGTAGTTTTGTTTTCATGTGCCAGTTTTCGAAGCTTTTCGATGGGACTAGAATTTGGTTATCGTTTGTTGGTATTGCTTAATGTACGTTGTTAGTTGGCTATACGAAATGGCGTGTTGTGTTTTGTTTTCATAGATCTCGTTACCCCGTTGGTCCCGGCTGACATTCGTGGACCTTTGACAGTCGTTACGGGTCGTCAGAAGCCCGAAAGTCTGACAACCAGTCTTACCAAGGGGTATCGTATTACCTAATAACTGGGTTGTGGAGGTCAGATAGGCAGTCGCTCCATGTAAAATAGGTACTCAGCTGCATCTGGTTAGGCTGGAAGCCGACCCCAACATAGTTGGGAAAAGGCTGGGCAGATGATGAGATGTCTTTACCATTTCACCATGTTTTAGTTTGTAAAATTGAATGTAATTTTGTGAAGAATTTACTTTGTTTATATGACATTTATGAATTAAAATGAACATGGAACTCAATACGAATATATAAATTACGTTCATTAGCAAACGTTGCCTCAGTTTCTAAGCAAAACATATAATAACGGTAACAAAGAAAATGCCTTCCGGATAAAAACTTTATGCAGATAATAAACATAGAGAAAAACTCTACAAGGAAAATGTACTTTAGCCTGTATTTATTTGAGTGTTGACTTTTAATTTTAAATAACTGGTAATAACATGACGTCATTAGAATTTTATCGAAATACATATAGGTTATGGTGTATGTTGTTACTCTGTTGGACTGAGGAATAATACCTTACTGTAATACAGTATCAATTGTACGGGGGTTATTGTGACTGTTAGCAACTGGCAGCCTTATACATTGTAATGTCAACAGTATAGTTACAAAAGATAATAAATTGTGCACAAATAAATAGATAAATGTAAACATCGTGAGGAAATGTGGACTTTATTGAAATGAAAACTTCTTTAGCGGCGTTGTGCACTTTTGTTGTGATGGGTAAAAAATGTTAAACTCGCGTCAGGTGACCTGATCGAAAATTCGTAAGAAGGAGCTCGCGTCAGGACACGTGACATGATCGAAAATTCGTAAGACGGAGGGAGAGTAGACCGCATTTCAAAAAATCAAAAATGCACTACGTTAATATTCAAGTTGTCACTTCTGCCGGCACTCCCGGAGTGCAACCCGTTGTTTTTTTTAACTGAAATCGTCAACACGTAATGAGGAACAGTGTAGTAATCAAAACTCGTGCATTCTCTGTCAACATCAATCTGTCCTCACTATGTTGGGGTCGGCTTCCAGTTTGCCGGATGCGGTCGAATACCAGTAGTGCTATTCTGTAAAAATCTCACCGTGAAAACTTAGGTGAAGTCAGTTTAAAGTGAGCTGTCATTCCACCAGCCGATTGATTTTGTAAAAATCTCAATGTGAAAAGTTAGGTGAAATGAGCTTAGAGTGAGCTGTCAATAGTGTCAATCCCTAGTATTAGTTGGAATGACTGCTCACTCCACGCTCACTTCACCTAAGTTTTCACGGTGAGATGGTTAGAGAATCGCACTGCTGATGCTATGGATTGACACTATTGCCAGCTCACTTCACCTAAGTTTTCACGGTGAGATTAGATCGGCAGTATTTTAAATGGAGCGACTGCCTGACCTCCACAACCCAGTTACTGGGTAACATGATACCATTTGGTAAGACTGGGTGGTTACCTTCCTTGTATAAGGATAAAAACTTTGCCCTACAGTGGGATAATAAGACGGGATAAGAAGTGGGTATTTATTTAGTTTAGTAGATTTTATTTAGTCTTACATTTTCATACATTAGACAAAATATTTATTATGTTTTTTCTTTCAAAACCTTAAGGCAAGCGATTAAAAAATTTTCATATAAAAAGATTTATCTACACGACCATAATACCTACTTTCAGAAGATATTTATACAACAAATTTCACACTACATTGTAATAAACTCATTTGCGTACGCAGGGCGCTATAAATTGAGTCAGCCTGAATAATAAATATTTTGCGGTCGTCAGTATTAGCACACTCAGACACCACAATTTGAGGAAAATTTACTGTCTCCGTGTACTCCTTAACATATGTATGTTGTTCATTTCCAAGAATTTGAATACGACTACTAACGACTAAGTACCCTAAGTTCATAAAAAAATAACTTAACAGACTAGATAGATTGGGTTTTTCTATTAAGAGTTACTCAGTAACAGCTCTGAACCTGGATTCGTGCCCAGTTGATGCACATAGGGACTTAAAACATAACTGGCCAAATGGGTGTACTGGTACCTCAGCCTAACCTTTCGGGGAAAACCGGCGTGATGGTATGTTTAATAGACTTACGTTTCTAGAGTGGTCTAGAATAAATTGTAACCTAGCTAACCTAACCTAACTTTAGTTAGTTTGATAGCTGCTAATCCAGTAGGTACTTCTTTTGATTATGGGTTTCAAAATACATACTTATCTAACTTTTTGTTCAGTAGATATCAATAATATTGCTGTTGTGGCATATTCGTCTTAGGTCGCATTCCATCAAATTTTATACATAGAGTAAGATATTGAGAATAAATTTTGAATTTTTGACAGTTTTTTCATACTAGTTTTGTCAGATATCAATTTTATCCCACGGATAAAACTTATCTGACTTTGGAAAAGGCAGCCCTTAGTAAGACGCTGTGGTTATATTACCAACTCATCTAGAGTCTCTCATCTACATGTCAATAAATTAAAAAATACCTGCGGAGTCTGAGCCCCAATAAGTAAGGATCAAATCAGCATTTTTTTAGAAATAAATTGTAGGGATCACTGGAAGTTTTTGGTCGGCGAAAAAATGCGGTGTTCATGATTTTTTTATTGTTTTCAGGACAAAAAACTGGTAAAAAAGTAGCTACTCATTTAAGAAAAAAAAATTTTTTTTTTCTCTGGCTTAAATTATGCGTTATATTTGCAAACAAACAAAAAAAAAACATTTTATAGCTAAAGTTACGCATTATTATAAAAAAGTAACAAAGAAAAATGAAACAGCCCTATACGAGGCCAAAAGGCTCCTATCTCAGCATGATGCTGCGACATTTAAAAAATAAATGTCGCAGCGATGGTGATTCTAATAGGGCCCGCTGTGATGTCACAGGCAGTTACAGAAATAAATAAATAATAAAATAGATAAAAAATATTAGCAAATAAAATAAAGTATTAATTTTTAGTCCGCGACAGACGTAACCTCGTTATTTGTCTATGCTTTGAGTGTCAGAGGCACTCTGTGGCATTGCTGTGACAAGCAAAAGGTCGCATGCGCCGACCCTCCGGCGAAAATAAATAAATACATTATACACTTACGGCTGTCTAGTGGAACAGTATTACAGTGAATACACAATAACAGTGGTATATGGTAGTAATTATTAATGGTGTGGATGAAATGAAGAAATAGAAATAAAATAATGATGAGAGTGTTATATAAGTGTTGTGTCTTACAAATTTTACAAGAAACAAGTGACAAATAACTAAACAAAACATTGTGTTGGCCAGCAATAACAATTCTTGTATATATGATGCCAGTAAAAGTGTGGAATAAAAAAGAACATTAATTAATTAATTACATGTACCTATCGAACACAAAAACAAGATGCGAAACAACTGCTGTGCCTGTTCAGTGAACAATCGCTGGCAAACGCTCAGACCACCATTGCTAACTGCGTGCATATCAAGGGTAGGTTCAAAGTTTGGTATCTTTTTAAAGTTGCAACTGCAGGTAGGTGGTAGATCTATCGGTACAATATCTGAATATTATGTTTAAAATGGATTAAAATTTAGATCAACTCAATCAGGCAAGCGATCACAAAAAGAGAGATATTTAATTTTTATTTTAAGCGCTTTTTTTCCACATTCTTGGCCACCCTGGCACAGAATTAACGTGCATTTTCAAGAGCTCAAGAATGGGGTGGAATAAAAAATCGCCATTTTAAATAGGTTCTGTGGCGTCAAGTGATTTAATGGTTTCTCCCGATTCTCATGCAGTGCGTGATACGACGATCATTTTTTTTTATTCGTAATCAATTCGAGGTACCCTCACTTTGGTTTAATTGAAATTCTTTTGAACGGTGTGACTTGAATTTAGCGATTAGGTGTTATAATGGATTTAGAGATGTACCCCTAGTCTTTATTGTCTGTACCTATGCGTCCCGGTATAGTAGGGCCGTACCTACACTTTTGGTAAAAAATCTTATATAATAACCTACTAATATTATAAACGCGAAATTTTGTATGGATGGGTGCATGGATGGATGTTTGTTATTTTTTCACGCCAAAACTGCTGAACGGATTTGGATGAAATTTATGACATAGATAGTTTATGACCAGGATTAACATATAGGATACTTTTAATCCCAATATTCCCACGAGATCGAAACTTATGCGCGTGAAACCGCGGGGCGCAGCCAGTAAATTATAAATGTGAAAGTTGGTATGTTTGTTACTTAATAAAGCAAAAACGGCAAAATGGATTTGGATCAAATTTGGCACATATATTGTTTACAACCTGAATTAACACATAAGATACTTTTTATCTTGGTACTGCGTTCCCGTGGGATAATTTCCGAACTCCACGCGGGCGAAGCTGCGCGCAAAAGCTGGTAATAATATAAAACTTAACGATAATAATTGATACATTGGATTTAGGAAGGCATTATCAGATTAAATACCTATTAGTATAAAACAGGTCCGTATCACTTTAAGACACTGCAGGCTTTGTAGATGTATAAGGAATTATACTAAATGTTGGTAGGCAGCGACAGTAGTGGTGGTCCAGTGGTATCGGCCCCAACTTACGAGTTGTAGGTCATGAGTTCAAACCCAGGCAGGATTGATACTTTGTGTATTTATTAATTTCATCAACATCATCTGCCTAGCCTTTTCCCAACTATGTTGGGGTCGGCTTCCAGTCTAACCGGATGCAGCTGAATACCAGCATTTTACATGGAGCGACTGCCTATCTGACCTCCACAACCCAGTTACTGGGTATATATTTAATACGATACCCCTTGGTAAGACTGGTTGTCAGACTTTCGGGCTTCTGACTACCCGTAACGATTGTCAAAGATCCACGAATTACAGCCGGGACCAACGGCTTAACGTGCTTTCCAAGGCACGGAGGGGGTCTCGGTATGTAAAGATGGTCACCCATCCACAGACCAACCGCGGCAAGCGTAGCTTAACCTGACCGATCGACCTGTGCGGCTGTTACTATTTAGCCACGGGCCCCTCTAATTTCATCAACACTGCTCTCAAAACAGTGAAGTTAAACTCTGTGAGGAAACCGATACGTCCTAGAACGAAAAATTCGAAGACATGATTGTGACATTTACCAACCCGCACTGGGCCCGCGTGGTGGACTACGGCCCACTCCCTCTCACAGAGAGGCCTTTGGGGGCCTTTGTCCCAGCAGTGGAAACATTATAGACTAATTATCTTGGTAGGCAGACACAAATAGCTACCTGCAGGCTTTGTTTCGTAGGAAACAAAGTTTCCCCCTATATCTGTCCATGTCTCCACGTGTTTGACACTTAGAACGTTTTTCGAAGAAAGTTTCAGTGTCAGTATTAATTGAACGCGTACGAAGGAGCTGTCGGTTCTGTCTGAAAGCCTTTAGCGCCGTATATTATTGCCTGGGTCAGGAACTTGCCGCCAGGGCTGCGGGTCGTTCGAAAGAGATACCGTGGCCCTTGGCACAGGCAACTGAAGGAACACGGGTGGGTTTTAGTCAGTAAAAGTCTGACACTCCCTTCCGCTCCGCCCAGAGCGGGAGGGGTCATTTGATGATTTCCCACCCAAAAAAAAAAAGGGTCAGGAACTTATACATTTTTGAAGCCCTTTATTGTTAGCTATCTTTGATGGTTTGCTGGATATTAGGTATGTCTTAAAAAAACGGGGGTGACGCTAGTAATCGAGAATAAGTTTGGCGAATATATATTCACCAACCTAATTTTATTTTTGATTCTTCTTTTTTTAATTGATTAATAAAGACAGTTCTTCAGTCATGTCTTCTCTGTTTGAGAAGAGGCCATTGCTCTGAAGTGTTTTCCTTCACCGTTTTGAGAGCAGTGGTGATGAATTACACAAAGTAAAGTGTCTGCTTGGGTTCGAACCCACGACACGACTCGTAAGTTGCGGCCGTTACCACCATCCCGTAATTAACTCGTTAAAATCTAGGCACTGCTAGACATGGGTATCGCAAATACTGCCACAGTCAACCATTAAGGCAGAAATTGCCGTAATCACTACTCTTGGTAGACGAATTGGTGATTGCAGCTTGTCATCATGGAAGCAGACAAGAGGATGCTGCTATCCTCCTGATGTAGCCTCAAAGGCGAATTTTACAACATCCACCCTTAGGATGCGTATTTAGGGAATTTTCACGACACAGGACTCAACGCTGTGATTTAAAACTGCAGTAAGTACATCCCCTTCGTTAAATACGCATGAAACTCACCTTACTCCGTGATTGTGCAGCGCATACCTCAACTCCACCTAACACTGGGCTCGCTTAAAGGCGGTACTATGGCGAATTTCCACGAAGGCAACACCGGAGCGTTAATTATTATAGTCTAGTGAACTCAGGAGAGGATCGCTTCAACATCTACCTGTACCAGCGAATTTCATTAGGTGTAGGCTTTCAGGGGCATTGGATTGCAAGCCTGCTTTACTTGCGATGTTCGAGGGTTGCGTGATAAAAACCTGTATAGGGGGCCAATTAGGTAATGTTGGTACTGCCGAACTCTTTTGTGTTGTGTGGTTGGTATCAATGCGGATTTGTTGCAGATATGAGGTCTCGATTCTGGCATAGATGAAATAAAACGGATATGAAAGAACTGAGGGATACATAGCACGAATAATAAAGTCGTCTGATACTCAAAAATAAGTTCCGGATCTCTGAAGATAAACTACTCGTAATAGCATAAATTCATAACAAAACTTCCTACATACAGAGGTCAGATCAAACGTAAATTCCTTTTCAATTCACTATTTGATATCTGTTTTATATCTCCCGACTTTATCTGCCTTTCTAATGCGCGCTGACGAAGCGAGCTCCATTTTATTCAATAAGCCATCGCATCAAAGAAGTCCCATGGATGTATGGTTTTATTGACTTCACTGGCCACCGCAAAACCCCCTAATTTCACGCTTCATTTAACAGTCTTATGGTGTACGATGGCGCCTCTATAGATTTGCCATTAGATTGCTCAATGGGGAGGTCCACCCCAGTCATAAATTTTTCTCCATATCAAAAGTGGATTTTGTCTCTTTCTGTAGTGTTCGTAGTTTTAATGTGGAGCTTGTATGACTTAATTGTGTTGGTCTTCTTTTATGTGAGAAATTGCAGGCAATCGTCCTTTCCCATCTATTTTTTAAATTTTGTAAAGTCACTTTTATGTATGAAGTCAGCATTCAAACTTAAGGCGCGGTAAGAAGCAATTTTTAGGTAATTGACGATAGCGCATCGCGGTAACAAATAAGGTTCAAAACATCGATGCGTTTGATGGTAGTTTAATCGAACGACAAAAAAAATGCAGTTTTCATAAAAATAAAAAAATGCATGGCTCAGTGGATTTTTTTTAAGTATTTCTTTAGTTGATTGAATTCCCTTTAGTATCATTACATAAATTAAGATAGCTTACGCTCAAAATTTTGAGAATTATGCGACGAAAAATATTTTTTTTGTGCTCTGTTTTACGATTGTTTAATCATGGTACTATTTTATTTTTATGACATATTTTTGTCGTCTTTTCTTTGAACATTCGACAGTACATACATTCAATGTGGTGTCCTACGTTTAGGCAGCGCCTTAAAGCATGGCCTCTGGCATCTTTAATATTACAACATTCAGAGGAAAATGCGAAATGCAAGTGAAATGAAAGACAAATAAAACAATTACAAAGTAACAGCCCATTCAAGCGTATACGGCACCTTTGAATGTGCCATCAAATTTTGAAAATGCACGCATGAAATAAAAACGAAAGAATAAAACAGGGAAATATAAAAGCCATGTGAATGAAATTCTCCCGCCCCTGCCAATGGTGCGTGGAGAAACTTCAATAAGTCCAATGCGTCTGGATTATAAACTTATGTCTGTCTATATGTCTGCGAAAGACAACTGTGAAATATTCTTTAGACGATATAAAAGGATCAGTGTCATATGTGTAGCTTTGTGCAATATTGTTAAGGGGCGTATTATTTTTTGGAGAATAGAGTATATTGTTTATTTTGCAAGTCAACTGACAAATAGTAGTTACAACTACAGTCCGATCGTCGAGAAAATGCGTTCCTGACACATGTCAGTGCGACAATACTGGTAACTAATAGAGATCAAATCCGCAAAACACGTATACGTTTATATGAAACTGACGGGTGTCAAGAACGCGTTAGCTCGACGGCTAGACTGTAACCCTGTGAGGCTATGTTAATCACTTGTGACCTTCCTTTTACAAAAACGAATTCTAGGATGCCACTGTTTTGCCCAGCCAACAACAATAATTCCAGGGCCCACGCTAGTTTTGCGTGTGTAGTTAAAAGTCGAGTCTCATGATCAGCGATAGATAACGCTGAATAACGCATGTTAGTGACTGTTACCTGTCACGAGATCACCTAAATTCTGATTTCTTATTTGCTAGACTAAAATGACAGTTTTTTTTTGTGAACATGACATTAATGTAATCATCGCAGCTGTCATTTTGATCTAGCAAATTAAAAATTAAAGTTAGGTCGAAGCTTTAACACTCGAGTGTTGGAAAAGATATTCTGAGTGACTTTTGTAGCGGACGGTACCTAAATCCTCTTTCGTCTATTGATAGTTTCCCCCATTCAATAATCATGGACAGGACACCATGGCCCTATAAAGCGGCCCGTGTAAAGATATCCACCGTCGCATCGGTATCAGGCGATCTCACGTGGAATGGGGCAATTCGGTCCCCGTTCGATTCTCGGCAAGTCTTATCCGTGTTAGGATCTTTTATGTCTGGATGCTGGAGGTAGGCTGCTGGATACTTTGGGGTATTTGTTTTTATGTCACTTGCGTTCACTTTAGTTTAGTGTAGCTAAATACAAAGTGGTTTTGCGCAGACAAATGTATAAATGCAAGATAGTCAAATGAGAGTAATAATTGGATTGCTCAATCGTTTTAAAGCAATTGAAATGTAAATGACGTAATTAAAATAACTGCAATCACAGATATGTATTTTCCAATAAGCTTGATATTTTTAATCAAGTTTGGTCATTAGAAGCGGGTTATAGTTCAACTATGGCAGCTACATACCTTACGGCGGCCATCTTTTGTGCGTGCCGCGTGTGCGTGCGTATGCGATGACTTTTCTCTGTTACTGCGTTGAATCCCAACCGGTAGAGGACAACACTGCTTGTGTTGTGTAGAGTAGGCTTTTTATAAATTCCTACTTTTTTGCCCAATGTTTTCTCATTGTCAGTTTAGTGATAAAACTGCCCAATAAAAATTGCAACATTGTGATAACACCTATTTCATATTAGTATGCTTTCGATAATACCTACTATGTTCGTAACATCATGATAATAATCATCTGTTAATATTTTGGAAGAAAATCGCAAAATGCTTGTGACGGTACTGATGGATCATGAATTATATAATAATAGATTCGAAGAAGAAGATGAAGAATAATAGCTAGGTCTTATGATTATGTCCTAGTTCATTTTGTAATAGCTTACGGTTAATCAAAGGAGTTAGTCAATGGTTTCTTGTATGATGCTTAAAAATGTAACAAAAAGGAACCTATTCTACACTTCCCAATATCTCAGACAGTAGATACGACCTCGTAGTAATTATCTGAATTTGCCGCGTCCAATAGGACAGTGCAGATAAGGCACTAGTATAAATCTGACAATGGGCCGTGTCCTAATTAATTGTGTTGTTACTTCCACCGTATTATGGGGAAGCGATGGTGATCGCTGATAAATTGAGGTGCCACCTTATTTATGGGAGTGTGAGTTTAGAGAAACTTCGTGTTTTGTAGTGTTATATTGTGTAATTTGGAAATTATACTGAAGATTTGAGATATGGCTACTTAGATTTTTTTGTTGTATTAGATTTAGATTCCATTTACGCAGTCAGATTTACATAAATCTACATTCATTTCAATGTGTGAATACTGCAAATGATTCTCACCTTAAAAATTAGAGCCTTTGTAAAGTTACTTTTCAACCACGCACACGAAAAAATATACCCCATTTTTTGCTTGAGGCCACATGGCTGCAACATCAACAAAAAACCATATCCTAGAATGTTGTACAAAAATGTTTAATTTTCTACTAACTTAAAGGGAAATTGAGCGTTGAAAATGTTGAAGTTTTTTATAGTCGGTAAACATTTTCGCCGGGTGTTTGTAGTGGAATTTTCACGCGTTACCCATGTTAATTCCAATGATTACGGCTCGATGGACTATCAACGTTATTCTTTCTGCTGATATCTTGCTTTTCTGATTATGTGGTTATACATTGGATTATCGGTAATATTTAGACTATAATAAAAACATTATTATGTATTTTGCGCTTGCCGCAGTTGGTCTGTGTGTGGGTCGACCATCTTTACATACCGAGACCCCTCCGTGCCTCGGAAAGCACGTTAAGCCGTTGGTCCCGGCTGTCATTCGTAGATCTTTGACAGTCGTTACGGGTAGTTAGAAGCCCGAAAGTCGGGCAAGCAGTCTTACCAAGGGGTATCGTATTACCCAGTAACTGGGTTGTGGAGGTCAGATAGGCAGTCGCTCCATGTAAAATACAGGTATTCAGCTGAATCTGGTTAGACTGGAAGCCGACCCCGACATAGTTGGGAAAAGGCTAGGCAGATTATGAGATGATGACAAGGTTGAGACGAATGGCATAGTTCACAAAAGGGTTATAGTAGGTATTTGGATATTAAAGCCATGATAAGCGATAATACTCGTAGTGATGTTATAAATAAAGATTATTCTAAAAATTACAAGAACCTAATTCATTTTAGGGTTATTGAACGCCTTTGCTTACGCCTGAAAATCAGCGCTGTACTGTTTGTTGGTCCCCAGCACAGCATCATGCTGAGTGGAAGTCTTCTTGTCATTGTCATGACTTACAGCTGTCGACTATTTCTGTTTTGGGCTTGTGATTAATGATTATAGATGTATTTTATCTTTATTATTCGAGTTAATTATCTTTATGTGTGCACGTTTTTTATGACAAATAAACTAATTAGTTTAGAAATGCTAATAGGTTTTTTTTAGCATAACGCTGCACACAGTTGTCCAAATAACTAAAAACCAAGCTAAAATAATCTCCATCCAGTAATTTACTACATCAAAATATAAAGCGTTAGCCTGGCTTTCCTCTAATTACTATGTCTCGAAATAATACGAGAGCTCCACTAGGCTTGCACTCAAGAGCAAAATTAATATTGATGTACGACTCAGAATATTATCCTTCGCCTAGTGGGGGGAAACCAAAATCAACATCTATAATATAATAATATGTATTATCATTGTGCTTCCTGTTAATGAGAGCGTATCTATAAATGGGTGTTAATTATATTAAATGAAAATTCAACATAAGTATCTACCTATTTGAAATTGTGGATGATGAACTATTTCGTTTCGGTATTGTGAGGATAATTGGAATATTAATGAGCCCGTACGAAAGGCTTTACAACTTTAAGCATTAGCCAATTTGCAGGTACTTAGGTACAGGCAATTAGGCAATTAACAGGGGCCTATTGATTTCACTGGAAGGTCTGGTTTAGGCCAATTTTCTATCTAAATTATATTCCAATGGATGAATGGAGAAATTTAATACTGGAACGTCCTGGAACTAATTCATTCATCATCTGCTTAGCCTTTTCCCTATCTTGGGGTCGGCTTCCAGTCAAACCGGATGCAGTTGAATATCAGTATTTTACATGAAGCGACTACCTATCTGACCACCACAATCCTGTTACTGGATAATACTACAACCCTTGGTAAGACTGGTTGTCAGAGTTTCGGGCTTCTGACGACGTCAATTCATGAATGACAGCCGGAACCAACGGCTTAACGTGCTTTCCGAGACACGGAGGGGTTTTTGTTATGTTAAGATGGTCACCCATCCACGGACTAACCGCGGCAAGCATAGCTTAACCTGATCGATCGATCCGTGCGGCTGTATTACTTGGCGACAAGCTCCTCCTCCTCCTTGAACTATTTCATTGTAAGTAAAATTAGTTTCATATGTTGTGTTTATTGTCGTCTGCGTATAAAATTTAATTGTAGGTGTATCTAACTGCCTAAGACTGCTACTACAGCTACCAGCACACGAAATCTTATTTTGATCAGAGACTACGTGAATAATACTTAGGTATTCTCCAACAAATACAATCATGTGTCATACAAAGACACGAAAGAAAGGAGATCGCCAAAACTTCCCACGTCCTACCCGCACGCGCCATAAAGCACGAAAAACTATCCGAGGGAAAGAAAAAAATAATAATTTAGAAAAAACACACTTTCCAACAGATAAAAGGAAACGCGAAAGTAGGAAAGTTTGCACAATTCGAACGGTGCTGGGCCGAAGGTAACTTTGCCAAACTACTTTTGATAGGATCCTCTTTTGTCTAACTTAGTGTTTGAGCGCGAACTTAAGACTTCTATTGAGCTGTATACTTAAGTGGTTCGGGATGTGGTTTTGGATACAACTATCGATGTTAGAATGGATTCAATTATAATTGTGTCAAAGGTACTGGCTTTGTGTGAGGTGTTGAAAGTTTACCAACAAATAGTGGTGGAGTTGTGGTCATCCAATATCTGAAACTTTATAAGGAATAAGCGAAATCTACGAAGACAGGCTATAAATCCTAATGTATGCCAAAAAAAAAACAAACTTAAAAATATCTGCTTCAGTCACGGAATCTTTATCTACACCCAAAATAGATTGACACCTTCTAACATTCCAATATCGAGTAACTCAATAAACTTAAAACGGCTTGTCCCAGACGCTCAACTGCAGACAGCTCCAAAACACACACACACACACACACAAATCAAAACAGACCTTCGACAAGATTGCTAAGTCGGGCTACACGCGACCCAACTACCAAACAAGTTCTTTGAATTTGAATTTTCCGAAGTAAGTAAGAAGTTGAAAAACAAATGGCGATACGGAATGCACCCAAGCTATGCGACAAAGCTTTGACAAACCGGGATTCCTAGCAGATCCAACTCCGGGCAGGTTGCATACCAAACATTTCAAGTAAATAAGATATTGGATAGTTTTGTGCCATCCTTGTGGATGTAGGTTTTTAAATTGCTTAAGTTTTTTTTCTTGTGTAAGAGCTTTTATGTTGATTGGAATTGGATACTGTCGTGCTTGGAGGAAAGGTTCCTAAACATAAAGTTTTTGTATAGTTTAGCCGAATGCATAGGATTGCCCTCGCGCTGGTCATATTTTAGGCAAAATGGACATTCGCTGAAGGGTTGCCAAAGTTATGAACTTGGTTATTGAAAAAATAAAAATATACGCAGCTGAAAACTAAACCTTAAAATCACTTGAAGATTAAAAAACCGGCCAAGTGCGAGTCAGACTCGCGCATGAAGGGTTCCGTACCATCTATAAAAATAAATCATGAGTTGATTGAATGAAAGGTAAATTGCGGTTTACGATTTATGACGTATTAAAAAAAAATACTTACTAGATCTCGTTCAAACCAATTTTCAGTGCAAGTTTACATGGTAATGTACATCATATATTTTTTTTAGTTTTATCATTCTCTTATTTTATAAGTGACAGGGGGGAGGGGGGACCTTTTACCACTTTGGAAGGGTCTCTCGCGCAACTATTCAGTTTAGAAAAAAACGATATTAGAAACCTCAATATCATTTTTGAAGACCTATCCATAGATACTCCACACGTATGGGTTTGACGCCAAAAAATTTTTGAGTTTCAGTTCTAAGTATGGGGGAGCCCTCAAAATTTATTGTTTTTTTTTCTATTTTTGTGTGAAAATCTTAATGCGGTTCACAGAATACATCTACTTACCAAGTTTCAATAGTATAGCTCTTATAGTTTCGGAAAAAAGTAGCTGTGACATACGGACGGACAGACAGACAGACAGACATGACGAATCTATAAGGGTTCCTTTTTTTGCCATTTGGCAACGGAACCCTAAAAAGAGTTATGCTTTTGGTCATACGTATAGCAATACTTTCCTGTAAAGTTACTGACTTAGTTTATTGAAACAATAATCCTGTTTTTGGTTGTTTCAGGTTTCCTTGTGTCTTCAAACACTGAAAGGTGAGTTTTTTTTTTTTAATTTTTCATTATGAAATACATACTTCTAAAATTAACTTAAATTTTTGAGATTTTTTATCCATATTGTTATTATTTATCTAGCAGCATATGCGTCAACTGCGTCTAAATCAATTATGACCTCACAGTGCAACTATTATCAAACGCTTTTCTAAAATCAAAACCCAGTCAATTCGCTCGGCACTCTAAACAAAATTAAAAAAGCAATAAGAAGATAAAACCTATTTCAATGCACACCACATCAGATTTCAATAAAATTAGAATTTTAAACTTAAGTATGGCTGGCGTTGTGTAAATATTTAGCTGTACTACCGTCGGATGGCAATTAACCCCTCAACTATTGAATTTACATTTATACCCCTCCACGAGAGCTACGTTAATATTAGCTCGTAGAATCGACACTTGAAATTCATTAGATTGTCGTATTTAGTTTGATACTCGCTTTTAGCGCGGCGTTGGTTGAGGATATTAAAATTTTCCTGATAGCCTTTCACGAATATTTAGTGAAATGTTTAATGGAATGCTGGGCTTAATGCATTTTTGCTACTATTAAATGGCTTGAAAGGCTCTTTGGGAAGGTTTTACTCGTACTATATCTTAGATACTTACGTACAAGAGAGGAGAGATATTTTGAAAACCTAGCTTTTGACACAGAAATTAATTCAGACCTCTTGTTGACAGTTATGCAAATTGAATCTTCAGACTTTTTACAGGAGGGTTAAATGCCTGCAGTAGGTAGTAAGACTAAGTTGCTTATAAAGTGTTTTAATAATGACAAACCCTTTTATAAATCCTCTACCAGATATTATAATATATGTGGTTGTTATAATACAAGGTCGACATTTTCCTTGACAATTTCCCCTCTGTCAGCGGGTAGAATGGGAAAGATTTTGAATGATAATAATAACTATTGGGGCCTGCGTGCGGTAACATCAAATTAGGGTGGATTTGTGTTACCGGTGACGTTTTCCTTCGCGGTTTTAGGGGCCTGTCGATATGTAAGAAAGCTTTTTTAGAGTAGATTTTTCTTGGTTTTGTTGGCCTAGCAAATAAAACAAGAATGGAGCGTTGATAAGCGCTAAGCGTTTGTATTCTTCGGTTGATTTAATATTATCTCTTTTTCTACCTCTGAAATTTCAACATAATAATTATTATGTAATGCTTTTATTATTTTTTTCTGTGAAATCGAGTCCTTCCAGTTGCACTTACAAGTTGTAGGCTAGCGTGCTAAATGCGTAACGGTTTTCTCGAAGGCAAGTCAAAAGGTCATCTTTGTAAGCTTAAAGTATAATGTGACACTTAAATATAACTGAAGTAAATTCCACGGTAGACAGTCAAAATTGAATTACCCCTACCAAATCTCATGCAAGATAATTTTTAGCAAAACAGGCTGGACAGGATGCAAGCGGTTTCTTCGCTAGCTGTTCTTTTGAACACATCTGCCTAACCTTTTCTCAACTATGTTGGGGTCGGCTTCCAGTATAACCAGATGCAGCTGAATACCAGTATTTTACATGGAGCGACTGCCTATTTGACATCCACAACCCAGTCACTGGGTAATACGATATCCCTTGGTAAGACTGGTTGTCAGACTTTCGGGTTCCTGACTACCCGTAACGACAGTCTTAGATCCACGAATGACAGCGGGGATCAACGGCTTAGCGTGCTTTCCGAGGCACGGAGGGGTCTCGGTATGTAAAGATGTCATCCATCCATAGACCAACCGGTGCAAGCGTAGCTTAACCTGATCGATCGATCTGTGTGGCTGTTATTATTTAGTCACGAGCCCCTGGTTGAACATACCTACTGAACCCAACGTTTTAAAGACGCGTATTTTTTCGCAGTTGTTAAGTCGCGAGCAAGACAATTGATTTGTATACGTTGTGCTTGTTTGTTTTGCCAATAAGGGGAGATTCTACTGCTTGACAAAAGGGTGGTTTAAGTTATGTTTGAAGTTGTTTAAGATTGGCTTAAGGTTTTTTATTCTCAAGTTGATTGCGCTATGTTTGTGAAAAAAATGTTTACGTTTTAAATCATTTCCCTGGTCGTAACGTTCGGTTGGTTGTCTCGCGCTTTTTGAATCTCCAATTCAGACCATCTGAATTTTAAGCGGTGCCATAACCATAATCAGCCTAAGTATAATGTGCCCACCTGCGACTTACGCCTCTTTCCTTCGAGAAGGAGTGACCTGCACCCTAATTGCGTAACACACGATCAATCGGAATCGGTTATATTTTGACAGTTCAACAACATTTTTTTTTTAACAGAAACTTTGCCCTTATCTAGGAATTTCTCCTGTATCGTTGGTGCGTTTACAAACATTTAACACTCACATACACAAACATCCAGACCCGGAACAACTACTTGTAGGCCATAAAAATATTTGTTCCGTGCAGGAATCGAACCTGCGACACGCAGCGCAGCAGTCAATCGCTTAACCACTGCGCCAACCGTGCCGTCGAACGTTCGTTGCGTAATTTACGTGTTGAGCAGACAAATTTTTCGAACTTATGAAGCAATGGATTAGCAATTTGCTTCAAAATGTTTCAGATTCCGATTGATCGTGTGTTACGCAATTAGGGTGCTGTACACGGGCCCAGCGCGGATCATCTGTTTTAGAATTTAGGTTCTAGGAGCAGTGCAATTTTGAGTAAACCGATATGAACTTAATTGCATACAATTATGATAGTAGAAAACCACGTTTTGAGCTAATGCGCTTCGTACACATATTTCCCTTATTTGACTTTTGTTTTTCTGTGAGCGCTTTCATTCTGGCTGGCAGAAAAAATGTGTCACAATTATTTATTTACTACTTTAATTAGAACGGTTTAAAACCAATTACAGTAATTAAAGATACAATTTGTATATACACGAACACATGATAAAAAGTACACAAAAGATACAATATAAAATCATCAAGTAAAACAACACTTTCATAAATCCCTCTCCACAGTACTTCTGACATGCCGACAAAATCTTCGTCCATTCGTCCGCAAACAGATCGTTTATTGGATTAGAGTCCAAGAGATCATTAAGTGCGGCCAGAGTACGTGGTATTGGGGACTTAGCACGCGCTAGTGTGCGACATGGAGGCACAGCAAACAGCCTGTGCTTTCTGCCGCGGCAGTAGTTGTCTGGCACAAAGATGCAAGCTAGCTCAGCATGTAGATCAGGTGCGTCTATAGTGCCACGGAGCGTCTTACAGGCTATGGTGAGCTGGTCTTTTGCTCGCCTTACCTCTACCGAGTTATATCCGAGGCATCCCAGTAGAAATTTAGTCGGATAGAGGTAAGGGTAATAGCCATGTTTACGCTTATAGATAAACCCAAGAAACGCTTTTTGTACCTTTTCCAGTAAAAGCACGTAGGTACTTTCGTGCGCGTTCCACACGCAGGAGCTAGATTCCAATTTGCTACGTACGAGTGCATTAAATATAATTTTGATGGCATGTGCGGAACAAAAATCGCGGCAATTACGCAGAACAAAACCCAATCTTTGGTAGGATTCGTTGGCTACCGTGGCGATGTGGTCGTGGAAGGTGAGCTTTGGGTCGAATGTGACTCCCAGATCTTTCATGGCTGCTTTTTTCATGATGGTACTGTTAATTAACTGGGTGCCGCATTCGGCCAAATGTCATTGCGAAGCATTTGGAGGGATTAAATTCCATCTTATTGTCAAAGCTCCACTTGTATATCGCGTCTATGTTTTGCTGCAATGCTAAACAGTCACGCTCGGAGTTTATTTCGAGGTATAATTTCAAGTGAAGTCAATTGAATAGAAATTAACGGTTGGTCGGTTTATTGTGTCGTCCTTCGGGTAGTCGTAATAGGTCGTCCAAACAGTAGACTAAAGTACATATCGTTATTTGTGAAGGTTTAAATATAATATAGTCGTTACGGGTAGTTAGAAGCCCGAAAGTCAGATAACCAGTCTTACCAAGGGGTATCGTATTACCCAGTACCTAACTGCGTTGTGGAGGTCAGATAAAAAAAAAACTGCGTTGTGCACGTCAGATATTATGATTATGAAAAACATCATAGGAAGCCTCGAAGGCGTAAAAAACGGAACTTTAGACTCTGGTGATAAAACTACCAATTAAAAATAACTTTCAAATAACTTAATAACCTAAATACAGTATTCAAATGTACCTAAGAGAAAACAAACGACCAGTGGTCCACTTTAGCCCTGTCTTGAAAGAGCCGCACCCTAATTGCGTAACACACAATCAATCGGAATCGGTTTCATTTTGACAGTTCAACAACATTCATTGCGTTATTTACGTGTTGAGCAGACAAATTTTTCGAACTTATGAAGCAATGGATTAGCAATTTGCTTCAAAATGATTCAGATTACGATTGATTGTGTGTTACGCAATTAGGGTGCTGGAAGTTATGGGTAGAGCCCTTTGCCCAACAGTGGGATGACAGTAACAGTAATACAGTATTTTCTTCTCGTATGGCAGCCTAAGTTTTTTCAACAATGATAAACAAAAATCTAGGCCAACGTGAATACTATCGTCTTCAAGCAGTTCGTCGTCTAAAAGGTTGTCTTTAAAAGATCGCTCTTAGCGATAAGACCGCCCATTGTGTCACCCTTTGTAAAATTGTATTTATATTATTTATGTTCTGTAATTTGTATGGTGTACAATAAAGAGTATTCTATCTATCTATCTATCGTCCCTATTACTACAGGAATTAGAAATACTTATTCTATCAAAGATTGATATGTCCTTTCTTTGGTTATTGTTCATCGAATCGTTGAGCTCCTTAAGTTTTGAGTTGAGCTGCACGATTTCTGACATATGCGTGCACTGACTAGACAGGTCCTCTCAATCTGTATGGTTTTTTCCTCAAAAGGCCATCTCAGACATCGACCTACATGGTCTTCATATGATCTGACCAAAGATTATGTCTGGACTTTAAAAGAGACTGTGGCGTCTGAGTTTGTTTTGGCCTCTCTTCTCAGACTAGTCAGATAGGAAACGCCGACCTCATCTAGTTTTAAAATATGATTGACGTGTAAAAGTGATTGTACTAACCTACTTACAAAATAAAATCATTTATCATTTATAAAAATATGTACGGTAAGATTAGTCTGTTCGCTCTGGGTCTGCTAATGGTGTTTCAATGTAATCTGCACTATTTAGCCCTTCTCACGGCCCCGCGTGTCACACGGGATTTAAATAAGGCTATTTACATACTGGTCATACTATTTCAAACGACATTAAAATATTTCTACAAAAAAAAACACGCTGGTTCTTTATCCATGTATTGTCATTCAGCCTGTAGATTATGATTCGGTTTAGCTTACAAAAAAAAAACAGTAATTTTTCTTGCATGTTAGCATGTTAGTTGCATGAAAGGCTGAGTTATTTATTCATCCTGAGACAGTAATATTTTCAAATATTTCGAAGTATCTCTTAGATCGTGAATATTTATTTCTCATCATATTATAAAGTGGGCAATGATCATGTTCATCATCATCTGCCTAGCCTTTTCCCAACTATGTTGGGGTCGGCTTCCAGTCTAACCAGATGCAGCTGAATACCAGTATTTTACATGGAGCGACTGCCTATCTGGCCTTCACAACTCAGTTACTGGGTAATACGATACCCCTTGGTAAGACTGGTTGTCAGACTTTCGGGCTTCTGACTACCCGTAACGACTGTCAAAGATCCACGAATGACAGCCGAGACCAACGGCTTAACGTGCTTTCCGAGGCACGGAGGGGTCTCGGTATGTAAAGATGGTGACCCATCCACAGATCAACCGCGGCAAGCGTAGCTTAACCTGACCGATCGACCTGTGCGGCTGTTATTATTTAGCCACGGGCCCCTCTGGGCAATGATCATGTTATGTTTATCAATGTGGCTATTTCGACAAAACGGCTATTCCATATGTAAGGTAAACTAATCATATGTAATGTAACCTAATAAATAAAAAATAAAAAAAAATGACGAGCCTGTGATGTCCCACTGCAGGGTGAGGGCCTCCATACTCTCTTTCCAACTCTCTGTTTAAAGCTGCTAAGGACCAGTTCTAGTTGAAAGAGTCCAGCTCATCCCGCCATCTCCGTCTGGGCCTACCGCGATGTCGCTTGCCATTAACGGGGACTCATTGGGTCGTGAGTTTGGCCCATTGGTCGTCACAGGACCTAATAGTTAGTTATAATTTATGTGCTCTCTGTAAGCAAGTTATTATGTTGTGTAAAAAAAATGTTTGTAAACGACACAATTCGATTACAAACGTGCTCATTGCCATGCAAAAATGGCATGTTTTGTGCCGATTTCATACACATCTACTTGAATACATAACCCTGTTAAACGCAAGTGTGCAAACATCCTACGTTCGTCTCAGAGCGAGGATTTGAATAAGCTATACAGTTCTGTGAAGAAATAGTACTAAAGTTGAGTTGTGTGAACTGAAACACTGCGGGAAATTAACTGATTTATTACAGAGACGATCTTTGTCATGACGTCATCATCTGCCTATTCTTTTCCCACCTATGCTAGGGTCAGCTTCCAGTCTAACCTGTTACAGCTGAATACCAGTATTTTACATGGAGCGACTGCCTATTTGCTTGCATAGCCCAGTTACTGGGTAATACGATACCCCATAGGTAAGACTGGTTGTCAGACTTTCGGGCTTCTGACGACCCGTAACGACTGTCAAAGATCCACGAATGACAGCCGGGACCAACGGCTTAACGTGCTTTCTGAGGCACGGAGGGGTCTCGGTATGTGAAAATGGCAAGCGTAGCTTAACCTGATCAATCGACCCGTGCGGCTGTTATTACTTAGCCACAAGCCCCTCTAGTATCTTAGTAGTTAGTATCTTTGTCATGACGTAATAACATGAAAATTATAATAGCATCAGTAAGTTGTTGTTTAACTTGACATCCATTAAAACATTCCATTATTGAAACGAGAGGTGGAGCACTCACCCGCGGGGTAATTGCGTAACACCTACTGTTAGTACAGTAGGATGGCTTTTCTTTTGACAGTTCAACGACATTCATTGGGTTATGTAGGTACGTGGTTGAGAAGACAAATTTTTAAAACATATGAATCAATGGATTAGCAACGTCCTTCATATTTAGGTTGTGATTAATGTGTGGTTGTGGTGACGGCCCCGACCGTTAAAACGTTACACGTTGGTCGGTCTTGCTCTCAGTCGTCAAGTGTGCAGAGTATTACATGCCATAAGTAACTTTGTTCCAAAAAATGCCGTTGGCGAGTACTACGCAACTCTGGCGAAATAATCTGAAACAAAAATAAAACCTTCTTTTTCTATTCCACAACACATACATACTTTCCCCATCCTTTTCAATTCAAAAACATCTACGAAATCGAAATCAAATCGTCTTGAATAACGTCGATATAAAATACACTGTCGAAATATGGAATTTCACGCCTAACACGTGGTGACATGTTGGAAAAATGACGTGTCAAACTGTAAGATAAATCTTTAGGTCGCAGTTATGTGCACTCAAAAATTGTTTCTATTTATCAACCCTTCTGATTGAACCGTGACGAAAATGTTGAAGAGTACGCTCGCGTACAGTGGTGTTAGAGAGGCCAGTTCTGAATGAAAGTGTTTGCAAGTAAGCTATACGTGATATGACGATGATAATATGATGTGATGCTACTACTCATATCTTACCTTATCTTGATGCTTTCCCTAGGAATATACGTGATGATTTCAAACTCTGTGTTCACAGCGCTAAAACAACTCTTATGCGTAAGAGCATCTTTTGCACGGCTCCGACCATTTTTAATAAATTGCCCAAAACATGGAAAACATTCAATATATCTGCTCTTAAAAGTAGATTGAAGAGTTTAGTTAAATGAAAGAGTATATTACAGTAAAGCAGAGTAGAGGACAATTTTCTTCGTTTTTGAATTGACAATGTTGTATTTTTGACATGTTATTGTAATCTATTGTATTTTTTGGAATAATTGTAATTTGGAATTGAAATTTTTGATGACAGTAATTTACATTTTTACTGACCAATTTATTTAATTATACCTAATCTTTATTGAATAATGATGAAATTTAATTTTGATGAATATTATCACGGTTTATGCACCATCTCTTCCTACCAATTTGTTCGCCACGATATGCTGCTGAACATGCTAGAACTTTTCTGAATTCCACTATAAATTAACCTGCTTGCGCACCATGTTCACCATGTTTAAACAAATTTTACTTACTTACTTACATATTAAATTGTTGTGCCCGACAGGTGGCCTATGTGAACTTTATAACCATTACTAGCTGTAGCTCGCGACTTCCTCTGCGATCCAGGGTGAAAAATAGCCTATTACCCATGTCATGGTCTACATCCAAAGCCGTCGACCCGTTTTTGCGTGATTGAGTAACAAACAAACAAATAAACAAACTCACTTTCGCATTTATAATATTAGTTGGGAGGAAGTTGGTAATAAAACCACATGTTTATACAATAAAGATTAGAATTAGGAAATAAATTCCTATAGCTTCTCCTTTCTTACGGCTAATTATGTACCAGGTAATGGAATTATCACATTCTGCAGCTGGTCTAGCTGGGCTAAAAAAATGATGATGACATTAGAGTATTTTTCATTAAGTTAGTAAAACTATTTCGACGTACGAAACCCGGTTTTGTCTAAGAATGCCCGATATAAGGTGTATTTTCTTTTAATGTTGGCCTATAATGCGATGATAATGTTAAAAAAAGATCTCACTGTGAAAAGTTAGATGAAGTGAGCTTGACGTGAGCTGTCGTGCCACGTGAAGCTAGAGGGATTGACACTATTGACAGCTTACTTCACCTTAGTTTTTACGGTGAGATTTACCTAATAGATCGTCTGGACTTTTCTTATTGATAGGCAATAAGAAAAGTTACGTAATTTTACCTAAGTTTGGAGAAAAGCGCCCCTCTTTTGTTGGTTGTGTTTCTATAAGTACTTGCAATCTTGGAATCTTGGCTCCTAAAATATAAGCTTTTGGCCTAGTTTAGGAGGCATCAGTTCGCCCTTTAATGCGACTCTATTGTATACAAAATATCTTTAATCCTGTAAGTCGTTACATTTTTGACCACGACTGTACATTGCAACGGCTTCTGTCGGATAGCTGCAAAAAATGTTATGAACGATGGTAGAAGATCAGAAATACTATCAATAACGGTGTCGCCGCATCCACTTATAATGTTTTGTGGGGGACATGACACCATCAACTTTGTTTAAGACTCTCTATACAGGCTGTTGGAAAAATGAGTAGTTTTTTTCGGACAATAGGATTGATTTCTATTTTACTTATCTGTGCGTTTATTGGAGATTTTTACAGAATAGACCCGCAAAGATTCTTATCTTTGCGGGTCTATTCTGTAAAAATCTCTACATGAAAACTTAGGTGAAATGAGCTTAAAGTGAGCTGTCCTTTTACCTGTGCGATTCTGGAACCATGTCACCGTGAAAACTTAGGTGAAGTGAGCGTGGAGTGAACTGTCATTCCAACTAATGCTAGGGATTAAAACTATTGACAGCTGACTCTAAGCTCACTTCACCTAACTTTTCACGGTGAGATTTTTACAGAATCGATCAGCTTAAGATTGACACTATTGACGACTCACTTCAAACCACTTCACCTATGTTTCACGGTGAGATTTTTACAGAATAGGTCGACTGTTTGAGTTTGATAAGTGAATTGTTGTATCGTTCTTTACATAGTTGACATAACTACCGAAAAGCTCATTTTATCCGGTAACAACAGGTAAAATGAATACTCTGAAAAATCTGGATGTAAGATGTAAAATATATTTAAGTACCTATTTAGTTTTCTAGGGACAATTGATGAAATAAATGAATAAAATAAAATAAAAAAGCCTTTTGATTACAGTACAGTATATATTGAAAATTACATAACAATGAAATTTTAACAATAGTATATCATGCAAAATTAAGTTTGATTATTAGTATTATATTTAAATTTAAATTAATATAAGTGTTATCTCTTCTGAAAGTCATATTTAACAGTAAAATAAAATTACTGATAAAATGACACAGGCCCAAAAAATCTTTCATATATTCATAGACACAAACATATTCCAACAGAAAATTCGTTAAAACTGTAACACCCCAATAGTAGAATGAGACACGTTCGTTTTTCAAAAAATCATTTCTTTTCCATTGTGCGGGGAAAGGCCATTGTTAAAATGATCGATAGTATTGTCCACTGTCTATTAGTTTGGATTGCATCCAGATTTGAGCGTATCGTCTATTCGTACGCGCCCGTGCGGGACGAATCGAGCGTTGAGTGAGTCATTTAGATTTATCGATTATTTGATGGTGCATCACTAGTTTTGTTTGTTATTTTTTTTGTACGTTGGTGGAATAAATTTCCAGGGGGAAAATATTGTGGAGTTTTAGTTTTAGGGTTTTTTACGCACATGGCTCGCTTGTGCAGTAAACATATATTACAAAATACAAAAATCTGTGAATTTCGTAAAGTAAAAAATTTAAGGTTTAAAACATTAGAAACACCCAGACAAATGATCAAGTATACAGGGCAGCGGGACATCGACGCGCAAACATATCTTTAATTGTAGAAATATTATATCGGTTATTAAAAAAGAAAAATGCTGTTCTATACATTCGTTTAGGTATTGCACTTTTCTATGAAACTGCAGATTTTTTTCTAATACCCGCTGAAAAATGTCACCGTATGGTGGTCCAGAATCATGTGCTGAATCCATGGTAACAGGTTTCCCGTCGATATCCCTACCACCCTGGTAATAAGGTTCAATATGGGTTAAAAATAAATTGTGTTAACTTGAATACTGACGTACTTTTCTAACTGTACATAATTATTTCCCTAATGGTCACCGAAAATCTAACTCATCATGCCTATCCACACAATTCCCACATCAGTGTTCCAAACATTTGAAATCTGTGTATAATCGAGTATACCAAACACTTGCAAAGAGATCCATTAACGATTACAATTAATCTGCCTGATGAATGTTTGCCAGGATGTGACCACTCAATTTGGACAAACATTTGGTCAAACCCCTCATGTTTGCTCTGCACTCCAGGTCTAATGAGGTCCTATTGTGGATATTGGTTACCTCTGACATCGAGCTCTATTGTTCTTGAGAAATGTGTGGATTAAACGCTGAGAGCTGAAAAAATAGAGCTCGTGATTAGAGGGCGCTTTTAGTACGTTTTTTCGACAAATTGACTTAGAAAATGGGAGTAGTCAGAGTACTATTTTATTGTAAGTGTGTATTGTATATACCTACGAATGTAATTGTAGGTATACGAACCAAAATATTTTTATAATGTATTTAGGCTCCCGTAGACAGGCACGGCACGACAGCACGACGCTACTCTAGTAGAACAATTTCTATGAAAACTTTATGAAAATATTGTTCCACCAGAATCGCGTCGCACCGCCGCGTCGCACCTGTCTGCGGGAGCCTTTTATTGTGCTTTCAAAGAAACACACTCTTAACAGGAACATCCCATGTAACATCATTTTGCAGAACAGAAATGTAACTTAAAACATCAAATTTGGTTTAAATCTGGCTCATATAGCTGTTGGGATTTGGCAGCTTGATGTCACCAAGTTTGAAACCACGAATCCTTCACTCCGTACTTATTGGTTATTCTCCGACTCCTGTAATAGTACATTACGATACGTGTGACTTAAGTAGTCCTACGTAAGACTCTACTCACACGAACCATATACTATGTTATAGCTCGTGTGACCTAAACCACGTCACTTAAGTCACGTCGTTCTGTGTAAAAGTGCGGGTTTATCTATTTCTATACTATTGAAAAAATATTTTTGAATTTGATGGCCCAATTCTTGAGGAAGGATATAGGCTAGGGTAGCGGGATCGTCCGAAAGCGAAAGGGTTACCGCTGCCCTGGAACATAAAGGGCTAAGGAAGGAACACGGGTGGGTTTTAGTCAGTAAGAGTCTGACACTCCCTTCTGCTCCACCCAGAGCGGGAGGAGTCATTTGATGATTTCCCATCCTGAAAAAAAAAAGGCTATTTAACATCACTCCAGGACTCTTAGGAGCCGAGTAAAAAGAAAAAAGTAAGAAAGAACGCGAAAACAAACGATCTAATAGCGCGGGCAGGCGATGTGATGCGACGAGGTGGGTCGGGGGAACAAGACATTTCACGCGGACGAAAAACCATGGGCTATGCAGGTGAATACCAGAGGGGCAATTCTCGTAATTTTAAGAATGTTCAGTCTGAGGGGCAATTCTTTTAATTTTAAGACCGTTCACAGTCTGATCTCAGTCTCAATCTGTCAAAAATACCTCTTATTATCCTTACACTTTGACAAGTTTTTGAAATTTGTTTGTCGTCGAGATGACACTTTTTTTATTTTTTATTAATAAGAACTAAAGTTCTTAGTAATGGATTACCATCTAGCTTAACAGACTAATAAGCAATATTTTACGAGATAGATTATGTTAAAACTAAGAATAGTGTCAATTTGCACTTTTACACAGTTTCGTAGCACTTTCTTAGGGTCTGATAATTGATAAAACACTTTGTTCATGTGTTACATATAGAGCACCATGATCACCAAATTTTTGAATGATGGTGGTGACGAGTTCCATTTTAAGATCACGGTGGAGGTAGTCATTTCTAATGTACCATGGAGCATTTACAGCATCCCTGAGTACTTTGTTTTGGAATTGTTGTATTATTTTAACGTTACTTCGTTTAGTACAGCCCCAAAGTTGGATGCCATACGTCCAAATTGGCATAAGAATATGCTTGTATATTATAATTTTATTATGTATTGATAGGCAGGATTTCCTTCCGAGTAACCAATACATACTTTTATAACGTATGGAGATGACACTGCGGCTAGTTTTTGAACGTTTTAAATTACGAGAACTGGCCTTCTGATCACCTACATCTTGACTAACTACCAAATAACACAACCCATTACCGTCAACAAATCAAGCTAATCACAGTCTAATAACTGCCTCTAATATCAGTTTATGTCCGCCAATAAATCACGCCAGCGATTATATCGGCAACTTGTCAATAACTTGGCTAGGTAATCACTCAGGCGACTATCTGGCAGTCAGGTCACTGGCGCTTTGTTTGCCATGCTCTTATCACGGCTCGTATTGCAAACATGGGAAAGCTATGGACTAGGCGGAGTGTATGAATTAGGTTGGATATGGTATGCGTGGGGCTGAAGTGTGTGCCTAAAGTGTTTGTGTTTGATTGAGGAGTAGTTTGATAAGGACCGTTGATGATGGATTATTGAGTTTGTATCTAATTATCAAGATCTTGAAGTGCATCTAGTTCTAATTAGACTATGATGTTTGTTTAGCATTGATCGAAACTAATTAGGTACACAGCTCTGGCTTCCTTTACCTAATTCTTTTCGCTATTTTAAGCCCATCTTGAATCTTACGCTTATTTCAGACGGAAAACGTATGTTTTGATTTTCATTACGATGTACCTAGTTACATTTTCGTGAACCAGCTGCCAAGAATTAGCTCATAAATAAAATAAAGAGCCTTATATTTCTTATAAAAAAAAAGATACAAAACTACCATTAAAGAAAAGTAAAAAAAAAACGAACTAAGTTAACTAAGTATCTAAGCTAACTAAAATTTCTTAAATTATATAAAGTTAAGCATATTTCAAACTTCTGTGCCAGTATGAACCCCTTATTTAATTGAAGGTGAAAGCCTCCTCATAGAAGTCCAGATTTAAATCTATAAAACAAGTACATATACCGCAAAACCTTTGTCTTGTTGAAATAAAAACAAGTGAAAACCTTTTAATTTTGACACTCATTAATTATGAAATAACTCACTCATTATCTCATAGTGACCTTCATTAAACTTGTAACTTGAGTACTTACCTAAAAACTATTATGCCGCATCCAAAACAACCGCTTACACGTCCCTAGGTGTACAGTACACACACACCAGAAGCCCAACTCCAACCTGATTAATAGCATCCCGACACAGCACGTCCAAATGAATACTGTTTAGATCTAGATATTTAGACCGGCAGACATATTGATGAATGTAGTCGATTGCCGAACTGTGCCGGCAATTTCTGCCTCAATAACTTAGGGTAGGTCATATGGATTTAAGATTAGGTAATGCTGGATTTAGGGGTCTTAGCACATTTGCAAGTAAGCTGAGATCTGAGAAACGTTTGATTGCAAAGGTCAACAAATAAAAATGCATTTTTGAGGGGCTTATTTATAAACATTGCTTATACGAGTAGTTAAGAGACATTTAACCCTTCGTATCGAACGTGGATCCATGCTAGACAAAATGTCGTTCTAATTGTTTCTGTAATTACGGCATTCCGGTTAAACGTCAAAAATGTATGGTTAAACAGACGCTAATCATTACTGAACTTTAAGTAATGTTTATAAATAAAGGGGTTAACTGGCGGGAAAAGGTTACTATGCAGAATGATGGTGATGAACTGTGCTGTCAAAGGAGATTGAATCCATCAATGAAACTCTATGGTTCCAAATGTATTTTTTTCACCGAATGATCAATCATTGTTAATAGAGCATCTGTAGTGTTACCAGATAAAGGCCCATAGTATAAGAATAATCAGCCTATAATATTCCCACTTCTGCGATATGGGCCTCTTCTCAGTGAGAGGGAGTGGCCGATGGTAGATGTCACATGTCATGTCTTCGAATATTTGATTCTAGGACATGCCGGTTTTCTCGCGATGTTTACCTTCACCGTTTTGAGATCAGTGGTGATAAAATAATTTACACATAATAAAGCGCCTGTCTGTTATCGAACCTACAACCTATAACTCGTAAGTCCCGTAGTAAAAGGCCCATAGTTTCAAATTATAACAGAGTCAGCTCGAAAAACAACCAATAATTCTTTCACCTCATTCGCCGGACCTCTCATATCTCTCGATCAGTTGAAATGAAGACACACAACCTGATATAATGAGCCCATTGGCCAGATGCTGTATCATTATTACATGATATCCTGAACGAACATTAAGTAGACAAACGGCGCTCATTACAAGCGGTAAGTAGGTCATAGTATGGTCCCGGGAAGCTGGCCGATCCTCCCCGAGATTGATTCCGGTCTTTAATAATAAATCTGGCTTTGTTTTGTTTCCTTCTAATTAGAGTTAGTTATATTAAAAGTTCTTTTATTGGGACGGTAAAGTTGAGGGTTGATTCGTGCTAAATGGCAATTGTGTCTTGTCCATCCTTGATACGTTTCGTCTATAATTAATTCATATGCGGGGTGGCTGGGACATTGACGCGCAAACTGTATCCATGAATTCAGCACATGATTCTCACAAGACTTCTTCGTCAGTTATTAAAAAAAAAAACTGCTTTTTCATAGAAAAAAGATTGCACGTATCTATGAAACAGCAGATTTTTTTACCTACGCGTTCTAAATTTAGTAGCAGGTGGTGCGTCGATGCCATGCCCACCTGCGTTTTTCAACTATCAGTTTGTGTTTTATGGCCAAGACGATTTCAAAAGTAATTTTTAATCTATATGTCGGAGTCATTCGTTTGACTATTCGGAACGCTAACGCCATCTCGTGGCGCTAGACAGAGTCTAGCCTGAGTTCGTGGAGGTGGTCGAGAGCGACAGCTCAAGAACGGTGTGAGCAGAGCTCTCGGGATCATCGAAACATTGGATATCGTACGAACAACATGTGGATAGAAACTGTCGCGTTCCGTATCGTTAAATGTGCTCCTACAGTGTGCGATTCGCTAGTGTGACTAACTTGTTTGTGAATTGTAATCTGATTTGAACTGCAAACCGTTTTTCTATGGTGCTAAAACCAACACTACCCATAGTACGCCCACAGTAATTAAAATGTGCCTGATGTTAATGAGAGACAGACATACCTTCTCCGACATATACATATCGATAATACTGAGAATTTCTACGAAACCTCCTACTACCGAACATGAAGTCACCGTAGAGTAGAGTTTTAAATAAATATTACCAATTTATAAGTTTCATGAATAGGTTTAAACCAACTAAGCCAATTGAAAAAGATAACAAGGCGATTACTATTAGCTAGAGAAACTGAAAAATATTTCCTCTCTAGCAAACGTCGTAGATAATTTCAGGCTTGAAGGAAGCGTAGGTCAGCGTTAGGCCCATAATACTAACGTTACGGTTCACTTAAAATAATTGGCGGGCCTTAATGGAATCTTTACGTTTAATAATGACTGCTGTAAATGGTTGCCTTGCTCTGAGATCTTGCTAAGAAAATACGAAAAGCCTTGACTGTATGAATCTTGATATATGGGGTGCTTATGGAGTTTAGCTTAGTTTTGAGTACAAGAATACTGTCAAAACTCTTTATAAATAAACTAGCGTCAGCCCGTGACTTCCCCCGACCCACCCCGTCGCATAGAATCGCCTAACCGTGCTTTTTTTTTTTTATTGTTTTCGCATAGCGACCTTTTTGACTTTTTTCTACTAGGTTCAGAGTTTAGCACGTTCAAACAACTTCTTCAGCTTTATTATTAGTATACAAACTGTTGTTTTTCATCCTCGTCAAATTTCAGGAGGCTGCTAGGAAAGACATAAATAATCAAATAAAATTATGATCCCTGGTAAATAATGAATATATACTTTTTTTTTGTTATTTAAGTTTGACAGTATTTCAAAATACTCCTCTTTCAAAGAACAGAATCGCGTTATTGTATCGTAAAAGCGGCCGCGTTTTTATGTGTGTGTAAAAGGGCAGTTACAGTGCGGTCTCAGACAGGCCGCGTTTTAATATGCGTGTCCCACAAACGTTTCCGAAAATTTGAATAAAAAAAACCTACTTATTTTATTATTGATTCATGTTGAGAATCAGTAGCATAATTACCTCCTTGAATTTGACGAGGTTGCAAAACAACAGCTTGTATAAAGAAATAAAAATAAATATGCTCAAAATCAATATCGTATAATACCGTACGGAGTTGATAAAGCGGTAGGAAATGTTACACCACATTACCAGCTGAAGACTGCATGCACATAATACAGCCATGGGAAGCGAAAAACGTCACTCATTATTTTGCCTAGACCACTACTTGATCTATAAAGAAAATTACCACAACCAATTCTGCATTAAGAAGCTTTCAGAGACAAACAAGCCAGTAAAACCTACAGTATTTATTCCCATTTTCTTCAATTACTTATTTTGCTGATAAATAAAACTCATTAGTACCTCTCAACAACTCTTCATTTGAAAAAATACATAATTTTGTTAAAAAGCACAATTTTTCCGTCTAAGCCACTACTTTTTCACTACCTACCTACTTTTGTCTTTTTTGACAAGTCATAACATAACAGGCCTTTAGGGCCTTCTCGTATCAACAAAAAAGTATTTAATTCGCTTGTACAGATGCCAGCAGGTCAAGCTATCCGAAACTGTCAAATTGTCCCAATCAACCTTGAACCTTAATACATTAACAATAAAGTTGAAAATCTATTAAAGAAATTTGACAGATTGTAGTAGCTTGATGTGCTGGCGTCTGTACATCAATTTTTTTTTTGCCATTCCCTTCAATATTATATTTATTCTTATATTATCTTATTTTTTTTTCCTCAACTTATATTGATCCACTGCTGGGCAAAGGGCAGACCTTTGCCCAGCAGTGGATCAATATAAGTTACTAAGTAGTATAAATTAATCCATACTTGTAACATTTATATATTATTTTATTTATTCAGTTATATCTGATTACCTTATGTATTTTCTTTTTTATCGATAAACCTCTTCGGAGCCGGGTTCCACCCGCACACGTGATGGCTCGCTATGCACATTTCCCCCCAATGCACCACACTCGCCACAAATTGAGTTACAAAACGATTCTTTGCTGGACCGGACGAGTGCCTCTCAAACTTGCACAAAGGAACCATTTTATTGTTGGACGCAACAAACCAGGGCTTACATTTTTATACAAGGACCTCGTTTTTCTTCAGTATAGAAGGAGTGTTTGACGTCGTGTAGTAGTTACTTTGTGGATACTGTTTGTGGTGTTGTACAATTAAAGTGATTATCGACTGTTCTTATCAAGGGTGCCGAAGACCCAATCAATGAATTGCATCCTCCAACAGTAAAATTGGCCATTAAACTACGAGTATCAGCCCCACTGTCTAGAGAAGACATTGTTATTCAAAGACATCAAAGGTTTATAGTTGTGATATGTACCTATTAAAGATTAGCTGTTAGCCGTGACTTTGTTTGCGTTTAGTTTGTATTTCATCATTTTTTAACACAGATATCCATCCAATCTCTTCCATCTAATCTCTTCACCACCCTTGGTTGACTGGTAGAGAATGCCTAAGGCCGCCTTTGTACTTTTTAAATAAATAAATAAGTATCTAGGATGAAAGTAGCCAATCCTTCTCCAGGTACTAGGCTAACTGTCAAATTTCATAACGATTGGTTCAGTGACTTAGGCGTGATGGTGGTAGATGGTAGGGATGGTGGTAGGCAGACAGGCAGACATACTTACTTTCGTATTTATAATATGGATTGTTTTTGAAAAGTTGATTTGGCTGGTTTCTGAGAACTTACTTTCAAATATAATTCCTAAACTGTTACTTTTCAACTGAAGTAATATGGCTAGAGAAGTTCAAAATCCGCACGATCCTCGCAAATCTCATAGCTTTAATTTAATATGCAGTTCTTTCACTTCATAATTCCGTTTCTAAGGAAACTTTGAGCATCGTAGTTGAGCAGTGAAAGCTGGTGACGTCAGCTCATGTTCGTTACGGCGGTTCATTACGACTCACCCTCAAGGGCACCGACAGGACTCTTCAACTGTCTTGTTGCAATACTAATGACATAAAAAATCAAGTAAACGTTTTCTATTGGGGGAGTTGGAAGTTGATAGGCAGCTTTGTTTTGTAACTGAGGAGCAACGATATTTTTTTGTTTTTACAGTTTATTTTTTAATTTTTTTAAGTCTTTTACCTGCGTTAACTCGGCAACGTTTTATTGAAAGTTGAATCGATAAAAAACGAAACGTCCTGTCGGTGATCAGTCCAAAGGAGAAACGACTGTCGGAGAATGCTTGCAGAATCGATAATATTATGGATACAAGTTCAATATTGTCACAACAATCAAATTCTTAAACGAAATACACCCAATGCAATTTAGAAAAAAGTAAAATCTCAGGCAACCCTAAATCTGTCCATACGCTCCTTATAAAACCCATCTTCTAAATTGAACAACTTTTTTACACACAAGAGCTACTTCATAGCCGCTCCATTTTTGACTTCTTAGCAAAGTGAGTTTGGAGACAATTTTCACGGAGTTTTCTTTCAAAGTTTCATTATACCACGGGCGAAAATGAAGGTACGAATCGAACGGAGTTGGGAACAAAACCGATATATCTTCGAAGTTGAGTGGAACGCTTTCGGGGACTCCAGGGTTCGATTGTAGACTTTGGTAGTTTCAACTTTAAACTGCTTCAGAACCTGTTTATTTTGTAGCAGATCTGATAGTTTGATTTGTGAACTGAGTGAGCTTCATACGTTCTACTTGGACTTTTATATGTTTTTGAAAACTAGATCTCCTTAGACAAGATCTGATGTGTTCGAGTGTTGTGTAATGGAGTTTCTTGTGGGGTTTTAACTTGTTTGTGGGTACAATCTGCGGTGCAACATGACTGTGACCTATTTGATGTTTAGTAAAGTCTTGCCAGATATGCAGATAACTCATTAATACAAAACAGACCCTCTGTAGGTAACCTTCCAATGCATTACAAACTGTAAAAACACTCTAAAAAGACACTTTAAAAAACAAAGATAAAAGCCCCGAACGAGCGAGAAAGCGCAGAAAAAATACTCGATATTCTGGCAATCCTTACTGGGCCGTAATCTTTTAAGCCTTGGTGCCCAAAATGTACCAAATGTACCAAAGTGGACCTTCCGAGCTCTCTCCATAAAAAATTCTACTACTTTGAATAATTTTGTTAGTTCTGCAGTCCATCACGCTACGCCTATGTAAATGGGGGTAGATTGAGTTTGAAAGTGTATGTAGCGGATGCCCCTCGAAACAAAATGCTCCTTTTTTTGGGCAGGAAACTGTTGATTTATGGAAACCGGCGGTGTTATTAAAGTTTATACGTGTATCAAGTTTTGTGTACATTTTGCATGTGTTGATACGTGTGAAGATAATTTATTCTTACAGATTTTTTTTCGAAAAATTCTGTGTTGTATGTTAATAAAATGATAGAAAATAGTTGTGCTGACCAGCTTTAAATGAAATTAATTTTTAAATAAAAAAAAACTCGTTGTAAATGATAGGACATCGTTGTACAGTCAACAGCAAAAGTAGATGATCAAAATAAGAAATTCAATACTAATGAACGGAGTTCGCGTCAGAACTGTGTGGCGTCGAAGTGATTCAAAAGTATGTGATTGTAAATTATACCAAACATATACTACTAGTACAGCTGCCATATAGCTGCGAACTCCGTTCATTAGTATTGAATTTCTGATTTTGATCATCTACTTTTGCTGTTGACTGTACCAGCGCAAAAAAAAACTCATTCTTTCCGATATCTACAACGTGACGAGCCCAAGCCGAATCTTTGATATCGAAAAGCTTCCATCAAATACATCCTTATCCCCTCTACACTGAAGTACAGTGGTCCTTGAATACATAAAACAACGTCTTCATCCAATTATCCACTATCTTTACAAGCCCCGTCTAAATCAGGCGCCTGCTTTGCTTGTTAATAAAATGCCGATTCGGGAAAATTATCGAAAAACTGTCAGTTTCACGGGCCCCTCCCAGCTCAGCAGGGGTTTCCCTTCTAAGCGTCTAGCGTCCAACTCATTAAAGATACTTAGACAATTGCGAAAGACATTAATTTGTCCGTGTTTTCTAAAATTCGGAAGGTATTTTTTGTTTTATTACTTTTTCTTTTGTAGGTACAAAATTGTTAGCAGACTTATTTGTTTTGTTTAGGCAGACTTATTTATCAGGGAGCTTTCGAATATTGTTGGAAAATTATCATAGTTATAGAAAGTAGGATATAAATTAGGCAGTTTTCAGTAGCGAAGGAATTACTTCAGGTCAGATGATATAGGGAACAGCTCTCCAATTCTGTAGTTGAAAACCCAAGCCAAACCGGACCAACCAATCAGGAGAAGTCTAAAACGATTCCTAAAATGGGTAGGTATTCTTTCCCAAGCTTTCAAAAATAAAGACCAATGGACTCCTCACAACTCAACCTACATATGCTTCTTAACGAACGCGGGTCAAAGTAAGCACGCTCGGCCTCCGAAAATCTCAAGCACCACTCTAGAGGCTTAGACACGTCGATAGACTTACAGTTAATTAGACTGTCTGTACATGACTTGTGAGACCTTATCGAGGACCCTACGAGTCTATATGTATGTACCTAACGTTGTATGGGGCTAATTATGTACCTACACATATTTTTTTATATTGTGATTTAAAAGAATGTCCATGGAGTTTCTTGCCCGTTCTTCACGATAGATACCTACTACGCTTTGGAATGGGCAACTAGCTTCATCTTTTTGAATGATCGACCCTTGACAATTCAAAAGTGCCTTTTTTTATTTGGGAAATCATCAAATGACCTCTCCCGCTCTGGGCTGAGCGGAAGGTCGTTGCAGAGTTTTACTGACAAAAAACCCACCCGCGTTCCTTTAGTTGCCTGTGCGGGTAATTGTCTAAAAAGTACCTGTAATTGGTTTGGTTGAAATAAATAGTTTGAGTTTTTTTTCTTTTGAGATTTTGTCTCGTGAAAGATTGACATATTCAGTGAAGATCTTGGCGGTCATTTTCAGTCACTTGGTAGTCAGAATACTACAGCAATAAATAGATTAAACATTACGCCTGTAGTCCCCAAAGAGATAGGCATAGGTGGACCACCCGAAGTTATATATGTAAAAGGGGGTGAGCTTATTGCCATGATCCGCACAGGTTCCAGACTGGCCTGCTACTGAGAAATTCCCCATTACACTTTGCTGGACCTGGGAATCGAACTCGGGACCTCATTCTCAGCAATAGCGTTTGCGACCGCTAAACCAATGAGGCTTTATTACATTTACAAACTACATTTACATTAAATGCCGTGTCTTTGTGATGTTTATATTTTTAAACAAACAATGATTGGACGATTTAAAATTACTCATGGACTCATTTGTAATGATCGATCTTTTTATTATTTTCGGACACAAAGTCCGAAACTTTTACATTTCAATACGCCTAAAGGAAAAATCATTCGGAACATAAAACTTTTCGTTTGCTAACTTGACTGAATTTACTCCTTAAGAGTTCTAAAGAGATCACTAATCATCGATTTAACTGAAGCCGTACCTTTAAAAGATTACTGTTAAATAACTTTGCGTTAAGTAATTAAGACCTGTTCAGGATATTTCGGGAATTCGTTTTCTGTGTAATAGACTAATGCTTTAATTAAATTGCGTTGTTCTATAGAATTATCTTGGATCAAAAGTAATTGGAAGAGGTTATGTATAAAGGTATAATTTAAAGGGTCAGATGTAACTTTGTAGGTGGGTGCACCTTTGTTCGGCTTTAAGTATGGAAAGATAAGGCTCGTAGGTTATCTGCGAGAAAAATCAAAAAAGGATAAAAGAATAAACTTACTCAGCAAATAAATATTTATTTTGAATTGTTACACGATTTTTTATGTAAATATTTCCACTGCGAAGACATGGGCTTTCTCTCTTCAGAGGGAATGGACTATAACAGTGCGTGTTGGTAAATGTCACATGTCTTCGAATTTTTTGTGCATGGTGCAATGCAGCGAAATTAAGTTTGGCATTTAATTAATGTGTTTTTTAAATGAATATTTTTTTTATATAATAAATTCTGAATATTTTAATTTTTCCATCCTTTAATGCATATTTTCTATTCAAAATAGTCTCGATGTTTCACATCAACCAGTGGGCCAATTCTCGTATTTTTAAGAACGTTCACAGTCTGATCTCAGTCTCAATCTGTCCAAAATACCTCTAATTTTCGTACATTTTGACAAGTTTTTGACATTTGTGTGTCGCTGAGATGAGACTGCGATTAGATTTTGAACGATTTAATTCACGAGAATTGGCCTTCTGGCATGCCGCGACGGCTCATTTTTTTTTTGTTTTGCATTACTACGTAAACATTAAGGCATTTCTTTTCTTATCTCTGAAATGAATGAATGTATAAATGTGATCCAGAGTACAATTCTTTATCCTCAATTCCACCGACCTAATTCCAGCCAACAAACGTTTTATCCTATATTTTTCTTGTACTCACGCATGAAAAAACATGAAACTAAAGTCAGTAGATCAAACCGGCGGGAATGCAGCAAAATGGAGGCAAACGAACGCCAAACGTAACGCACGTACCCCACTAACAAGTAGAAGCTCAAACATGCGCACCAACCGGGCTAATTTTGGATCATAGAGTATCAAAATAAAAGTAGACGGGTCATTTCATTTATTTATTTAACCATTTATGAACACACATATATAAAAAGACAAGAAAAAAAACAGAACAGAAAAATAGGTACAGAGGTGATGCTTATTTTATAAGAAATCTCTTCCAGCATACATAAGATAGCACAATAGATAGAGAGATGTATACAGCGTGTGAAAGAGACAGAGTAAAGGAGACAAAAAACATAAAATCATATAAACTAAACAAAAAACAACAACAATATACATTTTAGATTTTTTTATGTACCTTAATCTTAACTAATATTATAAAGAAAAAAGATTTCATTGTTTGTATGTTTGTTTGTTACGCTTTCACGCTATTTTTATAGCGGATTTGGATGAAATTTGGCACATGGGCAGACCGACCTGGATTAGGACGTAGGATACTTTATATTCCGATATTCCCACGGAATCGAGACATATGCGGGTACAACCGCGGGGCGCAGCTTGTGCTGTTATAAAAATATTAGTCAATCAGCATGATACATAGTAGCGTTACTGACTGCACGGGTTGTGCCAAAAGTACCTTACGGAGGCTACTGCATGCATCGAATGAACATACACATTTAAATAATCTATGCCTATAATTCAATTCAACTGTTTAAAGGCCTATCTATCAGTGAACAGTATAAATATAAGATTATAAATCAAATCTGTTAAACCCATTCAAACTTATTCCTGGGAAATTCAAAGCTTCAAGCAGTCTGGAAAATTTTGTTAATAATACTCTTGATTTTGAATTGAAACTAATGATTAATAGTAACTATGTCTTGACAAAGTTGATTATATTTGTGGAATTGATATTTAAATCTAGAGGTATTTTCTAGGTACCCAACCTATTTCATCTCAGTAAACTCTGATTGACTTTAATAACGATTATTGTTTTAAATTTCAATATCCATAGAAAAAAGCAATTTCCCCGACAAACTTTTAAATTTTTGCCTTAAAATCCTTATTCGGACTAGAACATTTTAACCCGGGGCAAATGACGTGAATATAATTACGCCGACGATGATACCGGGTCATCATGACCCAGATTTTATCGAGTAATTATCATGAAATTTAAGAAGTTGTCTAAATTTTAATAATTATTTATTATACAAGAGTTTTTGCATATGTAGTAAAAAAAACCCAAATATTTTATATTTCAAACTTTTACTAGCTTTCTTAGTAGCGCTTGAAAAATCAACTCTGAAAACATAACATAAGTAATATATTTTTAATTGTTGTTAAATTATTCTAAATCTATACTTATAATAAATCTGTAGAAGTGAAAATTCTGTACATTGAAAATATCATAAAAATAAATGGCAGGGGGTGTTACTAGACCGACACCGAACCCAAAAATGTGATTAAAAAATTTTTTGTCTGTCTGTCTGTCTGTTTGTTCAGGTATCACGCAAAAACTACTGGTTCGATTACGATGAAACTTGGTATAATTATTCTTTAATATCCTGGGCACCACACTGGGTACTTTTTATCCCGGAAAAGTATATACAATAAAAAACAAACTTAATTTTGCGGTTCGATCCCTAGATCCATTACTGTGTCAACCGCAAATAATAAGTTTGTCGTAGGTTACGTCACCCGCAGTGGAGTTCATTTTTATTCCTTTTAGTTTTTAGAGTTATTTAGGTTTATTTTCATATAAGTAGGTATAGATTTTAATTTTAAAGTATAGGTAGCATATTTGATAGTGTACGTAGTGACCGTAGGTTATTTTATAATACTGTTAGGTAGGATTAGTCATTCGTATAGATATTAGTTTTTAGGGATTTTGCTTATTTATTGAGTTTAGATTAGTTATCATCAGAAATAGGTTTATTTAGGTAGGTATTTAATTTTCTGTTATTGAGTTTTTTTTTTTAATTAGGTAGGTACTTAGGTAAAGATATCATATAGGTACCCTCTTAATCACCACTAATGAGACACAATTGGTTTTCTATTGTTATTAGCCACAAAGGGCCCGCGAGATAGATCCTGTTAGCACGTTCCCGTGGGATAATTTCCGACATCCACGCGGGCGAAGCCGCGGGCAGAAGCTAGTAATAAAATAAATTAATAATCGTACATAATAAAATATAGAACAAACCAAATTCTTATCATAATAATAGTAACAAATCAGTCTTCTACTTCCTCATTCAGAGACAATAGCAGTAATTCTACTACTCCTATTATTACATTACGGAATCAAATGATCTGGGCACATGTAAATCTGGCATGCATTACAAGTATTAGATGTCTTCTTATCCCTTTGAGACGGTCATATTTGACAGTTCCTGTAACCTTCGGGGGACCTCCCCCGAAGGTTCGGGTCACTCGTAAAACCTGCGATTCTTTCGCGCAACTGTCGAAGCAGCATTTGACCCTTCTTCGTCAGACCCCAACTCTTCTAACACCGCAAATAACCTCTCAGGGTGATCTATCAGTGCCATATTTAACAAAAACTTAAAAAAGAACAAGGTGAATTGACAACAAATAGTAAATAACCTAATAAAAGTATGTCACAAAAATACTACGCCAGCGATGACGCCGGGTCATAATGACCCGAGGCGACTTAAATCTGTCATTATTCTTTTTTACGCCGATCGTGCAATTTTAGCGTTTGTGTAGCTGGAGATACGACGTCCTTCTAACCGAACCGCAGGTATGCTAAATGCAACCCCGCATACACAGTGAGATATACGTGCATCAACTCAAAACGGGTAAATATGACCCCGCGTCATCGCTCATTGTCATTGGCGTCGGGCTAAAACAAAAATTGCCAAATCGGTCGAGCCGTTCTCAAGTGATTGCATTGGATTCCGTTCGTACATTTCGTTTTTATTTATATAGATATTTTGTTTCGATCACTAATACTTATACTCTGCATTTAATTAAGTAAAGATCTTCGTGCACCTATGATTTCGACAGTCAATATTAATGTCGTCAAAAGTACCCCAAGAGCTCTACTAGCAATAGGTACAAATCTCCATCACTGTCAAACACATCTGCATATATCCCGCTAATCTATGCCCAATATACCTCGTAATTTCTTACCTGCGTCTCATTAATTGTGGGCACGTAGGTACCACGTGACCGCTTGTGTGGTGAACTGGGGGTCGCGATGTGTTATGTCCAGAGTCGGGTAATGGCTGACTGCCTGATGGGTTCGTTGTTTTAGTGGTTTGGGGGTCTTGTTAAAACGTGGGTGGAGGTGGAAGTGCTAAGGACATGTTTTGGTTCTTTATGGTGGGTCAAGATCTATTATTACCAAACTCCAAAAAAAAAAAACTTATAAAAGTCCTATCCATCATAGATATATGAGTTATCACACACAGACATGATTTTGTTCACGCAGATTTGTCTTTTCTCATTTTTTTGGAATGAATATAGACAGATCTACTATATACATGTAGACGGGGATCTGCAGTTGTTTTGGCTACAGCAGCTTTCCACAGTAGAACTTTAACGTAATTGCTACCTACTTTAGTAAGCAGGACTGTTACGAGACGAGGCTACGATGTGATTCAAAGCACTATGGCCTACTCATTCAACCAATAACCTGACGTTATAATTTGCACAATAGCCTACAAAAACTCACGTAAAAATTTAGCGGGCTGAATTTAAAACCCAAACTCCTAGAAGCTGTAGAGAGCCCTATATACAATACATATCAAACGGTGCTGGTTTTAACTGGGTGCGGGTGCGCGGCCGAGCGAATTTTGTTTGAGACCTCATAAATCTGTCACATGTCAAAGTAAGCCTCGTATCGAACGGGCCAGCCCTCCGGTAAATTATGAACTAACCGCCTTTTGCTTTGGTCGTCGCAGGACGTCGCACGTACTTTTAAAGCATGGTGTAGATTGGGGATTGTGTACTTCGCGCCTTTGTTGTGGAATACAGCTGATTACAAGCCCGAGTATAATCATGGTCATACTGTATTTGAATTAGCATAATGCATAATCCCATAGTCACAAAGTTCCCACTGTTGGAACATAGGCCTAGTCTCGTTGAGTCGTAATTGGCCCAGTATTCGTCTCGTTGAGCAGTAATTCGTCCAATGCGGGTTGGTAGATGTCGCATTTCTTCGAATTTTTGGTTCTAGGATATGCCGGTTTACTCACGATGTTTTCCTTCACTGTGAGAGCAGTGGTGATGAAATAATTTACACAAAGTAAAGCGCTTGTCTAGGTCAAACCTACGACCCACAGCACGTATGTGGCTGTTACCACAGTGTCAAAACTGGTATTGCCTTTTGTTTATAGGACATTGGCATAAAGAAAATGGCTCGATTCAGAAAATTTAAAAGACCACCAAACCACCAACCACCAGCGGTTCATTGCCCTTTCCAAAGTAGTTTTCCATGAAGAAAAACGGGAAAAGAAGTCTGTATAAAAAAATATATATATTCAGTATCTTTTTTTAGTACCCATGCCCATTTCATTTATACATATTTCAACCCTTCTGCTTCTTTACCAATCATAATTTTAGTGAGATCCTTTTATACTACACATCCTATAATAAATCCTACGAACGAGGAAAAACCTGCAAAAACACATAAGGCGGTGAAACGATAAAACGTTTTATTGCTTACTTAAAATTCGCCAAAAATCAACAATTCAATTCTATGCGAGTCATAAAGTGGAAAGATGGATTTCGAATTGAATGTCGTACCACGGGCTCTCGATCCTTACCACGATTCTATTCTTGCTTTAATCTTGATCGATTTTATTTTTATTCCGTTTATTCCTTATAACACTAAAATATTTATAAAAAAAAAAAAAAAATGAATATAAGTAGTTTATCAGCCATCTTGTTACCATAACACAAGCATTAGGTTGTTTAGCTTGGGACTAGATGGCGCTGTGTGAAATATCCAGGGATATTATTATTATTTTTTATTTTTAACTGCCTCGTTCGTCTAGTTGTCGCTAGCTCTACTGCCGAGCATGAGGTCCTGGTTTCGATTCCCGGGCCGGGCAAAGTGTTGTTGGGGTTTTACTATCAGGAATTTCTCAGTAGCAGAGTCTGTGTGTGCCTAGTTAATGACAATAGGCTCGCTCCCTATTACATGTCTGCCTAACCCTTCGGGGATTACAGGCGTGATGATATGTAATTTATTTAAACTTTATGCAACATGAAGGTCATAAAGGCGGACTTTATGCCTTAGGCATTCTCTACCAGTCAGCTAAGGGTGGTGGAGAGATAACATGGCAAGTGCATTGCTTGTTCAAATGTGGTGTCCAGTTGCACTTATAAAGGTATGAGGAACAGGGTGTAAAGTTCACTCATACTCTGTAGAAAAGGGAGGATCCTCCGACCAGACGGGTGTTGTGCCTGGCGGGCAATTGCCCCACGACTGATGTCGGGAGGTTTGTATGTATGCTACTTGCGCGGTAAACTCTGCTTGCGAGATGCAGGATTTGCGTGACGTCAGTATGATGCTTTGTTCGCATGTGGCGTTGTAGATACCGCTACATCCCTCCCCTCCGGAGACCGGAGGTCGATAGTGGGCCAAGTCTTGTATCTTTCAATGCTAGGCCAGCTGAGGTTCCAGTGAGTCGGAACCGGTTGCCGCATAGTTCACGGTGAGTCGGAACTGTGTACGGAGATGTCCCCAGTGAGTCGGGTGGTGCTGCGTTATACTCCAGTGCGTCTCATGTCGTACAGCGCCGGGTTGAGGCTGGCTGCTGCGTCGACCAGGAAAGGAAACTCTTCTTGTTGACCGGCCGAAAGTGCAGTGTGCTGTTGAAGCCGTGGGCGCTGGCTGGCTAGGTGACTCACCGCTAAAGCTTGCGGGAGTGATGATGATGACGTCACGCTGAAGTATTTGCACGAAGGCTTTGGATGGGAAATCATCTTGCACGAAGGCTGCGCTGACGTTCATGTCCGGGGTCACCAGTATAGAGGTATGAGGAACAGGGTGTAAAGTTCACTCATACTCTATAGAAAAGGGAAGATCCTTCGACCAGACGGGTGTTATGTCTGCAATTGCACCACGACTGGTGTCGGGAAGTTTGTATGTATGCTAATTGCGCGGTAAAGTCTGCTTGCGAGATGCAGGATTTGCGTGACGTCATGTGGCGTTGTAGATACCGCTATACTCTATTAAGTAAGGTTTCATATAATCTACTACAGGAAACTATCACTAGCGCTAGTTCTGCCTCTCATGACGATAAAATGCTAGCAGGACAATTCTATTATCCATAAATAGGTAGTATAAGCATTAGCAATAAGAATTTTTCGTCTCTGTCTGTTTATCAGTATATTTCTCGTAAATTGCCACGTCGCCACATCATCAAAGGGGCAATTCTCGTAATTTTAAGAACGTTCACAGTCTGATCTCAGTCTCAATCTGTCAAAAATTCCTCTAATTTCCCTACATTTTGACAAGTTTTTGACATTTGTTTGTCACCGTGTTGAGACTGCGACTAGATTTTGAACGTTTTAAATTATGAGAACTGGCCTACGCTCTAAGTCCGTCAGTGAAAGATACGGGCCCGTCCGGAAGTTAGTTAGTTCGAAACTTTCGAATTAACCTTACACCTCATTCATTATCAACAACTGTCAAATCGTGTTGTCATTTATTCTTAGTTCGGGCCCCAAATTAATCTCATATCCGTAGGTGATACGGAGTAGGAAACGGCCGTATCTTTGACCGAAACTACGGACTTTGTGCTTTGGGAGTAGATCTCTACCTATATCGCCTCTGCGCGAAGCACTCACCGGTTCAGTAATCCATTATAAAATTCCCTCTTTACTAAACATAACTTCTAGCGACAACTCTATTCAAGTCATCTCCAGCCAACGGTAGGATCTTTATACAAACACTCGTAAAATACTGCCGATATTATCCGCGCAATAGGTTTAATGTCTTATGACGTAGACGGAGAGGGAGCGAGACGGCAAGTGTGTACTGTTCAAATAGTCACGATTACTTCGCGCAATGGAAGATCGGCTCCTCAGGGAATGAGACGCCTTGAAGAATGCTCGTCTTTATTTTACTGTGGAGAGTTCTTCTTCTGTTTTAATTTAGTAAGATTGGCTTGTGACGGCGGTTATTAGAATGGCTTTGTCTTTCCTTTCTTTTTGTGGACTTGAAGTTGCATACAACTTCTCTACGAGGAGGAACTTATTTTTCTACGAGGGGTAATCGTGGTAAATACTCGTAAATATAATTAACTAATGTTATGGTGTATCCGGCTCGAAGCACCATTGTTAGCTCGGGTAAAGGGTTTTAATAAAATAGTGGACTGTATTAGTAGGCAATGGTGTATTGCCGCCTAATCGTTACAATACTGCGTATACTGTACCGGTCAAGTACTGTTAGTACAGAAATGGCCCAACTCCTCAGATAATAAAAGAATGGGCCTTTAAAAAATAATCATCCAGTATCATGACTTCTGCTACTGAATATTAGTCGGTCAGAAAAGGACCATAAAGTTCAAACTTTTCGGTAATATGTACTGAATTTTCAGTTGACTAGTAGAGTCACTTGTCGATAATCTCAAGAGCCGGCCGAGGTTCAGGATTCTTCATATGTAACGGTCCTCCGTCTCGCTTTCAATCGAATACTTCTACTTTGTTTTTGAACTGATCTTGCAATTTTTCTCTGAATGTAGGTAAATCATTGGGCAGTGTTGAATTTGTGTACCATCATGATATTATGTAAAAGCAGGCTATGTGGTGGCAGATTTTTTCAGCCCTTTTTCATTAGTTACATGAATAATTACTTTGTTCTTTATGTACTTTCTGACAAAGTTCTTAGAACTGAAATAAAATGTGTCAATGACTCACAGAGTACCTACTGCTCTCTCAATTTAAAGGTAGAATTTATAGTAGGCTTACTAGTGTAAAGTTCGTATCTTCTGCTTCTTCTTTGTGTCGCTGGCACGACTGAATTTTATATCTGGTTGGACCAAAACTTTGCCACTTCCACGGCGTCGTCAGTGGCAGCGCAGAGGTTTGGCTGCATGGCAGAAGGGTGTGATTGTGGAGCTATGTCGCAAACCTTGCTCCACGTCCTATCCTGCCCCCTGTGCTCCAAAAGTTTGTACGAGTAACAGGTTTTCTATCTATAAATATATACCTCAAAGAACTAATGAACCAAATTACCGCTCAACAAATTAATAGCCACCCAGCTCTACAGAATTCAACATAAATCAATATATAAAAATATTGGTAGCTAGAGAAAGTCTTAGTAATAATTGGAGCACATCTACAGCAGGTGGTCCAATCACCCTCATTGGTCCCGGAATCAATTAAAGTCGGTACTCGTCGTGGCCGAGACAATGCCGCGCCTGCGACGTGCTGACACCGATAGCAGAGAAATCGCACGAGGATATTGTAAAGAAGGATTTTTTTTATTTGAGGAATATTCTTCTTAAAAAAAGTACTGCCTGAGACTAAGATCTAGGTGTTTTCTGTATTGTGTCCTTTTCCAGATCAGTTCTTTTTTAATTTGAAAGGTTTACTTGTTAGAAGTCACGAACAGAAGTTTATCAATGATTCCTGGGTATTGTAGCTATAAAATGAGTTTTATTTTGAAAAATATTTCACTAGAACCATAGACTGGCTGTAAAATTGTGAAACTACTAGAAGTTGTTGGATGCAAGTACAGCTAAGTATTATTAATTTAAATTTAGTGAACTCTGCGTTACTTTCTAGGTTTACGTTATTTTGCAGCGATATTTATTCATAGGTATAATCATAAAATGTTTGTGTAGATTTTTTCTTGTAAGCACCCCAAAATTCATATTCACAACTTTTCATGACAAACATTTGTTCTGCAACCATTACCTAAAGGTCTACATAGACTGAAACGTCCCAACTTGCCGAGTCAGGTCGTGACGACATCGACGCAATGAGTCGCAGATGCACACCAGCCGTAATATGTGCTACTGTATGTTGAATGAAGCGTCAGTGTGCACCGCGCTTTACTTGTAAATAAAAACTGCCGTTTGACATATTGCAAATTTTCACCCGTGTTTCGGGAGCATATTGAAATCGCGGATTTTGTAAAATAAAATGGAATTAATTTTCTTTTATCGAAAAATATGTTGGAAATATACAATGCATGCATCAGCTGCATTCTGTCTTCTGTGATACGCACTCGGGTAAATTGGTTCAATGTTGGTTCAACAATAATAAATAAATAATACTAAAAACGTCTGCCTAGTATGTAAAAGTGTTTCGTGCAAGATGTAAACGATGTAGATTATGTAAACTTCATATTAAAGATATGTATGTCAAAGGCACTCTCTACCAACCATTGTGATGAAAAGATAATCAATCATTAGTACCGTTTAAGATTGCAATAAACGGTATCACTACTGATTGCCTTACTTACCTCGCTAAACGTAAACCAATGTCTGTAACTAAACAGCTAATCAAATCATATCTCGACTCGATTACAAGTCACTGCTCACACCACCGGTTCCCGATAAGTAGTAGCATTTAAATCAGGCATATATCAACGCTAAACTGCAGATAATTTCATCACTAAGCCCGCATTTCACACTCGAGTCGGCAATTAGCCGTGATCTGTCTGATTAACATGCGTTGTTGGAGCGAGCGGGCGGTACGTGAAGCCTCTGTGACAGCGGATCGCGGTTTTAATGAGTGTAGAAGAAATACAACATAAAACAAGCTACTGAATCGTCCCACAGATATACCTATTAGCTTACCTACTTCACAATTTCAGTCAATTCACAAACTATTAACTGGCAGTCTAGCCTTTGCGAGATCGTTTAGGGATGTTTCGCCACCTCATTTATCACTATCCGCTTCTCGCTCTTACTGCGACCGTGTGCTAGAGTTAAATTAACTGTCAGTACGGCCAGTAACGACACATGACAGTTTAAACAATTACATTTGATAATAATAACATAGTCGGTCGTGACGTCATGCTAAAATTCGGTCACAGTAAGAGCGCGAAGCGTAAAGTGCCTCTATATCGCTATTCGCTTCTGGCTCTCACTGCAACCTCACGAGTTACTTTGCAGCGACAAACCGGTGGTCCAGCCACTACCGACACATGATCTTACAAGCGATTTGGTACACTTGCTTATTGCTTATATTCTCGTGACGTTCTGCAAAAAAACGGTCACAGTGCGAACGCATCGCTGTTCACTTCTCGCTATCACTACGACCTCACGAGTAACGAGCTACAATCGTCGGTACGGCCGCTACCAACACGTGATCTTAACATTTGTTTATAATATTATACTCGCTCGTTACTTCATTCTAAAATATAGAAACAGCGAGAGAGGGAAGTGAATAGCAATGTGGGTCCTTATCACTATTTGCTACTCGCTTTCACTGTGACCTCACCAACTACTTAGAAGCGACTAACTCTCGATCTGGCCGTTACCGACGCGTGATCTTTCAGCTATAACACTTTGCACATAATAGCATTATGTTGGTGTTATCTGTCGCTATTCACTATCCCATACATTACTATTCGCTTCTCGCTCTCACTGCAACCTCATGAGATACTTACCAGCGACTAACTGTCGGTCCGGTCGCTACCGACACGTGATCTTTCAGGTGCTATACTGTTGATTAATACGCTGCGCCGTCAGTTAGAGTGACGTCGTCGTTTCGAGCCATTACGCCCCTAATGATGTCCGGAGCAGAGTTATGGAGGTGATTAAAATTTTGGAAGAGGTCAGCGGAATAATGTTTTGATTTGTTCTTGTTGATTCGCCATAAATACATTATATCTTTAAGAACGTACCTAAAACACGTTAGCAAAGTACACACGGCTACACATCAAGCTATGCAAAACCAGTAGGTATTAGCTGACCGTTCAAAGTGAGGCCAAGACAAACTGGTTTTGTATAGCTTGACGTGTAGCCGTGTGTACACACATCAACAATTTTATATTTCATCAAATATCTAAAAAATCTATCAAGAATTTTCTGATATAGTTAATGGAAGAATGATAGGTTATTTTAAGGTCTTTAATAATAAAAATAAAAGACATTTCGTGTTTTTTTTTGTTTTAAATATAAGTGTTAATTTTATTAATCGCCGTAGAAAATTAGTATGATAAAAAAAACTCTTATATAAGGTGCTATAAAAATATCTGCCACGGCTTTAATGGGAGGTAGTATTGTGTTTATAGATTACAATAGTGAAGAACTTTCGTACCCCGGAACAGTTAATTCACGACCGAGTGGCCGCCGCGCACGGCGGCATTGTTTGATAAGAATGGCAACAGTGTATGAATGAACGTCGCCGGCGTTTTTTAATTGAATTCAGTGCGGTGCGGTAACAGCTTACAAGTCTACGGGATGGTTTTATACTAATAAATCAATTCAAATTTATACGTACATTTTTTTTGTATGAAAAAAAATATGACGAATAATCAATAATTTATCTTTACTATTGTAATCTATAAACACAATACTATCTCCCACTGCAGCCGTGGCAGATATTTTTATAGCACCTTATATATAATCTTCTTATAAAACTATTAACTGTAATTGAAATTGAAAAAATCTTATAAAATCTAATTATTAATAATCAGTGTTGCCACCACTTACATTAATTTATTACACATCGACATCGATTGTTCATACTTAAAATTAAATTGTCAATGTCTTGCTGCGGTATGAAGTCCTATGTTCTTTGCAAGTGTTCGTAACGTTGTTGTTCTGTCTTCAAATTTGGCGGGAAACCTCTCAAAGCTTTTCGTTGAATCATGTCCCAGGCTTGCTCGATGGGATAAGTCGGGTGACTGTGCAGCCCCCCCGGTGGGTTCCCGCATTGTCGAGGCGGGGGGGCTCAGTAGCCGTGGCTAGGCGGGCCACGGTGAAGCTAAGAGGGACCCAGGCGGGGGCCGCTCGTCCGGGCTGTGCGGTTTAGCCCGACGTAGCGGCCCACGGGAAGGTTGCGGTGCCACAACATCGCGACCTACCTGAGGCGGGCCGCGATGTCCCCCGTGAGGGAGACATTGCGGCTGAGGACAGAGGCCGCGGCGGGAGGGGTTCTCCCTCCTTCCGCGGCCTTGACGGGGCCGCCACCGTATGATGGCGGACGCGGCGGGGCCGCAGGGGAAGAGGAGTGTTCGGTGTTTCGTTGCCGCTCTCCCTATCCTCTGCGGCCGTAGCTCCCCCAACGCGGGGGGCTTGCGGGGCCCGCCTTTTAGGCGGGCGTGGAGGCCAGCAGGCAACGGGTGCGGGGGCTCCGTTGCCTATTTTGCACAGGCCTCCACCTTGTGGGACGGGAATGGCCAGGTGTTCCCGGCCATTCCCGTAGCCCCCCAACCTGGGGGGCATGCGGGGCCCGCCATACCATCTTGGCGGGCGTGCGCCGGGAGGGCCGTGGAAGTATTGATTTCCCATAGCCCTCCCATTACGGCGTTTGCAGGAACACCGCTGAGTTTTAGTGGGTATACTGTCCTTCCGACAGGGAGTCCCACATACCCCGTCTCGTCCCCCGCGAGTCGGGCATGCATAAAGCATTTCTCAGCGACAAAAAAAAAAAAAAAAAAAAAGGGTGACTGTGCAGGCCAATCCAAAACTTTAATATTGTGGTCTCGGAGAGCAGCCGACACCAGCCGCGCCGTATGGGAAGGAGCATTATCGTGCATGAGTAGAAATTCCTGGCCCATTTGGATTCTGTGTGGGACAATAATAGGCTCTACTACCTCCTCGTGGTATTTTTGTGGAGTCATGCTGCCTTGGATGCAAACGAGCTGGGTTCGTCCGCCTAGACGAATTCCTGCCCACACCATGATTATCCCGCCTTGGTATGAGTGGACCTCCTGAGGGTGCCGTAGACGGCTAACTCTCCCTGGAGTTCTCCAAACGCGTTTCTTCGTGAATTCGGATGAAACCCAAACCGGGACTCATCGGTGAACAGCACCAAAGCCCATTGTTCGTCACTCCATGGTAAATGCTCCAGAGCCCACGAAAGCCGCTGACCGCGATTGCCTCGTCGCAATCGCGGCACGTAGCAGTCTTCGAGCATGAAGACCAACTTCATGCAACCTCCTTCGCACGGTTTGGTCGCTTACCAGCTGCTGGTGGTCCTCCTGGAGTCTTTGTACTAGTTGCATCGCTGTGATATTAGGTAGTCTTCTTCTGGCGGTCATTTGGAGAAATCGATCCTGTTTCTGCGTAGTAACACGATATCTACCCGTGTTCCGTTTAGGCAAATCTCCAGTACTGTGATAACGTGACCACAACCTTGTTATCACGTTTTGGCTGGTGTGTAGGGCCTCAGCAACGACGCGTTGAATAGCACCATTTTCTGAAAAGGCCACGGCTCGTAACATTTCATCTCAACTCAAATGACGACGTGACATGACTCTTAAAGCTCACACGGCACGATAAATTAAAAAATAAAAACAATGTAATCCCTTTTCATTAATTAATATTAATAAAACAATTTTAATTTTCCTTAACGTAATGAATTACTCACAATTTTGCCGCCGTATTTTGTTTTTCTTTTGTTTTTTTTATTTACATTTTTAAATTTTGAAAATCGAATAAAACAGGTTTCAATCTGTATATAAACTTTTTATGGAAACTAAAAAGATTTTGAACTATACATTCATAAATAATTTAGGATTAAGGTATCCCTAGATTCTGTTGATGTGTGTATAGGATCCAGAATCAGGATTTACTAACCAAACTTCGATTTCGTATAGTGACGTTAAAATAGGTCATGGATGACTTTTTTTCAGGCAATGTCACTCTGAATAACCAGCATCATACCAATATTTGAATACAAAAAGCACAACAAACGCATGACGTTATAAAAACAAAAACATCCGGAGCTTCAGCTAAAACTTTCAGTATTTTTTCACCGAAACAAACATTTTCTTTACTTTTTTCGACACTCGTACCGGACTTTTAACCAAAAATAAATAGCAAAGTGGCCACAAAAAAATAAATATGGTTTCGTTTGTGTATTGAGTCAATTAATTCAGTACGTTAGGTTGTCATAAATCAAAAAACTGAAAATGCACGCGCTACTTTTTTTTTCGGTGAAAAAATAAACTCGAAATGTGCAATTTTATTCGTAAATGTTTTCCGTTTAACTCACAAATAGCGGAAATTTATGGTCCGAGAAATTGGTGGTAACTTTTTGTTGCATGGTTTTGAGTGTGTTGCGTAGTTGTTAATTATAGGAAACCATGATTTATACACTGGTTTGAGAGAATCGAAATATTATTCTGAAGTTGTAAAAACTAGTCTGTTGTATTAGCAGTCACAAAGTGCATCGTCTGGTGAAATGGTTTCTCTATTGTACCTAGTTAAAAAAGAAAATAGAGGAGGATCCGTCCCTACATGCACTCTCTCTCAATTTGAAATTATTATCAATTTGTGATCATAAATCTGCGAGATATCAACTTCAGCTTATAGGTACCTACTAATTTTAGTCCATGTATGCATGCAGCTCATTTTCAGTACTTTCCTGGGAAAACTTTTCTTTACCTTATATCTGTTCAACTGGTAGTTTAATATACTGTTTTGGTAACTTGTTTGGGACTCACAATATATAAGCATAATCAGCCTTTAATGTTCCCACTGCACAGGCCTCCTCTCTGTGAGAGGGAGTGGGCCGTAATCCACCACGCGGGCCCAGTGCGGGTTGGTAGATGTCACATGTCTTCAAATTTTTGGTTCTAGGACATACCGGTTTCGTCACGATGTTTTACTTCACCGTTTTGAGAGCAGTTGTGATGAAATAATTTTTACTGAGTCTTTGCTTGTTTGATTTACTTTTGTCTTGTTTTAGTTTTTGTGCCTGGCTCGGTTCGTACCTACGACCTACTACGCGTAAGTCATGGCCATTTCCAGTGGGTCACCATAGTTCTTCTCTTCTACTACTCAGAATGGCCTTCTACTAACTTCGAAATTCTCTCACAAAAAAAAAACCTACAAAATCAAACAAAAAATCCTTTTTATAAAGGGTCTCGATGTAACTAAGTTTAAATTCTTTACATAAAACGTACTCGTATTGCTTTAGCGATTCCATCGTCAATTGCACCCGGGTGAGTATTCAAAGAGATCTCAGTATTCAGAGATCACGTTCGCAGCCGACTTGGGTGGCATCATTTATAAGAGAAAGCGGGTGGGAGCTATCAGCTAATTTTGTTTTATCGGAATACTGTGATGATTTTAAAGACTTAAATAAAAACAAATAATTTTTACACGAACAACTGTTTTTCTCTTGACTGTACTTACCTGTCAAAAAGAGTAAGGGGATCAAACCGGAATGATAAAGTTTATAGTGGACCAGACCAGAATTAAAACATAATAATAACTAGCAGGGGATCAGATCACGGGATCCGGCCGGAATAACATATTTTAAAATATAAATACATGTTGATACAGATACACCATATGAGGTCATGAGAGCCACAGTGGCCTAATTGTCATTTTTTCAATACTGACTTTAGTTGAAAAAACTGCTCTAAACTGTAAAAGCCATAGCGCCACAGTGGCCTAAAATTAGTTCAATTTTTTTCAGTCAGGCCACTGTGGCTCTCAAGGCCTCATATACAAAAGGTCCCAGAGTTATCAGAGTCCTAAGTACCTGTTGCATGGTTCAATGTATACAATTTTATGATTATGATTGGTTTAATTGCGTTTTTCTTTTCATTCTTGTACAACTTTTTGCTAACTTATAATGCACAGGAAGTAATACAATGATGTAACGAATAGCTAGAAAAACATAATAAAGTGTTAATTTTACCCTTATTCATAATTTCATACCTTTTTCATAATGTTTATACAAAGAATTTTGATAGAATTTTGAATCATCATTTGCCTAGCCTTTTTCCAACGACGTTGGGGTCGGCTTCCAGTCTAACCGGATGCAGCTGAGTACCAGTATTTTACATGGAGCAACTGCCTATCTGACCTCCACAACCCAGTTACTGGGTAATACGATACCCCTTGGTAAGACTGGTACAATACAACATATGTGTTTTTCGACGCTTTTAGCGAACGGTCCGTTATCGTTTGCTCTCAAAAAACAATTACAATAACATAGTTTAAAGTACATTTTAGAAGTTAATTTTGTTCAATATTCTCGCATAAAACCCCAATAGACTCAGTGTTATAATATCAAGTGCTAGTTTACCGAATTAACAATATAAACAACAATAAACAAATCAGTTTTTAAAATCGAAAAAGTGTTTAGTGAGTTGTGTAGTGAATTGACATGAACGCGTAAGCGACGCGTATTTCCCGGCACTTACGACCTTCTTTCCGAGAACATTTCATGAGCCTACTAGTCCGCTTCTAAGCATGTCCATCGCTGCCCTCAAATCGCATGATTAAACGCCTACCGCTATGCGCACCGCTTGAAGCGCTTTATAAGCACTGCACTAAAGTTTGAGTTCTGCCGCGAAGCATGTGTTTTTACGTATTTTAAGCATATCCATCGCTACCTATAAATCGCATGATTAAACGCTAACTGCTTTGCGCACCGCTTGAAGCGCTTTATTTGCACTATACTAAGATTTGATTTGAATTTTGCTGTGTAACGTGTGGATTACGATGTCAACAAATAACTGCGCTGGATGCTTGAACGCTCTCGAGGGCGAAGAGAGCGTACAATGCTTTACTTGCCTCAAATTCTATGATCTTGTTTGTGCCAATATAACAGAAAAGCGGCTTAGGCTGATGAGCGTTGACAGCAGAAATATTTGGAAATGCCCTGAATGTCTAATGAAACAACCAAAATTCGATAACACCAATACGCCAGCACGGCCAACCCGTCCAGAAAGTCCTACAAATGCATATCAAAGTTTTTGCTCGCCTTTTACTGCCAACGTAACCTGTTCCACTAAAGAAACGGATGATAATTGCATAACTTTAGCTGATGATAATAATATGAATATCACGTTTAGGAAAAAAATTCCTGAGATACAAAGAGCACAAAACCAGCTCGAATGTCAAGAACTCTCGTTTGAAATGAGTAAATTACGACTTGAGATGGAGATATTAAAAGAACAACTTAGTAAAGCTGTATGTCTTATTTCGAACTACGATTCTAAGTTATCAGGCTATGCCTCCCAAATTGACCTCCTTAACACCCAGCTAAAGCAAAGCAACGCCTTAATAGCAACTTCTATAAGCGTCACCGATCAGCAGCAACCTGTCTGTGTGGGCAGTCAACATCCACCCCGCTGTATACCCGACCAGCAGCAAGCCCTCTGTGTAACCACTGGGCAGCAAACACACTTTGTAAGTACTCAGCAGCAACCCCACTCTATAACTACTAAACAGCAAGCTCAGCTCATTCCTGTTGCACCGGATACTCCTGCTGCGGTACAAACCACCAACTGTGCCAAAAGACAGAAAAAGAATAAAGCAAAAACTGTTGCCCTTAAAGTTCCTGTCGCTACAGGTCCGGTCGTCTCGCAGGTAATCCCAGCCAACGTTGAGGTGCACACATCGGAAATCATAGAACTGGTTAATGAGAATGTCTACACTTCTCCTGCTGACGACCGTGTTTCCCCTGCCCATGACTGCACTTCTTCTGCCGACAACCATACTGACAATCAAAGCTGGACAGAAGTAAAACAAAAGAAATTCCGAAAACTTGCTTCATTATGTGGCATCGCTGGGCCCAACATTACTAGCCTAAGAGCTGTCGAACCACGCAAACATCTACACTTGTGGAATATGGAGTCCAGCGCTGACGAAATCCGTGACTATCTGCGTCAACTGTGTCCCACTGGAACGTGCACGGTTGAAGAGCTGCGGGCTAGAGGAAATTATAAGTCGTACAAGATTGGTGTTCCAGTTATTTACTACGAAAAATGCTATTCTACTGATGTATGGCCAATGAACGCAAGAGTGAATACACGGATTACGTATGAGAACCCAAGACATGCAAGAAACTATAATGCATCTGATAAGACCCAACCAACTTACCAGACATTTCGTGCCTAAGCAGCCTGATAACAAAATGAAGAGCTTTAACGTATTATACCAAAATGTCCGTGGTCTCAAAACCAAACTTTCCACGTGGAGAACGAACTTGTCACAACTGGAGCATAATCTGATCGCTGTAACAGAGAGCTTTCTCGATGACTCTATCGAAGACGGAGAACTTATAACTGAGGATTGGAATGTGATACGACGTGACAGGAGTACACCGTGCGGTGGAGTGATGCTCGCTGCGCGCGCACCCATTGTGCTGCGCCGCCGCCGTGATCTTGAAACAGACGGTGGTGAGGACTTATGGGCTGATTTTACATGGTGCGGCCGAACTGTTCACGTATGTGTTGTATATATTAAACCTAGTGCAAGTGATGATGAGTACATGCGATGGTTTTGTAAAGTGGAGGAATATATAAATAATTTAAAAGGTCTTGTAATAATATTAGGTGACTTAAATTTAAATAGTGTCTCTTTAAATATTAAGAATTATTATTGTTATTTTGTATCATATTGTAATCTGAATGCGATGAACGTTGTGGAGAATTCGTATGGAGGTATGTTAGATGTTGTTTTAGTCCAAGAGAACATTAGTGCACGTGAGACAGTCGTAACCGCTACCGAGGGAATTGTACCACTGGATGCTTATCACCCGGCACTACACATTGACGTAAGAGTTGATGTAGGTCGTTATTCAAATTCAATTGAGCCCAGCAATATAGACGGTACCAAGGATTGGAACTTCGGCAAATGCGATTACGAACAGCTTTACTTATTACTCTCTAACGAGAATACTTGGGAGGAGGTTTTGAAATCCAAAGATGTACACACAGCTACTCATAAGTTCTACAGCATAATTTATAATTTTTTTGATACTTGCATGCCTAAAAAACGCAGAAAGAAATCGACGGATAAACGATATCCTGTGTGGTTTAATAATGATATCATTCGAGATCTAAGGCTCAAGCTAAAGCACCATAAGAACTGGAAACGCACTAACTGTGCTAGCGCGTATTTGTTATTTTCTGACCTCAGGAAAAGCTTAAAGATCAGTATTTCAGATGCATATCTCGCGTACATGAGACATATAGAAAGTAAAATTAAAGTTACCCCTCGTGAATTCTGGTCGCACATTTCCAGCCTAAGATCCAAAGGTGGTTTTGAGCCTAACATTTCATACAGAGGTATAACTTTCTCAGGAACTAAAGCTGCAGGGGCGTTTGCTGAGTTTTTCTCTAATGTTTTTCTGTCTGATACCCCGGGGCTAAATGCTGATCATATTAGTGCGGATGACCATACCAATGACAGCAATTACATTAATGTAGCCCCCTTGTACCCTATAGACATTGTTAAAGGCATAAATAAATTAAAACCTAACAGCTCCGTTGGCCCCGATAACATTCCCCCCTTTATCATTAAATGTTCAAAACATATTTTCAGTAATCCTCTTTGTCACATTTTCAATTTATCCTTGCAGACTGGCACATATCCCTCTCAGTGGAAAGTTTCTAGAGTAACACCTATTCCTAAAACCCAAAACAAAAGCTCCGTTGAAGATTACCGCCCTATCGCAATTTTATCTTCCCCGGCGAAGGTCTTTGAGAACATCCTCCATAATGCCATATACGAGCAAGTAAACAAATATTTATGTAATGAACAGCACGGTTTCAGAAGCAAGAGGTCAGTTGACACGAATCTCCTGACACTGGTTGAATATATCTCTTCCAGCTTAGACCACGGGCGTCAGGTAGACGTACTTTATTTCGACTTTCGGAAGGCGTTCGATCGGGTTAACAACGACACGCTGCTGATGAAACTTAGCAAAATAGGTTTCGCACCATCTCTCCTCCGTTTCTTCGCAAACTACCTACGCGATCGTCAGCAGTTCGTTAGGCTCGGTGTGTACGAATCAAGCACCTACCACACGCGTTCCGGAGTAAGTCAGGGCTCAATTTTGGGACCTTTATTATTTTTAATCATGGTTAATGATCTTCCCCAAGTTCTCCGTCATGCAAAATGTCTACTGTATGCTGACGACTTGAAATTATACCTCGAAATAAACTCCGAGCGTGACTGTTTAGCATTACAGCAGGACATAGACGCGATATACAAGTGGAGCTTTGACAATAAGATGGAATTTAATCCCTCCAAATGCTTCGCAATGACATTCGGCCGAATGCGGCACCCAGTTAATTATGAATATAACTTAAACAACAATACCATCATGAAAACATCAGCCATGAAAGATCTGGGAGTCACATTCGACCCAAAGCTCACCTTCCACGACCACATCGCCACGGTAGCTAAGGAATCCTACCAAAGATTGGGTTTTGTTCTGCGTAATTGCCGCGATTTTCGTTCCCCACATGCCATCAAAATATTATTTAATGCACTCGTACGTAGCAAATTGGAATCTAGCTCCTGCGTGTGGAATCCGCACGAAAGTACCTACGTGCTTTTACTGGAAAAGGTACAAAAAGCGTTTCTTAGGTTTATCTATAAGCGTAAACATGGCTATTACCCTTACCTCTATCCGACTAAATTTCTACTGGGATGCCTCGGATATAACTCGTTAGAGGTAAGGCGAGCAAAAGACCAGCTCACCATAGCCTGTAAGACGCTCCGTGGCACTATAGACGCACCTGATCTACATGCTGAGCTAGCTTGCTTCTTTGTGCCAGACAACTACTGCCGCGGCAGAAAGCACAGGCTGTTTGCTGTGCCTCCATGTCGCACACTAGCGCGTGCTAAGTCCCCAATACCACGTACTCTGGCCGCACTTAATGATCTCTTGGACTCTAATCCAACAAGCGATCTGTTTGCGGATGAATGGACGAAGATTTTATCGGCATGCCAGAAGTACTGTGAGAGGGATTTATGAAAGTGTTGTTTTACTTGATGATTTTATATTGTATCTTTTGTGTACTTTTTATCTTTTATTTTATCTTGTGTTCGTGTATATACAAATTGTATCTTTAATTAATGTAATTGGTTTTAAGCCGTTTTAATTAAAGTAATAAATAAATAAAATAAAAAAAAAAAAAAAAAAAAAAAAAAACATACAAGTACAATGTACAAATTGTAATCTTTGTAGCGTCAGAATAAACTCGGAAATCTCTCTCGCTTTAGACCACAGTGTAAGTGGATCGAAGGTAGGCGGCGACGGAAAAAAAGTTGTGTCTAGCAAAGGTAACAATGGTTAGAGGTGGTTCGTGAGCTAGACGCCGCGGAAGCGCTTTCAAAGTCCTTTCTTATTTAGTTTTCTTAACTGATATCCGCTTTTAGATTTACGTATGCACGTTTTCTAATAGCAGCTCTGGGAATTAAGGCTGTTGGTTTTTATCGGTGGTGGGAAATCGCGAATCAAACCACTGGCTTTTTTCATGCTCCGATAAGGTCCGATTTCCCATGTAGCTAGTGGTTAGCTTTTGTTTTCTTCACATACGTTTCCATAAAATCCAAACGTGTTTCATGCACTGTGTGCTTGATCATCAAAATTGGGAGAGCCTTTGATGTGGTAATGATTTTTTCTCCGTAGTGTATTTGGGTAGTCATAACCTACTTTATTTCTAAGAAAGTGATTGTTGGTTATGGCGTTAATGTAATGGCACAGAGATGAGCTGCCCAATAAGACTGACTCGAACAATGACGTGCACGACTGCGATGATGCTGTAAAGGACAGGGGGTCTACTCTCTAAGCCTGTCAACGAAGAGCCGTCCGAAAGTTGTTAATCTGACAAAACAAGAGACAAATAAAAATTTTCGAACGTGCAATGAACAACGAGATTAGCAACAACAGGCAAATCATGTTTTTTAATTCAAAGTTTGGGCTCCGTAGATCCCCAGTTTTGGTAGGTTCGTATATCTACTGATGCGAAACTCAGTCGTCGCCGTTTTAACCTCAGAATTCACGAATTTTTTAAAATAGGTACTTCATTAAATAAAATACAAAATCCTTACTTCGTGATCTGCAGTTTATTTAATATTTCAGCTGAAACTAACCGAAAACCTAATCCAGTTCGCTTGTTAAAAATGATCGGACTTTTTTAATAAAATAAATTTCTTGAGCACGTATAATTGAATCCACATTCAAGTTTCAATACCGAATAGGAACTCAATGTGACTCGCAAATGAAAAATTCCTTTGGTGCAGCACTATTCCCGTTAATGAACACCTGTATTCAAAGAAAACCATAATGAGCTCATACTCAAAGCATACGTCTCGACATTTTCTAGAAATTTCTTTTTAAATAACGTAGGTCTGAGACGGAATGAATCGGCGTACAGTTGGAATGAGTGAGACTCGCATAAGTGAATGGGCCGAGTTGAACGATGAATGGAGCGGCGCGGAATGAGACCGACTTCGAATTCTTTCGTGTATACCTGACGTTTGACGTAGACTCCTAATTTTTTTTCCCTTGAAGTAGGTATACCTATTTTGTTGAAGTCGGTTTAATGATAAAGTTAGTTATCTTTGCGCTCGTTTCTTCTAATGAAGTCAGAAGCAGAACTTCTAAAGTTTGGATTGGACTTTGGAAATCCGCATACTGTTGACTCGAATCTCATTCTGATCAAGTTTAAAAATACTGCTGCACATATCGCACAAATCACTGCAGTGTTTTAAATTAACCGAAACTAACAATATCATAGAATTTTTTTAACCACAGATATTTCTTCTTTACAGGTCGTTGCAGTTGATCCTGATTTCATTTAATAAGGTTAGTGTTCATTATTTTTTGTGATTATTTTTCGTCCATATCTGTACTGTTTTTATGAAGAGACAAAGATTATAAATATTTTAATGTTTTGTCGAAATTTAAATTTGTTCAATGTTTAATTGGTAGGTAAATCTGCTATATCTAACTACATATAAGGTCAAAGACGATTCACATCGCCGCGCCGTCGGTGTTTCTCGTAGCGTCTCCCTACACACAAGGGAGGGAAATGAACTTTGTACTAGGTACTCTTTAATCAGCCAGCAATTCTCTCACAAATATAATTTTGCATTCAATGATCTCGCTAAAGAAATTCTCGCAGTACACTGGAGTGAGAATTTATCGGCGTTCCGCCCACTTAAATAATTTTCTAAGGGCCCAATTTCTCACTGGTTTATTGTTCGACGACTCGTTCTACGGCCCTTAACGACGTTAATTTCGAATTAATTCGTTGATACTCCCGCGCCTTGATTAAACTCTGATTAGAGAATAAATCTTGTTCTATTTTGTGTGAGAAGTCGTTGCGTTCAAATTGGGAAATCTTGGTGTCTAGATAAGAGTTTGGGTGGAGGCGGGGGGGGGGGGGGGGGGGATACCTTGATGTTATTTTGGGAATTAATTAAAAATTAATCAGGTGGTTATTACGCTTTTGAAGTGTTTGGGGTTGCGAGTTTACAAAGGAGATGTGTTACTAAGTGGTTTGTGCGTGAATAGCTTGATGGCGAGCTATTTATTTTTATGGGAAAATTAAAATTAATGTAACAATTTCTGGTATAATTTAGGTACACAGATTACATTATTACTTTAATTAAACTATCTTCAATTGCGATGTTCAATTTTAATACCAACACAAAAATAAATAGAGCAATATTTCCGTGGCAATCCGAGCCGTTTAATTTTCACTTTCCACAACTTTAGAGGTGAATGCTCAACGCTCATTAAACATGAAGCAGAGTGATGGCACATGTATAGCTACATTCAGCAATGTTGCGCTTTTGATTCCAAATTTAATAAACGCTTAACACTTCAAAGCTCGCGTGTAAAGCAATTTGGCGTGCGCCGAAAAACACCACAGTTTTGGTCTAGCTTCGTAATTGGTTTATACTGCAGTCCGTAGAGAAAATATTAATTAGGGCTGCCGACGGTGCAGCGCTTGCGAGCGCTTTCACTCCTGTATCTAAAGTGCATCTGCAATAATCGTTGTAGTTGAGGAGACGCGAGGACGCGCTTTCGGGTTGAATTTTTTTCAACATTTTTTTTCACATTTTGCTTCCTTTGAAGTACCTAATCTAGTCACTAGGTTACTTTGGTATCAACTGGTAAATAAACGTAACCCACTCGCAAAAGAGTACCAAAATATCATTTTCGAAGAAGTTTGTAAGTTTAAATTGTGACTGCAATATACATATTATAATTGAGACTGCTAGATTTTTCGGTATCATTACCAGAGTTTCTAACCGGTAAGTGCTTCTCATAATTTATTAGAAGCACGAGCGAATACAGTGAATTTTCGGATCTTCTCATATCCTAGGCCGGAAAAAACCCAGTAGGTACCAACTTCATTATTTCCAAAAAACTAAATCTGTTCTGTGTTTGTTCTGTCTGCGAAAGCTCTAAGAAGTGACGAAGGGCGGGCGTTTTGAGGGACTATCTTGTGTAATTTTGTCGTTCAAAAAGTGATGATTTTTAGCCTAGTTTTAATAAATTACTTTACATTTTGATTTTTCAAACAGGCACACTTCCAATGAATCCATAAAACAGACAAGGAAAAAAGAAAATTTCCTTAATATCTGGTCAAAAATATTTCCGTGGAAGGATATGAAGCTGAAAGATACAAGCAGATCTTTTATTTACCGGAACAACGGTGAATTTCCGACCTACTCACAAACTCACGTTTCATCCGAACAGGTTTTTAAAGCGCTGGCCAATTTCGGCTCATTGCTATCAAATAACAGTTCACTGGATTAATAGTGCTGAAAGCGCTACTTTGGCAACTTTTATATTTTCTGATAGTGATGGGAAAGTCTCGTTGGTTTTATGACATGTTTGGCAAGAGGGCGCTAGTGGGGTTGAAATCAGAAATGTGGTGTCGCAAGTTTGTTAGTTCAACGTGGTTCAACAGATATAATTCTGTATAATATGGAATTAAATTAAAGAAGCAATTATGACCAATTTATATAAACAAAACACTGGAAAAAGGATACGTTGTAAAAATAAAAATATCCGTCGCTAGATTTTTCTTTACCAATTAGCTTTGTGATATTACCACTATGTCGTAATAATCTTTCTTGGTAATTCTTATTTCTTTTATTGTTGTAGTATTATTATGATATAAAAATTCAGTTTTATAATATCTGAATAAATAAAAATAATTTGGGTTTATTGTAAGTATCTGTTATGGATATCTTGTTTCGGAGAAATCCCAGGATAATGACGCAACCGAAATTAGATGTAATCCCATACGAGTATTGAGCTCTACGGAGAATTTCTTAATATCGTAAGAGTAACAATATATATGGGAAACCTTTCATAAAAAAAAATACATTTTCTTTTGCAGAGATCATATAATCTTTCCGTTCTCTTTCTCCATTTTCCGTCGGCTTCCTTGCTTCCGTTGAAGTATTTTAAAAAACTAGTAAAATGTTAGAACTAATTTCCGTTACACAGAAACTTTTCCGAAGGCGCTCTCCGCCTATTTTATGCTCATCTGAATCTTGAAAGTTTGATGAACTATCTCGAAGAATGGCTGCCGTGAAATTAATTTTACACTTGATAAGCTTCTGCTATTTTAAAATATTGCACTTTAAAAAGTTCCGTATCTACGAAAAAGGTTTAAATTGACAATGAAATTAAGGATAGCGGAGTGAGGGCAAAAGAGAGGCGTGGTGATGAGGATAATGCTGTTCATTCAATAATGTAGGCAGCTATAACTTTTTTATCTGTCGTCTTTTCTCCAGGAAATATATTATATTCTATTTTTATAACTAAGAGGTTCCTCTATCTTGGAATGGATTCTCACTTTAATATCAGAGCTTCTTTGAAATGTCGATGCTTTTAGTTGCGTACGGATTTGCAATAATATCAAAATTGTTATACCGTAAACTTGAGACATTATTATTGTATTACTTTTCCTATTTATATACCAGTCCTGTTTAGCATAAGCATATCAACTGTAGCGGTATCTACAACGCTACATGCAAACAACGCTTCATACTGACGTCACGCAAATCCTGCATCTCGCAAGCAGAGTTTACCGCGCAATTAGCATAGATACAATTTCCCAACATCAATCGTTGGGCAATTGCCCACTAGACACAACACCCGTCTGGTTGGAGGATCCTCCCTTTTCTATGGAGGTTGGGTGAACTTTACACCCTGTTCCTCATACCTCTAACCAACCTATCCTAATGTTCCTACTGCTGAGACACGGGTCTCCTTTCTTCGAGAGGGAGTGGGCTATACTCTACCACGCAGTGCCTAGTGCGGGTTGTTAGATGTCACATGTCTGTGACTTTTTCGTCCTAGGATATGCCGGTTTCCTTGCGATGTTTTCCTTCACCGTTTTGAGAGCAGTGGCGAAGAAATTATGTACCTACTCTTTTTATTTTATTGATAATGGGCTCACTCTTGACCTCAATCCAGCCCAGAGGCAAGGATGAGATCTACGGTGGAACGAGCTTGCCCAGAAGAAGCCTATTCACTCTCTCCTTGAAGAGATTCGGGTTGTATGAACTCGGGAATGCAGACGCAGGCAGACGATTCTACTCCTAGTTTTACTCAAAGTAAAGCGCTTGACTAAATTCGAACTCACAACCTACAACTCGTAAGTCAGGCTCGTTACCACTGGGTCACCACTGCAGTGGTGCTTAAAAATATTTAACTCACCAAAAATTTAATACAACAGTCACGAACCCGCAAAGCTACAAGAACCGTCAAAAATATTTCACAAAAATAAATATCGGCTCGCGATAATCCAACACGTTCGAACATTACCCACAAAACACTACCAACGCATTTGTATGTATTGCAAAATTCAATAGGATAGCTTATAACACTGCGGACTCATCCCAACCGTTCTTTGGGTTATGAAATTGGATCCAGTGACAATAAAATACATAATTTAGGCCCCCGCCCCACCGTAGGGTGCCAACTTATTGTATTAGACATAGTAAATTCTGCTAAGACGCACGTGCGCACAATTGTGGCCAGAATTGGGTACGAATGTTTCAGACAATGTGGCCTTCCAAGGTTTCGGTTTGCTAAGAATTAGGCTGCAGGTGCGGTGTGAACGGAGCGGTATGGGGATAAAATATGTAGCGTATAAACTATTTATATTATACGAAATGTACCTTTGTACCTACTTTAAATCTATGTAACTTAACTTTATTGTATCTATTGTACGCCAAAACGTCTCATTTCCGCGTTACTCATAAACGTCGTAAGACCAAGACGTGTCTATAGTTATATTAGTATCAAAGACTAACTTCCAAGACACTTATGTAAGATGAGGATCCTTAAGCGATAAACATGTAAACAATAGCATCACATATACATCACCTCTCCCCCAGGGACACAGCTTGTACATACTGATTTAATTAAGCAATGTAAAGCGCACAAACACTAACGTACTTAATATCTGTATTGACATGGTCGCTTCAAAACGTCGGTGTTCCGGCACAGCTGTTTAATTATCAGCCGCAGTTATAGACGAGTTTCGTAGACAACTTGTTCCGCCAATCCAGTGCTTTGCCAATCTGTGCGGGTGCCTGTTGGAGCGGAGAGCGGGTGACGGAATTTCGGAGTGTTTTGTTTCTTCGGTAGCAAAATGATATCCCAAGATAAGTATGCGCTTCGGCAATCATCGTTTATTTTCGGAAATACAAACACGCGATGATGAGATCTAATACCTATAGAGCTGCTACAACCATGGAAGTACTTGCGTTGTTTAATAAGCGCATACCTTTTCTGGTTTATTTGTAACATAGCTTCACACCATCTGGTCTTTAAAAATCTCACCGTGTAAACTTAAGTGAAGTGATCTTGAAGTGAGCTGTCATTCCACCTGATGCTAGGGATTGACACAAGAACTTGATTCCTAGAACAGTTCAGTTCGGAACACTGAGCGGCTCGGAATATAGAGAGTTGCAATGCACCCACATTTCGCCAATAAAGTCTGCAGAAGTAGTGTCTTACTTGGAGATCGAAACCAAGTACCTACCCCATTCTTAGATATTATGTTTGCGATCACTATACTAACCTAGTTAGTTAGTCAACAATAATAAATTCCGTGAGTTTAATGTCACCGCGACAGGTTAAGCGTGAAAGTTGGACAAAGACACGGACTTACCTAATATCAATAATCTTATGTCAATATACATAACGTACACAAATATATTATTTATTTATTCCACTATTCCAGTTGTTTACCACTGGTTCCAATAATCTCATGTCATGTCAAACTGTGCAGGATGGGTGCCAGTATGAGCGGTAAGCGGATAATTAAATGTTTGTAAACGCACGATACAGGAGTAATGCCTAGTGTGGGGCAAACAAAAAAAACAAACAAAACCAATAGGTAGTTCAATTCCCCGCTGTAGATGCAAGATTCTAAGAAACTTGCTTTGCCAGTATTTCAGTACCCTCAACCATTCAGGGTTTAGCGTCGTTTCATGACTAAATTCTTTGTTATTATTACGATTACTGGCATTTTCTGTCGGACCTAATGTAAGGTTAAAATATATTTTGTCCGAATTTTAATTTCCGTTTTCTTTTAAACCACGTTTTAACATTTGTTTACCTTTAACTGTGTTGTAAAACGTCAAATTAAATTGGCTAGCAGCACTTCACAGACGAACTGGGTATCGATGTATAAATCATCATAATAATATCACATTTTTACTTTATCATACTTAGATATTGATTTGTGAAAGAAAGAAAAAAAATGTATTTTTTAGTCACAGAAACATGTGTGCTTATACAAAACGATAAGACCGATCACTCGAATATCAAAACATAATAACAAAACAGATTTATATTTACGAACACAGAACATAAATGTGAAGTTTCGCTAGCTAATTTAATTTGGCCCTGTATTTCTATCTAACACTTTCCTTTCGCTCCAACACTAACCCCACCCCACCGTCTCCTGGGCTGACCGCACAGCTATAAATTCCGACACAATATTTCGATGTCGCTCCCCATCGAACTTTCAACATGGACACGTTGTGTACGTCACATAAAACCCTTGTTTATTACGATGTTTTATTAAATTTATATCGACACTATACGGTTTAGTTGTTGTGTGTAATATTGGATGGAATTTTAGATTGTTTTATCAATAAAATTGGTTTTGGACTGATTTGGGCTAAGTATATCCTACTTGGGTAGCGGGACCATCCGAAAGGGTTTACCGCTGCCCTGGAACATAAAGGGCTAAGGAAGGAACACGGGTGGGTTTTAGTCAGTAAAAGTCTGACACTCCCTTCTGCTCCACCCAGAGCGGAAGGAGTCATTTGATGATTTCCCATCCTCAAAAAAAAAAAAAAAAAAAGTATATCCTACTTTATGTAGGTAAGTACCTACTACTTACTGTCGTGTTCATACATTAGATTGAAATTTATTTCATTCATAAAGATGTTTCCATCACTATCGGTAACAACCATAGAAATGTAAAAAACAGATATCTATGGTAACAACAGTTTGCTCTTGATCGTCTTAAAATAATCCAGAAAAAAAAACAACAGTCAAATAACTTTAAATGTTGATAAATACAATTGAAAACAAGATAGCATCCGTTTCAATTGTCTCCTTCAAAGAAATCCTGGAAAAATTAAAAAAAAAACTGATAAGCATCCGTAATTTTTTCCTATTACACGAAAATATTAACAAGTTTCTTTTGTTAGTCCTTCCTACCTATCCCCCTCTACAAAGCTACAGTATCTCACAGATAGCCAGCGAGTTGATAATACAGGGTGTAAAATTACAACAACCAAGATAACCGGGGGTAATTTATCATAATGACGTCTGTATTTTTTTAGCTCAACAGCGCCCCCTAACGGCGACCCCGTACTAAATCACGACCAAGAGACAAGAATTATCATATAACTCAAGATAATAAGAAATATAACCGCAGCATTTTTTATATTTATTTATGCCTTTGATAGCGCATTTTTTTAGATCGGGGAGAATTGTTCTTAAAGGTCTGAAATTCCGATGTCCTTCTAAAAAATGAACACTATTTTGTTTTAATGCTAGGTAACATCAAAATCACGAACGTATATGAAGCAAAAGGACTGTAAGGATCGTAGTAGCGTTCTGTAGTTTCTGCACACTCCCTTGGGAAAAAGCGTTATACATTATGATAAGTTATCATCACCTTCATCGGCCTACTGCAGTCCACAGCTGGACCCTAAGCCTTTTCAATTGCACGCCATTCAGCTCGATTCTCTGCAACACTCATCCAGCTGTTACCAGCTACCATGCTAAGGTCGTCGCCCCACCTAGCCTGAGGGCCTAACCTTAGGTTTGCTAAATCGGGTTCTCTACTCAATAAAACGTCTCCCCAACGGTCATCGGTTTTACTGCTGTAGCGGTATCTACTACGCCACATGCGAACAACGCGTCATACTGACGTCACGCAAATCCTGCATCTCGCAAGAGAGTTTACCGCGCAGTTAGCATACATACAAACTTCCCGACATCAGTCGGAAGGCAATTGCCCGCCAGACACAACACCCGTTTGGTCGGAGGATCCTCCTTTTTCTATAGAGTATGATTGAACTTTACACCCTGTTCTTCATACCTCTAAACTGCTAATATAGCCGGCCCATAGCTACTTCAGCTTGCTTATTCTATGGGCGATGTCGACAACCTTGGTTCTCTGCCGGATCACCTCGTTTCGGTTTCTATTCCTCAGAGATTCCAAGGATAGCTCGTTCGATAGTTCGCTGAACGACCTTGAATTTATAGACCAGCTGTACCGTTAATATACGTTTCGGGTCCATAAGTCAGGCAAGTTTTCGGCATACCGATAGTTTGTCTTTAATCACATAATTACCTACATACTAATATAACTGACTCTTATTATGTCACTAGTGAGTGGGACTGATAATAAATCGATGGCCCCACAGAATAAACGTGTAAGTCAAAAACCACAACTTTTCAGGAAAAAATAAAAACGATTTAACTTGAATAACTGTTGTTTGGTAGTATATAGGGTTAAACAAATTATATCAAATTAAAGATAAAAAAATATATTATTACAATAGATTTTTTATTTATTTTTTATTTAAACGGTTTTCCGCCAATTTATGAAAAACCATTTTATTTTTTTATTCGTGTTAATTTCTATGACTAGATAACAGTAAACTTTCATTACACTTTTATTCGTGTAAAGTTTCAACAAACAAAACTAATAATATTATATTACACTATTATTCGACAGTAATCAAGTTTCTTTAATACCTAGTTACAAGCATAAGCACGATTGTTTACAGTAACTTACTGTATTGTTTGATTATTGTAAAGATAAAATGCATTTATATCAATGTTCATAAGATCGAATCTTATTTATGTAATATACTTTTGTTATTGCATGGTGAATAGTGTAAACTTCATCAATTAAATAAAGTAACTATCTACTTGCATAAAAACTAAATAATAATCACAAAGTAAACAACTTAAATCTCTTTCATGATTAGGAAATAGCTAGGTACCTATTGGCTTGAACTAATAACAAAAAAAAAACCGAATCATGTCGTAATCTGAAATACTTAATCTTCCCCGTCACTATCATTGGTGACAGAGATCGAATTGTCCAAAGGAACTAAGTTTCTATAAAAAGTTTGGTAATGGTCTGGTATGACTCCTGAATCACACAAACTTATCAAATCCTTATGTAAAGGGAGAGGTATAGGCAGCAGTTCAGCGTAGGCAAGTCTTAAGTTTTCAGGATCTTCAGTAGGTACTCCTCGCCGCCTTCTTGAATTAGTTCTTACTATGATTTGCATCTCCCATAATTCGTCTTCAAAACTATACCTGAAGAAAATTGAATGAGGATGCTCGTGATGAATAAAATAAAAAAAACGTTAAAACAAAAAAAAAATGTAGAAAAAAGAGTTATTTCCAGATCATACACTTCCTTCTCATTTATAAAACAATGGTGAGACCTGCTATGTATACCTGCTGTGTATGGGGATCAGAATGTTGGGCCACAAAAGGCATAAATGAAAGGCAATTGTATGCAGCTGAGATGAGTATGCTTAAAGAGATGTGTGGTATTACGCAAATAGATACAATAAGAAATCAAAATATAAGAGGAAGTCTGAAAGTGGCATCGGTGACTGAAAAGTTGAATGGAAATCGGTTGTCAGGGATGAGCATGTGATGCGGAGGAATGAGGAAACGGTCTTCAGGCGAGTTTTGATTATGAATGTGGATAAGATAAGAGTAGTAGATGACTATAAGAGTAGAGAGTATGAAAGATGATATGGCTAGAAAGGGGGTGACTACCGAGATGACAACTAATAGACAAGTATGGAAGAAAAAGACATGTTGCTCCGACCCGAAATAACTTGGGATAAGAGCAAGAGATGTCTGTCGAAGGACCGACAACGGCTGGTGGAGCAGACGAGTCCTAGAGTGGAGACCACGTATAGGCAAGCAAAGCGTGGGATCAGCTAGATGGACCGACGAACCTATGAAAGTGTCTGGGACAGACTGTATGTGGAAAGCAGAGGACAGGGTGTTGGAGCCTGAGAGAGGCCTATATCCAGCAGTGGACTGCAATAGTCTGAGTTGATTGAAAGGCAAGAGAAAAAATGATAAATGACTAGCTGCACCCCGCGGTTTCACCCGCATAAGTTTCGATCCCGTAAGAATATCGTGATAAAAAATATCCCATTTGTTAATCCTGGTTATCAGGGTGTAAAGTTCACTCAACCTCCATAGAAAAGGGAGGATCCTCCGACCAGACGGGTGTTGACGGTAAACTCTGCTTGCAAGATGCAGGATTTGCGTGACGTCAGTATGACGCGTTGTTCGCACGTGGCGTTGTAGATACCGCTACATCACTTCTTTCCGGAGACCGGAGGTCAATAGTGGGCTGAGTCTTGTATCTTGCGATGCTTTGCCAGGCCAGCTGAGGTTCCAGTGAGTCGGAACCGGTTGTTGCATAGTTCACGGTGACTCGGAACTGTCTGCGGAGATGTCCCCAGTGAGTCAGGGTGGCGCTGCCATATACTCCAGTGCGTCGGATGTCGTACAGCACCGGGTTGAGGCTGGCTGCTGCGTCGACCAGGAGAGGGTGCTCTGCTTGTTGACCGGCCGAAGGTGCAGTGTGCTGTGCCAAGATTGCTGATGAGGCTGAGTGTGATGACCAGGTATGCGCGGACGCTGCATGCTGGTGGTCAGGATACCCGTTGAAGCCGTGGATGCTGGCTGGCTGGGTGACTCGCCGCTGAAGCTTGCGGGAGTGATAATGATGACGTCACGCAGAAGTGTTTGCACGAAGGCTGCGCTGACGTTCATACTCGGGGTCACAAGTTTGGAGGCATGAGGAACAGGGTATAATGTTCACTCAACCTCTATGGAAAAGGGAGGATCAAGACCAAAACACTAGTATTTGAACACTTAATGCTATAAACAATCCGATTAAATACCGTGGGAGGCAATGCAATACTTTAATTTTAAATAAAAAAAGAATATTTTAAAACTTTCATTTAACAAAATGACACATTAGGAATAAAAATTAAGTGCGCCATTACACGAATAAACGTGTAAGCTGCTATTATACAAACTCGAAGAAGTGCACAAGTCCTCTCATACGTTTGCTTGTTTTAACACGTTTGTTCGTGTGAACTCAGGGACTTAAAAAGCGTTTAACAATAGCATATACTTTTATACTTGTGATATAATTGCATGATTTTTCCCTAGAATAAAGGAATCAAATGATATAATTGGCGTATTTTGAGTCAAAAATTTATACAAAAAATTGAGAAGGTGCTGCATAGGTCAAAGAAACGAAAAATGCAATAAAAAAATATTTGTGTAAGAGCTCTTGCACGTTTATTCTGTGGGGCCATCGAAATGATCTCTAATTATAATTCCTTCTCTGCAAGAGATGAGGTCTTTACCCAACAGTGCGGCAGTTTTATTATTATTTGTGTCAAAAGGGGGAATATTACGTATTAATATCATATTATTACTAAGTAACAATTCGAAGTTAATCAGATATAAACAGTAGATTCTCTTCCCAGTTATTATCACGAAATTAACGTCATTAGTAAAGGTAATTATCATTGAATTGATTGTCATATAATATTGATGTTCAAATTAATCGTACTACTGAATTATAGTAAGTACATTTATCTCGTATCGAAGTGTGGACCTGCTGCAATTAGTATTGTATTGTTCGTGTGTGTGTGGGGTGGTTCCGTGTATTGGTATGTAATTATGTAGATAGGTAAATGAGGGAAGTCTATAAGATAAGTATGTTTGGTTATCTTCCATTTGCACACAGTACAGTTTATGACTAATTTTACATTTAAATAAAATTGAACTGGAATAAGTTCTTAGCATACTCAGGTTTTTATTTTTTTCATCATTTCAGGAAAAAAAAACTCGGGTAGACTTTCGGTCTCAGCAAGTCATTTATAGTTCAAAGACTTCATAAGCGAAGATTCGAAATTTCAATCCCATATTTCACAGCTTACGTAAAGAATGGCGGTAACCCGACAAAATGAAGAAGGTAGTTAGTTATAAAAATGTTACGAGAACAGGAGCGGTTCATCGTAGTCGGTCGTGTAATAGGGCGACAAGCCAACTATTATGAGAAACTTTGTTGCGTGGAGACGAGAATTTAAATATGTGTGGATATGGATATGATATGAAATTACGTCGTGTGGTTACAATTATCTAAGGTCTTATTACAAGGGTGTAATAAGTGGAGACTACAAACAAATGCCTACCATCTGTGAGATGATTTGACAGGTGACCAAACACTTCCAACGGGGTGATTGCGTAACACACTATAAGTAGCAATGGCTTTCATATTGACAATTCAACAATATTCATTGCGTTATTTACGTTCTTGGCCAAACAAATTATTTGAACATATGAAGCAATGGATGAGCAATAAAGATCCTTCAAAATGATTCAGATTGTGATTGACAGAGTGTTATGCAATTAGGGTGCTGTTTAGCTCTTCCTGGAGCCATACGAAGGACTATGACTGCTAGCAAGCAGTTATAGGCTCAAATAAACCATATCTTTTCCATTTTTTTGAAGTGAAAACTTCTTTAGCGGCGTTGTGCACTTTTTTGTGATGGATAAAAAAGGTTCAACTCGCGTGAGGACACGTGACCTGATCGAAAATTCGTAAAACGGAGCTCGCGTTAGGGCACGTGACCTGATCGAAAATTCGTAAGACGGAAGGAGTTTTTTGTGATGGGTAAAAAATGTTAAACTCGCGTCAGGACACGTGACCTGATCGAAAATTCGTAAGACGGAGGGAGAGTAGAACGCATTCCAAAATATAAATAATGCACAACGTTAATATTCAAGTTTTCACTTCTGCCGGCACTCCCGGAGTGCAACCCGTTTTTTTTTTCTCTCGATAAGAGCGCCCATCGTGACACCCTTTGTAAAATTCATATATTTATGTCTGTTGGTGTACATAATAAAGAGTATTCTATGTTCTCTCTTATTTAATGTTTAAATAAAATACTTTAATGTATTCCCTTTTCATCAATAAACATAACTGTAAAGTTCAGTTGAGTATAAAGCCAAGATTTACATTAACCATAGCCTTCTGCGTACCTACTCGTTTAAAATTCACGAAAAAAACCAAGACTTGTAGCCAATCTGCATTGTATTTTCCCCAACAAGTAAAACAACGTCATATCCAAATTCCTTTCGTAGTTCCTCCATCCTCTTACCGAGAGGTTCTTCATTACACCTCCGCGTAGACGAGGTAATTGCAGGGCCGACACACGCGAGCATAACCTCTTAATTTATTGAACGAAACTAATGAAATTCCTGAGCAAAGTTTATTGCTAGAGACAGCCCTGTTTCGCGCTAACAATTTTGGCCTCTCCTCTACAAGGGGCTGAAGTGCTCTAATCGTTTCTTTAATTATTTCTGAATTAATGTTTAGTCTCGTCTTGTAGCGTTAATTTTGTAAATAGATATTTGTGTCTTTCCGTCTGTTTGTTCTTCTTGACAATTAAGGCCGAGTTTTCACTTTATATTCTGTGTTTTGTACAGACGCCAGCAGGTCAAGCTACCCGAAACTGTCAAATTTTCCTAATCAACCTTGAACCTTAATGCTTTCGCGATAAAGTTGAAAATCTATTAAAGAAATTTGACAGATTGTAGTAGCTTGATGTGCTGGCGTCTGTACATGTGTTTCTAAAATGCTCTGTTTCGATTTTGTAAGCTGCAATTGGCTTATTAAGCTTTAGCTATGCAAATAAATAAAATTGAAGTGTAAAACAGACACAAATGTCAAAAAACAGCTTTTTAATAAATGCATATGAAAGTGGTATACGGTACTTACAACAACAAAATAATTTTAATTTATTTGTCTGTCTGTCTCTTTGTTCCGGCTAATGTCCGAAACGGCTGGACAGAAGAGACTTTCACTGGCAGATAGCTAATATTATAAGGAGTAACTAAGGCTACTTTTGTTTTAGGAAAATAATTAATAAAGAGACACACTACTGTTTTCCGATATCCACGCGAACGAAGTGGTGGGTACAGCTATGAATACCAGTATTTTACATGGAGCGACTGCTTATCTGACCTCCACAACCCAGTGACTGGGTAATACCTCTTGGTAAGACTGGTTGTCAGACTTTCGGGCTACTGACGACCCATAACGAGTGTCAAAGATCCACGAATGACAGCCGGGACCAACGGTTTAACGTGCTTTCTGAGGCACGGAAGGGTCTTGGTTTGTGAAAATGGTCACCCATCCACGGACCAACCACGGCAAGCGTAGCTTAACCTGATCGATCGACCCGTGCGGCTGTTATTACTTAGCCACAAGCCCCTTCTAATATCCTACTATCCTATTAATATTATAAACGCGAAAGTTTGTATGGATGGATGGATGTTTGTTACTCTTTCACGCAAAAACTACAACACGGATTTGCATGAGATTTAGCACACAGATAGTTTATAACCAGGATTACATAGGATTCCTGTTCATCCCGATTTTCCCACGGGATCGACACCTATGCGGGTGAAACTGCGGGGCGCTGCTAACTTATTTATAATTGAAATTATTACTATGAATGAAAAAAATAATATTTATTTGTTAAACACAGGTGCCTTTGGTCTTCAGTGACAATTTAGTTGACTCGCTATGTTTTGCCAGCGGTGTACAAATTAGACAGTTACAGTAGTTAAATATGAAAATTAAATTCAGGCACATTATAAATTAAGTAGGTATTTACAAATTCAGTAAGGTAGTTTCGATTATTTAATATACGAGAACTTTAATCAGAAATAACCGTAGCGCAAGTTGACGACTTACCTTTAATACAACATATGCATATTGCACCAGTAAGTAATATCTACTTTACGAGTGTAGTTTAGTCGTCACTAATATAACTCTAACATAACATAGGTATGTTTCCCAACTTTATTATTGACGGACCCTTGAAAATTCAAAACTTTTAATCAACTAACTTCTGCCGCGACTTCGTCCGCGTGAAATTTCTTGTTCCCCTGATCCACACCCTCATATCGCATCACCAGCCCGCGCTATTATTTAGTTTTTGTTAAGCATTCTTTCTGAATTTCTTTCTTCTTGCTTGGCTCCTAAGGGCCCCAGCATGATGTTAAATACTTAGCTAGAATAAAAAAAAATCGAATATATAGAATTTAATAATAATATATTTTTTTTATTTTATTTTTTCTTATTATGTAATAAATCATGATAGCAGGCAGGCTAGGCAGATGATGATGATGTAATAAATCCAAGAAATAAAATATATAAACCCAAGAATTGGACTATCAAATTCAAAAATAATTTTACAAATCCGACTGCTAGTTCTAGAGATTTGCGCGTCCAAACAAACAATTAAACAATGTTCAGCTTTATTATTAGTATAGATAGATCGTTGAAAGTAAAAATTTAAACAGTGATTCCTATGTCATTTAACATTATTTTAAATTTTGTCTGCATTTGATCTTGAATTAACTCTCGGGCCCCCAGGGGTCTACGAACTATATGTTGAGAAACTCTGATCTTGACTACATATACCCGTATATGACCTAAATAAATGAGTGCCAGTGCACCTGTGTCGTACTCGGTATTCACGATCATTTTAAGTGTCGGTCTGTCTAATTGGCTCAACACATCAGGATTAATAGGAGTTGTAACTAGGGTATAAAGATAAAGTTAGGGTTACGGCCTTAATTTATTTTGATGATTGATTTGGTTGTTAACAGAAAATTATTGATTCTCTGAATAAACCTGTAATCTTTTTAAATGATTATTTTTCTGGAGCTTTTAAGTCATTGTTAAATATTAGTCATTGACATAATTCTTTGTTTTTAGCTCCACTGCTGGGCAAATCCCCCAAGTCCTTCCAGAAACTCTTTTCCCGCGCCACCTCATACCAGCCCTCGCGGTACGCGTCCAGTTCATCTCTTTCTGGGCCGGCCTCGGCAGCGCCGTCCATCTTCAAGCACCCATTGTGTCTTTTGCCGAGCGGTCATCGTGCATGCGGATGTTGTGACCCACCATCATTATAAATTATTTTATTGGCATAAACACGGCATCATTGGTTAAAATGTGGTGAGTCAGTGATCAATGGTGAAGCTACGCAATATTACAAAGAATGAAATCGTTTAGCTACTTACAACCTATTCAGTAATTTAATGATTAAAATCCTTGGAATTTTTCAAGAGCTTTCAATAACTTAACACTCTACAACGATTAATGAATCCATTTAAAATACAAATCTAAATTAAAAAACAGAGGCTGCAATTTAAAAAAGAGGGCGCCTATGTTTTTAATTTTCAATGAATCAATTAATTTGATGCGAAGTGTCTTAGCAACTTTTGCACTTCTCCCTACCCTGAGTGTTGCAGTTATTTCGATTCTTAAAACGACTTATCATCAAAATTTACTGTTTGTTCCGCTGAAACTTCGAAATTTCGGGGATGTGGTCCAAGTTAGAAGACCCAAGATTAGTTTTTTTTTGATAATATCTACACAAACTGAATAAGCTTCTAATACTATATTTAAAACTAATAAACTTTTAAAGTAAAAATATAATATCCTAACCTAACTAAAAATGTGTGTTAACAAACTAAAATATGGCGTCGTTCCTCCGCATCTCTATCGACTGGTAATGTACCCAAAAGACTAGCAGCATTTTTTTTTGTTTTTTAAAAAAACGTTGCCTCACACTAGAAATTACTCCTGTATCGTGGGTGCGCTTATAAATATTTAAACCCACATACACAAACAGCCAGACCCGGAACAACTACCTGTAGGCAATAAAAATATTAATTAATAGCATTGCCACGTTGTATGGCAATATAATTGTTTTTTAAAAAACGTTGCCCCACACTAGAAATTACTCCCGTATCGTGGGTGCGTTTACAAACATTTAAACTCACATACACAAACAGCCAGAGCCGGAACAACTACCTGTAGGCAATACAAATATTAATTAATATAATTTCCACGTTGTATGGCCTATGGTCAAGGTAAAAGCCAGCCCTTGGGTCAAGGGAAGTGTCAACAAGCCGTTGGGAGATTTGTAATTGGTTCGAATTGGAAGTTTCCAATTCGAACCGCGAATTCGATTCCGCTCTAGAGATTAATCAATCTGCCTATCTTCCCAACTATGTTGGGGTCGGCTTCCAGTCTAACCGGATACAGCTTCATACCAGTATTTTACATAGAGCGACTGCATATCGGGCTTCTACAACCCAGTTACTGGTATCACGTAAACTGCTCCAGAGGTAAGAGACAGTAAAACCAAAGGGTCAATCGCTCCATTAAATGCATTAATCAAGTTGTTGAAATATTGAATCACCTAACTCGATTTGTAATCGGTATATATAAGGTAAAAGATTAGTATGGTATGGTATGTATTATTCGTTCAGCAGTAAGCAGCAGCCTTTTAGTATTACTATAATGTAATTTTGATTTTTTTTTCCTCGTGTATTATATCTAAGAATATTTACATTGTTATAAGGTATGATGTGGTTGACATATCCTTATTGGACAAAAACCCCTTTTAAATAAATAAAAAATAAAGATATAAAAAAAAACTGGTGTATTGAGCGACATGCAGTAGTAGGTTGTGGTTCCGAACCCAGACACATAATTATTGTATCTGTAAGTATCTTGACAATCTGAGGAGCAATTACCGTATTTTAATAACATTCGCAATCTAATTTCAGTCTTAATCTGTCAAAAATATAATCAATTAAAGAGAATTTGCCCTCAGTTATTTTGAACGGTGGTCCTCAAACTAAGCATTTATAACGTAGTAATAAACAATAGAATGAATATTCACCAATGTTAACATTGAGTAATAAATTCCACAGTACCATCAATCAAATGTTACATTACATCTATAAAACTTAAGTACCTTATCTATAACTCGCTTAAATCTCATGACTTGTCAAAAAAATATCAGGCATATTCCCCCCTCAGTTGCTCGGTATTTCGCTTAGACATGATTGTTAAGAAGAAAATTTTAATTAAGCTTACATTTCTAAATTTTCTTGAGCGCTTAATAACGTCTGTGACGATTCAGTTTGTCTCACACAATTATCATATGAAATCTGACTGTTACACGTTTATCTTTAAGTGACTTTTGTAAGTTTTGTAAGTCTTGTTAAGGCGCTGCGTCACCGGGAGCATTCGCCTGTAAAGTAACCTTTACCTGCGACCTAGTCGTTTTACTTCTACCTCATCATCTGCCTAGCCTTTTCCCAACTGTGCTGATATCATCTTCCAGTCTTACCTGATGCAGCTGAATACCAGTATTTTACATGAAGCGCCTGCACTGACCGCCAATCCAGTTACTAGGTAACACGATAGTTAACGAGGTTCAACGTGCTTTCCAAGGCACGGAGGGGTATGTAAAGATGGTCACCCATTCACGGACCAACCACGGCAAGCGTTGAGGGAGGGAGAGGGAGTGGGCGGTTATCCACCACGCGGGCCCAGTGCGAGTTGGTAGATGTCACATATCTTCGAATTGCTTCTAGGACATACCGGTTTCCTCACGATGTTTTCCTCCACCGTTAAGAAAGCAGTGGCGATGAAATGATTTTCGCAAAGTAAATTATCTACACTTGAATTTTACAAAAATCACTTAAAAGCGTTTCAAGTTACAGGAACTACAGTGATAAATGACTGAAAAATGAGGCAGTAATTAGTCAGCAATCTATCACAATCAACGTTAATTTGAGCAGCCGGTTCAAACTCCTCTTTCAATTAAATGTTCAACATTTTTTGAAGAGAGTTTTTTTGCTTTAGTTAGCTTTTTTTGTGCACAAAGAAAGGTTTATTACTTGAGAAAATTCGACAATTCTATGGGTATTTTTAATTCTTTGTTGACTTAATTAATTGGTCTGCGGTTTGGTTAAATTAAAAACTTGTTTCTAGAATAGATTGCTGAAGAATTGTTTTATTTGGTAAGCCAACACAATACATGTATCCGACAGGTTTAGAATTGCTACAATTGTTTTTTTTTTAATTTAACGTACCTAGATCATAGTATATGTACCTACCTATGCCTTTTTTTTCTTTTTTTTAAGGTTCATTTTCCATTGTAGTTTTTTTTAGTTCATTTAATAGTCCGTCAAATGTCGATTGCGTTAGTAAAATTAATCGACTTTTGACTTACTACATAGACTTCATCCATCGCTTTTCATCAGGTGTGATCGAGATCAAGAGTCATTCAGCAATAGGTTGCAACGGTTTAATTTATTTCTTGTTTTAATTGTGGTTTTTATTTATTTATGTATAATTGCATGCTGCACTGGTTAACGTCATCACATCAACGCCGGCTGCCGTTGAAAACCAGCGCTGGGCTCTTAGCATTATGCTGAGCGATGGCCGTTTTGCGTGAATTTGACGCATGTTTACCCCCAACTTGTTATTTTTTTTGTGTGTTTATGTTCTTTTTTATGCGTCATGTTTGCCGCAAATAAATGCATGTTCTTTCTTTCTTTTCTTTCTTTCTTTTATTTCTTTCTTTTCTTTCTTTCTTTTCTTTCTTTTCTTTCCTTTCTTTTCTTTCTTTCCTTTCTTTCTTTATTTCAATAAAAAAAATCTTGGCCAACCGAGTTAGTTTGACACACAAATTAAGTGCCTAAAATACAACGACTATAGGGTAGAACGTATCTTGCAAAATCTATTTATACATATAAATAAAACAAAGTGGGCTTAGTTAAACCATTTATAACTCAAGAACGACTGGACCAATTTCTATGATCTTTGATTTATTGGATTTGTCTCCGCCCATAGCAGAATAACTATTAAAACATGGGAAAAATCAACGAAAGAAAAATAGTGACGATGACTCATTTTGTTTTGTTGATTCTGAGGCAGTACGAAGTTTAGATCAGCTAGTTACACTTCAACGTTTGGCCGATGTATTTCCAAGAAATAGGCGAGACAATACAAAATTAAATCAGGTATCGTGTCACACGGCTATGATGCGCAAAAGTATTTATAACATGGCCCCAATTGTTTATAATAAATTGCCACGTGCTTGGAAAGATTTTAAAATGGTGCAATTCAAAAGTAGAATTCGAAAACTATTAATAGATAAAACGTACTACAGTGTAAGTGAGGTTTTAACGGACAAAACTTTTTCTGAATACCTGTAATTTTTAAATTAATTATGTTACATATTATATATGACCTGGAATTTTTAATGTATGTTTGTCTATTTATGTTTCGACCACGATTTTTATTCTTAAGCCTATAATTATACTGTTAATGACCATTTAAATTTTTAACCATTTTATTTAATGTATATTAGGTATATTGTTGTAATTAAGTTAAGGTTTTAATGACAATTTTTTTAATGTAATAATTAAGTTAGTTTTAATGACAATTTGAATTTTAATAATTTTATTTATTTAATGTAATAACTAATTCAATGTTTTAATGAGAATTTAAATTTTAACAATTTTGTATATAATGAAAATGTTTGCATGCCGAATGGTGAAATATGGCAGAACTCTGATTTATACCTACTACTATCTACTCATGTATTACCCATATTTGCAAATAAATGCTATTCTATTCTATTCTATTCAAATTCACAAGAATATTCAAAACTGTACGTACAGATGCCAGCACGTCAAGCTACCCGAAACTGACAAATTTTCCCAATCAACTTTGAACCTAATGCTTTAGCGATAAAGTTGAAAATCCATTAAAGAAACTTGACAGATTGTAGTAGCTTGATGTACTGGCATCTGTACTAAGAGATTTCAATCGATACGTCTAAATTGAATACTTTCACGCTGAAACAAACACTAACTTTACCCCTTCTAAGTATATTTACACTTACTTTGCAAAATCCAAAAAAATACACGCGTCAACGTTTCACAATTTTTCAGTCCTAGACCGAATCTAAACAAAGACCAATCGGATAGATACCAATAGTCAGTGCATTCACCAGTCTTGTCTAGACCAATTCCTTCACGTAAATAAGTCTCGACATTTTTGTCCGGTTGAGCCTTACTGAAGAAAATGACAAAATGCCTTCGATTGGAAAAGATGGCGGATTTAATTTTTGTATGTATTGACAATAATTTGTTTTTTTTTTTAATACGTGTCGGTCTACCAGGAATACAACACAACAAGAAATAGGTGTGTGTACACAGGGTTCGCTCTTACGAGTAAGACTAAAACTTTAGGTACTTTATGTTTAAGCCATAATGGTGGACCTAGCAAAATGTGCGAGTACAATGCACAGACGCCAGTACATCAAGTTAACCGAAACTGTCAAATTTTCCCAATCAATATTGAACCTAATGCTTTAGCGATAAAGTTGAAAATCTATTAAAGAAATTGGACAGATTGTAGCAGCTTGATGTGCTGGCGTCTTTACCTAGGCACACCTCTGTTTAACCCTTCGGGCAATACAGGCATGATGTCATCTTATGTGACACTTTGTACAGGATAACAATATGTTGTCACAATTTGACTCGGTGAAAACATTCTCTAGGGGGGAGCATTAAAAGAAATAAGATGTATCACATTTTCGTCAAATAATCCATTGCAAAAATATCTTTATGAAATTGCTTGTTACGATAAACTTGCCCATTGTACTGTTAATAGTGTACCCATTATACGTATTGTATTGTATGTATTGAGTAGGCTAACAATCGCTTAGTCATCTATTAGGTTTTTCAAAGCAAATAAAAATAGAGACCAATTTTCTTCTCGCAAGTTGCTGCCATTGGGATAATGTTTAGGTATATTTTACATACCTAATAACCACTCTAATATCTGCTCTAAATATTGCCTTCTCATTCCGCACGGTTATACATATAATGTACTAGCTTTTGTCCGCGGCTTCGCCCGGGAAAGTATCCCTCGGAAACGTACTACCGCTATTAAAAGTACATATTGTGTTAATATAGGTTATAACTATCTGTCTGCCAAATTTCTTCCAAATCTATTCAGCCGTTTTTGCGCCAATCCGGAATATACATCTAGACAAACAGACAAAGGGCCAAAAATTCTACAAACTATATTTTCGACATCAGACTCGTTCCCACACCTCGTACCAATTATTTGTATTCAAAAATATTTAATGAATGTATAGAAATAGATAAAGGATATGAAGTTATTATACAGCATTCTACTGCTCCAACCATCATCTGCACTCACCAATTTGCCTTCCAGACGATATGATTTATTTTCTCTTTCACCGCTCCTATATCAAATTAGGAAGCCCATGAACTGCCAAAGAAATACAAACTTTTAAAAACAAAAGAACGCGAAGGTGTTCAATAAATTAAATAGCCCAGGCTATCAGCTACCAAGAAATTTAATAACAACGTCAACTGCATCGTCCTCTCGTCCACAGTAGTCCAAACGTTCCGGGCGGTCAAGTGACGTCGTCTAATCTGAGCAATTAATCCCCTGATTGCTCTAAATGGGGCTTTGTCCTGTGCCATCGTAGGTTATTGGGCAATACATGTGGACATGTACTAGCATAGGTAGGTAGACACAGATACAGTTGCTCCGTTTGGTGTAAGATGGGTCAAGGAATGTTGGAAGGGAAAATGATGAATTTTCTTTCAGCTGAAAGGGAGACATCTGGAATATTTTAACTAAGATATTTTGATTATGCTCACAGTTTTGCCTGTTCTGCAGATTATCATAAGATGATAGAATCTTAATCTATTTCATTGCTTAAGTTGCAAAATATAAGAATGAATAGAAAATAAAAGCTTGCGTATTTTACAAGTCAAAAAAAGATAAATAGTTTCTATTCTAAATTAGTTTATAAAGGCTCTAAAACTAACAATATTTTCAATAAAATAAAACAATTTCCATGCAAATAGGTTTAGGTAGAAACTATAAACCTATCCACACCCAGCTATCTATCCCCATTTCCCTAACTAGATAAATGGCTCCACATAGGCTAGCTATACATAAGCATGAGATTAAGTCCACGGGGACACGTCACGTAATGTCCGTCTGCTGTCGTGCTATGCATAAATAACGATGGTGTGTACACCAGCTAATACCCATAAACATTTAATCAATGTACGATTAATTTGATGCTAAATGTGCGGGTTAGTTAGAGTGGGGAATGGTTTTAATGAATGGGTTACTGAAAAATGTAGAAAATTTTAATAGGCAATATTTGCCTTAAATCTATATAAATAAAACGAAGTCGGGCTAGTTACACCATTTCAAGAACGGGTGGACCGATTTGTTGGATCTGTCTTTAGTTAGTTTTTATTTTATCCCAATATTCTTACGGAGTCAAAACTTATGCGAGTGAAACCGCGGGACACAGGTAGTAGAGAATAAACGAAAAATAAAACGAGTCAAAAGGAGAAGGTAAGGATCGTAGCGGGTGGCGTTTTGTAGTTTCTGTCAACCTCTATGGGCAGAAGGCGATATGGGCGTATGTAAAACAAAAAAAGCGAGATGTTTACTTAAAACAATGCTATTCTAAAACACTCCTGCCAAACATTCATAGTCAGGAGGAGATTATGTAACCAAGTTTGGCGACCTAAAAAAAGTAATATTGCCTAAATATAGCCCATATTACTTTTCTTTAGGTCGCTAAACTTGTATTTGTTCTATCTCGTCTATATCTTGTTATATATAACCTAACATTTCACAGTCGATTCTCCACCAAATTGAACCGATACTTCTAATGTTAGTATTTAGATAAATAACGCTAATAATAGTCTGGGGGGCAATATCAAATAATATAATAAACAAATTGACGAGATACAGATATCGTTTTTGGCGAACGTGCCTATTACGTTATTGGCCGTTTTCATAGGGTGCCTCGCAAAATGTAGGATGTAGCGGGACAAAATCTAAATTGAAAAAAATAACCTCAAAATAATTGATTTGAATTGTTTAGCAAAATCTATAGTGGATAATTTCCTGCGGGGTAGTTGCGTAACACACTATCAGTAATTTTGACAGTTCATCAACATTCATTGCGTAATTTACGTTGTTGAGCAGACAAACTTTTCGAACATATGAAGCAATGGGTTAGTGTGATACGCAATTAGGGTGCTAGTTTTTTTCTGGATATATTAATAAAAAATATGCTCAATAAGAAAAGTAATTTCTGTGAAAAAAGATTGGTATGCAGCTTGAACTTTGGTCGTCAAAAAAAATTGCTGTCAAACCCAAACTACATATTAAGGCACCTATTATGTTTCCCTGTCGAATGAAATTGGGATTTTGTTGAATGCTTGAATGAATTCAGTGAAAAATCCTATAAAACTTATATATTCCAGGAACGTTGACATTAGTATGATTGCAAATATAAGTGAAAGAAACAATAAAAATACGTTTATCTGCGGTAAACATGAAGTAAAGAAAGAACACAAAAACAAAAAATAAACAAATTAAGGGAAATATGCGTCACATCCACGCAAAACGGTCATCGCCCAGCATAATGCTAAGACCCTATGCAAGATAGAGTGAATGCTGTATGAAGTGAATATTGCCCTTCTAATACCCGCCTCAGCTCCACACTTGCCGACCGGCCGGTTTCGGAATAGGCATGTAAAAAGGCAGGGCGCAATGCATGCCAATTCGTCCGCGCCGGACACCGTCCGACATCGATGTACCGACAGCAGATTAATATGATAAAGCAGGATTTTTTTTTTAAGAATTGTTCTTAGCTTAAGTTTTAAAGTAGGTAATTGATATTCTTTAGCTTTCCTAGCTATCTTATTCATAAAAAACCTGCACTTTAAAAAAATACTTATTCTCGTCCTGATATAGATAATATCGTGCATTATTCTAAACTTTCTTATAGTAACTTTTTATATTAAAATAGCAAAGTAATCACAGCAATGTAAAATCAGTCATTGTGCATTTTTTATCCTTTTGTATTTTCAAACTTTGTGAATGAAAAACTTTATAAACTAAAATACGGCACATAGAAAATTTCTTGCAGAATATTTTCTCCAAGTACCTACGACTTGAATTCTCTCTATCTAGGATCATATTTTTGTGCAGACCGTACGTCCCGGTGTCCGGCCGTGACCGGTGTGCGAATCAAACCGGAGGGCAGTTTCAATTTGCCGTAGGCTCGACAGACGCGACTACTAACACTTTAGTGCTAAAGTGCAACCTGACTTTCTAGGTATTGTCACCTTCTATGTACTATTATTGAGTAGGCATTCAAACTAAATATAAAATTACTACATAAATAGACCTACTGCTGTAATAATTAGGTACTTTGGTAGAGGCCTCAGCAGTGCATGAAACATTTTTGTACATGACCAGTGCTTTGACAACCAAGACTTATTATAGACCTTCTACTCTGCTTATTACATAACTCATTTCTCACTAAATAAATTTTTAGCTCACAAAATAAATTATAATAAATCCTTTTGTTGTTTTGGTCAATTAGGCGTCGAAGTACTCGCCCGTATCGCCGTCACCCGGAAATGTGCCCAGAAGTCTGGCAGCATTGCCACTTTGAATCGCAATGCTGATTCTTTGGCCAAGATCGAGCCAGCTCTCTTGTCACGTGAGGTGTCGACACGTCGGCGAGAAATTTCCTTAAAAAGATCGTTTCAACCCCAAACATAAAACTACCTGACACCTATCCTGTTCTGGTTATTTAGTTATTGAATCTGGACTAGATTCAAAAGGATTACCTATATTATTAGCACAAATTGTATGTATGTAATTTATTCTGACTATCACATATTTTAAGTGTTAGTCATTAATTTTCTTTCTAACTTGCATTACTTTTTGGAGCAGAGGAGATAGTTTAATTATAGATCAAATCAACAACATAACGGTCACCAACAGATCGGCCACATAAATATTTTTTTTCTTCATCGCTAAACTTTGTTTCTATTTTATACGTTTATTAAAAGTACTAAAATTGATTGCCATTCATAATCAAATGTATTACTAAATATAATGACAAATAAACAGTCTAAACATTGAGACCGTTTTGATCTCCAAGGTCAAATATTTACAGTCTCTAAGGTCAAGGTCAAAAGGTCTGAACTCTAAATTTATTATTGAATTCTTTCTTATCATTCCATAGCTAAGCAGTCTTAAAAAGGGTTCTATTTTATGGGTGCACGGTAAATGAAATATAAGAAATAGCATTTATATTCTAAAACTGTTTTGGGTTCTAAGAATGGAAATAAATGCTGGTAATTTATCTTTTTGTTCGACGGTATTATATTTATTGAATGCAATGGTTTGTTTCACAAATTATATATACTTCGTTCTTAGGTACCTTAGAAACAAACGGTCCATTAAATCCATTTGAGGGCCTTTGGAACTAATAGATTTCTTAGCTACTGTCGGACATATCTAAGGGTGGATGGCCGTCATTGGAAAATGTATCCAAACCATGACTTCTTAATCATATATAAGTATGATAAACTAGGGAACAGAAAAAATGCCTAAAAGCTGAATTAATCAACCAATCAACTCAGCCTATCGCAATCCACTTCTGGATAACTCTCCCATGCTCCGCACAACACCCTGTGCCTTCCGCATCCACTCTGTCCCAGCCACCTTTTTCAGGTCATCGGTCCATCTAGCTTGGGGGAGTTCGCTAAAAGGCATATGTGAGAAGCCAGGGTTATAAAAAACCCAAGTAACATTCCCACCCTGGTCATGTACGATCTCTTATTGTACAGAACACAAAAGGATTTAAGTTTTAAAATTCCGCGCACCAAAAACCGATTGTCACGATTCCTCTTACGGTGGGCAAAAAAAACTACATTTTCTGATATTCGAATATAAATTTCTGATTTACCGGTCGACCTGCAAAATTCGAGATTCAAGATTCCCTCTCAAATTGTCGCCGCGCGTGAAATTTTAAAAATATTCCTGTGAACGAAACGTATGTATTGTAAATAGAATATTTTGTATGGCATTGGCGTTGTATGATATGCATCTTACGTTTAAAATTGAGCACGCCGAAAGAGGTAAAGGCAAAACGTTGAGCGTGCAGTTTTGAAATATCGTTAGTTAGTTTCCGTAGTCTTCTGGATTTGACAGGAAATGTGAAGTCAATATGGCTGCTGACATAAAGGGGTTAATTTTTACAGGGAGGAAATAACTTTAAAAGATTTTGCACCTACTCATCGTTTTTATACAGGGTTAAATTAAATTAGCTAACGGAACTCTGCAGACGTAATGGGTATAAAAATATAAAATATTTGATGTTTTTTTGTTGGGAATGTTTTTACTTGAAGTATGAGTTGAGAAAATCTGTTTTATTTTGTTTTATCGTTTTTAAATTATTAATTCTGTTTAATCGTTTTTAAATTCGACCGAAGAAGTTTAGATATCGATACTTTTGTGAAGTATACAAAAATACTGATTTGTAAACTGATGTTTCACTAACTGTGGTAGAGTCGCCCCACAAAAAAGTCATCAATTTAATTTGACACCCATTACGTCTGCGAAGTTTTGCTAGCTAATTTAATTTGATTCTTTAAAGACTATTCCGTGGAGCAAACCATGTCACCACTAATCATTGGCACTAATTTAAAAAAGTAGACCAACTATTTATTTATTCATTTAGTACATACTACGAGTACAACATCTGCCAATCTGCAAAGCAATTTGTCGACTTAATATCCTTGAGAAGCCATTTATTTTACCTCAGAAAAGCGTGACTCGACTGTAATGAAATAAAACATTCTTCATTAAAAACAGTTAACTAAACGTAAATAAACTAAAATCTTAGATTCCACATTAATTAATTCATGCAGGTCCACTGTCGAGAATCGCCAGTAGCATCCAAAATGCGCCTGTTGCAACGCTCTACCCTGTCACAATCGATCTTCGTCGAGTCGCGGTGAGATTTACGAGCGACATGATGCGTATTGCCCGTACATTTGACGTTAAAAGCTGACGGGCGCGAAGTGAGCCGGCGATGTATATTTGAAATATAGTATCTGATTGATATTCGTTGTTTGTTATGAGTTATTTTCGTGGAGTGATAAAGACTGCGCTGCTCTCAAAAGAAAGGTTTTCAAATTAATTTATTAATAATCATATATTGTACAAGAATAGATTGAACGATGACTCTCAAACTGGGAATTTGCCTGTATCTTGGGGGTCGGAATTGCGACATTTTCAGAGTGAAGTACCTACTCGTACATAGTGATTGTTGCATAAAAGGAAAAATAAACTAAAATAAAACACTTAAAATATACATAGCCATCAACATGAGATCAAACAAAGCAAAATAAAACCATCAGTGTGAGATCTATTAAATACTAAAATAATAAGTAGTCAGACGTAAGTCAGAAATATGTGAAACTAGTAGCACCCCGCGGTTTCACCCGCATAAGTTTCGATCTCGTGGGAATATCGGGTGTATGCTATGTGTTAATCCAGGTTATAAACTATCTGTATGCCAAATTTCATCCAAATCCGTTCAGTAGTTTTTGCGTGAAAGAGTAACAAACATCCATCCATCCATCCATCCTCACAAACTTTCGCGTTTTGCATTTTATAAGTAGAATTATGCAATACATAGTTAATAATAGTAGATCAACTGAGTCACACAATCATTTAAAATAACTTCCGCTCATAATTTTAAAATGATGAGCTAAAACTACACCTTTTGATTACATTAACATTAAATTTAAACCCTAAAATCGGAAAGTCATGTTTTATAAATTGCACACCATCTGTAAAATTATCTCACATTTCCAATATAAAGAACCTAATTTAATATAATTTTAATACATAATCGTTATGATCATAAAAATAATCGTTGTTTGATACAAAATTATAGTAGATCAATAATAATGACGGGTTCCGGGGACTCAGGGTACAAATTATGTTAATTTTTGGACCCAAGGCGGTGTAGGTAAGTTATCAAAAAAGTTTACCCGATTAGGCTAAGAACTTTTTTTAAGCCGTACCTAAGTAACGTTGTGATGTTAAAGAATTCATGCGAATTTTAAGTTGAAGTCAAATTAAATGGGGTAGTAGAATGTTTAAATTCAAAGAGCAACTTTCTTTTAAGACTGAGTGAAAGATTACGACGAGTTATAATAATACGAGCTAGGCTGCCACTGACAAGCTACGGTGCTTCTGGGGAGGTTGTTGCGCAACTTCTTCTTCCCAGCGATAGCACTAGGAAGTGGTGAAGGGTGGGCGTTTGGGGGGACTGTCTGTCGATACTATAGAAAGAAAAAGAATATGTTTATTTGACCCAGGTTAAGTAAGGCACACAATATTCACACAAAAAAGAAAAGAAAACAGAAAAAAATACTTAAAATAGTGTTGTGTGCCTCACAGCTGCACCAAGTAGGCCCAGTTCAGAATAAATGTGAGTCAACTAATGCCTGACGCAAAAAAAAAAAATAGGACATATAAAAACTAATAGGTAGATTGCAGTCCACAGCAATAAATTGGCTATCGCTTATGTCATCGTGACAGCGACCCAACCCTAACTGTGCGCACTCTACATACACTGTAAACTTTTTCACCGGACTTCATATTTTAATGTGTCGCCAAGCGTGAACGGTGCAGCTAAAATTATGTGTTAATTTGTTTACACGCTACAGTTTGACGTGTCACCGTGAATTATGGCCACATTCTGTTTTTGTAGAGTATAATTTCACGCTATTTTCTCTCTCAGTGTGAGCAGAACTTATAAAATTAAATGACACCTACTTTATGTTAGTTGATAGCGGTTTAATTTTACAACAAAGTAGAGTTAATTTTAATTGAAAGCTTAGGACATTCCTCAAACACGGTTTTTGAAGTGAATTTAATTTGGAACTTCTTTTTTCTCAAAAAACCTAAACCTAGCTGAGGAGGCACTTATCGCAGAAATTGGTAAATAATAAACAGTAGACATCATTATAATTATTGATAACCTAGGAATTTTACCACCAAAATTCTTTTGATCCGGGTGCTACTCCATAAGCACGTAATCCGTAGTTTCGACCGAAGCTACGGGCATTTCCTACTCCGAGTCACTAACAATCAAATTATTAGTTTGGGACCCGAACTAAGAATGTATGACAAATCAATTTGATAGTTGTCCTTACTCCCGATATGAAATTGTCCGTCTGAAAAATTTAATTTGATACTTTTCATGATGAATTTGATACTTTCGTACGGACTCGTATGTTTGTCCACCAGCTCAGAGACTAAGACAATCCCTATGACCCTAGAAAATGTAATTTGTGGTGTTTGGTAATAAACAGATAATCTATTATTATTTGCCTGCTGATTAAACCCAAAACAAGCGAGTACTCTCGTATTTCCTGCTGCCAATTTTAATTTTGACTAAGGAAAAATATTTTTAATTTGGCAAGTTTTCATTACAATGTTTGGCTATTCAAACAATACAACACTCGTAACACGAACAATATAGTTATTCAATACTGTAAGGTTGGACACACAATAGTTGCTCGCCCCGGGACATTTTGTATAACATTTGTAACTGGGGCGTTGTGGCCACAAGTTTCTTTGAAGTTTGTTTGTCGGTTTGATGTTGAAATTCTATATTTCGCTTGAATAAGTGCGTGGTTTTTTTAATAGAAGTTTGGAATTTAAAGCTGTAACATTTAAGTGGTAACTATCCATTATTTAATCCGCATCCTGCTGACAGAAGAGAGCAAGCAGTAGTGGCCCAGTGGTAACTCCCGCGACTTACGATTTTTTACTCGGGACCAAGACAGGCGATTTACTTTGTGTAAATTATTTCATCACCATTGTTCTCAAAACGGCGAAGGAAAACATCGTGAGGAAATCGGCATTTCCTAAAACAAAAAACTTGAGAGGTGTCAAGGGACACCCGGATGGAACGAAGTATAATTGGCTTGCTTTCTATGAGAGAGAGAGAGAGACAGACAGAGAAACACGCTCACGCCACACGGCTTACAACTATAGCAAAAAGTGTCCTTCCAACTTTTGGTCTTAATTTTTTCCGTCTAGCCCCCTTTCGCAACGCGCGATAAGGAACTTCGTTCCAAAAATTCGAAGATATGTGACATCTACCAACCTGCACTGGGCCCGCTTGGTGGACTACGGCCACTCCTTCCTTCGATGAGAGGGAGTTGGTTTGTCCCAGCAGTGGGAACATTATACTTAAGCTGGTAATGTTGAGGCTGCGAACAGTTAGCCCCACTAACAACTTTGTTGACTGGCTAATCTTTTAACACGGACTGAGCTATTCTCATGCTTATGCGGACACGATTATCTAAAGAAAAATTGTATGTAAAAGGGCTTCCAACCGGGCAATATTTGCATTATAATATGTAGCATTAGGCTACATATTACAGTAGTAAAATCAAAATCAAAAGTCATTTATTCAAATTAGGCTGAGAATCAGCACTTTTCGAACGTCAAAATTACAAAAGACAGTCCCCCAAAAACGCCCGCCCTTCACCACTTCCTAGTGCTATCGCTGGGAAGAAGAAGTGGCGCAACAAACTCCCCAGCAGCACAGCTGTCTGTTCAGTTAGAAAATACTTGATACTTGATAAAAGCCAGTAAACATAGAGACTCGGCTGGTAGATAAGCTAATTATAATTTAGAATGATCTTCGTTGATCAAGTTCCCATTTTCAACCAAGTATTACCACATTGAATAGTTAATTCTCAAAGAAATCTTCTTCATTTTCAACTCTTACATATTATAACAAACAATTGCCCATTCCCAAAGCACTAACTCAAAACGTTAATTTCCTAAACAATTCACAGCCACACACTGTTAATACCTGCATACACGAAACATGCATTCCATATCCCGCAGAACACTACACCACACAATATAGCTCATCTCAAGGATGGTACGGGTACAAACAAGTTATTAACCATCACTTATGGGGCATAATTCAACGGATCGCCCCGTCGCGACCGTCAGCACCATCCATTAGTTTTTTCATCTATTTTAAAACGCTCTTCACTGTTGATATTTTTTTTTTGTTCCCATAATTGTGTACATAGATAGCTTTTATGAGCTTCTTAGTTTCCATCTCCGTGTAAATTATTTTAGGCTGTTGTGTTGCATCCTGTATAGTTTCATTGATAAAATCTATAGTCATCTCTTCCAAGATGATGAGTGATACTAAAATAGAATAGAATAAACGTTTATTGTCTTCAGTATTACAGCTGTAATTACAGTATATAGTAGTAGGGACATATTATGTATACCTAATGGCCTCCAAAAGTATCTAAAAAAATAGTTTTTGATGATAGTATCGTTTGGTATCGTAATTTCAAGCTCCTGAAAACAAGTTACCTACTAGATTTATTTTTCTGCTTAAAATAAAATTTTCAACCAAATTCCTTCATTGTCAAGCTGAGATGTATGACAAAGTTTTGACTGTGGCAATTTTTGACTAAGAGAATGCAAAGAATCATGAATATGTTCTCGTTTCATAACTTTTTATCTTTCCCCGAAGTTATTATGACCTGTCACACATTTATAATGAGGCGGCCATAACAAATCACGTTATTTCCGTGGTGATTATTTTCGAAATTTAAATTTACTATCAACACAGTCGGATGTCTATAGGGTTAAAATTAATGCTCCTGCGCCGCGTTAAAAAAGATTAAATTATTAGTTTCGGATGACAGCTATGATGTTTTACTTCATTTTAGTGATGCTTGAAGTTTTTGTTCGTAAATCAAAATTAGATGCGATAATTATTGTTATAAATTAGGTGTGATGTTTATGGAATACGAAATTGACTGCTTTGTAGAGATTTAATTGAAACATGACAAGGACGAAGATAGCGCGCTTGTTTGTTTTTTTTTAAAGGCGTGTGAAAATAATTATTTATTTAAATGAGGTGGATAGAAAACGGATTAGATCATAAACCCCTCTGTCCAAAATAGAAAATTAACCACTATCATAATCATGCGGGTATGTTTGAAACAATACAAAATTTACGATTCCGATAAATGCACAAAAAATGTGCGATTTAAAAATTTAATCGCGATCCGAATAAAAATCAAAGAGAATGGGTAAAAAAGCCGTATAAAAAATAGGTAGGCTTAACCCTTCAACTGGCGGGGCGGGTCGAAACGACACAGGTAATTAGTGAACTGGTTGCGACAATTTGTCACGACTATATACGTACATGTGCGTTGCTTTTTTTTTTTTTTTTCTCCTGTTGTTATTTTGGTAGGTCTATTTTTTGTGTTTATATTGGGAGTTACGTGTTATGCGGTTATCCGCTGAGTATTTTTTGATTTTTCGCTTTATAAAATGATGACTTTCCGGATAGTCTCACTTTACTTCACACTTGGATATAATAATATCCAAGTGTAAATTTAAAGTCACAAGTATTGATTATATTATGTTGACATAATATAATCAACAGTAAGTCCTACTTATGTTCTACTACCTAAATCATAGGAAAAATTTAATTTGTATATCCAGTTCATCGTGTCGTACTTTACACATACTTGCTTTTAGATGATAATTCACTAAATGAAAATACATATATTTCGCAGGTATGCTGGCAGAGATTTCATTAGAAATAAGCATCATCAAGTGGTTAAATAAATATTTTTCTGAACTACTTAACAGCAACTATTGTAACACAGTGAATCATAAACGTGGTATTGTGCACATTCCGTTTTGAAAATAACTAGCACAGTTTCCATTTCAAAATAGCAATATATCTAGTATCAAATAAAAACACTTTGAAAGCTAAAAAAACGTTTTACACACCCAAGAAGAAATATTAAAGCAAAACTGCTATTGCACGGTTTTATTCCATTCTTAGCCGAGAAGAGAAAACTCCAATTTTGTCTCTCATTTTGTATTCGCTTTGGACTCAAATCATATTTTAGTTGTCGCCACCGGGGAGCGGGGACGCGGAGATTAATATTTTTATACCAAATATAATATTATTGTCCCGTATTGTGAGGTTAAATTGTAATAAATATTCTGTATTGTGTACTTATAATTGTAAAATATAAAGGCGAGTGTAGGCTCAAAAAGGAAAATTTAAAGGTGGCCTCAGCTGTAAAAACCAGAAGTTTTATTGAAAACGAAAGCACAGGGAGCTCCATTAGTATACTGAAACCATTATAAAGAAATATGAAATTATTGTAAAAATTAAACCTATTTGAGTCACCACATCACACCACTCTTGATCTATAAATTTTGCTGAAATATTATTACAAGATTTAGGAAAAAATAACACACATAATCGTCCCTCTAACAAAATTGCAAACGCCCCAGCAGTGACAGGTTAGTTCAGTCCCCGATAAACATTTAGCAACACTTCCTTCAGCTGACATTTGCACCTTGCGTCGATAGAGGCAACATTCGAATTTATTTTTCATTTCCGCGTCTTTGTTGATAAAAGATGTTAAATATATTGTAGTTAGGCTGTACTTTGTATGTAACTTAGGGCTGATTTTTCAATCGACAGATATTTATTTATAACTAGCTGTTGCCCGCGACTTCGTCTGCGATCCAGGATGAAAAGTAGCCTATGTCGGTCTCTAGATCATGGTCTACCCATGTGTCAAATTTCGTCTAAATCCGTTCTGCTGTCATAGCGTAAACGCGTAATTCTTAAATTTTCTAATTTTCTGCGCAAATTTCTTATTTTTTTTCCGTAAGAACCTACTACAAAGTATTAGAAAATATTAAAAAAAAGATGGATGAAATCGGTAAAGTCGTTCTCAAGTTATGGCGTGACCAAGGGAAATAGGGATTCATTTTTATATATATAGATAAGCACACCAACAGCACAGTCACTTACAATTCAAATTAAATATCATCTAAAATTGTAATTTCAGTAACCATGCAAATAACAGGTACTATGCATGATATTTAACTTAAAAAATATTAGACAGAAAAGAACAATATTCCTTGGATAAAATTATCTGGCGTTGGAAAAATGAGCCCTAAGTTACTTGCCGTAAAAGAATAAATTTTATTTTTCAACTGGATTATTTTGATTTGATATTTATATAAATAGAGTGTTAACCGTCTTAAGGCATTTTTGAGGAACATGTAAATGAAATCATTGCACCGCTACTCTCAAAACGGTGAAGTAAAACATCGTGAGGAAACCAGCATGTTCAAGAATAAAAAATTCGAATACATGTGCCCAGTGCGAGTTGCAGTTGCAGCACACTCTCTATCGAAGAGGAGGCCTGTGTCCCAGCAGTGGGAACATTACAGGCTAATTGAGGCCATGAGAGCCACAGTGGCCTAACTCTAAAAATTGAACTAATTTTTAGGCCACTGTGGCGCTATGTCTTTTACCGTTTAGAGCCACAGTGGCCTAACTATAAAATTGAACTAATTTTTAGGCCACTGTGGCGCTATGACTTTTACCGTTTAGAGCAGCCGGTCGATTCTGTAAAAATATCACCGTGAAAACTCAAGTGAAGTGAGCTTGATGTGAGTTGTCAGTAGTGTCAATCCCTAGCGTTATTTGGAATGACAGGTCACTCCACGCTCACTTCGCCTAAGTTTTCACGGTGAGGTGGTTACAGAATCGCACTGCAGGTTTTTCAAATAAAGTCAGTATTGAAAAAATGACAGTTAGGCCACTGTTGCTCTCATGGCCTCAATTATACTATATGTAAATAAAAGAGCAACAGCATTGCATGCGACACTAAAGATCTGCTGAAATGCATACAATCAAAAAATAAAAAATGTTCGTAAAAAATAGTAACTATATTAATAATGATCAATACAGACAATGTAATGCAAATTTCCACTGTAAACGTTGTAAAGGAGCAAAAAATTCTATTTTTTACTCAAGTCGCTAGCATTTCACGGCTTGCATTGTTGCTCAGTTGAAAAATATTAATATTTTGTACCTCCTTGCTCCTTTTTGTGGGTCGACTTGACCTGTGATGTCTTGAATAGATAATATGAATGTTGCATTGTTCTTCTCAAGACCATGCGTCTCAGGGCACGGGGTTTTGGGCACCTATTGTTTGCTTTTTTGTTAAGAGTGTAAAGGTTGATTTTAATAACGATATGTTTGAGGGTTTAGTTAGGATGTGTCGTCCTTAACGAGGTATATTTAGATAAAGTCGTAAATATTTTCTATTACCTACGAAAGACAGCCTTTATCTATTAAATGTTTGTTCAATGTTATTTTGTAATGTATTGTGCTTCTGCCACACTTGGTCCCAAGAGATATCGAGATACCGCTTAAACTTCGGTCCTCCCCGCCAAAACAAATGTAACGATAATAAGTGAGTGTGACAAAATATCGAAACACTCAAAAAAGTATCTGAAGCCGCGGGCAGAACGTGCCATATCACGGAAACTGATAGCGAACTCCATATCAGCAAGGAAAGTTATTAAAGCGTCTACCAATATTTTATACGAGCGAAATCACCGTCTCTAAGGGTCGATGGGAAACTTTCTAAGTAATGAAACTTACGGGGGCAGAGTGGGTGCGGGAATGCAGCGTTATTGTAAAACGATGCTTGTTATAAAAAAAATGTTAAAGCAAATGAATCTGTATTCATAAAACGGTAGAATCGTTGATCATTAAACGTTTTACACAGAAAAAACGCATTATGTTTGTAAATATAGCCAGAAATTTACGATGAATGGGCGACAGCTGATTCTTCTTGTGTTCTTGAAACTGAAAACTCACGTAATTGTGTATATTATGAATGCGGTCAATGTTAAGTAACAATGTTGTGAGGTCCTATCTCTGGGCAGACAACATTGTTACCATCGCGGGCAAAACCTGGATGAGACTGGCACAGGAGCGTGGTGATTGGCACAAGAAAAGAGAGTGTATTGTGAGCGAGTGGAATGAAAGACGAGTTGAGATGCACTGAATATATTTAGGATAAACATGATTAATATACGCAATAGTGGACACATACTACGAGAGGCCTATATATGCAGAGCAGTGGATGAAGTCGGCCTGTGGATGATGATGATGGTGAGGTACTCTCTGTGAAATGGTTTAATTGAAATAAATGATTTGAGTTTTAGTTTGAGTTTGAGAATGCTAATATTTTGCATGGAGCGACTGCCTAACTGACCTCCACAAACCAGTTACTGCGTTTCACGATACCTCTTGGTATTATTCGTAAAATTCATTCCAAAATGAAAATAACTACATTTAAAGCTCTACACGTCCACGTCCTACGTCGAAATATTTATTTCTAGCCATGCAAACTGGAGTCTACACCAAACAAAGCCATTCTGGTAACGTTAGCTGTCCTCACATTTTTCTTCAGCTGTCGAATACCCGCTATGTTTTCTCTACGACGCGGATACTATGTGACGTGAACACATCAACCGGAACACGGACAGTCCTGACATGGTCCATCCACGTAGATTTCCATAACGTACGGTTCTGGACTAGAAAATATTTTTGTATCTTGTAGAAAAACCGAGTCACACAATTTCTGACGAGCGGTTTTCTACCTAACTGTAGAAAAAAAACTGCTGTGCTCTACACTAGGTAGTATTTTCTACAGTTTACTACAGTTAGATTGTGATGTGGTTCTAGATAGTACTTAGTAGTTCTGGGCTGACACAACTTAGATGTCCATTGGGAATGGTTGTACTTTAAACCTACTGATTTTACATGTTTTTCTATCTTTGTTGCAGCTTATTTTATAAACTTTAACCTGAATCTCACACTTACAATAATTTCTGTTTTTTTTTATGAATTTAAGATTCGCCTTATATTTTTTTACAGCGCAGATAGATGAAATGTAACATGAAATATAACGCTAAATAGTCGTCCTAATAAAATGTAAGGCCCTTTGGAACCCCAATGGAATGGAATGGAACCCCAGCGGGGGCCGCTCGTCCGGGCTGTGCGGTTTAGCCCGGGACGTAGCGGCCCACGGGTAGGTTGCGGTGCCGCTTGCGCGACATCGTGACCTACCTGAGGCGGGCCGCGATGTCCCCCGTGAGGGAGTCATTGCGGCTGAGGACAGAGGCCGCGGCGGGAGGGGTTCTCCCTTCCTTCCGCGGCCTTGACGGGGCCGCCACCGTGAGATGGCGGACGCGGCGGGGCCGCAGGGGAAGAGGAGTGTCGGTGTTTCGTTGCCGCTCTCCCTATCCTCTGCGGCCGTAGCTCCCCCAACGCGGGGGGCTTGCGGGGCCCGCCTTTTAGGCGGGCGTGGAGGCCAGCAGGCAACGGGAGCGGGGGCTCCGTTGCCTGTTTTGCACAGGCCTCCACCTTGTGGGACGGGAATGGCCAGATGTTCCCGGCCATTCCCGTAGCCCCCCAACCTGGGGCCCGCCATACCATCTTGGCGGGCGTGCGCCGGGAGGGCCGTGGAAGTATTGATTTCCCATAGCCCTCCCATTACGGCGTTTGTAGGAACACCGCTGAGTTTTAGTGGGTATACTGTCCTTCAGAAGTTCCGACAGGGAGTCCCACATACCCCGTCTCGGTCCCCCGCGAGACGGGGATGCATAAAGCATTTCTCAGCGAGAAAAAAAAAAAAAAAAAAAAAAGGTGGGGTGGGTGTCGAATCGACATCCATACCGTTACGCAAAATACGCGCTTGAACGTGGAGTTGCGGACACCAGCATGTGTTACTACAACCACTTATATAGTCTACTACTTACTACTTGCGCTTTCCTTAAAAGCATAAATTAGTTCTAATTAACAATCAAAGGATGTCGACCGAACCGCTAATAACATTCCACCGTGTGTTTCCAATCTAAGGACGATTCGTCTCAAAGTTTACGAGGGTAGAACAATAAATCAATATGTCGAATAATTGCTCCTCATCGCAGCTCCGGAAAGTCGGAATCAAAAGTTACTAATCACCCGGTCTTTATTAATAAGGCGTGGAAGAAAATATATTCAGTGAGTCGAAAGTTTTCCACGGAGTTTTAAGAGTTCCGGTTTTTGGGACCGAACGCGAAATTTACGGGTTAGACGGTGCGGCGCGTTTTCGATTTGTTGGTTAGAATTTGAAGTTTAATAAATATTTTGTTCCGTTTCGCGTGATTGAATGGAATCATTCTTTGAGGGGTTCGTAATGATGCAATGATTGGTCCGATTCGAGGAATTAATTAACGTCAGAAACTGTATTTTGATAGGTTTTTAGAATATTTACGTTGAATAATTGATTATGATTTTCGAGGGGCTTGTGGCTAAGTAATAACAGCCGCACGGGTCGATCGACCAGCACCCTAATCGCGTAGCACACTATCAATCACAATCTGAATCATTTTGAAGGATATTGCTAATCCATTGCTTCATATGTTCGAAAAATGTGTCTGCTTAGCAACGTAAATAACGCAATGAATGTTGTTGAAGTGTCAAAATGAAATCCATTACTACTGTTTGTGTGTTTCGCAATTACCCTGCTGGCTAAGCTACGGTCAAGGGGTATCGTATTACCCAGTAATTGGGTTGTGGAGGTTAGATAGGCATTGACTCCATGTAAATTACTGGTATTCAGCTGCATCTGGTTAGACTGGAATCCGACCTCAACGTACTTAGTTGAGAAAAGGCTAAGCAGATGATGAATTGATTATGATTTTCATAATATACAGAATTCAATGTATCCACAACACTTAATAAGTACGATTTCCGGGACCGGTCTTCTCATTTTAAATAGTATGTGTAACCAATACGGAAATTGAATTCACTCAAATGATTCAAGCATTGCATTGAGAGATTTATTCATGCATTATTATTACAGTGCATTTATCAAGCGCTTGGTACGAAAACAACAACAAATCAAAGGGTTAAATAATAATAGCGCATGCGAAACAATATAACGTAGACTGCCCAAGAGTGTTTCATGTTTAATGACATGGTTCCATATATTATGAAAGGTACTAATATTGTAAGTTGTAATTTCGTATGTACTGAGTTATATATACATATGACTCAGTACATCGATGATGGTAAATTAACCGGTGTTTTAACTCTATAAATACTACTGGGCCGCTTTACACATGGCAATCAAAATTAATTGTGTACAACACAGAAAATGTTGGAGGAATGCACCCGGAGAGATGGGCAAAATTTGTCACTCACTGGACGCCTGAGGGACGACATCGCTGTCGAGGTAGACTGCGGCGAAGGTGGACTATCTAATTACGTTTGCGGGATCAACATGGCCAGAGATTAGAATAGTTTGGGAGGAAAACCCAGCCGTGGGACAAAAATAGACTAAAAAAAAAATATGTGAAACTATGTGTTGATGCCCATTGATGTTAAAGAAAGAACTCACTTCATTTAAATTTTCTTTCATAGTTACTATAGAAGTTGTCGTCGAAAGGATAACAAAATTCTTCTAATTAAAAAAAAAAAAAAAACGCGTATCTTAGGGGATCACAAAAGCTTCAACACTTAGGTACATAGTTTCAGTTTTCAGACCGCGTCAGACTAGACTAATAAAACAATCCTGTAAGCTTTCATAGTTGCTGTTTAAATCTTATAAAAGTCTAAGTTACGTGCTTCAGACTTCATCCCCTTTATCGAGAATTTATTTGATACGCTTTAGTTAATTTGAACTACTTATACACGTTCAGAGGAACAGTTTCATAAGTTTAAGATGCAACTATGTGAGTAGTAGTTTTATGTTGCTAGGACACAAGCCCAGTATTCATTACAGTAATATCATAATCGACCTATCATGTTCCCACTGTTGGCACACAGGCCTCCTCTTTCTGTGAGAGGGAGTGGGCCATAATCTACCATAGCGGGTTGGTGGAAACATCAATATCGTTTAATTAAAATAGGTCATATTTATGTTATGACATTTTCTTTGTTTTTCTCTATAAGTGACGTATTTCTGTTTAAAACATGTTTGTAATTATTTATTTTCCTTTTAAATTATTGGGAGAAGGTACTTTTTCATAGTATGGGTATTATTTTCTGGCTGAGGGGCAATTTTGGTAATTTTAAGAACGTTTACAGTCTGATCTCAGTGTCATTCTGTCAAAAATACCTCTAATTTCCCTAAATTTTTGACATTTATTTATCGCCGAGATGAGACTGAGACCTGAGGGGTAATTCCCGTAATTTTAAGAACGTTCACAGTCTGATCTCAATCTCAATCTGTCAAAAATACGTCCAATTTCCCAAAATGTACTGACAAGTTTTTGACATTTGTTGGTGGCCGAGATGAGACTGAGACTAGATTTTGAACGTTTTAAATTACGGGAATCCCTTCTGATATTACGTTAAAAATCCAGACGAAGTCTGCAAGTTTTAATGCACTACAGAACCCTAAAAGCGACAATCACGAGCACGGTGGTCCATAAGTCCACCAGCAACAATTCATATCATTGGCTCATTTCGTATGTACTCGCAGACAATCGTGCGAGCAATTTGTTCGTCCATTCTTTCGACGTCGAATTACTATGTACGTGAGTGTGTTGCTAAGCTGTGAACGGGTTATGAAGACATGTGCTGTTGACGGCTAGGCGTGAGGGGTCGAAAAGACCGAGCTGTTGCGGCTAGAGTATTATCACTATTGGTAGGTTTTATTTTTGTTTGGATTTTCTAAGTTATTTGGCGTAAAACAAGCAGGCGGCCCAATTGATGGTGAGTGTTATCTGAAATATCTTCCAGAGCCATTGCAGATTCGATTCGTTTCCATCTTAGGTACGGTATTATGACCGTTTAATGTTATCATGATTCCAGTGTAAGACAGAGACGGAGCTATACATGACCGATAGCATCTTCTCTTTTTCGCACTGGATACAAAGCTGCTGAGCCTGTTTTGGTTCATGAAAAAGACTAACATCAAATTATATTTATAGTAGATTCGTAAACTTATTGCATAACAGCAGAAATCTTGTATGGTCTAGTTGTCTAGACACGTTGCTGGATAATGTTCATGTAGTAATGGTGTTGACGTCTGTTACACCTTGTTTATGAAAATATCATGTAAAGTGCTAAAGGCCAATTTTTGCAATAATTTAGAATTTGATAACATAATTTTTATTTTTTAATGTAATGACTTTTTATTGTGACAATTTAGGTATTTATGTGTATTAATTTTTTGATGTCTTGTTAGTCAATGTAATGTTAACTAATGTTTTTGCACGCCGTAAGGTAGAATGTAGCCGAAACATTGTATTCTGTACCATCTCAAAACTGTACCTACATTGTGGGCAAATAAATATTTCTGATTCTGATTCCAAAAAAGTTAGCTTTATTTTTTATGACTTTAAAAGATGAACACTGTTTTTTTTTTTGTTGATGGTATTTTAAAGATTGGAGAAATACTAACCTTCCCTGACTTTTATAGTAACTATTCCTGTGTATAGCATTCTATCTAGCGTACGTAACTAAACCAAACCTTTCCCATTTTCACGAATTCTAAACTATACAGACGGTTTAGAGTAAAAATATAAAAAGTCTAGTGTTCGTTACACGGTAGTCGAGCACAAAAAATGCAGCATTTTTTTATGCGTGCTCGGGTCTCAGGCCTTTCAGCCTAGCCTTTAGAGCCGTAAGCACACGAGTATCTATTCAGTGCTGCCAACGTTGGCGCTAGGTTGCAAGTTCGTTTTTTTTAATTTTTCGACTATTCAAATGCGGAATTCTGGAACGCGTTCCTTTTTCGCGCGAAACATGTTGTCATGATTTACTTTTGTTTTTTAACGAAGTCGGTAGTTGAGGGTGTACAAGAAGGCAGTATGTAATTTTCCTTTTTATTTCACAAAAAAAATACGGAAAGTCTGCATAAGTTTTAACGCAAACTTTTAAGAGAGGAGTTGGACAGGGTTTGTTGGTACTTACTTATTTTTAAGCTTAGCACAATTTTTCACACTGTAAGAACGTTTACGATGTGGAAAATAGTGGGTACTAAAATGAAACAAGAACTTATTACTCTGCACTTAAGTATTTGGTCTTTTATACTTTCTTTCAAACCGAGATCTAACAAATCCTCTCAGAGGAAGCTTATTAGAACATCATCGGGCACAAAGACGAATGGATGCGTTTCTTCTTTTCAAATGAATCGACTGTGCAACTCTTGAGGCATCTCCGTAGCGATGACGATTTCAAACGTGCCTCAGTGTCGTACTCCAACACGACAGACATGCCTATACTTTGTGCTATAACTCAGTGGTAAATCATGGTGCTTTCTTGAGTAACTCTAATTAAGTATTATTTTACAATTCGGGCATTTTTGTCTCCTTTTGTGCATAGGATTTATGCGTTTTCCTTATATTAATAATCATGTTAACGACACTTATGTAGAGCCAGAAATTGGTAGGTATCGTTGATAGCCAATCACAATATCACCGGTTTGAATATTCTGCCTGTATCATTGCCAAACAGGTGGCTTAACAATTTTGGAAAATAACGAAGAAGTTTCAACTATACTTTACTTTTATTCTGGGATGTCCCTAATCATTTTTCATGTTTCTTTTAAGACTCTTTTTATGTACCTAACATACTCCTTCCTGAGATAAAAAGTCTTGCAAACTGTTGAAAGTTCCAACAAAATGCATACTTTGTCTGGATAACGGATACATTTGTTTGAATCCTCACTCAGCACTCAGACGCGTCGCGGATGTTCTCAGCGGTGGAGACATTGCAAACTCGTGACGTCATCTGAAACAATCAGAATTTGAATGAACTAACCATACGTTTACTACATAGTATAGTAACAGTGGCAAGTAGAAGTTCTATTATCTATTATTATTACCTATAGCGTAGTCGTAAAGGTGTGCGTGGCTAAATAATAACAGCCGCACAGGTCGATCGGTCAGGTTAAGCTACGCTTGCCGCGGTTGGTCTGTGGATGGGTGACCATCTTTACATACCGAGACCCCTCCGTGCCTCGGAAAGCACGTTAAACCGTTGATCCCGGCTGTCATTCATGGATCTTTGACAGTCGTTACGGGTAGTCAGAAGCCCGAAAGCCTGACAACCAGTCTTACCAAGGGGTATCGTATTACCCAGTAACTGGGTTGTAGAGGTCAGATAGGCAGTCGCTTCATGTAAAATACTGGTATTCAGCTGCATCCGGTTAGACTGGAAGCCGACCCCAACATAGTTGGGAAAAGACTAGGCAGATGATGAGTCGTAAAGGTGTCACCATAAAAACGGAGTTGTTATAGCAATTGTACCTAAATAAGTATCGATATCAAAATGTTGCCAGCATGTATAATATTGACAGTACGCCCTTTTTTTACGTCATAGCATCGAGTTTTACCGGCTAGCAAGAAACACTTTTCGGTATCGTTACGTTTGCAGCTAAGTCCGTTCGTTACCGAGTTAGGGGTACACAGAATTGTCGTGCTGATTAAAGTTGACACAGCAAATAATTAATTAATCAAAATAGAACCTAAATAAATTAAAAAAAGAACTAACAAAACCCGCGTACCCACTCGCGACAATCCTTTCGCCAACGTGAACGTTCGAAAATTTAAAATTTAATTAAGGCGTGGCTCCTACAGTCGGTTGCGCGCGTTAATCTCGTAAAGGCGGGGACACACGCGCACACCGCTTACAAAGCAATTTTTAATTGCGCTCCAGGCCGGAAAGCGTCGTGTCTTTGACATTTACGATTGATTAAAAAGAAAATGTCGGGACGTAGACTTTGCATTTTTTCTTCGGGTTTAAAATGTCCTTGTGGATTGGTTTACTTTTTTCGGCTATGGCCGTGCCAGTATCCATACTCAGTGGATTAGTCTTTCGAAGTCACACATGTTGGCTAAAATATCCTACAAATGATTTGTTGCATTGATCAACAAATGACTTGTAGGATATAATCCTTTTATAAAGACAAAGATTTATTTCTATATTTCCAAAAACAGTTCGCGAAACCTACCGATTTGTAACTTGTAACTAATACCTACTTCTTAACTCAATTTCTCCACAAAAATAAAATGAACGAAGCACTTTTCAAATTTTTGAACATTGTAATTTAATTGGACGTAATCACGTAACCCTTTAGTGCATTTCAGTAAATAAACACCACATTAATTACGGCCTATAAAAATATAATTGAACTTCCGTACCTAGTTGACCTTTTATTGGAGCGGTGATTGCCATATAAAAAAGCGCCATTTAGAGATAGGCTGATATATTATGACCAGTCTAATTGCGTTCCACATTTTTAATCACAATCTAAATCATTTTGAAGTATATTGCTAATACATTGCTTCGTTTGTTCGAAAAAATAATATAATATAATAATAATATAATAATAAGCTTTATTTATATAAAAAGCACAGATTGTAGTACATGTAATAGTTTTAACAAAGTGGGTAGTATTAAATATCTGACAATCAAGTGGGTGACGTGCTGCTCTCCTTGCTAGGCTATGACATAGCCTGTATTAAGGAGTAACAGTGCCGATCCCCTCTAATTGTAATTACTACATTTTTATTTTTAAAACATTACATTTTTTTTTTTTTTTTTTTTTTTTAAGTACAGGTATTATTGCGCGAGCGCATTTGTCTGTGTAAGCGTGTGAGTGTGCGTGTGTGTGTGCTGTTTGTGGTGTGTGTGCGTGTATGGGTCTGTGCGTGTTGGGGTGTGTGTATGCGTGTGTGTGTGTGCGTGTGTGTTTGTTTTAAGTACCATCCGAGGACGTGCGTATGAATACACAAGGCACGACCGAGGACCTTTTCAAAGCGAGGACCTTTTCGAGGGTCCTCGGTTTGACTTGACCAAAGATTCGTAACCTGCAAGCGATTTTGAGTCTTTCTATATACTTATCACGAAAAAGTGGTCTGAACCTCGGTTTGATCAAAAATATTCATATGCATACACAGACATTGTGTATCCACCAGATGGTGCCACTCTCGACTCATACACAGGCTCTTTACACTCATTTCACGTTTGTTGTATTATCCGAGGACCTATGTGTTAACTTTAACACAAAAGTCCTCGGTTAGGTAGCTTTTCCACACAATGTGTATTTAAGACCTCGGTTTGCTAGATTTTCCGAACAGTGTGTATTCTAGTCCTCGTTTCGACAATTTTCCTCGTGTGTAGAAGACGAGTTATGTGCTATCATTTAAATAAAATTATGAAGGAGAAAAGCGAAGGTAGACTGAATCCTTAAACAAATCGTTAGTAGCTACTAGGTGCATGAGGAATAATCAGGCTTCTTCTGCAGTATGTGCTAAGTACCTAGGCCTGCTTAGATTATACAACATTATGATTTGCACCATAAAATATTATATTGGCAGGAGCAGTTAATAGGGCGGTATCGGAACCACTAACAATTAGCAAATTTTTATATTGTCTCCTGATTGTCCGGTTTCTATTTGCGGACACTTTATTAAACAAAAACAGCCACCTCAATAGTATAAAGTGATGGGAATGTTAATAATTTAAGGGACTTAAATACGTACCTACGCAGCTATCTGTTACTATTAAATTGCACACATACAGCGTTAGGTTAAAAAGTACATACGCATCTACACTAAGTTTTTTGCATACTTCTTCTGCTTGTGGTTTCTAAGTTAATTGGCTATCTATCATAATGCCAAGGAATTTGGCAACTATTACTTGGTCAACTTTTTGTCCATTATAGTGTAAATGTAAGACTTCTGGTGGAATCCATTGATAAAAATGCATTACATTAGTCTTTGGTTTATTAATCATTAAATTATTTTGTTCAAGCCAGCGTATAATGATTATTAACGTTTCATTTATGTCATGTTCGTATATTTTTTTGTAAATACATTCAATTAAGGCACTACTATCGTCAGCGAATAAGACCATAGGATGTTCAATGTGGCGAGGTAAATCATTAATATATAGCAAAAATAATAAAGGGCCCAGGACAGTGCCCTGTGGTGCGCCATGCCAATATAAGTCTGTGGCCATACCTAATAATTCTTGCCTTAGATAAATATTTTTCTTCGTGCTTACTTTTTAGACATTCTAGATATTTCTGTGTGCTGCTTACGATTGTTAAGGTATGATTTTAAGAGATTAAGTACATTTCCTCTGATGCCTATGATGTCTAGCTTTTTTGTAATAATTTCATGATCAACACAATGAAATGCCTTCGTCATGACCGTGAAAATTGCGCAAACTGGTACTTTTTTTATCCACATTTTGCAATATGACATTTATTAAATTGTAAACCGCTGTATTTATACCCTTATTTTTTTCTGTAACCCTTTTGTTCCGCACTTAAAACATTATATTTGGATAGGAAATTATTAACAGAGTTATAAATCATTTTATCTATAACCTTAGAAAAAATGGGTATTAAAGCAATTGGTCTATAATTTGCTAGATCTTCTTTAAAAAAATTCTAAAGTGGCTTCATTATAATTGTTTTTAAACTATCCGGAAATACTCCAGTACTGATACATAAGACAGTTAAGACACAGATGCAAGGCGATATCGCCTGGTACGAATTTTACAGCCTTTGTTCATGTACGATTGTATCGCTCTCATAATATCTTGCGGTAATACTGGATGCATTAACATTTAGTTAGGGTTACTTGTCAAATTCGTAGTGTCCGGTGGTTTCGTCATGTTATTTTATGTCTGTTTAATAAAATAGTTATTAAAAGCGTTTGCAACGTCTGTCGGATTAGTAATGGTACTATTTTGAACTTTATATGAAACAAATTATTTAACAAACTTTTACCAACGATCTACTTATAGAAATAATCATCAAGTTGCCACAATACCTTTGAGAAGCATGATTACAAAACTTACATAACAGTTATTAGAAAACGAATCAAACAAAACGACTTATAGAAACCATAATTATAAGAGATCAACATAATTTGGGCTAAAAACTTAACATAACATTACTTAACACAATGCTTAGTTAGAAAACAACAAAGAAATATTATCAAGATCAAAATAATTTGGGAAGCATGAAAACTTAATAAATAGCTATAAAATGATTAAAGATAAATCATTCATGTCAACGGCCTGTTAAATTCAAAAGTTATTGCTTTTTTCGCTAAATAACACAATGCGGGATCATGGAAACTGATAATAAAATGGATTAATTTATTGTTGTATCATCAGTTTTGATCATCGTATTTAGTAGTAAATAGCGAAAAACGCAAGAAAAGAAAAAAAGGCAGGTGAGCTGATATGTGACATGTACCTTAAGGAAATAACGATCTTTGGTATAGTCAACACTATTAGTTACATCACGTTTAATAAAACAAAATAGCAAACATTCTTTGGAATAATCAATACCAGCATCTTTGAGATCTAGAATTTAGACTTCAGTTGTCTCTTCTTTAACCCGGCTTATGTGAAAGAATTCGTTTCTTTCACATAAGCCGGGTTAAAGATACCTAATAACTTGATATTGTATTGAATACCTATCATGAAACTGAAGTTTCTGAATTCTGATTTATCTACTCATTTAAAACCTGAATTCTAGTTTTACTTTATTTTTGTAAGCTATATTGAAGACGATGCTACCAACTATTGAGGAGTTCCCCCATAAAGAAACGACCCTGGCTGCAGCATCAGCACAAACTGGTAATTATTTTAGTTTTACAACTTAAACCTAACGCGTATGCTAAATTTGAAGACGCTGCTATCAACTGTTGAGGAGTTCTCTCATGAAGAAATGACCCTGACCGCAGCATCAGCACAAACTGGTAATTATTTTGGTGTTACTAGATAAACTTGAGGAGTTCCTTTATTAAGAAACAACCTTGGCTGCAGCATCAGCACAAACTGGTAATTATTTTAGTTTTACTACATAAACCTAACGCGTATTCCAGATTTGAATACAATGCTATTAACTGCTAAGGAGTTCCCTCATGAAGAAACGACCCTAGCTGCAGCATCAGCACAAACTGGTAATTATTTTAGTGTTACTAGATAAACCTAATGCGTATGCCAATTTTGAAGACGATGCTATCAAGTGCTGAGGAGTACCGTCATGTAGAGACGACACTGACTGCAGCATCTGATACTATAATAATATACTCATTTTAAAGTTGTTTATACATATAAAATTAAAAACTTACCTTTCCTTCACAGTGATTATACCCATCTTATTCGCGGTCCGCATCAACGACAAACGTAATGACATCGACTTGTCCTCGCTTGGTACTTCGTTTTAGAAAAAGTGTGTAAGAAATAAATCGGAACATTCTACTAACATTGATATAATTATTATCTTACACGTAAAATGTTTTAGGTAGGTAGATTTTCCAGGTCCTCGGTTTGTACAAGTTCTACGCGAAAAACTGTCCTCGGTTTAGTGAGATAAAGTCTAACACAACGTCCGCACTTTGTACAAGCTATAAGAAATATTGTGTAAAAATACGTCCTCGGAAGGGCGTCGCAGGGCATACGTCAGAGGTCCTCGGTTGGCTTACACAAAGTCCTCGTATGTGCATCGCTGGTCACATTTAGCAGTGTATTTCAGGTCCTCGGTATGATAGCCGAAATTCATACAGAAAAATGTTGAGATAGCATTATCCCAATGAGCTCACCACTATAGATTTACTCACCTGTCTCTTTCTATCTTACTCTAAAAGGCCTACGAGGTATTTAAACCAGTTTTTTGGAGGGTCCTCGGTTCGTTCTAGGAATAACAAGGTCCTCGTAAGGGTGTCTGTACAAACAGGGGTGCGTGTGTGTATGTGTGCTCACGCACGTGCGTGACGTAAAATGAACGAAAACGAAATGTTCGTCTCAGTAACGTAAATAACACAATGAGTGTTTTTGGACTGTCAAAATTAAAGCCGTCGCTACTATTAGTGTGTTAAATGATAATGATAAATGATTTTATTTTTGTAAGTAGGTTTGTACAAACACTTTTACACGTCAATCATATTTTAAAACTAGATGAGGACGGCGTTTCCTATCTGACTAGTCTGAGAAGAAAGGCCGAAACAAACTCAGAGGTCACAGTCTCTTTTAAAGTCCAGACATAATCTTGGTGAGATCATATGAAGACCATGTAGATTAATGTCTGAGATGGTTTTTTGAGTTGTTACGCAATTACCCCCAGTAGTAGTAGTATTTAGGAGCCTCCGCGGGTAGCAATTCCTACAACCCGGAAATTCAACCTGCGAACACCTTTCAGAACGGCTAATTTTGAATTATGACATGAGGGAATAAAGGTCAGGTGCGTAGTACTCGCAACTGGCGTGCGTGTATGACCAGAAGGCCAATTCTCGTAATTTAAAACGTACAAAATCAAGTCGCAGTCTCATCTTTCTTCTTTGGCAACTGAGCCGTGTCGACTATTCTGCCAGCGTCATGTGGTGACGGCAACGCAGCAAGGTTTACCGCAGCCGTCGAACTTTGCACGTCTCATCTTGGCGACAAACAATTAATGTCAAAAACTTGTCAAAAATGTAGAGAAATAAGACATATTTTTGACAGGTTGATATAATATAGGACTGTGAATGTTCTTAAAATTACGAGAATTTCCCCTCTGATGTGTGAACGTAAACGAGACACAAGGAGTATGTAAGGTTCGCAGCAAGTGGTATTATGTAGTTTGTACACACGGCTACAAATCAAGCTATGCTAAACCAGTTCATTGTGAGAAAATATCATACAAATTGAGGCCAAGACAAACTGGTTTTGTATAGCTTGACGTGTAGCCGTGTGTACCAACCCCCATGGAAAGAAGGCTTAAGTTTTTGTTTATCTATGACAAGAGCTATCCAATTCGAGATAAAATCTGGGTACAATGGCCTGTTAGCAAGGAAATAACCAAAAGTAACTTTTCTAACGAAATTATTCCAACCGAATATATTCAGACGAATAAAGACCGAGTCTCAATAAAATTAAGACCAGTTAGTTAAACAAAATAAAAAAAAACAAACCTAATTAGGCAACGGAACTACACTGGATGGCTAGAATGTGGGTCAAGAGCCACCACAAGTCTGCTTGCACAACTAAAAGTGTTGTTTTTTAACGTAATTAGTGTTGCTACCCGAACTACAACCAACCCCGTGTTCTCTCAAAACGCAATATATAGCCAATGTAACCTGACCTTCCGTACAACCACTATTGATGCTTCAAAAAGTTCTAAATACACTGGTAGATAGTTCTTTAACTTTACAATTGCTCTTTGAAGGTACTAAGTATGGGTTTATTGAGTGAAAACCTCAGATTGTTCTACTCGGATAAATATTTCAGCTGGTAAATACGGTATCGATTTATTACCCGGTACGGAGGATTTACTGGTAGATGGCATGCTGTAGGATCCGAAGTTTAAAGTGAATAACCTGTTATAAATCTTTCAATGTTATACGCTACTTATAATATCATTGGTTATACGTAACAAACCTATCTACTGGCATTGTTAAATGTTGGCAAAATTACAGGACGTTGGTTCAGCTGCCTTCAACGACGGAGGACGATATGGGTGCCTAAAATAGTGAAGATAAAAGTATAGAATTGCTTATAATCTGAGAACAACTGAGGTTATCTAACAAGGACTCGAGGCCCTGCAGACAGTCGGGACTAGACTCTAGGACAGTCTAGGAGAACAATTTAAATGAAAAAATCATGGAAATTCTTTTACCAAATCGCGTCGAACCGTCACGTCGCACCTGTCGGAGGAAGCCTTCATAGAAGGGTTCATTTAGAAGCTCGTATTCTTCGTAGCCGTCTCTTAAGTAAAGTAGGTATATGCCTACCCGCTTATTGCCAGCCAGTACTCCAAAACGGCAGCAGACAATCTAAAACTCTTACCAAAGACTAAACAATGTAAATTCAAATAGGTCCAGGACCCGAAAAACGAAACAGCTTCTATCGTGGCGTGTAAAATTATAAAGTCGGCAGGTCTAAGTTAGGGAGTGCAGTGCGACAGATGGTCCGGGTGGCGAATTAAACGGGCCCCTAGGGAACGGCGCGAAGAAAGACAAACACGTAAAGTTGGCTTCAGTGTTGTTGAGATTATTAAATTTCCCCCGCTATAAACTTTGAATAAACTGAATGTGAAATTTTTGGACCGTAGAACTTATCTGGATGTTCGGAATAGCTAATGTCCAGAACTCCAGATATTTTTGAAACTGTATAACGGATGAGAAGATAAATATTGGCTGGGATTGACAATTGTTACTTTTGGAGGAGGTCGAATGAAAGTGGTTCTCGAAACTGTGGATGAATTAGACGCTCGAACAATGTCTGAAGGACCAAGTAACAGATTGATAAATGTTGTATCTTATCTAGAGAATTATTATGTGGGTTCTAGAGTTTCTTTTCCGAATACGTACGAGCACGCGTGCCGACAGCCGCTACTAACTCGTAATAATCGTACCCATAAGCGCTTCGGTTGTCACAGGCATTGCATTGTCAGAATTGTCGCAGCCTGTCAGTGTCTATGAATTGAAGCTAGGCCCTAATTCACTATGACCACTTTTCCTTACTTTGAAACCGCATCAATTCCTTAGTTAATCACATGCTATTAATGTATTCTATAAGACACAATACACGAAACCACGCGAAATGAACGTGAAGTTGGCGTGGTTTGAACTGTCAAGATACACGTTGTCCTTACGGTTATCATTTCGATTCCTTGCCGTTACAGAGGTTTCTACAAGACACGATATTGACGTATTTTGCACGTGGTAAGATTACGCCGGGAATAATTTTGAATTGGGGCCTTGACGTGCACTGACACCTCAGCGGCCGCTGGAGATGGTATTATCAACACTTCCATACAAACCAAGCGTGTAATGAATTGTTGATAATACCATCTCCAGCGGCCGCTGAGGTGCCTCCGTGCTCTGTGTCTATCTATACTTTATTGTAGATCAGAAAATACATAACAAAAATACATTTAACACTACAAACCATACAATTGGCGGCCTTATCGCTTTCTACGATCTCTTCCAGGGTCTGCAGTCTCGACATTCATAGCGATCGCTTTACGACCGAATTCGGTCGCAAAGTCCTGTCACTCCCTATATTACTCCTGTCAATCCGGGACTTTGCGACCGTATCCGTCGTAAAGCGATCGCTATGAATATCAAGACTGCAGCCCCAGGCAAACTCGGAATGGACAGTGATTGCGTTTACATAAAATGGGTCTACATTATTTTATTTTATTTGGGAAAATAAACGGTTACACATTACAGTTACGGTACAATTACGGTCTTGTACTTATAAAACTAAAATGGGATTATAAATGTATAACCAACAACATTTTCCATATAATATAAAAAAGTTAAGCAAATACGAACGGCGTGCAATGTAAATTACCTACCTTAAATACAGAGTATGTTTAAATATAAAAAATAAAACTAAACTGAAACATACTATACAGGTAAAAACAATAAAAAGAGAAAGAAGATAATAATAGAATATTTAAAATAGAAATTATGATTTTAGGATTGTTATGTTTATTCTATCAACAGAACTCGACTGGGGTTTCATTTTGAAGCACATTGAGAGTTTCCAAAGCTTAAATGCGTCAAACCATTTCATTGCGACAGTGAATGACATCCGAGTCTCAATATAATAAGGCTGCATTGAAATATCTCGGCCATTATACTGTCAAAATTAGTCACGTATCAGTATACGTATACGCATCATACAGCTATGATGTGAACGTCAAACTGATACTGCAATCTAAACATTTATCAATAGAATTAAATGTTATACTACTATCGATGGATTCCGAAGCTCGCTGGACTAAGAGATGAAAGGGACATTTCCATTTAATGTTGAAATGAAGTAATAGAACAGTCTCATGTTAAGCTAAACTACTAAAATCAACTCATAATTTCTTGACTAACGTTTTTCCAAAACTGTAGGGAATTAAATTGTAAACATCTTCAGAGTACAATCCTAAAGCTTTTGTTAATTCGAAACGTTAGATTGATTCCTGCGTCTGACAATTAATGTTATAACTTTCATATAAAATCGGACTTCTCTGTAAAAAGATATCTTATTTAAAAATATATATATACGCGTCGACTTTGAAAACCTTCTTCTTTTTTCGTCGGTTAAAAATTAAATCAAATGAGTTCAAGCCTTCATTCCTAAGAGACGTTAAGGTGAATGAACCCTAACATCCTCCACACACTAAAAATAGCATATCTCCCATGGAAAGTCGTTTCCCAAGGGCTGTGCAGGTTAGACGGTCGTAACTACATGCAGAACCTGAAACTACCCTCTTGCTAATGAACACACGGTGTCTGTGAGCAGAACTGATATCTACTTGGAAGCGAAAATACATTACCTATGTGATAATTAGGAAAAAGTTGGAACGTGTTAAAAAAGTGTAATATAACAAAATAATACGTTGCGATTTTTTACTTCTAATATTCCAATCGATTCATAATTTGAATAAAAGTCTTTCTAGTAGTGAGCAATTGGTGAGTTACCCGCTTCACTCTGGACAGTGCCTTCTCCTAAGTTTTTTTCGCCGTTTCTTTTCAGCGATAGTCAGATAGGAAATGTCGAATCCATCTAGCTTATTTTTTTATTTATAATAAGATGTGTAAAAGTGATTCTGACTTTATTTTACAGAATAAGCAATTTTATTTCTGATGCTATTTACCAAGTATACCATCGGAAGAGACTAATCTCTAATGATGTAACTATGTAACGACATGATAAATTCTCGCTCATGAAGACAAGAAAAAACGCAAAACGCGCATTATAAAAAATATTGGAAATAACGTTTTTAAAACTAATCACAGTAAAGCAAAAGGGAACACAACCTGAGCCCAAAAGAGGGAATACCATAGCAAACCTTCTTATTATCAAGTCCACCCGTATAAAACAAGTCTTGTTTAAGTAAGTTACTTAAACTATGGCGGCCGACTAGAGCAATTAAATTAGTAATACTATCCAGCGGTTGAGATAGTAAGATAATAATTAAATTACCGTCGATTTTACTGCGAAAGCGATTCTCCACTGAGGAAGTTTCGTTTTATTAATGCAATTACTTTCTGTGTCAGCTGATTTACTGGCATAAGTAAGTACTGTGGAGTGAATTGTTGAGATCTGCCGGTCGATTCTGTAAAAATCTCACCGTGAAAACTCAAGTGAAGCGAGCTTGTTATGATTCGTCAGTATTGTCAATCCCTAGCATTATTTGGAATGACAGCTCACTCCACGCTCACTTCACCTAAGTTTTCACAGTGAGGTGGTTACAGAATCGCACTGCTGGAGTCATAGAAATCGGGTCGGTTGTGGGTTCTATTCAAGTTATTTTAAATATCTAGTTTTGTAGGGTTCACTACTAAATGTTGACGTTGTTGAAAAAAGATTTTTGAATAACGAAACATTGCAACGATTTTTCATGATTTTGATACGACATTTTCTAATACCGATTTTCTAATACACGGGTTTATTTATAAACGATGATTAAATTTAAGTGACGTTTGAAAGTCAAAAATGTATGGTTAAACTGTTAACCATACATTTTTGACTTTGAAACGCTAATCGCAACTTTAAGCAAAGTTTATGAATAAAGGGGAAATGTCCAGTTTAACACTTTATGTTTTGTGTACTTAATAGAAAATCTTTGTACTCTACTGGAGGAAGTATTGTACTGTATCATTTTGATGTGTTTACTCCAACGCAACGACCTGGTAACCACACTCCCAAATACTTGTAATTATCTACTAACTGTAAACTATGTCCATTTATGTTTAAATCTATTTCTCATTTTCTGAACCCCTTAGTGAATATAATACTTTAGACTTAGTTGCCGATAATTCTAGACCCATATCATCCAAAATATAACAAAATGTATTTAATGCTACTTGAAATTCATGTTCACTTTGACTAAGATTTCTAGAAGAACAATACCACAGACACAGTGTGTGCTGGTGCGTGTTTGTAGTCACATTTGTAATTAGGTACTAATAGGTCATCATCAATCAGTGCCATGCTACGGTTCAGTCGATAATTGCGATTATTGGGCATGAGGTTAACTGTTTATCTTAATTAACCTGTCCCAGTCATACGCCACACTACAATCGGAGCGGAAACGCACCGCATCGCTGCAGGCCGCGGTACCGACGGCGAATTTCCCCATTTCCCCCTTTACATTTTCTACTAGTCTACTCTCATCCTATTTTATTACGGGCATGAAAGCCTGCAGTTAAAGCATTCCTGAACCAAAACTCTTGAAAATTTTATTAGTACCAATTGAAATTCAACTGCGGATCAATGTCGGAATTTAAGTGCACAACATTAACTATTTGTTTATTTGCAGTATTTCTTAAAAACTCAAACACAAATTTAAGGAATTTATTATTTAAACTTTTCGCACAAAAAGGTACAAAGGCGGACTTAATGCCTTAGGCATTCTCTACCAGCCCACCAAAGTCATTTCAAATAAAACAATTACAGGCACTTTTGAATTGTGTAGGGGTCGGTCAGTCAGAAAGTTTAAGCTAGTTGCCCATTCCAAAGCGAACGAAGGTAAGAAGAACGGGCAAGAAACTCCACGGACACTCTTAAAAATAAATCATTCATTTTCAAATTACCTATGTAAGTATGTGAGAACGATGCAGAAAGTTAAAAGCGTTTTAATATAAAAATTAAAAAAATAAAACAAAATATTAGCTTCTTCTTCACTTTAACGTCATCCATCGTGAAATCAAGGATGGTCTGTCGAAATCACCGCCACATAGCCTCTACTGTATAAAAATTGTATTATAAGGTAACCTTGATATGGCAGTACAAAGGATACAGACAAATTGCTAGCTTAGGGTAGCCCAGGCTGGGACGGGCGCGTTTTTTCCGCGGTGTTTTTTTTTTAGTGCACTTGATTTTCAACGTATTGCTTTGCGCCGAGAGTTGAAAAATTAAAAGAGAATTTTTTAGAACACGAATCGATAGAATTTTATAATTATTTTATATTTTATTTACTTTGCTCAAATAAATAAAAGATAAAAGAAGCCGGTGGGTCAGCTAGGTAATTGTAACTGACTGTACTTACATAACTGAATCAAATCTTTAACAGCGTGACTATGATACAGCTAAAAACAAATTAACTCTACCGACTGAATCTAAGTTAATCTGAGTTTAAGCCCAGACCACTTGCTATATATCACTGCGTTTAGACCTAACGTTTTAGTCGCTCCTAGGATTACCGCAGATAAGATGTTGCCTAAGTGGGGGTCTTAATAAGGATTCCACTGTTTTATTTCACCATTTATTTTAGTTTAATGTAATTGGACTACGTATAATTTCTTAAAACGGGAAAGTTTGCGTTGCTCGTTGAGCTTTTTAAGTGTTTGAAAAGAAGAAAGGTTTGGAAGAGATGGATTTGTTTTTGCAGACAGGAAGTTTGCTAAGGTAACCGGGACCGGAGTAAAAGGCTGCTAGTATAATGGGACCACTACCTGTTTAATGGACATTTAGCAAAATTACTTGATGGTTTTACTTACAGATGACTTTCTATTGTTGTTTGCAATGTTGACGTTGGCGGCTATGACACCCTAACATTAGCTAGTAGGTAAAGGTTGTCAGCAAAAAAGAACGTAAGGTTTCTTTTTAAAAACAATCATGCAGGCTGGTAAAAAAATTACTGGTCGAATTCGATCACTTAAGCAAATTTAGATTTTTTTTCAAAATTGAATAGGCGGCGATAGTTTTCATAAAACAACAGTTATTTGCTTTGGCGCGTAAAAGTGAGCATGTCATGAAGTGTATTCCGAGACAGTATTGCTTCTTGTTCTGTTGTGTAGCGCCTATCCGCTATAGATTTCAATAAGTGCGAGCGATAAACGCTGGGTGCGCTTCCATCTAGTACCTAATTACAAAGGAAAAAGTTCGTAGTGGTTTTTTGTTACTTAACCGTCACACTTTTTCCAGCCACTGGTATTCCTGTAAGCCAAAATCCACAGTGACAACAAAACAAGAAAGCTCCAATACATTAAAACTCGGTAAGTTCCACGAAATTAGAAACTACTGGAACCTTTTTAATACTGGAACACACGTACACATAAACCCAGAAATACCGACCCACCTAAATAAAACGAACTAATCACGCATCTAATCCACAACACAGTACAGTTTAATATCTTAAACTACTAAGTATGAAAGTTCCATCCCCTTGGTCTCAGATTATCCAATGATAATGAGACGACCGGCCACTCTGTTTTCATTACTATAACGACTGGTTTTCCGACGTAATGGCCCATAAACATTGCCGCAAATAGAGTGGGAAGAAACCAAGTTCTGCAATAATCTTGCTTTACTTGTATGTATGGGGTTATAATTGGATGTGACTGGATGGGCTTGTAGGCGTGGTCTGATAATAATAATATCCCTGGACATTTCACACAGCGCCATCTAGTCCCAAGCTAAGCAACCTAATGCTTGTGTTATGACTGATAAACTACTTATATACATTTTTTTTGTAAATACATACATATTATAGATAGAAAAATGATGACCCATGATGTGGGTGCTATTTCAGTTTAAAAGATCAGTTTCATGTCACAACAATAAATTCCTGCGATTTTGTAAAGAGAAGTTGGTTCAAACCAAATCTGTAAGACTGCGCCACGCAACTAGTAGCGAGGAGCGGTGGCCGAGCGGGACGGTGCAACGGAACCATTTTGTTCCTACGATTGCCATCGCAAAAATCATTGGCACTCGTGGGTTGCAGCTGAAAATCAGCGTCAGGTGGTACACTTGTGTTGTCATCTGACATTATGCTGAGCTGAGGCCCTTTTGGCATTATAAACTTTGTTTTTGTTTATAGTTTTAAGGTCATTTTGTGTAAAGCCAATAAAAGCATTTTTCTTTCTTTCTTTGATTTTTATTTCACGTAAACGTGCATGGGTACTTATGAAACTTTAGAAGCTAAGTGCATGGTCCTAGTTGATCGTTTCTGAAGAAAGAAAGAAAACATGACGCATAAAAAAGAACAAGGAGAAAACCTGGCAAGAAACTCCACGGTTTTAAAATAATTGGCTTTTAGAATATTTCCAAATTACAGCCAACGTTAACAGGTATGGTAGGACAGTGTTGGCCTGTCAACAAGTGCCTGATACTTAACAAAATAGAAAGTGGTCAACAAATCGAATCATCCGCGCTCGGGCACCGCTGGTTTTGTGCCCGCAAACTAAGTGCAACATACTTAAAGGTGAAATACTTTCCTCCTTTTCTCTTTCCTCTTTCTTTCCTCTTTACTTTCTTCCTTTACTTTTTAAGCATCACCTCTGTACCTATTTTTTTCTGTTCTGTTTTTCGTTATCTGTTTATACATATATGTGTGCACATAAATGGTGAAATAAAAATAAATAAGGTGACAAAATGGTCGTTTTAATGCATAATGGTCGTTCTATTTTGTGTGTAAACGAAAAATTAAAAATAAAACACGACCGAATTAACGAAACCTATGGCTCGTTCGTATTTACCGCTTGTTGTTAACCAATGATCTGTACTTATCGTTATTGCGTACAACCCTTTCAATAACAATCTAAATAATTTTGAAGGATATTGCTAATCAATTGCTTCATATGTCTGAACAATTTGTCTGCTCAACAATGCAAATAACGCAATGAATGTTGTTGAACTGTCAAAATCAAAGTCATTGCTACTGATAGTGTTTCACGTAATTACCCCGCTGATCAACCATGATTTGCTTTTTTGTTCAGAATATTTCTCACATATCGCATCTAGTTCCTCTAAATCATCGCCTAACCCCATAAAGTTAGTTTTGGTCGGATATCTAACAAATTTTACGCCTGTTTGATTACTTGCCGGCTTCTGAGCGGAGCCTGGGTAGAAAACAGTGGGTTTATATCCATTTTAATAGTGCCCAACTATGAAACATAGTTCCTGAAGTTTCATAACTGCTATGAGAGCGTTCATTTGAGGTCTGATTAATGTAAAGTTATAATTCTAGACGTGTTTAATATTTCTTGTAATTTTCCGTAGTTGTCTGAATTATGGACATGATTAATTTGTTGAAAGTTTTAGCATTATTTTATTTACTCACTGCCGAAATGTGAGCGTTGCAAATTGCAAATTTTTGACCCATAATAATTTTTATCAATAATTATTTTTTCTTAAACCAAGATGGGTCCAAGGGGTCATCAACAATACATATAGTGTCAGTTAGCATGGTGACAAAACAACATCAATATTTATAGCCAACCTTCCTCTCCTAATAACCGGTGAAGCTAATCCACCACCAGCGATTATCACTAAGTCACCATAATTTGAAAATAGTCCCATTATTTTGTCGCTACCATATAGCAAAGTGTAAGCAGAAAACACCATAGCGGACCTTACTAATGGTCAATAAACGGGATCCTATGGCTGGCGCGAGCGAGTCGCGGGAATTGCACTCGTTGATCCCGGCTCTAATCCCGGGACCGGCGGCGCGGCAGTTAAGATGGGTAATGTGTTCGGACGCCAAATTATGACTGTTTTGATGTAGGTATATTGGTATCGCAGTTTAATAGTGTTTACATAATTATGTGTTTTGATTTCTGAATATTTTTTGCAGAATATTTAAGGAAGGGAGGAAGAAAAGTTTTTCTTTCTAAATTTCGAAATTCGAACAGTGCGGGAAGTATTGCGCTTTCAGAACAGTGTGCTGTAGAAGTTGACTTTACAGAATAGCATCAGTTTATGGTCGCTTTTTATTTTTAACCAATCTTAAGTTTGCTTTCCAGGGCCTGCAGTCTCGACATTCATAGCGATCGTTTTACGACCGAATTCGGTTGCAAAGTCCCGGATTGACAGGAGTAATGCATGGAGTGACAGGACTTTGCGACCGAATTCGGTCGTAAAGCGATCGCTATGAATGTCGAGACTGCAACCCCAGCTTTTTAATTAAAACCGACTCAAAATACCACAAAATAGTATCAAATTTTTCGTCCGACCGCCATCGCGAGTGCACAATATTAGTTGAAAATATGAGCGGTTCGTTCATAATGTCGGCTTCATTTGTCACCCGGCATGTGCCAAGTGTTCACGTAGTGTTAATAACCTGCCTTCGTGGCACACGGCCAGAATCAGGTTTTTGGGGCCCAGGATTAAGTTAGGAACGACAAGCGGTGAAAGTCGGAGTGGCGATTTTGAAGGTCGTGAAGTATCCACTTATATCATACTCTCCGTTGTATTTAAAAGCAAAATCCAAATGCCCCTCACCACTTTCTAAATGCTTTAGCTGGGAAGAAGTGGCGGAACAAACTCTCCAGAAGCACGAGGAAAAGATCTGTCCACCATTTCTAGCTACCGTCCCTTGTTTATCTCTGGTCTATTTCCATAAACGACATTTGACGGCACGGTTGGCGCAGTGGTTAAGCGATTGACTGCTGCGCTGCGTGTCGCGGGTTCGATTTCCGCACGGAACAAATATTTGTATGACCTACATGTATTTGTTCCGAGTCTGGGTGTTTTTCTATCTATAATATGTATGTATTTACAAAAAAAAAATGTATATAAGTAGTTTATCAGCCATCTTGTTACCATGACACAAGCATTAGGTTGCTTAGCTTGGGACTAGATGGCGCTGTGTGAAATGTCCAGGGATATTATTATTATTATTATAAACCAACCGAGTTCGAAAGGCCCAAAAAGTGGCCGCGCAGCATAAGTATGTTGCTAACCTTCCAAAATGTATAGTGTATTACTATACAATTACACAAGTAGACCTGTTCACGATGCTTCTCAAAAGTAACAAACTCGAATCACCAATGAGTCAGAATCAGCCAGAATGTCACATAACTAGTATTTCAGTGGCGGTTCGTACACGACAAAACCAATCACAAACTAGTTAATTTGTTTTTGCGCAGTGAAAATAGTTAGTTACTAATGTCTTGATCATGTGTTACTCTGCAAATCACAAAGTATATGTACCTACATATGTATACAGAAAATGTTAATAGTAGAGAACCTAACGTTTTGGGGCACAAAGTGCGAAGCGTTACGGAACCCTTTACTTCCGTCATATAATTCAGAATAATCAGATCCCATTATAATGTAATTAATGTTCAATTGTTGACTTCTATTAGTAATGTTTTATTTTAATTTAATTTTTTTATTTAATTTCTTTTTTAGTTATTAGTACTTAATTTAAATTAAACGTACAATATCAATGTAATTAAGTTATGTTTATACTGTTAATTTAACTTTTCCTTATGTTCTTAATTCTCGATAATTATTTCAATTGTAATTCAGATTCGTCCCTTTTTTTGTGAATGATGTGCATGCCTATAAGTAACTTATTTACACAGAATCCCATCGTAAATCTCTGTACATGTCTTATTTGTAAATAAGTTGTTGGTGTGCCTATATCAAATAAATAAATAAATTTCCAACTGTCCGTGGGTCCGTCACATAGCTATTTATTCGGAGACTATTTACAATGTATCAATAAAAATTGAAAAAAAGGTGTATTCTCTGCACAACTGCACTTTAATGCACATAAGCGTGTGTGGTCACTTTGTCGACACACAATTTGCGGTATTTCTCAGTAAAATCGTTTATCGATGTCCTCCGAAAATCCGCTCCGCTTATGACTTGTGGCCAGCCCTAAGTGCAACGTAAGCGATGAGTGCCCTATTTCGCTACCCTAACAATTATTTCGACGTTGAAATAACATCTAATTGCTATTTAAGATTTTGATCAATTGGGCCTATAGTCTTTCTTACCTGACCCTAGCCTAGAAACTGAAAACTTGAAACTGTTAAAATATTTCAGGTAGGACTGCGATTTTAGCTGACATATGGCAAATAATTTAATTTAATGTTCTGTATCCTGTAATATTGTGTACAATCAAGTGTTTTCTAACTGAACAGACAGCTGTGCTGCTGGGGAGTTTGTTGCGTCACTTCTTTTAAAAAGAATTACTTAATTAAAAAGAAAACTGTTAAATTTTCTCCTAAATTTAAATTATTGCGATACAGAGGAACTTATTTATTCTACAAATTAACACTAAATTACCTAACTTTTTATTTTTTGCTTGCCGGACATTTACAATATTCACCACACCCACACACTATAATGGACTAGTCTAACTCAATAGCAACACACAAACACACAACTATTGACACCAGATACTAAATTAATTCAGTAACTAACTATACAAATAGAAACAAAAACAAAATAACACTTAGACGTCGAAGTCTCGTCCGCATCGCTGTCATCCGGAAACATGCCCAGAAGACTGGCAGCATTGCCACGTTGGATGGCAATGCTAATTCCGTGGCTGAAGAACCAGCTAGCCCTGTGAAGTGTCGACCAGTTGGCGAAAAATTTGCTTAAAAAGGGAGACGCGCACTCGGGTCCCATGACCCGAACGATTGGACCCCAAACGGCTCAAAGCGGTAGTTACCCATAAAGGGCTTATTGGACAACAATTAATCGTGGGATTTAAAAAATTCGTAGGGCTTAGGTCTATTGCTATTTATTTGGATGTTGTGGCTCCTTTTTTAACCATGCGTCGAAACATATTCTCACTCTTAAAGACCTTGATATTATTTTCCATTAAAAGTCTAGTCAAAACCTACCGTTTTCAACATTTTCCCTAGATGAAAATTTAGAAACCAATCAATCTTAACCACTCTGTAAGGAAAAATATTATCTGCCTAGCCTTTTCCCAACTATGCAAGGGTCAGCTTCCAGTCTAACAGTATGCAGCTATTTTACATGGAGTGCCTGCCTATCTGACCTCCACAAACCAGTTACTGGGTAACGTACCAGTTACACGAAGCTTGCTTACAACACTCTTCGTGTACAATATAATAACGCCTTTAGAGCTATTCTAAAGTTACCCTGGCGGTGTAGTGCGACTGGCATGTTTGTTGAGAGCAGAGTTGCTGATTTTTACGGGCTGATGAGGAGACTCAGGGCGTCTTTCCAAACTCGACTCTGTGCATGTAATAATCGTATAGTAACTGAAGTATTTAATTGTGTATACCTGTTAAGACCGGAATTAGTGTACCTTATGTTGTGAGGCTTGGTTGTGCATTTGTATTGATCTCTGAACTACTGATTGTTATTTTTATTTTATTTATTTTTGACATTGTATTTTATTTATTTTATAATTTTTGTTTTTAATTGTGTTTTTTAATTTTTAATTGTGTTTTTAATTTTTAATTGTGTTTTTAATTTATTTTTGATTTAATTTTAATTTAATTGATATTTTTGTAGTTTTTGAATATTTTTATGTTGATATTTGTATTTTTGTGTTGATTTTATTTTATTGTGTATTATTTATTTTAATTAATTTTATTTCTATTGTAATTTTGCTATGGGTTAAATACCTGAAAATAAAAAGTTATTAATATTATTATTAAAACTGGTTGTCAGATTTTCGGGGTTCTGAGTACCCGCAACGACGGTCAGAGACCTATGAATGAACGGCGGTCGAGACTAACTTTTCGTGCTTGCTGAGGCACGGAGGAGTTTCGGTACGTAATGGATGGTCACCCATCCACGGACTGGCCTCGGCAAGTGTAGCTTGACCTTTGATCCATTCACCCGTTGTTATATAGCTCCTCGAGATTTTCTTTTTAAGGAAAAAGATTTATTCCTTTAATTTAGAAAAAGGCGTTTTACAAACGGAGAACATCAATTGGCTGTGATTACAATTGAATAATTCATTAGTTCGCTTAAAATTCAGTTTAAAAAAAACCATCAGATAACTCTGGAAAAACTTGAGGCTTTAAAAAGTTACCAAATCTTTAGTTCATTACTCTTATCTTAAAGTCTTAAGCTGTTAAAGTGCAGTTAAAGTATCTACTAACGACTCCTTTTAACTTTAGTTTTGAGTGTCACCGTAACTTGCTAGTTACGGTTTGGGTAGCGTTTCTTGATAACACCTGCGTTTTAGGCTCTTTATGGTTGCAGCTTCTAATCTAATAACTGATTAAAAGAAAATAAAAATTGGGAAAAAATCTATTTACCTACATTTTCCACTGGTCTTTGCATTCTTATTATCAATAATACTTATTCATTCGGAAGGTACTCGTGCGTGTTACGGATCAAATTAACAATAAAACCCGTCGAGATAAGGAAAACACTAAATAAAACGTTTAAGAATGGATACAGTCCTGTAAACAAAACATTTTCATTCATCTATTTTCCCGTTCATAAGCTTTCGTAGCAACCGATACGTAGTGACATCTATCGGCGAGTGGCGTTAACAAACTTTTGTTTCTACATTTCACCGTTTTTACGTGGCGCTAGTATGCACTACGTTTTATATGACGTTAAATCACCGACGTTGTAACAACCCTTAATAGTCTGGTTTGTCGTAGGTTTTTGTAAACATTTGAAGGCGCTGCGTTAACGTTCACTTAAAATCCTTACATCCTCCTTCTAGAGAATCGGATAAAAATAACATTTATTGATTGTTTTTCTTGTACAAAATGTTCTAGCCAGTTAGAACTTTCATAAAGTCATCAATTATTATTCATGATGGCCTAATGGTAACGGCCCGACTTACGAGTTGTAGGTCGTGGGTTCATACCCAGCCAGGCGCTTTACTTTGTGTAAATTATTTCATCACCACTGCTCTCAAAACGGTGAAGGAAAACATCGTGAGGAAACCGGCATGTCCTAGAACCAAAAATTCGAAGACATGTGACATCTACCAACCCGCACTGGGCCCGCGTTGTGGATTACAGCCCACACCGCCTCGAAGAGAGGAGGCCTGTCATGCGTCCCACCAGTGGAAACATTTAAGGCTGGTTATGTATATTCCCACAAAAAAAAAAACAATAAACCGAAAGCCCCAATTTACCCATAAATAGCCTACAAAAAGAACACAATATTTACGCAATACCGTAAATAAAACAAAAACAAGATAATTCGAAGGATTCCCGCGAACAGCGAAGATTTATGTAACGCACACATATCAGGGGATCTCAATTTGTTTCGTACTACCCACCGCGTGATAAAACGTTCCGCATTGAACTATCGCACTTGGAGCCCATTTGGTTATTTGTTTGGCCGACTGAGGATTTTGGAAGAAATAATGCTGCAGTCATGCGTTGTTTGGCCTGCTTGGAACTTGCTGACTTTTGAGGTCCTTTTTACCCGACTGTGTGACAGCACACAGTCGGGTAAAAAGGACCTCAAAAGTACCTCAAAAGGACCTCAAAGACAGTGTTATGGTTTTCACGCATATCTGTGGATCGTTGTATTTGGGATGCATTATCACCTCCAAGCATCGTAAACGGATGGATTGATATATAAGTTGCCCATCGACTCGTCTAGGTCGTGTGACGTTTTGTTTTCATAAAAACAAACAGTCTTATTCATAAAACTTTAATCAATTGAAGCAACTGATTAGCAAAATTCTTATTCATAATAATTGATAAAGTTTTATGAATAAGACTGATTCAGTCTTATTCATAAAACTTTAATCATTTGCTAAGCAACTGATTAGCAAAATTCTTATTCATAATAGCTATTTAGCGCTAAGAGGATGCTAAGCAATTGATTAGTAGCTGTCAAAATTAAACACCGCCGGACCACTGCTAAAGAGGATGTTTTAAGAGGCAACATGGCGGATTTTATTTGAATCAGCTGATCGGATCATTGCACTTCGAGGTTAGTTTGTTCATAGTATCGAGTAGTGCGTAAATATAGATTTCGACAATCTTTTACTGGATTTCTAAAATGATGTAGCAGAGTTAATTTTGAAACGCAGTAGGGAAGCAGAAGAAGGTAGACCTATAAAGCTCGTTCAAAACCGCTACGAGAATGATTACCTATTGCATATTCTTCATTCCGAGTACATTGATGAAAGGATTTATAGGGAAAGCTCAATGAGGTGGCTCAGTAGGTTTGAAAAGAATGAGTTCGTTAACAAGCTTATCATAGATAGTGATTATTCAATGTGTTATCCCATGTGCGCATGTGTTATCTTATGACGCCAGTTCTATGGTACAGAAACAAAGAAAAGCCACGTCGTGGCAGTCACACACAAATAATAAGAGACATTTTGTAGAAATAATTTATTTTGATACGTAATAAAATTACATTTTTGTTCTATATTCTTTTTGTTTTCCAATACTCTTCCTCCAAAGACATGGGTGCCATTCTTTACTCATGCCACTCTCATTCCTCATCTTTTTCACGTAGCATGGTCTCCTGAATCGCCGTCTTTGCAAGGTTGAATAGTATTGGTGCTAGGTATTAATAGTGGCTTTTATAGCAGCAGTCAAACTTGTATCTGTAAACAAATATAATAATTATTACTAAAAGACACCGATACCCCGTTACAAAAGCAGTAGGAAGTAACATCTCACTTACATATCTAAAAGAGTAAATTCATGTTAATAAGCATAAAGGGCATGAAAATACATAGCTAATATCGGCTACTGCTTTAACATTAATTTGGCCAGTTTATAGGGTCCTATTAGTAAGTACCTAAATATAAAATCTGAGATAAATACCTTTTCCTGTTTACCTACTCCAATTATTGGAGCTTATTATTTTCATTGCTACCATCGCAAACACAATGATTTAAACATAATACATTATTAATTTATTCATATTCAAATTATCCGATGACTTTTATCTGCCAAAGTCACGACCGATAAAAAATCGTAGTTTTGACAAGTTTATTCTAAAAAATCCTTTTTTTAGTCAACTATTTTGATTATAATCTGTGCCGAACGCATAATTTCACCTCTCTTTCGTTTCGCTACTAATCACTTGCTAACTAGCGTTTATGAATAAAGAAAAGTTAAGCATTGATTAAGAGCTAAATAAATGGTTAGCTAAACAGTAGCTAATGAGTGATTAGCGAGATTTTTATAAATAAGGCTGAAAATGTCGGATTTCAGACATCAACAAGTAACGTCTTGACAATAATAGGTGACGATTCCAAAAATATAACACACTAAAAGGTTAAAAAAAAAAATTTTGGACTACCTTGAAGAGTTCCTTTTGATCTTAGCACTAAGCTGTGCCTATAGATATTTTTGGATAGTGTATTTGTTGCAAAAACAAAATGGGCTGTTATCATATTGACAAATTAACTTTGTATGTGTTTTGGTACACTTTGGTCCTTGATGATTACTTTTTGTAGTCACGGAGAGTGTTGGACGCTGTACAGACGCCAGCACACCAAGCTACCCGAAACTATCAAATTTTCCCAATCAACCTTGAACCTAATGCTTTGGCGATAAAGTTGAAAATCGATTTAAAAAAATTGACATGTTATAGTAGCTTGATGTGCTGACGTCTATATCACTTGAAAACTAACACAGTTTTGTCTACTGGTTATCAGACTAACAGCATATTACTTTATATTCTACTAATAAATATCTTCACCATAATCTTATAATCATTCTATGGATTTCAAAAAGTCTGAATTAAAAAGTTTTTTTTTTTATTTTATTTTATTTTTATTTTTTTTTTTTTTTTTTTTTTTTTTTTATAATCAGCTCAAAACAAAATACGAATTTACAGACACTGTTAACAACTTACATAACATAAACCGTCCGTCCTTATAATCTCCAATCCTCAACTACGAAACAATATAGAAAGTTTGTTTCACAAACACTATCTGTAATATGGCCACACTTATTTATTAGCACACTAAATCCAGTCATAAAGGCGACTAAGGTCTCCAGACTATCCTAGGCTGAAGCTTAAACTTTTAATGGCACTTGACGGCCAAGAAAATGAGGTTAGCAACATTAAAGGCTTTATCACGATTCTTACTTGGCGTGCTTCACGTTACTGAGTCCTGAAACTAAAGTGATAATTTTGTTATAGAGCCCTGTTAGGATGTGCTTGGATAGGCGAAGAGTTTGCGGCTCACTGTTAGCTATTTTTTGTGAGCTCCCACTTTTTCCCACAGTTAGAAGGGCTCCCACAAGGTAGTGTGAAGGCCGGAGGAATCTGCTGTATGTGGGAAGCACAAAAACGGTCGAAGTGGCGGTGCTTAGTTGCCTATGTCCAGCAGTGGACGTCTTTCGGCTGAAATAATGAGCATGAGGTCCTGGTTTCGATTCCCAGGTCGGGATCAGGAGTTTCTCCCAGAGTCTAGATTTGTGCCAGGTTTATGGCAATAGGTTTCCTCCCTATGACAGAGGACTTAAACATAACTTGCGACATGTACAGTCACGAGCACCAATATCAACACTTGGGAACTTTCAAATGCGATTTTTTCGTGTAATAACGAATGCAACGTTGAAATACGACACATTACATAAACATATGGGTTCGAAAATACTATGTTCGTAACAACATAAAATTTCAAATGCTGCACTTGCACGCTGCGTGAGCGTGCCCGAACCATCGTCACTTGTTCGATGTCCACCGCGCACAGGATGGATTGAAAGCAGCATATAAAGTGATTTTTTGCTCCATTGGTGTAATTGCCGTATGGCGTTCCAGTGTGAGGATAAATAAATAAATACCTAAATAAATAAATTCATTCAAAAACAAAGGAGTAAATCGCTTTTGAATAAAGCCGAGTGTAGGTATACATACTTTTGCTCGTGACTGTAGGTGTACTATAGATACACCTGCCGGTCGATTCTGTTAAATTCTCACCGTGAAAACTCAAGTGAAGTGAGCTTGATGTGAGTTGTCAGTAGTGTCAATCCCTAGCATTATTTGGAATGACAGCTCACTCCACGCTCACTTCGACTAAGTTTTCACGGTGAGATGGTTACAGAATCGCACTGCTGTGCCTAACCCTTCGTGTATTACAGGTGTGATATTATGTTATGTATTAGCTTTTTAGTTTATCTCTGAATTCCTTAGAGTATCTAACATAACACACTATCATTCGGTCGGTAGATGGCGCTGCGTGTAGCCTAAAGTGAAAACAAACGCTCTGTTAATAAAAAAATTGTTAAAAATACTTTTAGTGCTTAAGTGAACAAAACCTAAGTGAACCAATAAAGCATCACCTATACATAAGTGACAGCAGTGTTATCCACGGAATCCATACACAAACTGTGAAGTGAATACATAATATACTTTGAACAATAAACTCTGCCTTATAATAAGAAACATGAAGAAAATACAACAATATATATTGTATACAACATGTCCCGGAATTAACGCACACCACCAGACACCCCAATTAGAATATTATGTTATAATCATAATACATACACTGAATTATTACTATTATGTATAAAACACTGTTTTTTTAATAAATTAGTTGTAAAGATTGTGGGAGAAAATTATAGTCACATTACAAATCTACGCATGCACACATTCGCACTTGTATAAGGGTCTAGCGTAGTAGGTATTACATCCATTTTGGTTTGTTTTGACTGTACAGCGGAAGTGTGACAGCAGTTTACGTAGTTATAATTATTTTTGGGATAAAATATTACCTATATTAAAAATTACAAAAATCGATTCAGTAAACGATTCTGAACAAACTATTTTCATAATGTGCATTAATTCAGTTACACATTGTATAACTGTATTTACATAAAGTCATAGACCCTTTAAATCAAATATGCTAACAAAGCCCAAAAAATCCAATAAAAGCAATTATAATTTTTCTTCACCAAACATGACTCCGAACAAGTTTTTAAGTGAGCACCGCGCGCGCACGTCACATAACTCCATCGTCATCTAAATTTATAAAAAGACCATTCAAATTGAAACGTTTATTGATCTCGACAGATGACGCTACTGTTTATATCAAAACCATAACCACGTATCTCACGCATTATTGTCTCCACAATTTTGAATTCTAAGGTTTATGTTTAAGGTCGTAAGTTGTGTGGTTGTTTAGAAAGATGTTTGTTTTGTAATAAGGAGTCAAAGAAAGTTGAATGTTGCATGTAATGAGTCGAGGCGTTAAGTGTCGTGTGGATTAAATTATACGCCATGTTGAATCATTAGAGGTTTATTTTCATTCTGTCATCTGTGAGTAAGCAGGCTTCGGTATAATTATAAACTTGGGTTGTTTACGCAACGCGCAACCATTAAACTAAGTTTTAAACGATAGCTTAGTAATGATTCCTATAAAGACAACTAATTAAAGGCAACTGCGATACTTTTCATACGCTTTGTTTGCTCATCGTAGCCCCTTCGAAAAACACGAAAGTTTAGATAGGTAGACATACAGTTTAGATTCTAAACTAACTTAATATATACATACATACATAAACTCACACCTTCTTCCCGTGGGGGTAGGCAGAAACTACAGAACGCCTCCTGCTACGATCCTTACATTACTCCTTTTGCCTCGTTTACGTTCATACATCTGGTCATACACGCACGCCACTTGCAAGGACTACGCACCTGACCTTTCTAAAGAATATCACCAATAAGGTCACTATACAGGGTGAAAATTTAATTCATGGGCATCCTTTTAAGGGGTCAATGTACTCATCATTATGAACAACTTTTATTAGGGGACCAAACCTGAAATCGCGTAAAAAAAGTCAGCTGTTCCCTACATTTATGTTCGCATAACTTGTCAAAATTTAGGGAACAGCTGTTTTTTTTTATTTTTTCGCGATTTCAGATTTGGTCCCATAGTAAAAGTTGTTTATAATGATGATTACAATGACCCTTTAAAAGGATGCCCATGAATTCAATTTCTCCCTGTATGTTCTCTTAGGTTCAACTCACATCTTCCATGTTTTAGTAAATAACATACAAAATACCCTTATTTTAGTCACCCTTCATTAGTCTTTAAAATTTATTGTAATACAAATGTTTTTTTTTAATTTTGGGTATTTTATTATTCTTTTTTTTAAATATTTTACAGAATTTGTTGTCCACTGTCAATTTTTTTATTTTATTTTATTATGTATTAGATATTTAATTTCTTAGCTTAGTTGTTCATTTTATTGTCTCCTGTATTTGAGTACACTTACTAAATACTTTGTCGTCCATTAATTATATTATATGTAACGTTTAGTGTATATCTTTTAATGGAGATCCTAAAATAAATCCTCTAAACATGAGCGACTAACTTAATATCTTTCCAATAAAATATTAGAAGTCATCATTCACCCAAGAATCAGTAAAAGGATGGACAGGACACGACCATTTACTATCAATATCTATTCAAAATAATTATGTTCCCAGTCGAGATAAAGATGAAGCTGTTAAGATATTATTCAATCGTGCTTCACTGATAATAGTATCATTAATAGATACTTCAACATGGGTAGTTGCAGGCATTCCTTATTACTTGTATTAGAACCAGCGATCTGACCCTGCTTCACACAATATACTGATGTGTGTGAAGCAGGGTGAGGTGACATGTCATAATATCGAGATTTCTGCGCTATTTACAAGTTTTTTTTTAAACTTTTTTATACCAATTGTTTTTTATTTGATTATTTTGATGGTACATCTTAAAATATTTACATAATTTAAAAGTTAACGTCTTAAAAAAAAAATTGTACAGTCTTACTAAAGGGTATCGTATTACCGGTAACTGGGTTATGGAGGTCAGATATGCAGTCGCTCCATGTAAAATACTGGTATTCAGCTGCATCCAGTTAGACTGGAAGCCGACCCCAACTTAGTTGAGAAAAGGCTAGGCAGATGATGATGATGTACAAAAGAAAAGAATCATAGTGCATCAAAAAATTCGTCCGCATCATTGTCAACAGGTAAAGTGATCAAAGGTTGGCAGCATTGCCACGTTGTATGGCAATATTGATTATTTGGCCAAAAAATAGGCCAGCCCTCTGGTCACGAGAAGAGTCGACTTTTTTAAGTTATATTAATGTATTATACACGTTAACCTTCCGGAATAAAATTCTCTAAATGATGGTTGAAATTCCTCCAAAATCCGTTGCGTACTTTCGAAGAACATCGCGGTCACACGGACAATCACGAAAAGCGACTTTATAAAATTTGTGATATGTAGTAAAAAATGATCTCGACAGCCTCATCGGTCTAAAGTAGTCGCAAGTATTATGTAGATGGAGTCCAAGGTTTGATCCCTAGGTTCGGGTAAACGTATTATCGAAGATTCTCCCATTCAGGGATTCTGTTTGTATCATAAGTCGGGATTTTTGGGCAAATTTCTTTTACATTCGACTAAAACATTTCTTGCAAAATGTGGTTCTTCGTAAGGGTAGGTAAGACGTCATAATTATTCCTCTGTCTACCCTTCTGGAGAATACATTTAGGCGTGATGTTATGTCATGTATATTAATAGGTACCTGTTTATTCAACTCGCGTACAGCTTAGGTTGGTGACAGATGTGAGAACATACCCTATTTCTACTCGTACAAATAGATTCCTAGAAAAGTCACATGTTCTCATCTTTTCCCTAAATATGCTTCAAAAGTGTTTCTGTCAGTTATGATAAACGCGTCTGTCTAATATAGAGTAGGTTGCTGTGTACATGACATGTATTTTAATGCTGCCAATGTTACTTGTCCAACTCAAACTGGAATGAGTTTGAGTCACAAAACCATTTTGTATACAAATCAGTTTGAACATTAATTGTGACTTTTAAAAATATTTTTTGCAAAGTAATGATGAAAGTTAGCTAAAGTCTGGTTTTAATTTTCTCTCCATCATTGAGGAGCAACTGAGCAACTTCTCATCAACTAACTGAGGAGCAATTCTCATAATTTTAAGAACGTTCACAGTCTGATCTCAGTCCCAATCTGTCAAAACTACGTCTAAAATCCCTATATTTTGACAAGTTTTGACATTGATTGTCGCTGAGATGAGATTGCGACTAGATTTTAAACGTTTTTAATTACGGGTATTGGCCTTCTGATAATTTTATTATACGGAACTGCACTACTCTGGTAAAAAGGCCCCCACGCGGCATAAAACGGGTTAACCATAATGTGACTATAATCTTATCTCGGAAGTGACAATTCACTTTAATAAAATGTGTTGTTCTGGTCGCCTGCTTATCGACACACTTGATAACGCGAGGCTGTGCGACCCGCGACCTTTGGAGATGAGCTCCACGCTTTAGATAATAAAACATTGGTAGTTAAGATATCATTAGGTTGTGATAGTGGCAGGTTTCGTAGTCATCGGTGATTTTAAAATTTTTTGGATTATGGTAAAGTGAGTACGAAACTGTATAAAACAGTTCTTAAAAATACCAATATTTTTGTTATTCAAAAGTTGTTTGTGACTATCTGCAAAGCAGCAAAAAGTTTCTGATACCTTGCAAACTCATTAATGATGTTCCAAATCAGAACACTTTTGGCCTTTCCAGGAACCGTCCTGGAAACGCCAAACACGCGCCAAAAGATACAGCAAAGGTACAGCTATCTGTACCTTTGCTGTATGTAACTAGTGCTTGACTGCACTAGTTACATACAGCAAAGTGCGCTTTACCATCAAGACGTGCAGTGATGCAGTCGTTGATGGTAAAGCGCACTACACTTAAATTATAATCGGACGGGAAGACCGCTGCAGGCAAATTGTTCCAGTCCTTCGATGTACGCGGTATAAACGACGAGGCGGAACGCTTCGTCTGGATCGTAGCGGTGTCAACAACGTATGGGTGGACACTCGCCGTACGACGGGTTGTCCGATGATGGAACGGTGATGGCGGAATTAAGTCATGTAACACACTCATGTCACACTCTCCAGAATGCATCATAGGATGCATTCTGGAGAGTGAAAGGAAATGTCAAATTTCATGAGATTCAGTCCGATGGCAGACAGACCGACGAACGGATAAGATGGACAGACGGACATACAGCGAAGGCGAACCCTAAAAATCGCCATTGTTAAATGCTATAAAAAATAAATTGTTTACGAAAATTCCGATCAACAATGTGAATGGAAATCTTGTACCGCACATTTCATAGCCACAAACATCTGTATTAATCTCGTCCACGGTGAGATGCGTCTAATTCGGACACATACAAATGGTACATAGAATATAGCCGACCGGATCATTATCTTGCTTATCTATCATCCGTGTAGCCATCAGTGATTATCTCGTATCATTCATCAATGTGATTGGTGTTTGTGAGATGTGCCATGATTGGTTAGTTTGGTAAAGCACACCTTAGGTAGATGCATGTCTAAGTAAACCATTTCTTTCTTAAAGATAATTTAAAATTACTTGTTAAATCAGAGCATAGTCGGAATTATTTAAGTGATGTTAGCTGAAAAACGCATGGTACAGACGCCAGCAGGTCAAGCTACCCGAAACTGTCAAATTTTCCCAATCAATCTTGAACCTTAATGCTTTAGCGATAAAGTTGAAAATCTATTAAATAAATTTGACAGATTGTAGTAGCTTGATGTGCTGGCGTCTGTACATGAAAATTAATTTCAGCAACGGAACTGGAAAAAACATAATACATAATTAGCCTATAGTGTTCCCACTGCTGTGATACAGGCGTCCTTCTCTGTAAGACGGAGTGGGCCACCGCACTGGGCCCGCGTGAGTAATCCACCACGCGGGCCCAGTGCGGGTTGGTAGATGTCACATATCTTCGAATTTTTGGTTCTAGGGCATGCCGACAGGGCCGAAGCCTGATTGCCGATATTTATGACCGTGTTTAGTTTAGTTTTTGATTTTCCTGTGCGAGTCACAATAAATACTTTTCTTTCTTTATTTATTTTATACATAGCTTCATAAAGTCGTCCCCCCCCCCCCCCATTTCCCATGGCGGTAAGCAGAAACTTCAGAACTTTAATATTTTATCATTAACAACAACTGTTTATCTCTCACCGATTAAATAAGTATTTACTTACTGGTTACTTAGTAATTGAGCTTAATCATCACATTAAAATTCAAGAGTATTTCCCACATTAATAAAATGAATCCCTATAAACTTATTATTTAAGCGAAATAGAATGGAGTTTTCTTCATTTTCATATGTAAACGAATTGTAACAAAGAGTGACATCCTTTGTGCAAGAAATACTCTTGTTTCATATAACTATATATTACTACATCATTTTTCCGATACATAACTTCAATTTTACCTGACTGTTCATATTCAAGCTGTATTGATTCCACATATGTAGTTATTTTATTTCGTAGAATTTTAAAGACCCGGCGACCCACTTTTCTGCTGACTTTTTGTTCGATATTATAAATGCATGTCATTTCCACATTTCGCATTTTTACTAGGACTGAGCAATGGGATTCACCATGAATCTCAGTATTCGTACCTGTCTTTACTATTTTCCTGCATCATTATAAAAATCTTTTAGTTTTGTAAATCCTTCGTCAGCTCGTTATTATCATCTTGTTTGGCTCTTGTACGTGATGATAGCATTCTTAAATGTCCATTGCTCAAAACACGAAATATGATCTTAGGACATCTATTGAATGAATTGCCAAAAAGTAAAGTTACTATTGAATTGCCAAAAAGTAAAGTTACATCTCTTCACTTTTCATCGCGATGGCCGTTTTGCGTGAATGTGACGCATGTTTACCCACAACTTGTTTTTTTTTTGTGTGTTTATGTCCTTTTTTATGCGTCATGTTTGCCGCAAATAAATGCATTTTCTTTCTTTTCTTTCTCTTCTTTCTTTTCTTTTCTTTCTTTTCTTTCTTTTCTTTCTTTTCTTTCTTTTCTTTCTTTTCTTTCTTTCTTTCACTTAGTATTCAGAGGTATCAACTTAATAAAAATCGTGAATTCATTTACGCATTGAGCCTAGACCGCTGGGCCCAGAAAGTTGAAATTTTGCACAAGATTTCCTTAATATATACAGCCGGTCGATTCTGTAAAAATCTCACTGTGAAAAGTTTGGTGAAGTGGGCTTAGAGTGAGCTGTCAATAGTGCCAATCCCTAGTATTAGTTGGAACCACGCTCACTTCACCTAAGTTTTCACAGTGAGATGGTTACAGAATCACACTGCTGGTGGCAGTACACGATTCTGAACCATTACCAACAATTTTTTTTTAATAACAACTGAAACAAAAAATGATTTTCCATACATTTTTAAGTATTGCACTTTTATATGAAACAACAGATTATTTTTTTAGACGAAAATTGTCATCGCTACCGAATTCAGAATCATATGCTGAATTTATGGTTACAGTTTACGCGTCGATGTTCGTGTCACCCTGTATATGACATAAAGTAGGTGAGCATAAAGAGGATTTTTTTTAATTCATCCCCTTAAGATGAAAATTTGTATGGAAGTTTTTGTCGATGGGCAATTCCATAGGGTGCACAGCTTGTATTTTATCTAATTTTCCATCCCTCAAAAACTACCCAGCAATTATGTTGCCTTAATTCCAAGATTACATTTTTCCAAATAACGTTCCGTACTCATAAAGGGCGCTTACGCTCCGGCTGCATTCCTACCTGCATACAAGTGCAGACACCACGTCTCGCCTGGCCCGCACAATAGATTTGTAGACAATGGACGAACGCGTGACACCATGCTGGCGATAACGTCTATGTATGTTACTCTTATTTTGTTTATGAGGCTTCAATCGGTTTTAAAGATGGTGCGGCGTGTTGGGTAATGTTTTGGTGACAAGAATTATGATGCTAATCTTGGTTATATTAAAAAAAATCATCCTATCCTATCCTACTAAAATAAATTATAAGAGTGAAAGTTTCTATGGATGGATGGATGGATGTTTGTTACTCTTTCACGCAAAAACTACTAAACGCATTTGGATGAAATTTGGCACACAGATGGTTTATAACCAGGATTAACATATAGGCTACTTTTTATCCCAATATTTCAACGGGATCGCAACTTATGCGGGTAAAACCGAGGGCTAGTACATACATAAACTCACACCTTTTTTCCCATGGGGGTAGCCAGAAACTACAGAACGCCACTGCTACGATCCTTACATACTTCTTTTGCGTCGTTTACGTTCATACATCTGAGGGATAATTCTCGTAATTTTAAGAACGTTCCCAGTCTGATCTCAGTCTCAATCTATCAAAAATACGTCTAATTTCCCTAAATTTTGACAAGTTTTTGACATTTGTTTGTCGCCGAGGTGAGACTGCGACTAGATTTTGAACGTTTTAAATTACGGGAATACGGGCCCTGGTCATATACGTACGCCGGTTGCGAGTACTATCTGACCTTTCTTTAGAACATAATAAAGTAACTTTATGTCGTATATGACATCCTTTACAAAACATAAATCGATACCAATAGTTTCAGTTCATTCATGCACTTTTATCCATACTCAAGATGGGCATATCCTTTAATTGGTTGTAATTCTAAAACTGTAGCTATCGTCATATTTTGAGCATGATTTCCACCAATGACTGGAACCAGGACATAATCATAAAAACACTGCTATAAACCTTACCCAAGAAAAGGCCCTAAGTTCCTGAGGGGCCACATGCACCACCGACTAACGAGGCGTCAGAAATAAGCGTGAATAATACGCCATGAAACTTCCTCCCCAAGGAATATCACGAGGGCCTCACATTTAACAGCCGAATAAACTTAGCCAGTGAAATAATACTGTTCATTCACATACCAAGTAATATCGTAAATAAAGGGTCATCCACAAACAGTGGCGCCCCACCCGGCAGTTACCGAAACTAACGGTAATTGTTTAACGACACTGTCTTAAGGACTGCGAGGTATGTGGCGCGCCCATTCTAGTTGGGAATGCGCTATTTATATTGCTAATAGTAGGGAAAGTCAGTTTTTAGGAAGCATGCTACGGTAAAGTTAAGGGTGCAGTGCCCTGTAGGGCTGGCATTCGTAACAGATAGACGGACGGACGGACTACGAAGTGAAAAGGGTTTCGTTTTTTCCTTTTGAGGTACGGAACTCTAAAAATGAATATCGTAATTGGACGGCAACAATTTTAACACGAACCTTTTTGACCTAAGCATTTTATAACAGTGGCCTAGAGAAAAAAAAAACCTCGACTGCTATTAAAACGTCCAAAACAAGCAGTCTGATGCAGTTATTATCAAACGGGACGTCATTCCTATGCCAATATTGAAGCTACTATGAGTGGTCACTAGAAAACTTAGCGAAAAAAAAATCTAAAAATAAAACTACAGGTGTTACATTACCATTTCCATAAAATATCGCATTTTTCAAACAAAAACCTCAAACGAAATAAAGTCCAAAGTCCCATTCCCATCTACAATGCCCTCCAATGTCAATGTCAAATCAAAAGGTGCATCCACACTATGTGAAACGTAACAACAGTAATACAAGCGGACTTGTTTATTGTAATCGCGATTATATAATATAACAGCTGTCTGGAGAGTCGTGAGACGTTTGCGATGGTGTCTGGGTCGACCGGAGACGTTTTTCACTATTTCGTAAGAATAAAAGTTGAGAGAACTGTGCAAAGCAACTGGGAATATTTCAAACGAAAAGCACCTTGTGTTCCACCAAGTACAAAATTATTGCTTCGCCAAATAATCGGTTCGATTATGCCAACCACAACGATTGATTTATTTAATACTTTTAGCACACAAATGTACAGAGACGGACTTAATTCCACAGGCATTTTCTACCAGTGAACCTTTGGGTGATGAAGAGACAAACAGTGGTAGGTGCAATCATGAAAACTGAGGAATAATTTCATCATTTTAAATAAGATATACCTAATTATTTCCTCTACTTTTTATATACTTATACATATTGTTGTTACTGTTAGCTTTTTAAATTGGGTAAATATAATGTATTAGAATATATTTAAATAAACGTCCTTATTACATAAAAATATCAATAACAATCACGAAAATCGGATAACCTTGGTACTAAAGAGATAGACAGGCTTTAACATATCTAAGGAAAGTGATAGGTAGAACTCTGATAATAATAGACAACAAAAATTAGGTATTGAAGACAACACGTACAATACAGAATAAAAACATTCCATTGTCCGATATAATAGAGAGTGTTTTCCAAATTTACAAACGGGTCACGGACTTTTCCAGGTAATATTTCAATGAATAATACAATACAATAATATTTAACACAACGTAAACCAAACAGAGGTATACTAAAAAACAAAATTCAATTACAAAAATGGTGATCGTTTAGCGAATCCGAATGCGATTAAAAAACCCGTCGCTGCGTCCGTAAATTTAACTCGGTACAATAATCGGCGCGGTAGATATTCTTTTTATTTTCGTATAAAGTGTTTTTGTACTTTATTTTCATGTGCTTTTGTTTTGGGTAGGTTTTGCCAAATGTTGGTGGCACCTATGAAATGTTGGTAGTATCTAATTGGCTATGGTTGACGATCCGTTTCGAGGTACAGTGATCCAACCGATTTCCGCTCCACCAGTTCAGACATATTTGAACTTGAGAGTAACGTAGGTAACTTCTACGATGCAATTAATATGTTTTTGTTTTCTGTATGTTCAATTCCATCAGTCTGTTTGTGTAAAATACTCCAATAAACCATGTCCAATAAACAGTAGGTACCTATCAAATATATGGCCATCAACAACACGCCACAGAGCCTTATAGACCAACCAATTTAACACAAACCTCTGCTCCACATGGCCAAAAAAAAAAAACCCCACTCACATGTTTTGATCAAGAACAGGCCCAGATATTTATACCTTTCTTAATACAGGCACTACATATTTGGTGAGCCAAGTCCTTAGTTCCAGTGTCCTTGCAATTGTGCCGTACGTTAGCAAAAAGCAACAAAGCGTGGTGCGTGGAGCGGCCACCATAAACATGGCGACAGCTGGTGTAGATGTGGCAAAAAGTCGAGCAGTTATGGTGCGGTAGGAGCTGGAACAGTAGGATGTGGTATGTGCAACAGTTGGGTTAGTGGTGTCAAAGAATTGCTCCTGGATTGCTATTTGGTTCTAGATTGCCTTACAGATTCATGTTTTTCGTATAGGAAGTCTGACATCGGAAGGCAAATTCTCGCACTTAAACTATGTTCAAATTCAATTCGCAATCTCATCTCAGGTCAAAACAAGGGTACGTTGGAGAAATATGACCAGGCCAAGGGCCCCCTAAGGCTTAGGCAGGCTAAGGCTGTAAAGCCTTAGATGTCGATGAATCTCATCTCAGCGACAATCCATGACAAAAATGAAGGTAAATTAGAGATTTTTTTGACAGATTGATACTGTCATTAGAATGCGAAAATTATCAGAAATGAATTATCAAAAATACGGGAATTACCCCTCAGATATATTTACAGTTCCAAAGTGATCTTAGTCTTAAACCAACACGAATGAATAGATAATTAAAGTGTGGTACGAACTCGTAAAACTTAAACTTGCAGTCCTTCCTTTGATAGTTAATTTACCTTTGAATTTGCATTACTTTCAAAATCACAGTGATCTTTATTGTCGTTACAATAAAATTAGGTAGATGCCGCAGACAATTCTGTAAAAATCACAGTGATCTTTATTGTCGTTACAATAAAATTAGGTAGATGCCGCAGACAATTCTGTAAAAATCACAGTGATCTTTATTGTCGTTACAATAAAATTAGGTAGATGCCGCAGACAATTCTGTAAAAATCACAGTGATCTTTATTGTCGTTACAATAAAATTAGGTAGATGCCGCAGACAATTCTGTAAAAATCACAGTGATCTTTATTGTTGTTACAATAAAATTAGGTAGATGCCGCAGACAATTCTGTAAAAATCAAAGTGATCTTTATTATCGTTACAATAAAATTAGGTAGATGCCGCAGACAATTCTGTAAAAATCACAGTGATCTTTATTGTCGTTACAATAAAATTAGGTAGATGCCGCAGACAATTCTGTAAAAATCACAGTGATCTTTATTGTTGTTACAATAAAATTAGGTAGATGCCGCAGACAATTCTGTAAAAATCAAAGTGATCTTTATTATCGTTACAATAAAATTAGGTAGATGCCGCAGACAATTCTGTAAAAATCACAGTGATCTTTATTGTCGTTACAATAAAATTAGGTAGATGCCGCAGACAATTCTGTAAAAATCACAGTGATCTTTATTGTCGTTACAATAAAATTAGGTAGATGCCGCAGACAATTCTGTAAAAATCACAGTGATCTTTATCGTCGTTACAATAAAATTAGGTAGATGCCTCAGACAATTCTGTAAAAATCACAGTGATCTTTATTGTCGTTACAATAAAATTAGGTAGATGCCGCAGACAATTCTGTAAAAATCACAGTGATCTTTATTGTCGTTACAATAAAGTTGTTGTTGGGTTGCTGCTGTCAAAGGTAAAATAACTGTGAAGGAACTGCTCTGTAACAGTATGTAGGAATGAAACGTCAATGAATGCATGTTAATGCACGATTGTGTGAAAGAGCTGAATGCTAAGGGGTAAGTGAGCCAAAGACGTATGCTTAGGATGACATGGAAAGCATTTAAAAAGGAGAATGACAGTTAGTTTTTTTGAAGGACGAAAAAGACGTGACGTCGTGATTTATTTACTAAGATGTGACGCGTAAACTATATTGATTTTACTTTTTCTCTGACCTCAGCCCTTTCATTCCCACAAGTATTAACTAGCCCTTCTGTCATACATTATCATAAGTACCGTATCTACCAACCGTCGTATTTCTTCATATAGCATAGTCCATAGCTGTCGTTTCTCGTTTGTGCCGATAGTGTTACCATACACGAGCAGCTCCCAATGCTGATTATAATGGGAATGCAGGTTTTTTTCTACGATTTTAAATCTTTGTTTTAGAATGACCTTAAATATCTCACTGCTTATAGGGGGCATCGATGCTTGAATTACGATGCAATAATTTAGTGCAAGGCTCTATGAATAATTACTATTTACTTACTATCTTTGGTGAGGGGCTTGTGACTAAGTAACAGCCGCACGGGTCAATTGATCAGGTTAAGCTTCGCTTGCCGCGGTTGTTCCGTGGATGGGTGACCATCTTCACCTACCAACACCGTTGGTCCTGGCTGTCATTTGTGGACTACTTTGACAGTCGTTGCATTACTGTCAATCTTATGGAAGACTGTGTTGTGTGTGTTTAGGGAGTTTTTTTGATACAAATTGCTTCAGTGTCAGTCATAATTTGAAAACCGATTTGTTGTGGACACCATTTTATGTAGACAAGAAATCTTCATTGAATAAAAAATTCAATTTTGAACTAAAATTGATTCCGTAAATAATAATAATTAATAATAATACTTCACCATGAGAACATAAGTGAAGTGAGTTATCATTCCACCAAATGCTAGGGATTGACACTATTGGCAGCTCACTTCAAGCTCACTTCACCTAAGTTTCATGGTGAAATTGTTACAGAATAGCTTGGCTGTTTATCTGGACGTTAACAGCTTAGGGCTGACAAAAATATAATACAGAGTAAAAGGAGTATATCTTAGCATTCAAATTAATTTCTTTTCCCAACACGTTATTCTAGCTGGCCTTGAACTATCCAGAGATAATAACCCACCCAACAACTCACACATAACCGGGGAATTGTTAAACATGGTTTAACTGAAGGTTATCGGTGGTCTCGTTTTACCGACTTTATTAAGACAAACGACTCTTTGTTAACTACCAGTTTAATTGGCTATAAAATGTGAGATGACGCTCTCGGAGACGATCTACATAGACGTGTGTTATATGTTCCATTATGTAGTACGATAACTAAAGTTATAGCCTTGTTGGCTATAGGTTTACGGCTTGTGTTACAAGGGCAGCTGATTAAAGATTATTTAAGTTAAGAGACCTTAGAAGCCGGTTAATGCAATACAAACAAACTTTTAATCTAACAAAATAAATCTATCGTAGAGTTATCACAGGGTACAGATTGGTAAAACGTAACATGAAATGTAGTGCACAAATTCGTCTAGTTGTTGTGTAAGGCCTTTTGTACAGGGCATGGTTTCATTACGGTACGGTGGGCGTATAAACCGTGCCATAAAAAAATCGTGTCTGTGTATAAACTTCCAACACCGACGACCGTGCCTACACACGGAAAATAAACCGAAGATTTTCACGGAAAATAACACGTGTGTATGCAAAGGGCCTTACATTTTATTAGGACGACTATTTAGCGTTATATTCATGTTACATTTCACCAATCTGCGCTGTAAAAATTCTACGGTGAATCTAAAGTTCATTAAAAAAAAAAAAACTAGAATTATTGTAAGATGCAGGTTAAAGTTCATAAAATAAGCTGCAATCAAGATAGAAAAACATATAAAATCAGTAGGTTTAAAGTACAACCATTCCCAATGGACATCTAAACTGTGTCAGCCCAGAACTACTAAGTACTATCTAGAACCACATCACAATCTAACTGTAGTAAACTGTAGAAAATACTACCTAGTGTAGAGCACAGCAGTTTTTTTTCTACAGTTAGGTAGAAAACCGCGCGTCAGAAATTGTGTGAATCGGTTTTTCTACAAGATACAAAAATATTTTCTAGTCCAGAACCGTACGTTATGGAAATCTACGTGGATGGACCATGTCAGGACTGTCCGTGTTCCGGTTGATGTGTTCACGTCACATAGTATCCGCGTCGTAGAGAAAACATAGCGGGTATTCGACAGCTGAAGAAAAATGTGAGGACAGCTAACGTTACCAGAATGGCTTTGTTTGGTGTAGACTCCAGTTTGCATGGCTAGAAATAAATATTTCGACGTAGGACGTGGACGTGTAGAGCTTTAAATGTAGTTATTTTCATTTTGGAATTAATTTTACGAGTAATACCAAGAGATATCGTGAAACGCAGTAACTGGGTTGTGGAGGTCAGTTAGGCAGTCGCTCCATGCAAAATACTAGCATTCTCAAATTCAAACTAAAACTCAAATCATTTATTTCAATTAAACCATTTCAGGCACTTTTGAATTGTCGGCCAGTTAGTCAGAAAGTGAAGCTAGATTCAGCTGCATCTGGTAAGACAGAAGAAGCCGACCCCAACATAGTTGGGGAAAGGCTAGGTAGGAGAAGATGCACCATCTTTCATTTTGCATAAATAATAATTTGACAGCGATATTGTTTTATCTTTTTAATTGACTGTAATCGAATGAATTTTAACCTAATAACTATAACTTTATTTTATTTTTTATTTCTTTTAACTTATTTATTTTTAATGCAACGTTTTGAATGTGCTATGTATGTAATTTGAGTTGTATTTGTTGTGTTTGTTCTATATAATTTGTAGTTCTTATTATGGGAATAACTTCCTGAAATAAATTATTATTTAATTTAATAAATAAATTAGGACTGACAAAAATAACAGACCTGGGGGCCTACTCCGAAGTGCAAAGTGCGAATGTTCGGATCGGACCGACACATGGCCGAACCGAATATTATTGAAAAATGCGAAAAAACTTCGGATTGGCTCAGTTGGGTCGGGACTATAGTCAATATTCAAAAGAGTGTAGGAGTTTAGGATCGGAACCGACCGAACCAAATAGTAACTACGTAGCAGGAAACGGCCGAACATTCGGCCGATACCACTTCGGAGTAGACCCCCAGGACCGTATACCAGCTGCATCCGCTTAGATTGGAAGTCCAACCCAATATAGTTGAGAAAAGGTTAGGTAGAAAATGATAAATAATTATAATGAAAAGCTAGCAGAATGATTTTGAGTTCAAAATTGTTTAACAATTATTTTTTTGTGTGTAAATTTTACCTTCATCTTTGAATGGCGTACGGTACTGAAAAGCCCATAAAAGTATGTTCTAAAGCCTTTCAGTCCCTGTCAAACAATGTAACATCTGTTTTCCCTACTCAACACAATTACTCCACATCACCGTACACTAACTTTACATGAAGTTCATCACACAGGTAAGTTTTGATTGCGCACGCAACATTTCACGATATCGCACAATTTGCATACGTTTGTTCGTTCCTGAAGAGTTTACAAGTTTATACTGTAGCCACATTAATTGCGTCGTTAAACTGCACGTTGACGGCCGTTCAAGAGCCTTTATTACAGGTGGAGTTTTTTAATGTTAATTTTGGTATGAAAAGATCGATTTTGTATTGTTCAGACTACTCGACCAGAAGCTATGGTTATGTTCCTGTTTCACGATCACCTGGTAAGTTTTAGTTATCATCTGGTGAATAGTTTGATATTAATATTGTGAAACTGGCCTTAGTCTTGACTGAAGTGTCATCTCATGTGTAGTTTCATTTTATCAAGAAGCTGCCTGGTAACAACTCTTGTCTCAAATCTAAGTGCCAGGCCGCATTACGGCTCAACCGTCGCGGATTTTAACCGCCTGATTTGTGAATAAAGGAAACTAATGGAAGCGGCCGCACTGACAGTATTTTTCCGCGACTGATTTTAAAACCGCGCCAAATTTATAGTCCATACAACTTATATTTGCGCGCACATTACATTTTATTTACATTTGACGCGGTAAAAGCGAGCGGATCTGTCATTATTCGGCACACCGTCTTGAAGAGTCGTTGTGTTTTGGTTGTCGTGTCGTCACTATGCCGTCGACTGAATCGGAATCTGTTTCAAATTAACTAGATTATGAAGGTGTTTCCTCAAAAATTATAGCGGAGGTACAGAAAAGACCAGAAGGCCAATTCTTGTAATTTAAAACGTTCAAAATCTTTTATGACGTCGACGACGAAAACATTTTTTATGACGTTTTCTTTTTCTGCCTCTTAGTATTAAAGCAACAACACATACAGCTCTCTTGAAATCCATCTTCAAACTATGAAAATCGTGGCCAGTTTCGCGGTTTTTAATTTTATTGTAGTGTGTGCGTCTTGGTCCCGCGGTTTTGCGGTTTCACGGTTTACCGCTTGCGGGAAAAAACCGTAGTGCGGCCTAAGCCTAACTGTATGTCTCCGATAGAGGAAGAAAAAAATAACATTAGCTACATAAATAGGTTGAACTCGTACATAGTATGCTGATAGTACATGCTTCAAGTTACTGGCCACTAAGATTTGAAATGACGTGTTCAATCAAAAGTACTTTACAGCATCGCATTGTTTTCAGTTTCAGTAGAGTATTTTAATAAGTGGAATAATATTATGCTGCTATATACTTCCGTTGCTAGGCAACCAATGTACCAGAGAGCTCGGTTCGATAATAGATGGAACAAAAGTTAAAAAACTGTAGAGTTAAGAAGAGATTAATAATTCCTTCTGTATTGGGTATTATATTAATGGGAGAAATTGATGTTTTATACTTATTCCTACTTAAGGGGAGCTCGTGAGCTAAGTAATAATAGATGCACGGGCCGACCGATCACGTTAAGCAACGCTTGCCGTGGTCAGTCGGTGGATGGGTGACCATCTTTACATACCGAAACACCTCCGTGGCTCGGAAACAGACGTCAAAGTCCGAAAGTCTGACAACCAGTCTTACCAAGGGGTACCGTAATACCCAGTAACTGGGTTGTGGAAGTCAGAAATACTGGTATTCAGCTGCACCCGGTTAGACTGAATATATTTGGGAAAAGCCTAAACAGATTGATCGACTTATTCCTACTCAAATGCCTAGAAATGAGTTTAAAGTGGGCGATGGGCAGGTTATGTTTATAGTTTTTGCTCAATTCATTATAATAATACTAAATTGGTTTATTTAGAACAACATAGGAACCCTTTTTGTTAGTAGACACCATAGATACTACAACTTATACACTAGGATTAGTAACATAATTTAAAATTTACAAAAACAGGTTATTGAGTCATGTACCTACTTACGAGGCATTTCATGCGGACAATGATTCCGCATGAGATACCTCAGCACAGGAGCTCTCGGGTCTTCTGCCACGATTTTCAGGATGCTATTGCTACTCCCCCGAATCCTCCTCACAAGCGATGCCACCTTTTTCCTGATGATAGCATGGAAACAATCTGTACTCGATTGGGCAAATATCCCCGAGGCACTACAGAAACGAGGGAGTTTCAACATCATCCTGAAAACATTGTTATATTGGACGCGCAAGGCATCCCCGTGTAGCTCACCGTCCGATCAGGACCAGGCCCGTGCTGGACGGCGCGTATGTGTTCCACGCGCGCCTCCAAGAGACGTCAGCATAATGACGGGGCTCGATATGGCCGGTGCCTGCCGGGGTAGCGGGATCGTCCGAAAGGGTTACCGCTGCCCTGGAACATAGAGGGCTAAGGAAGGAACACGGGTGGGTTTTAGTCAGTAAGAGTCTGACACTCCCTTCCGCTCCACCCAGAGCGGGAGGAGTCATTTGATGATTTCCCATCCGCAAAAAAAAAGGCATCCCCGTGAACAGTTGCACCACAGACATCCCGTGTAAAGGCCTTGACAGTACGCTTTAAACAAGGTTAATAGTATTATGTAGTATTAGGTTTCATTATACTACCAGAATATTACTCGCTAACAATTTTCAATGAACCAATTCAGTCTACCTCACATAGATCTAATTTGATTGTAATGATTCACTCGCACAAACATTTTAGTGAAACTATATTAAATAGGCATAATTATCCTGGCATAATTAGTTCATAATACAAAATTCCTGTCTCTATTAGAGGATTTACAGCGGCACTAAATACTGTTTATAATTCTGTTCGTCAATTTTGCTTTCAAGATTCCTATTAGTTCTGGCCAACCTACCATGAAAATAGTGTTAACAATTCGCGCTAATACAATTAAGAATTCCAAATATTTTAGATTAATCAGTGTCTAAAAGATAACACAGTTATCGTCGCTAAATGGCAGGGGACTGAAATTCCGACTTCAGTACAACGAACAAACTTACTTTGAAAATATCCAATTATTATTCTAGACTGAAGTTGGTAACAATTTCTAGGTTTTATGCTAATTTCACCAAGTATTTGTTCATGTTATCTGAGTGATGGATAGGGGGAGCCACTGGCACGCGAACTTAAAGCGTTAAAACAGAGGCTTTTTTCATAGATAAGGCAATGTTTTGACGCGATCGCGCCAATAAATTAATTACCATTTATTTTTCTTTTCTTTATTGGAAGGTAGGTTGCGTCACTTTGATCGGTGGGCGTAGATAAGGAATATTCTTTATCAGTGACTGCTAAGGTGTGGTAGCTATTCTTATTTACGATAAGAATACGATCATAGTCTAATTTATCGCTAAGACAGTGCGCAAACCAGAATTAAATTAGTTTTGTCTGATAGACGGAGCAATTTTGTCCGACCAAATTAAAACGGTTTTACAAACGAATTTGCGCGCTATTACTATTTTAATAGAGTTTTAGTTGGTTAGGCAGACCTGAATCAGCTTTGCGCATAGCCCTGAAAAATCCAGACTCAGAACAAGTAGGTACGCTTACACAGTACCTACGTTTGCAAAAGCTATTGAAAAGATCGACGTAAACTTACCGCTAAATAAATAATCTGCTATCGTAACCAACGCAATGCATTCATAGGATTGAAAACGGAATTTTCTGATTTTTTCCTAGAATTCATATCACATCGCTGTCATTCATGAGCGATCGAACCAATACTGAACCATATTGGAAGAAAATGAGTATTTTTATAACAAAAAAATCAGCTTCGAGTTTGCATTCACAGTACTTACGAACTTTTCGAAAGCTTGAAGATAATGTTCGCTCGCTGAATAAAATTTTCAGTTGTTGCGAAAACATTCAGGGCGGCTTGGGCGGGCGGCAGTTTGCCGGCTGTCGTGGCGTCGGGCGGCTGTGCGAAGCCTCCGTACAACCTCCCGTTCTAACTTATACCGCGAAGTGTTGTGAATAACTTTAATTTTCGTGAAGGATAATCTTGGATGTTGGATGTTAGACGATAGTAGTTATATAGCATTGGATGTTTCGGTGAATTAGAACAGCTTTCAGTAGTTTTGGATAACAGTTTAAGGTTGTGAATATAGTGTTACTAGTTTATCGTGATAGGTAAGTTTTGCATACTTTTTTATGGGATATTATACCTCAGGCCGCTTTGTTGATCCGTAGTTAAACTCTACCAATTGTTAAAAATAGTGACTAATAGTAAAATTTCTTTTTTGATCAATTGCTAGCTTATCTACTTAATGGTTATTTTTTTAACTAATGGTTAATTATTTGACCATTAGCAATGATATTATATCATTAGATAAACTAAAAATTGATAAAAAAAACACATTTTGCAAAAATTTAACAATTAGTTTCTATTTTTAAGAATTGGTTGAGTTTGACTACGGATAAAAAAATCGGCCCTTAGAAAGATTTTCAAAACTTTTGCTCAATTATATTAAAATCTAGGAAGGCACTGGCACAAACAACCATTTAATTTTACTTAATTATATTTTGTAACAATTTTTTTTTTAATTAACAATAATTATTTTTTCATACCTACAATATTAAGTCTTTCAACGATGATGACGCAAGTATATTATATAGTTTCATGTCTATCGTAAATTCGGTTGTCATGTTCAGAAGAAAAGAGCAAAAAGTGTCAGCTGGTGACATTCCCGCGGTACTTGGAAGTCAACTGAGGGGAGACGTCATTTAATGGTAGCGAGAAAGCCTTATTATCAAGTGTAAATATTTTGTTTCTTTCCATTTGTGTTAAGTGAACAATCTAAGGAGATCCATGCATGCATTTATAATTGAAATATATATTTTTAGGCTGTTTCATTAAATTTCCATAATGTAACTAAACATCAAGCTACGGCTAAACTATCCTTCCATAATATAGTCACCTAATTAAGTCTAACGTGATGCTGGATGCATGAAAAATGTGCATATGAGCTAGAAAAGATTGTTATAATTATAAACATAAAATTCACTAACTCAGTCAATCAATCTAAACAAGCCTTTTCCCCAACTACGTTGGGGTCGGTCTTCAGTCTAACTTGATGCAACTGAGTACCACCATAAAATTGACTATCACAAATTAATAAATAAGTATGTACGTCCACCCTTTGCTTGCTCGAATCGTAGGATGGCAAAAGCTTCCAATATCATATCAGACTTAAGTCCTTCGTATAATTAATCATTTGACATCCTTATTGTTATACGCGCCGCACTATGTAGGTACCAGTTTGTTGAAACTCAGATGTGTCTTCTCGACATCCGGGTGTGACTAACGGGATGCAGCAGAATACCAGCGTCAGGTATTGTACCTGGCACATGCTGAGCTGGACTCCCGTTTGGTGCAACCATGAGACACACACCGCCCAGAGTGATCGACCCTTATTTACTTGTACTATGTGTCTATGGGTCAATTTAGCTTTTTAATCTTTGTTTTTTTTTTTTACGTTTCACCTTTTTTGATGTTTTTTCTTTTTTATTGCTTGTGTTGTGTCTTTTGTTGCACTGAATAAACGTGTTATCTATCTATCTATCCACCTGCAAAAGGTCTTTAAACAGACTCTTGGCCAGGTTGGCCGAAGCAAGGAAAACCTGAAGTGTAAATGTGGAGTTGTTCCACAAGGAATGGGAACACTTAATATCGTGTCAGGCGTGTCCTGTCGTCTACGTTACAGGAACTGATGGACGCTAATGATGACGCCAAATTGGAAGCCGAATTCTGGTTCAACTCCATTTAGTTCACATTTAAGATTGCCATCGACACGCTAAGAAGAAGATTTAATCTCAATAATCCAAATTCAAAGCATTTATTTCAATTAAACCATTCACAGGCACTTTTGAATTATCCAAATTTACAATTTGGACAATTCAAAAGTGTACAATTTGCAATGTACAATTTGCAGTGTCCTTACAGGGTACATGTTTTAACACTGTGTCATGAAATTTGAATGCATGCCTACTAACCAGTGTTTTACATGTAGCAAAATAAATAAATAAATAAATTAAAATAGTCGGTCAGTTAGTCAGAAAGTTGAAGCTAGTTGCCCATTCCAAAACGTAGATCTCTATGGAGAGAGAAGAACGGGCATGAAACTCCAAGGACACCCTTTTAATTCAAGATATTATAAAATTCATGGTACATTATTCTTGTTGCTTCTATATGTGAGAACAAAGTAAAAACAAATGAAGAAACAATTCATAACACCAGAAGCACAGTCTGATCTCAGCCTAAATCTGTCAAAAATACCTCTAATTTCCTTACATTTTCACAAGTTTTTGACATTTGTTTGTCGCCGAGATGAGACTGCGACTAGATTTTGAACGTTTCAAATTACGAGAATTGGCCTTCTGGTTAAAAATAATCCTTGGAAGTTAAGAGATGACCAGTCTCAACTAATTCCACCTTTATGTTCTTCAACCCATTCCTGACGTGCTCATAACTAAAAAAAAAAAAACTAACATACATCCTAACTCTAAGTATCATCTTAAATAAAAAAAGAAATCAGAAACACATGTATCCCGCACTCAATTGGCATGATGCATGCAAAGTGATCTTAATAAGTCCTTACACGCTCACAGTAAGCACAATCCATTCATTAATTTGGACTCTACTCCGTTGTAATAAGGCTGTAAGATTTGTAGTGCCATGAATCATGGGAACAGACATGTGCAGTGCGTTTGATTTACACCCTGTTACGATTTTAACCTCGGTTCATTTACACATGGTTTTGGTTTAAATGTTTATGGCCGATTCGCGTTCGGTATGCGAATTTGTAAGTGCAATAACGTTCTCTTTGTCTTTGGGTAGTGGAGTTAAGTTGGTGTTACATTAATTTGAGATGTAATATGGATTGTAAGTAAATTAATGTGTGCTTTCAATAAGTCTTTTGTATATCTTCTTTATGGCTTAATTTAGAAGACAATTCCATTCACTGACATTTACGTGCTTTCGTTTTGTAATCTTTAATATTGAGAAAAATATTTTTTATTAAAATTAAAATAAATAAAATTTAAAGAAAATAATTTTTAACTCATAGCCATTAAGTATATGAAATGTATGCATATATATATAATGTAGTATATGAATTTATATGCAAAAGCAGCATTAATTGACTTTTGTTGCTTTTTATTAAGGTAAGGTAAATTATTAAGGTAAGTGTAATTTTTCTCAGGAGCAATATATAATTGTAAATAAGGTTTACTTTCGAAGTAATCATCATCAGTTCAGTCGAAAGACGTTCACTGCTGGACATAGGCCTCCCCCAGGCGCAGTATCTTCGATCGGTTCTGGGGTTCCCCCCAGCCAGTGGAGTAATAAGGAAACTTAATTAATATTGTTTTAACACAACAAAGTAGTATCAAAATGCTGGCTTTCATATCGGCTTTCGACGCTTCGTGTTAACATTCCCATGGCTTCTAGGATACGTAGTGTTTTGTAAGTACTACTATGCAGTATGTTTCAGGTTATACAACTATACAACACTAACTTTGTTTCAAGTTCCTATTAAGTATCAGCTTATAAAAGCATTAGGTTGCTTAGCTTGGGACTAGATGGCGCTGTGTGAAATGTCCAGGGATATTATTATTATTATAATGTTCCCACTGCTGGGACACAGGCCCCCTCTTTGTGAGAGGGAGTGGGCATAATCAACCACGCGGGTGCAGTGCGGTTTGGTAGATGTCACATATCTTCGAATTTTTGGTTCAATAATATGCCGGTTTCCTCACGAGGTTTTCTTAAGTAGGTACGTACGCCAGCTGTTAATTTCATGTTCAAAAGGGATTAAAAAATTCAGAATAAATAAAATTGACAGGTAATTCTTACAGCTTTGTAAGAAGGCTTTGTAAGGTACATTTTCTTTGTCCATCTCTTGTTAAAATAAAAAATTAAAAGAAAATCAATTAAATACACCTCAAATCTATTTTTGGCTTTTATTTTCCGGTAAAAAAATTCGTGGACACTACCAATTCCGTCTACCATTAAACTTCGATAGAGGTAATAATATGTTTTGTTAAAACTTTATTTCTGTGAATAAACAATTTTTAATGATTTTTTTTGAAGCGATCGAATCGCGATACAGTCGCTAACCGACTACCTTTACCTTGCTTGCTTTACTGGCAGTGTTTCGATGCAGTTTGTATCGCTGAAAAAGTCGCCTTGTAAAACCGCTCTAAGGTTAACAACCAAGTCCCACAAATTTCCTTAAGTAACCATCTTATACAGTGCACATTACACTGTATTTGTATTCCCTTTTTTCCCGGACTGTCGTAAATTATAGCAATAAATTTGTACGGGACACATTCCCGTTGTCCGGGATTAATTAAACCCTATAACGGTGCTGCTTGTGAGTTAATTATTTATTATAAATACATGTGTGGTTGCCCCAAAATGTCTGGTTTCTTTGGGTAAGGAGTATTGGGGCGTGAAACAAGGTTCTTTGTGACATTGAAAAAGGCATTGTTGATAATGAAATGGAGCACTGTCTTCCTTGTGGTAGCTTTTACACTGCCGATGTGTTTCGACTTCAAAGAATGGATCAAAATCGCCTTATTACAAAATATTTATCAGAAAAGAAGCAACTGTAATCATACTTTTCGAAAGCATACTTAGTAACCTAGCGAAGTAATAACAGCCGCACGGATCAATTGATCAGATTAAGCTACGCTGGCCGCGTTTGGTCAGTGGATGGATTTTTACCGAGACCCCTCCGTGGCTCGGAAAGCACGTTCAACCGTTGGCTATCATACGTAGATCTTTGGCAGCCGTTAAGGCTCGTCAGAAGCTCGAAAATCTGACAACCAGTCTTACCAAGAGGTATCGTATTACTCAATACCTGGGTTTTGAAGGTCAGATAGCCAGTCGCTCCATATAAAATACTGGTATTCAACTGCACCCGGTTAGACTGAAAGCCGATGGTGATGACTAAGTTACAAAAAAGTCTGAAAATTGCAATAGGCTAGTTGCTTAAAAAAATCTAATTAGTCCGTCAGTTAGATTATCAAAAAATAGACACGTATTTTTTCTTTTGTAAATTATATAAAAAAAATTATAAAGATATCACCCGTTAAAGTTCCGTATGACGTCACGCCTTGCTACACTTTTTAGCATGGCGTGACGTCACGACCCCCTACTCCCAAATTTTGACGCGCTTTATCTTTGTCATTTTTTGTTTGATTGACAAAATAAAAAATACGTGTCCATTATTTTTCGATAATCTCACTAACGGACTAAATATAATAATTATTTTTTTACCCAGGAAGCTACCCTGTCTCTGGCCACCATTTTATGGTACCCCATACCTACAGTGGCCTCCAAAAGTTACTTGATATTTTTCCACTTCTGCCACATTATAAAATAAAAAAAAAATAATCAGGTACTCCTAAGGGATTTTTTGATTATTTTTTATAAAGGTAAAAGTCAAAGGCAGTTGAATTAGTCAATAAAAACGTTACAGCAGTTCAAACATTTGGATCAATAGAATTTTAAATCATAATGTGATGACATGTGTCACAGCTACATAAAGTGGAAAAATGTGAACTAACTTTTGGAGACCACTGTATATTTGACTCCCCATTATTAGTTAACAAAAAATATGAGAATTTGCCTAAAATACGAGTATTTACAAATTGTAATGAACACAGTTCTAACTAAACATGACAGATGACCCTAAGTTACGCAAAGTTTTAAATTGAAGAGTCATTCATTATGTTACGTCGCTTGGAAGATAAATTGGAGAAGACAATGAATGTACGAGGGTTAAAAGTTAAAAAGTCCAACATAGATTAAGGTAAATAATTAAGGTCAAACATAGGGTAAGGTGGCAGTGGCAACGAACCCGACTTACGAATTTTAGGTCGTGGGTTCGAACCCACATCACCACTGCTCTCAAAACCTGATTGTACTTGAACTGTTTGTTGTCCAGATCGGCTTAAAATTTGAACAAACGAGAAAAAACAACTTTGAGAGAATTAATTAATGTGACTTAGGGTGATTTTTCAATCGCCGGATAACTTTTGTTCGAGGATTGAAATTGACGTTTGGCAATCTATGTATGGAAGAACTGTCAAAAAATCAAAATTATTCCTCCGATAGAATTATCTGTGGTTGGAGGAATCTGCCCTTAGACGATGAAGGAGTAATATTTTTGTATTTATCTGTGGATAATAGTGGCTTGTAATTAGCAATTTAGTTATATATTACTGTCATTATAATGTTATTAGTCGGTAAGCCTTCCGAAAATAAAGAAAATAAAATAAATAAAAATAAAACAGTAAAAACACACATCGCTTGGAAACCGGCATTGTCCTTGAAGCAAAACTTCGAAGAAAGAAACATCTACCAACCCGCACTGGGCCCGCGTAGTGGATTTTAGCCCACTCCCTTTCGAAGAGAGGAGGCCTGTGTCCCAGCTGTGGGAACAGTATAGGCTGATTAGGTAGGTATGCTAATTTATACAAAGAAAGAAAACCTCTGCCTCTTTGAGATTGATAAGGATAACCAATAAATTCATCTCTGCCGTAGTCAGGTAAAAAAATTACTACTGTTTGTTTTAGGTAACTAGGCTATCTACCTACCCCTAAAGATGTAGTCCTCTTTATCAATTTCGATAACGGCGACCCTTTAAAATTATTATTATTTCCTAGCATGTGCCCTAATATGACTCGCCAGACCGAATTTAGTTTTAAATACTCTATCACAACTAATGCAATAGAGTAGTAGGCTTTCTACCTACCCCTAGAGTAAGTAAGTGTACAACCGACATAGCTGTTTACCATAGATTTAGTATATACTAAATCCATGTTGTTTACCAAACATGATAGTCCAAAGAACCATAAACAAAACGAAGGTTGTCTACGTAACTTCCATTGGCAAACATCCACATGCCATAGAGATAGAAGAAAGTTGAATTAGGAACTGGTGTGCGTCAAAAAGAAAATGGTTGTACTAGACTCGTATCTAAACAATCTATCTTTTGTGGGCAAACAATTGCTCCGGATGATAGCCATTTTGTGAATGAGACAGATTTAGTTTGTCTTAGATGAGAATATTTTGCCTGTGGGTATGAGGAAGTAATGAAGAAAATTGCTGCTTATTACAAGTCTTACGTTATAGGGATAAAACGAATATCATGTCTAACTAGTCTGTATTGTCGCACTGCAGGGCAGGGCAAAGGCCATCTCCCTTTTCCAGACAATTCTGTCTTTTGTGAGTGCCGGCCAGTCCTTTCGGAGTCAAGCTCGTTCCGCCATCTTCGTCTCGGCCTGCCGCGACATATGGCGTCGTACGTTTGGTGGGACCCAATAGGTGGTTGTCATGTCCAGCCTATTATTTTTTAATTGAAAGGTTAGATTATCTAAGCTCAAATCAGGAAAGTTTTAAAGATGTTTTCTCTCTATTTATATTTCCCGCTCAATTTTTCTATTTTAAAGTAGCAACACACGTATTATTTTTATAATTCTTAATATAACGACATAAATACTGAAATAAAACGTACTTCAGACGCACGACCGACTCCGTATCCTGTCTAGAAATAATTTAGATACCTACTTACCCAGATCAAACCGAATACATTTTAAAGATTCGCCATCTCTCTCGTTGCCACATTGATAGAAAAAGACAGGCATAACCGAATATCAAATACTTGCCTGTGTTGCATGCAAGTACAATCGCTCACAATATTTAGTAGGTATTTTTTATTTCTATTTTAATGTGTGTACAAGCAATCGATCATAAAAATGTATCGAAAAGAGGGTTAAACAACCTATACTCTGATTTTTTATTTGTAGGACTAAAATGACAGCCGCGGTCGATCTTTTTTTGTAAACAGGCCTTTTTGGTCTAGCAAATTAAAAATCAGAGTTTAGACCTAAATTGAGGGGCGCGTGGTTAAATAATAACAGCGGCACAGGTCGATCGATCAGGTTAACACCGCGGTTGGTCTGTGGATGGGTGACCATCTTTACATACCGAGATCCCCCCGTGCGAATCGTTGGTCGCGGCTATCATTCGTGTATCTTTGACAGTCATTACGGGTAGTCACAAGCCCGAAAGTCTGATAAGCAGTCTTACCAAGGGATATCGTATTACCCAGAAACTGGGTTGTGGAGGTCAGATAGGCAGTCGCTCCATGTAAAATACTGGTATTCATCTGCACCCGGTTAGACTGGGAGCCGACATAGTTGGTAAAAGGCTAGACAGTATGATGAGTTTAGACCTATACTGAATCAGTAAAAGTAACTGTCATATACAATACTTAATTTGGTATACGAACGAAAAACATAACATAAAAATAGTCAGAAAAAGAATGACCATTGCCAACATTTCAAGGTTCGCGAGCCTTGAACTTTCATAACATATTTCTTTTTAAACACCGTTGTGTGGGAGTGTACTTGACTTGCTGCCAATAAACTGAGCGTATAGAACTGAGGATGAAGATGGGCTGTCACACGTCACCTTAAGAAATGGCCGGTATGATTTATATGTGTACGAAATGCAATATCGGGGTTATTAAATTAGTGCCGTTTTTGGTTGAGAATTTCCGTGACTCATGATTCTTTAAGGTATAGTACGAAACCAAGTTATTATTTAGCAATTGGTAGCAAAACACACGTGCTACTAAGTAGTCAATAGTACGTGTGTCGAAACATTGCTAGTAATGAGCATGTCTATTTCGAGGATGCTCAAAAATCAACAGTCGTTTGATTTTTGAGCATGCGACCTGAGGTTCCACCAGGAACTCCGGCGGGCTCCGAGTGCGTCTGCACACGCTTGTTTAGGAGTGTGCTCAAAACTAGCATGCTTATTTCTAGCAAATGTGATCAGCTGCAGGGCGTGACTAAAATTAGTTTAAGAATGCTTACAAGCATGTGTGTTTAGAGCCTTTACGATGAGACTTCACTTGTTTCAAAAAAACAAAAATGAAACGCATCGAAATATTTTGGAATCGTAGATTATCAGTACATACCTACGGATATAGAATTCTACACAACTCCAGAGATACAAGAACCAATCAAACCAAAACATATCTTATGTCTTAGAAAATAAGAACCAATTTTTTCCGCTCCTGCTTCCACTAGCCACGTAAGACCACAAAAATGTTCAACCGTCTTAATAAATACGAAGATATAGACGAGAAATGATACGCTTGACCTTTGACCTCAAACTTTTCGCAAACTTGACATCCTTGGCTTGAATAAGCCACAAGTTATGCCTCATATTGATCTGGGTTCGCAAGAAAATAGACTTCGTATTACAGGATCAGATGAAGCTTCACAATGCGAGACTGTTCATTCTCGTCCTAAGATAAATAGTATATTTTATGTTAGATGTACGAGTGCAATCTGGTGCCAAACAAGCTATCTAAACTATAATATTATAAAGAGAAATATTTTTTGTATGTTTGGATACCTTTTCCGATATTCCCACGGGGGTTGAGACTTAGCACGTTAAGCCTTTGGTCCCGGTTGTAATTCGTAATTAATCTTGGACAGTTGTTACGGGTCGTCAGAAGCCCAAAAGTCTGAAAAACCAGTTTTATCAAGAGGTACCGTGTTGTGGAAGTTAGACAATCGCTCCATGTTAAACACTGAAATTCAGTTGCATCCGGTTAGACTGGAAGTTAGTACGCACGATGAACGAAAGAATAGAAACGAAATTACTAAGTAATTTAGTAGTAGTAGTAGTTTAGTATTTATAGAAATGACTAATTAATAGAAACCATAATTGAAAGATTATAATAGAATAAAGAAGTTTCTAAGATTATTTTTGAAAATGTATTTTAATTTTCACAACCCGACAAATAAGTAGGTAACATGGCGGTACAGTTATACTTTAATATTAATAAAATAAGCGTACATATTTACCTGTAATATCAGTCGCTCGCAGAAACAGATTAGGAAGGCATTTGTCACAACGCACATGCAAACGATCATGATGGATGACAAGCTCAGGAGCGCTTAGCTGCCTATATAACCTATATTAATACTAATGTTATGTAGATTTCATATGTTTACTTATCTTTAATCCCTTTTCCATACAAAGGTTGGTAAAGAATCATGCTTTGCCGTAAATCTAAGTTCCCATTGACTGAAGTAAATGGCGAAGGGAAAAATAATAATAATAAATCACCATAAATTCACCACACGCTGCATTTACTTGGCTTTGGCCCGTAAATGTGGCTCAAACCAACCTTAGTGCTGAGAAAAAAGAACACCCCGATAATAATAATAATATCCTAAATTAATTGATATCATCACGTTTGGGACACGGCTTCGTCCATAACATAACATGATTAGCCGTCAATGTTCCCACTGCTGGGACACAGGCCTCCTCTCTGTGAGAGGGAGTGAACCATAATCCACCACGCGGGCCGAGTGCGGGTTGTGAAACGGCTTAGTATTTGGCCGTTATTAACCATGCTCCACCTCCTTCCTATCTTGGGGACCTACTCCGAAGTAATATCGGCCGAATGTTCGGCCGTTTCCTGCTACGAAGTTACTTATTGGTTCGGTCGGTTCCGATCCTACACTCTTTCGAATATTGACTATGGTCCCGACCCAACTGAGCCGATCTGAACTTTTTTCGCATTTTTCAATATAATTCGGTTCGGCCATGTGTCGGTCCGATCCGAACATTCGCACTTTGCACTTCGGAGTAGGCCCCCTGTCCTCTGTCCAACGCCGTGGAAGTGACAAAGTTCTGGCCAACAAGATACAAAATTCAGTCGTGCCAGCGACACGAAGACGAAGAACAGCGAGGAGAACACTCCTGCCTGCATAAACCTTCTTCTCTGTACTTATTTTATTCCGATTCGTTTGCTTAAGCTTATTATCAGACCGGTCTTTGTGAGGCCACTTCGCACAATTTTTGCAAGGAAGTACTTTAACGCGTCTTGCAGTAGGTCACGTAACAAAAAAAAACGTTACGCTCACTCCATGCGACATAATCTCAATATTAAAAGAAAGAGACAGATAAATGGAGAAAGTGTGAATTTAATACGCGTTCATCGCGTAAGGAACTTCGTTTCTGACGGGGGTTCCCCGACCGTTATTATGAAGAAAGGTCCTCGCGAGGGTGGACCCTTCTGACCATGTTTTATTCAAGTCTTACTCGTAGAACATCATGAACATGAATTTATATCCAAAAACTATACGGCGAACCTAACTTAGTGTTCCCGTTCCATTCATTAAAACTTTTCGTTTTTTTTTTAATTTGGCCGGAAAATAAGAGGAAAAACTTTTATGAATGTCATCTATTTCTAGATTACAAAGAGGTTACGCTTTTAAGTGAGATTATGTAACGTGCGGTGACAAGAGGCGGGCGCGTTTTTGGGTCGCGCCTAGGTTATTTCGGTCCGTATCATATTTTATTAATGAATAATTTCGGTGATAGGTAGGCTGTTTTTAAACAAAGGGTTTGACGACGTTTTTATAACATTTCCTTAAGCTTCCATGATTTGTAGCACTTTATTAAGTAGGTACACCATATCAATTACTGATATTAAACATCGAAGTTTTTTCTAGGATGACACAATGGGCGGTCTTATCGCTAAAAGCGATTTTTTAAAGACAACTTCTGAAGTCTATGTTTACTTTATATATTGCCATGATCACGATGTTTCTAGCAATGTTTGGCGATAACAGTTTGTTATCGCCAAACATTAGCAAACAAATAGTTAGCTTATTGGTCGTTGCAGGAAGATGTGACGATGCTGCACATTCTCATGACATGCTCGTTTCTCTTACCGACATCCACGGCTAAGCGAAAGTTTAGCGCTTGAAAAATAGATTGGGATGCACAGACTGCTAATAGGTACTCTTGACTTAAGTAGTTAATCCTTTAGTAACTTTCTCTTAAAGACTTTCCTCGTAATGGTTCAATGATCAATGTTATGTATAATTAATACTAAGGGCCTTTTTTATTTTGGGTGGGACATCATCAAATGACCTCTCCCGCTCTGGGCTGAGCGGAAGGGCGTGTCAGACTTTTACTGACTAAAACCCACCCGTGCTCCTTCAGTTGCCTGTGCCAGGGGCCACGGTATCTCTTTCGAACAACTCGCAGCCCCGGCGGCATCGGCCCTAGCGGGCCCCGTCAGTTCGCGCTGACATCTCTTTGAGGTGTGCGTGGAACACAACGCGCCGTCGACCCGGGCCTGGTCCTTACCGGGATGGGACGGGAGTCAACAGCCGACTCCCGGCCACCGTAGGCGCGGGCTTGCGGGCGGCGAGCTGCCCATTGCTCGCGCCCGCAAGCCCGCGCCTACGGTGGCCGGGAGTCGGCTGTTGACTCCCGTCCAGGGCGTCTCCTGCGGCGGCTAGGGGCGTGAGGTCGCAGAAATTGCCTCTCCCTCACGCGCTCCACCTCCTCCTTCGCGAGCATTACTGCTTCGCAGAAGGAGGTAACGGCCTCCCATTCCCTCTTGTCCCGTACCATGGCCTAGACCAGGGACAGGACAGGACTTATCGCCGCTATTGAGGCATGCCCAAATACTTAGGGCCTGATATTCGATTTGTAGGTATCACAATACTTTCGCTCATATTTCCTTGACCTTGAAAATATGAAGGAAAAGCCGTAATATTGTCAATTGCTGAGTTTTCCTCGTAGACGTAAGATTTTCTACCTGCCTCTAATGGGATACGATCATATAGAATAATAGATATGAATTTCTGAGAATATACCTCTCCACCAGTAAAAATAGACAACTTTTCCTTTCCGTGGGTATTAAGAACGGATATTCTTTTTCCGTGGGTGTAAGTAGAAGAGGTTCATTGGATAAAATATAGTTATTAGGGTGTATCAATATAGAGGCAAAAGTCCTCGCCCACATATGGGAGTGGCAAGAGGAGGCAAAACCGGGCGTAACTCCGCTGCCGCAAGAAATCACGGTACAGCGAACAGAGCTACGGTGGGATCTCATAGCGGCATGGAGAGTGCGATTATCGCAGCCCAGTGCTGGGCACGCCACAATTGTGGCGATAAGTCCCCTCTTTGAGGAGTGGCTGGAGAAGCGCCACGATGCCCTCAACTTCCGCCTGACGCAGGTCCTCACCGGAAACATTTGTTTCGGGAGGTTCCTGTTTAGGATAAGGCGGGAGGAAACGCCAGGGAGTCACCACTGTGTGGATCGCCCGGAGGACACGGTGCAGCATTCGGTGGAGGTCTGCCCTGCTTGGGCGGAGCACCGCCGCATCCTCGTGGCGACGATCGGCGGCGGCGATCTCTCGCGTCCGGCCCTGGTCCAGGCCATGGTACGGAGCGAGAGTGCATAGGAAGCCGTCACCTCCTTCTGCGAAGCAGTAATGCTCGCAAAGGAGGAGGCGGAGTGCATGAGGGAGAGGCAATCTTTGCGCCCTTACGCCCCTAGTCGCCGCAGGAGACGCCCTGGACGTCGGGAGTCACCAGCCGATTCCCGGCCACAGAACGCGCGGGCAAAAGGCTGTATCAATAAAAATATTGGATTCTCTACCGCTCGCATATAAAATCTTTCAGAATTATTAAGATCATCTAGCAATAAAGCAATGCTAGGCTTCTATATCTCAAAAAGAAAAAAAACGGAACCCTTGTAGGATAACCTTGTTGATCTTCCGTCTGCCAAGACTCTTTTTCTTAGGAACGGGTAGAGGTATCATTTGAAATTAATATCAAATATTGTCAAGTTTGGTCACTTGATTCTTCAAAAAAAGGATGCCTATATTTATAATAAAACCCTGTTTGCTGAAACTTCGCGAACAATGGGGAAGCCTAGAAAGTGCGTAGACATCGTAGCCGCTAGCTATCGGTATTATACGGCTATTCTAAAAGCCTCTTTGTAAAAGAAGTAGGTTTACAAAAGAGTAGTTAGATTAGCTTTTCCTATACTAACCTTATTGTATATTCCCCGTACATCTTTAAGACAACTCGAGATGAAACACTTACAGGATACTGCGTCAACATTAAAACTGAATTTCACCCCGGCCGTTAAAAGAAATGCGTTCCTGATATCTGTCAGCGCGACAATTCTAGTAGCTAAAAAAGATCAAATTCGCAAAACACGTATTCGTTTGTATGAAATTGACAGGTTCAAGAATGCATGCTTTCGACGGCCGGACTGTAGTGGTCCTATGTGACATTTAGTTTGAGCGAACTAAGTATAGTTCGCTCAAACTGAATGTCCCACATTATTTGCATAATCAGCCTATAATGTTCCCACTGCTGAGACATAGGAGTCCTCTCTTCGAGATGGAGTGGGCTGTAATCTTACACGCGGGTCCAGTGCGGGTTGGTAGATGTCACATGTCTTCGAATTTTTGGATTCAGGACATTCCGGTTTTCTTATGATGTTATCCTTCACCGTTTTGAGAGCGGTGGTGATGAAATTATTTACATAAAGTACAGGGCCTGGCTGGTTTCGAACCCACTACGTACAACCTGTAAGTTGAGGCCGTTACTACTGGGCAACCACTGCTCCATCATTCATCCCATATGATTTACCTATTCCTATTCAAGTTAAGCATTAAAAAAACACGAATTGTTAGGTTTATAAGTCCGAGTAAATATCAATCGCATTGATAGATAAATGTTTTATATAAGTTTTTAGCTCTCGCTATGAATGTTTCATTGATTGAATCCACAGTGGGCGTACCGTTCGTTCCATTACATGATTAAACTGACGTGGCAGACATATTGCGGATTTGTTGAGCTAGGCTGTTGCGATATCGAGGGAAGGGGAGATTCGGAGCTCTAGTCAATTTGTCATAATGAAAAGTCTAAAGCAAATAAAGTTGTCTTTGAAATGCCATTGGAATTTTCTGTTGGTTGGAGTCTTTTACTAATAGCGGGACTGTATGATGGCTTGTGACTTTATTAAATTTCCGTCTTCGATCAATAATAGTTAATCGATGATTTCCGAAAATATTCAAAGTCAAATCATTTATTTCAAATAGGCACATAAAAGGCACTTCTGAACGTCAAAAATTAAATTTAAATAAAATTGATTCTAGTCGCCCCTTCCAAAAGGTAGTTTTCGATTGGGCAAGAAACTCCACCGTTACTCTTTTAGAATGTTTTACAATATTTTGCATACATTAATTATATAATTACATGTGAAGACGATGCACTTATAAATAAAATTACTATACCATAATAGGTGAAAGAATTAAAACGAATTAATAAAACCATGACATATTAATTAACTATGTATATTGAAATGTGAGTAAACAGCACCCTAATTGCGTAACACACAATCAATCGGAATCAGAATAATTTTGAAGCAAATTGCTAATCCATTGCTTCACAAGTTCGAAAAATTTGTCTGCTCAACACGTAAATAACGCAATGAATGTTGCTGAACTATTTAAATGAAACCGATTTCGATTGATCGTGTGTTACGCAATTAGGGTGCTGATGCCATACTCCATTGTTGTCATCATCATCTCCCTAGCCTTTTCCCAACTATGTTGGGGTCGGCTTCCAGTCTAACCGGATGCAGCTGAATACCAGTATTTTACATAGAACGACTGCTTATCTGACATCCACAACCCAGTTATTGGGTAATACGATACCCCGTGGTAAGACTGGTTTTCAGACTTTCGGGCGACCCATAAAGACTGTCAAAGATCCACGAATGACAGCCGGGATCAACGTTTTGACGTGCTTTCCGAGGCACGGCGAGGTCTTGGCATGTAAAGATAGTCACCCATTCACGGACCAACCGCAGCAAGCGTAGCTTAACCTAATCGATCGACCTGTGCGGCTGTTATTTTTTAGTCACAGACCCCTCCCATACTCGATTACTCCATTGTTGTATGGACCGCAAAAATTACCTATCAGCTGACTTGGTAATATTTTTACGTTGTAATTCCTGTGTAGCTTACAGATCAGACCACGATCTAGATGAAGCAAAGGTTGTTGGTTAAGATAATAAGAAGAAAAACACATCCTTAAAGCATGCTCTTGGACATAAATATTACACTCTAGCATTAAATAATGTTTTGTATGTCAAATGTCTGACTACGGTTTAGGAACTTAATCACTGACTTTAAGACCAACACCGTACCAATAGCCATTGCAAATAAATTATTAAGTATAAGCATAATAATAGCCTATAATGTTCCCACTGCTGGGACACAGGCCTCCTCTCTAGAGAGAGAGTGGGCTATAATCTACAACGCGGGCCCAGTGCGAGTTGGTAGATGTCACGTGTCTTCGAATTTTTGTTTCTAGGACATGCCAGTTTCCTCACGAAGATTTCCTTCACCGTTTTGAGAGCAGTGGTGTTGACATAATTTACTCAAAGTAAAACGTCTGTCTGGGTTCGAACCTACGACTTACAACTCGTAAGTCGCGGCCGTTTATTTATTTTATTTATTTAAACTTTTCGCACAAAAAGGTACAAAGGCGGACTTAATGCCTTAGGCATTCTCTACCAGTCAACCGAGGGTGGTGAAGAGATTAGATGGCAGGTGCTTTGGTTGAGAGGGACAATAATAATACCTAAAAAAAAAACTCTTAAACAAGCCGTTACCACTGGGTCACCATCACCACTGCTCTTTTAATGATTATGATTATGAATCACTACATATTGTAATGTCCACCTGTCTAGTTTCGGTAGAAACCAATAATAATTTATTGATAATATCTGAAGTATACCCTGGAATACGTTTCCCGAACGAAATACTTTTCATTGCTGACATATTTTATTATGTGTAGGTACTTTATATTTGGCGACTATCAGTCCCACTGTGTTTGGTGTATTGATTTAATATTATTTATGAGAAGGTACTTACTGGGGATTTTTTTATTTAACGATGTATTTAAGCGAAGTTTTTTTTTTATGGTGATGGGATATTCAAGTTTTTAGAGATTGAGACGTAAAATACACATTTATTACTTCAAGAAGCCTTAAAGTCAACAACCAAACTGTAATCGAGAGTAAAACTGAAAGGTCGCGGATCGTGTTGTTAACAATACAATGTAACACATGGTAAGGTTAGACAAAGATTGCGAAACTGGCCACCAGCCTAGGAACAATAAATTCAAAGACATATGACATCACATAAACCTTGGGCCCCTGTGATGGATGATGGTCCACCTCCACTCACAGAGAGGAGGCCTGTCTCCCTGCAGCAGTGGGAACAGTATATGCTGATTAATGATTATGCTTATACTGTGTTACTAATACTGCGCTCCGATATTTTCAAAGAACAGTGTGTTAGATGTGGATGTAAATTATGGAGCTCGAATATTAGCGTTTTTTTTTAATTGTTTGTTTTTTTAGAATTAGATTCTGGCTAGACTTTAGTTTAGTTTTGTAATTTTGGTAAACCCATAATATCTTTAATTTGAAGCCAAGATATCATCCGTTCGTATAATGAAACCGGCTTGCGTGTATAACCTGAGGGACAATTCTCGTAATTTTAAGAACGTTCACAGTCTCAGGGGTAATTCTCGTAATTTTAAGAACGTTCACAGTCTGATCTCAGTCTCAATCTGTCAAAGATACGTCAAATTTCCCTACATTTTGACAAGTTTTTGACATTTGTTTGTCGCCGAGATGAGACTGAGACTAGATTTTGAACGTTTTAAATTACGGGAATACGGGCCCTGATCTCAGTCTCAATCTGTCAAAAAATACTTCTAATTTCCCTACATTTTGACAAGTTTTTGACATTTGTTTGTCACCGATATGAGACTGCGACTAGATTTTGAACGTTTTAAATTACTTACGAGGGCCTTCAGATGTATGGATGTGAACGAAGCATGAGGAGTATGCAAGGATCGTAGCAGGTGGCGTTGTGTTGTTTCTGCCTAACCTCATGGGTAGAAGGTGTAAGTGGGTTTATGTTTATATGTTTATGTTTATATCTCAAAAAACTGGTCTTACCACACGCATACACACAACTCTATCTCCAATTCCCATTACCAATAAATCTCTCTACTCAATTTACAATAAAAATATAATTGAATAAACAAACGACAGTGTCCATTTGATCGCCTCTCTAGTGAATTACGTTGTCAGTCAGTATATTGTTCAAAAGATGCCGCGTGATCTGTGTGTCGGTTCGTTTATTGGGATACTGTACCGAGTTTTGTCTTTTTCGATCTGAACATTGTTTAAAGTTAAGCCCTTAGGTTTTAAGTGCATGATTGTGTGTTGTGTGGGCTTTTTTTTATAAGAACGTTGCCCCACACTAGGAATTACTCCTGTATCTTGGGTGCGTATACAAACATTTAAACTCACATACACAAACAGCCAGTCCCGGAACAACTACCTGTAGGTAATACAAATATTTCTTCCATGCGGGAATCGAACCCGCGACACGCAGCGCAGCAGTCGATCGCTCAGCCACTGCGCCAACCGTGTTGTCAAACACGTGGATTATGATTGTAAGATTACGGATATAAGCATTGGTTGGAATTAGTAGGAATAGGAATAGTAGGATACTGAGATAGGATACTAGGAAATATTAATTTGAAGTAGTCTCTCATTGTTCTTCTTTACATGACAGCAGTACTATAAGCCATATAAACAAATAATAAAGTTAGTTAATACTTCACAAACATTCCCAAAAACACAAACATGCCATTAAGTACTATGCGACTCGTTTTTAATTAGCATTCCTTATCTACTTCCACCACCACATTAGTTCTTTGATTATAAATATAATTTTGCTCTCATCAACCAGTCAAACCACTCAGGCTATCACAGTCTACCTGCTGCATGTAGACCTAGAAATATGCTCAGTAGGTTGCTTACTACACAACACCCGGTTAATCGCCATGCGCACCCAGTCTGCCTCGGCCACCTTTCAAATGTGGCTGATCAGTCCATATAGCTGTGCGTGACTATTCGCCGTCTCGTCTAGAGGCTTCGTCTACTCCAACGGCCATCTTTTTTTATTATTATTAGCCATTAAAATATCCCACTGCTGGGCAAATGCCTCCCTACTCTCTGTCCACCTCTCTCTGTGCAGAGCTGCCAAGCACCAATCATTATTAAATTAGTCTAGCTCATCCCGCCATCTATAAGATCGCAAAAATCAGGTTTTGCCTCACGATTTTGTTGCCTTTACATTAGAAAAATGGTCACAATTATGTCAGCTACTTCCTTAATGTATTCATTTAAAAATCTTAAATTACAAAGAAGACTACAAAAATGTGCACAACTATCCCAAAACAAACTATTTGAGTTCGTCCCAAAATTAGCACAGCTTCGACTACAGTACAGAGAGAAATCTCCAAAAACCAATACTATAGATACATCAATGCCATTTTCATCTCAGTAAACATTGATATACTTTATACCTGCTTGTGTGCGACATGTAACAAGCCATCCGAATCAGTGTAATGCATGATCACGACCCCGTGGGAGCGTGCTACTGTCACTCATACTACGAACGCATTGCGCACAATTACGAGTTGCACTGAGCTTTATTATACCACTGTTTTTGTATAAACAAAAGATAGTAACGTGGGTTTTGTATTTTTTTATTATGAAGTAGTAAATTTTAGCTTTTCCGCTGTTATTATTGTATCATGCCAAATAATCGGTCGTAGATTTATCAAAATAATAATAATAGATACATTTATGCAGTGTTATAAGTTTAACCAGCATATTATACGTTTTCTAACTCCTGAAAATGACGTATTCGAGGTAAAAAAACAAAAAAAAAATATAATGCAAGGTGACTTTGATTTTCAAAATAGCCGATAGATGGCGTGACTTGTAGCGAGCTTATAACTTCTCGTAAATAAAACGTGTAGGAAGGCTTTTAATTAAGTTGTAAGGATGCAGAATTCGTATGTGTGTATAAAATAACTTACTTTTCAATGGGAAACAAAACTATGAATTTTTTTTTTTTTTTTACGAAAAGTGTTATTCTAACATAAAATTCAGTCAGTTGAGCATAGTTTTGTTTCCCATTGAAAAGTAACAGTGATTTTACACACACATACGAATGCTGCATCGTGAATTTCTTCTATAGTGCCATACTAATATCAAGCTCAGTCACCTATTGCTTCGGCATAAAACTAACTCCACTTACTTCAAAGATCATAAGCGTGCACAGCATATTTATTACCATAATGTCATATTTTGCAGTCCCACATTCAAATTCAAAAGTTTTTTTTTCTTTTTTCCAATTGCACGCTACGACAACAAAGCCTGTGCATGCAAACCTCCATTGAATGGAGCCAGTCAACGATGTATAGAGTGGCATACTGACCTGAAATAGTTTAGTTTCAAATAGTTAAGTGCATATTACGTAGTGCTGTTTGTATGCCGATGTTTGCATTGAAATCGTATCAGAATTCGCTACAGAGTTAAGTTACAGGAGCTTGTGGAATCAATCGAAGAGTTTAGAGGTGTGTTGTTTGTTAATTAATTATTACAAGAGCAGTTGAATTGGATTCGCTTTCTATTTTGTGTGGTAACATTAGGTTTAAATACTTACCTAATTCTCACAAAGACAAAAGAGTCACTTAAATGAGAAATAAAATAACAAAATGTAAATGTGTCTTGAAAGTTGGATTACACGTTCAACGGTTTTATTCTCAACTAGCTTCTGCCCGCGGCTTCGCCCGCGTGGATGTCGGAAATTATCCCACGGGAACATGCTAACAGGATAAAATGTATGTGCTTCCCCAGAATGCCATCTATCTCGCGGGCCCTTTGTGGCTAATTACAGTAGAAAACCATTTGTGTCTCATTAGTGGTGATTAAGAGGGTACCTATATGATATCTTTACCTAAGTACCTACCTAATAAAAAAAAAACTCAATAACAGAAAATTAAATACCTACCTAAATAAACCTATTTCTGATGATAACTAATCTAAACTCAATAAATAAGCAAAATCCCTAAAAACTAATATCTATACGAATGACTAATCCTACCTAACAGTATTATAAAATAACCTACGGTCACTACGTACACTATCAAATATACTACCTATACTTTAAAATTAAAATCTATACCTACGACTCATATAAAAATAAACCTAAATAACTCTAAAAACTAAAAGGAATAAAAATGAACTCCACTGCGGGTGACCCAACCTACGACAAACTTAGTATTTGCGGTTGGTACAGTACAGACAGTGGTAATCGGGTATAGGGATCGAACCGCAAAATTAAGTTTGTTTTTTATTGTATATACTTTTCCGGGATAAAAAGTACCCAGTGTGGTGCCCAGGATATTAAAGAATAATTATACCAAGTTTCATCGTAATCGAAGCGGTAGTTTTTGCGTGATGCCTGAACAAACAGACAGACAGACAGACAGACAGACAGACCGACAGACAGACAGACAGACAAAATTTTTTTTAATCACATTTTTGGGTTCGGTGTCGGTCTAGTAACACCCTCTGTAAATTATTTTTTTTTATTTTCAATGTACAGAATTTTCACTTCTACAGATTTATTATAAGTATAGACTAGTAAGCTAAACAACACTAACAACCCATCAGCCTTCAAACCTAGAGTGAAAAGACATCTCCCCTTATCCCTCGCTTTCCACCAGGCGAGATCGAAGTAAAGAGCTGGCCCGTTTTGGAATTTAAAAAAAAAGGCATAATTTCTGATTAAAGATTTCATCATAAATCGATGATTGTTTTCACGTTCATTCAAATTACAAGCTTTTCCCAATACGGAAAAATTATAAATCATTTATTTATTGAAGCACCCAAGATCAAAACATATGAATCCATCACTTTGAACCTTTTTAAAACGAAAATAGTCTATCGTTTTAAGGACGTCCCTAAAAACCCCCACTCTTCTTCATAGGCACACACTTAAACCCTACGCGGACCAAAACAAAAGACAAACCATTTCATTCCATGCATAATATAGAACAATATGTCTGGTTTCTGAACGTAGCTCTTTGGGGCCATGACTGCAGCAGCCGAGCGGAAAATGTAACTGCTTGCGCATGAAGGCAGTGGCAAAAGGCTGTCGTATGCAATGCATGCGGTGATAATATTGCATGAGGCATGTTTTAGTTAATTTTGGAAGAGGTGAGGTATTAAGGGATTGTTGGTAGTATGAGGATTGCGAAGGCTGTGTTCTGTGAATTCCGAATGAGCACGACGTGTGATAAAACCGGGGACATGGTTCAAAGAAGGCACAGATTTTAGTCTTTAGCTGGCGATTAACTAGTGGGGTAATTGCGTAACACACTAACAGTAGCAATGGGGGCTTGTGGCTAATTAATAACAGCCGCACGGGACGATCGATCAAGTTAAGCTACGCTTGCCGCGGTTGGTCCGTGGATGGGTGACCATTTTCACAAACCAAGGTCGCTGCCTCTCACGCTGCTGGTCCCGGCTGTCATTCGAGGATCTTTGACAGTCGTTACGGGTCGTCAGTAGCCCGAAAGTCTGACAACCAGTCTTATCAAGGGGTATCGTATTACCCAGTCACTGGATTGTGGAGGTGGCAGTCGCTCCATGTAAAACACTGGTATTCAGCTGCATCCTGTTAGACTGGAAGCCGACCCCAACATAGTTGGGAAAAGGCTCGGCAGATGAGATGACTAACAGTAGCAATGGCCAATGGCCTTTTCCTTAAAGGTTCATTAGAAAACCAGCGTCAGACAGCATCTCTGTCTGGCATTAATGCTGAAATGAACCTTTTTGGCGCAGCCGTGAGGCACACACTATTGTTGTCTGAAACATTATTTTTTATTTTGTGTTTCACGAACTGTGTCCAAATAAACTTTTTTCTTTCTTTCATTCTTTCTTTCTTTCTTTCTTTCTTTTAATGGCTTTCATTTTGACAGCTCAATAACTTTCATTGCGTCATTTACGTTGTCGAGCAGATACATTTTTCGAACATATGAAGCAATGGATTAGCATTATCCTTCAGAATGATTGAGATTGTGATTGAAAGGGTGTTACGCAATCATTGCTGAATTATATTCAGAATTGATATTATATTGTGTGTATGTAATTCAAAAATACCATTAAAAAGCAGTCCACTGCAAGTTGTTTTATTAACCGACTTCTAAAAAAGGAGGAGGTTCTCAATTCGGATGTTTTTTGGTAAGTAAACATGGCAAGACGTGGAAAATGGCTTGGTTTACTGGTAGGGTATATCGAGCCAAGACTTACCAAGCGAGTAGGTAACTCTGGACCTACCTATAAAAAAACTGATAAACCCTCATTGCTATCGTCTATGAACGGTAAGTCAAGACAAACAGCTGACGTCATCCATCACGATATTACATAGAGCGTCGACTTAGCCCGCGGATGATTCTACTACGCAAATATTTGACGGCGGCTCAAGGGATGGCCGCGTTCCCGTTATTGTGTACGATACGGTATTGGTAAGTCGAGTCAAAGCTGTCAATTGTCTTTGTCCATCTTAATTTGAACAGAGAGTCATTCTCGTAATTTTAAGAACGTTCTAATCCGTTCGTTCGAATCTGTCAAAAATACCTCTAATTTCCGTACATTATTGACATTGATTGTCGCTGAGATGAAATTGCGACTAGATTTTGAATGTTTTAATTACGAAAATTTCTCTTCTGATAATTTTAACGGAAAACCCACCTTTTCATAGTACAGCAGATGACGAGTTTCCTTCGACTAATTGAAAATGAATAGGTTTGCAACTATTTATTTTTCTCTTGTGGATATTTACATCAGTTGCAGTCTTAAAACTAAGTTTTAAGACTGCAACTGATGTAATTTAAATTTAAATACACTAATTACTTACAACATAAACATGTTGTAAGTAATTAGTGTATTTAAATTTTAAAGTTTACGTGTACCTTTATTATTTAATTTAGTCTGTCTGAAATATTGGGGCTCTTCCTTTAGACCGAAATAAATCGTGTTACAATGGCAACAGCCAGACGGTACCCCTGTTAGCCTGTCTACAAATTTCGTGGATCCCCCTTTCTTAAGCAATGTTCTATTACTATAGTTTGCGCATATTTTACAGACAAAATAAACTGGTGCTGACTAAAACAAACGTCAAGTAATTTGTAGACAAAACTAATTTTCTTTTACATCGAACTTATAACTAACAAAATTAGACTTTCAACAAGCCTGTTAGGGAACTCATTATTTTGATAATGTTTCTTGAAGGAATTTGTATCCAAACTAATGCTGGAAAGATAAAGTATGTAGTCATGTTACTGTAGGCTCTAATAATTGTATAGTTTAGTAACTAGGGCCCACTGGCAATGTATGATTATGCCTACATTAAACTGCTTCCCAGTAGCTTTTTGTTCGTGCTTTTTGAATTTAGGTATCTATCGTGAGTCTAATAAACCTATATTGCAGTCTAATAACCTAAAACCTGGCAGTTTGAGTAATTAATGTGGCCTACCCAAATGTCCTTTCTTTGGTATTGTTCGTCGAACCGTTGAGCTCCTTAAGTTTTGAGTTTAGCTGCACGATTTCTGACAAATGCATGCTTTGACTGGACAGGTCCTCTCAATCTGTGTGGTTCTTTCCTCAAAATACCATCTCAAACCGAAGTAGATCGACATCTACTTGGAATTCCTATGATCTGACCAAGATTATGTCTGGACTTTAAAAGAGACTGTGACCACTGAGTTTATTTCGGCCTTTCTTCTTAGAATAGTCAGACAGGAAACGCCGACATCATCTAGTTTAAAATATGATCGACGTACAAAAGTGTTTGTACAAACCTGCTAACAAAATAAAATCATTTATCGTGTTTGTATAGTCAGTTTTTCAGGAGTTAAGGAAACAGTAGGTACGTAAGTATAGGTACCAAGATTTTTTTGCTGCTCTTGCTGACCTTGTATTCTATTCTCCGTATTTGAGACCAGCTCAAGGTCAAAGGTATTACCACAGACAGAAAGATGATAACTATCTAACCTTATCTCCATTGGGTAATGTTATCATAATCAGCCTATAACGTTCCCATTGCTGTTGCTGTGTTGGTGAGAGGGAGTGGGCCGTAATCCACCACGCTACTCTAACTGATATGGCATCATATTATTTAGATCTCGATTCTACTTTTGCCGCAAAATACCGCTCACTTAACATTAGTCCACATTCATTTCATCCAAGCTGAGAGGGAAGCCATACAAAATAACATTTTAAACTATTCAATTTTATCGTTAAGTTAATTCAAGGCACTTATAACAAAGAAAATATTTATATAACCCCTCGAAACCGGCGTGAATAAACAGAGACCCATTTCTCGAATGCTAAAATAAACCGATTTGGAAAAAAATGCTGTAATGGAGTTGACAAATGTAGCTGTCATTCTTTTCTGTTATTGTTTTACGGTTTACGGGATGTCTAGGGAATGTTTAAAAGGTTTCTATTGAGTGATTAAATATGGCATTTTTTGTTAGTTAATGAAGTCAAACGGAAGATGTTGATAATGGGAACGAAACGGAAGATGTTGATAATGATTTATACCCTGTCCATTAGGTAAACCGTTTTTTGACAGATGGAACTAGTGAGCAACACACAATACATTGATTGATACACGTACGGTATTATAATGTCTGTAAGAAGCCATAAATAAGATAATTCAATAAGATAAGGCAGTTTATATATATTTATTTTATTACGCATTTTAATGGAATATTGTACGTTCTAAGACAGCTGTCAAAAAACAGTTTATTTATTTATTAAAAATCTCCAATTACTATCAGTATCATTACATGTAATCCTAATGCGATAGCGTGGTCTTAAAATTAACATATACAATTTAAAACTATGAAAAACGTAAAAAACTTGTATTACTTACTTATAATACATTTACAAATAATAACTTCTTTACTAATTTCCCTATATAAAAATAAAATAAAAACACAAAATATGACCTACTCTAATCTACACTATAACATAAAAAGAACATCAGTATTTTTGCGAATTCACTCAAATGGCATGTAAATACGAAGATCGTTAATAACCCGAATTGCGCGGGTCAATGGTGTTTTGGCGAGAAGGTTGGTCCTGGCAACAGGCACGGACAGCAGTGGCTGGCGGCGCCGCCTCCACACATAGCGGTCTGGTACACTCATGCGCTGCAGTACTCCTGGGTTATGCTCAATGCCACGAAGTAACCTTACCAGATACGCGAGAAGAGAGAATTCCCGTCGTACCCTCAGTTGGTTGTACCCGACTATACCAAGCACAAACAGAGTGGGGTAAATCAACGGGTAAAACGGATATACCCCATATAGTTTCTTGTACAAGTGGCGCGTGAACTTGTTCTGTACGCGTTCCAGTTAACCTAATGGGCAGGGTATAGGCTTATATCTCACTGGGACACCATAGTAAATATAGACAATAGTATAATAGACACCATATTATGCAACACACAGCTTTATGATGGGTATCTCACGTAGGCGTCCAATCGGATGCGCAACCAACCATCTTTTTTTTGGCAGTGCAACCATGGTTGCGCCGCCACTGATGTCCTTGTGATATAGGGCCCATTAATGTCACGTTTAGGCAGCCGTGTTTCGTGGTGCCCAAGCAACGGCTGGACTCCTGATTCAGCCTGTTGTAGATACCTATGTGGGTACATAAGGTTAGATACATAAACGCCAGTAGGAGACTCCCTAGGAGGGAATATAGTGACCTTAAGGGTGATGTTCTTCAGAAAGGTCTGGTGCGTGGCACTGGGAACTGGCGTGCGTGTTTGACCAGATGTATGAACGTAAACGAGGCAAAAGGAGTAATGTATGGAGAAACAGAAGACGTTCTGTAGTCCCTGCCTGCCTACCCCCATAGGAAGAGGCGTGAGTATGTGTGTATGTATAAGGGTACATAAAAAAACACCATACTCGAACGAAATTTATTCTATAAATTGATACCACAATATCGAAAATAAAATTGACTTTGTAAAAATATGAGCACAAAACTGGAAATAAAACATATTTCAATATTTACAAAAAATAAATAACTTGGAACACAATACAGTAAAAAAAATAGCCGTACAGTAAATTAACAAACTGCACACAAAAACACAACTGCCAGATTGACGCGAAATTACCCCGTTACAACCCTCGCTGGTATCAAAATCAAAACGAATGCTTATTAAATAGTAACCAAACACCCCTTTAGTAAAAAAAATATAGAAAAAAAAAAAATATCAAAAAAGTCTGTCTCGTCTCGAATTAACAACATTTTAGGGCGACTTTTGTTACCAGCCGCATTGTCTTGGCCGTGGACAATCTGTGGGGTGGCATGCCCGAAAAACTATTTTTGCGTGCCGGACGCATGTAGATATAGTGATGGGGCAACACCTATCGACAGTTTTTATATTTTTTAGGATGACAGTTAAAACCTTGTTAAAAAAATTTGCGCTTCATCTTTTAACACGATAAATATAATTATGACATTTATATCCTTTTAAATGTACTTACTATTATTTTATTACCACACACATAACGAAAGATTTTATGTTCTTTCAATTTAATGGGAAATACAAAACTGTAATATTATGTAGATTCTAGGTCCTAATAACAGTGAGCGAGTAGTAAGGATTCTCCAAAATTTTATTTTACTTTAACTACATCACTTTGAAAACAAAGACAGTAAATATTATATTCTCTTCCGCTAAATTTATTACGAGTTTTGCTTATTAAGAACCCTAAATTAATCGTATCATGTTACGTTATGAATTACATATTAATTATGCTTAGGTACAACACGTCTATACAGTCAAATTTATTTTGTTTAGTTAAATTTGATATTCGACTATAACGACGTGTCTAGCAACAAAAGCGACCATTATTTTAGTGTACAACATCATCTTCAATTTCAATTCGCAAAACATCGATATCGATAAATCTTTTAACCAACAACACTAACAGCTCGTCGGGGATGGGCGCAAATTGATTTTAACACAATAACGAGCGCCTCTGAATGGCGACCCTATTTGTAGGCGACGACGAGCGATCCATCATCCTTGCTGGCTGCTACAGCTGGTGTGATGTCATAGCTTTATGGTACTGCATGTGTTTGCTGATCTGCATTTTGTTTGGGCACCGGTTTGGGAGAAAAACATCACCAGTTTTTTAGAGGAACAGTTTCTATTTTTTTTTGGCATTTATGCCAGGTTTATTCTTAACCGCAACGAACGTTATTCTTGAGCCTTTCAAAGACATAGACTGCTTCTTGTTCTCTTGAATCGGCTCCCTATACAGGTATGAAAATTGTGGTAAAAATACAGGGTGGCAGGGACATCGACGCGCAAACTGTAACCATGGATTCAGTAAATGATTATGTACCCGCCTTTATGTATCAAGTATTAACAAAAAAAGAGCTTTCTACCTTAGGGGGTCGCTGAATTCATGGATTCAGTTTGCGCGTCGATGTCCATGCCACCCTGTATAGGTCATTTAGCAAGGTGGTAGCGAGGCTGACTCCTCAGGTTGCAGATGTCGTCACAGATAACAAAACCAGAAAAAGCTGGCCTATTATTCTATTGAAACTCCGTTCTGCGCTGGGTCAGGTCAAGGTCAAAGTCTTACCACTAACTTGCGGCCTACTGTAAGTAAGTATCTAATAACAATGTACGATATAAGCTTATAGGAAAAATGATGTTTGCCGTAAAAATATCTCAAGATATCTTTCTGACAAACTTGAAACCAACGAGTATATTTTAACTAAGCTACTGAGAGTTCACTCTCTGCGTTTACCAAATTATCTTTCATACGACTCGACAGTAACATCATACTGCTGTACACTTCGTTTTTTTTGTTAAGTTTTTATTGTATCTCATACTAAATCATCATCTCATCTGCCTAGCCTTTTCCTAACTATGTTGCTATCTCATTTTACAACCAGTTACTGGGTAATACGATACCCCTTGGTAAGACTGGTTGTCAGAGTTTCGGGCTTCTGACTACCCGTAAAAACTGTCAAAGATCCACGAATGACAGCCGGGACCAACGACTTAACGTGCTTTCCGAGGCAGAACGAGTTTTAGTACTTATGTGAAAATGGTCACCCATTCACGGACCAACCGCAACAAGCGTAGCTTAACCTGATCGAACGACCCGTGCGGCTGTTATTGCTTAGCTGCAAGCCCCTCCCCTCCCTAATCTCGTAGTAAATGTTAGATGTAAAAATAGTTATTTACAATTTTTTACCGTTTATTTTGATTTAGTGATGGTAACTTAGGTAAATACCTACTCTAGTTTAACCATAAGCTGTTTAAGTTTACATAAACAAAGGCTCTCTTACTTTTTAAGAATATTTACCATTGCAATATTTTCAATATTAGTCAAAAATATCAAAGTATGGACTCATACATTCACTGTTTTTTCCTTTGAAACTATCATTGGTTAAATAAATTCCTTACTCCCAATAGAAAGTAGATGAAATCTTATATTTATTTTAATAATATTTTCGACGATGGATGGATTTTGTTATAATGTTACCAACATTATTTGTCACGTAAATGTATCGTAAATATTTGTAAAATGTTTACCTAAGATTTATATCTTTTTTTACGATAGTATTGATATAAAGACTGGTACAATTGCCATCTAATATATTTTAAGCCTTTTGAAACATATTTATAAATCTTACAAACGTTAATCCCCATATTTATGAACGTTGATTAAAGTTACGTAATGAATAGCGTCTGCTTAACCATATTATGTTTTGACGTTGAGATGTATCTTAACTTTAAGCAACTTTATAAATAACTGGGGTTAATGGGTTATTTTTTAGATACAGTTGTTGCTTATCGTAACTGAAAATTATACACCCAAGGTGACTTAATTATTTGACTGAAGTCATCAGATTCTGAACAGAATTCATACAACTGTGTTAATCGTGGATCCAGATCATTTACTACTAAGAGGATTATCTAAGCTGAGCTGGTGTTGATACTTCAAATGATGCAATTAGTATTTACATACGTATCTTGCTGATCACAGCTGGGCTTGGGCCGATATGACGGTGTGATAATGGGTTTCGATATCGAGTATGACATGAGTTCCTATATGTGATAGGGATGCGGTAGTACTTGCCTTGTAATTTTATTTTTCATGCTAATCATACTTATGAAGGAAGCAACAATTCTAGGCATACCGTACTGGCGTCAAGATTTTTTATAATAATGTTTGTCATTTTTAATTTGTGTAGTCCAACAGTCTTCAGTTTCAGTAGCAAATGCTAACTATCTAGGAGTTATAAACATTAGATGAACTGAAGCAATAAAACTACTCACTACCAACATTTTTACTTGTCGACAAGGGTGTAAGCAAATTTTAATGATCCGTACGTTTAACCCGACATTTGCAGCTAATTTTACATTTAAAATCGGTCCTATTGTATGGTCCTCTAAATCACTATTATTTGTCATCGAAATGTTGCTATTTATGTCTGATACATACGTTGCTACAAGGTTGCCGTTGTGAATTGCCCGTACCACGCTGGGACACAATGAGACCCCAATACAAAGTCTATTATAAAACGACCCCCTTTATTATTATGTTACAATTTTAATGACTGTTATGTGCATGTAACGAATATTTTGCTAAGCAAAAAACCATTTAATCGAATTTGGACTTTAAGTTTGATGGTCGAAAGTCGAGTTTCAAACCTTTGGTTTGTGTTTACAAAATGATTGTCGATACTGATGTGAAAAATGTATTGTATGAAATAATAATTACTCATTATTCGCACAAAAGACTTATTTCCCGTCCGTAGGTATATTCAAGTAAATAATTATAACGTTCTATTATGCTTTCATGTTATAATGAATTAATGAGAAGTTTAGATGAGATTAAGATTAACGTGCTTGTTCTTTATTCAGAGAGTTTTTTTTTTTTGTTTAACGCTTCTACAATCGGTACTTATTAGTTGAAGTTTTACCAAATTTATCTGCAAATTGTGTACCTATTGTATCCAAGAAGGTACGAACCAACTTACCAGTCGATTTAAATTACTCTTGCTATATTAATAACATCTGTCATTTATTCTGAACTCAATTGTAACAGTTCCGTTATTCGAGCAGATGGATGATTGCAGTATTATATTATATATATGTATATTAAACACAATTTAAGTACGTATACAGGTGGACCTACTGTTTGTACCAAAATAATAATAATTAATCCGTAAATCACCCATTACGATACCCAAGGGGTATTGACGGGATGGTGTATACAATTATAGTATTAATTTTGGGATTGTGTAACGTAAGCTGCTGACGTATCACTATAGCAACCAATAGCCACAAAAAAAGAAAAAAGTACGTAATTGAATTTGGAACCTCTTTAAAAGCGCAATTCTATTGCTGCCACGTGTGCTTAGGCTTCACGATGTACGGGTGTGTGGTTGGCAAATAATGAACTCGCGTTGTTAAAGTAACCAGCAGTGGAATATTAGATAGTTGATTATAGCGCATCGCGGCTACAAATAAGGTTCAAAACAGCGATGCGATTGATGTTATGTAGTTGAATCGAATGACCACCAAAATAAAAGAAATTTTCAGTTTTAATTATTTAGATTAGAATAAAGTTAGAATTCCCTTTATTATAATTACATAAAAATACGATAATTTACGCTCAAAATTTAGAGAATTATATGACAAAAAAAAAATGTTTTGTGCTCTTTTTTACGATTGTTTTATCATGACATTATTTTGTTTATATGAAATATTTTTATTTATTTAACACTTCCAGCACACAAATGCACAGAGGAGGACTTAATACCATAGGCATTCTCTATCAGTGAACCTTTGGGTGATGAAGAGACAAACAGAAAACAAAGACAGATTTTTGAATACTATGTTTTCACTTGAAATAAAATTGAATATATTGTCAAATGTTCAATTTGACAATGTATTCAATTTTATTTCTGACTTTTAATATGTACCAATACGCCTAAATGTTCGTTAAACGGTGTCCTACGTTTGAGCAGCGCCTTAATTTCTGTTTGTCCCTCGTTGCATCAATCTGAATATAACGCGTCGATGTCATAAGGGTTGCGGTATCTTCCGCTGATTAAATTCGGGATAATCCCTTACCCCAAACGTGACGTAAGATTATTGTCACTCCATTAATCCTTCGCCTGTTTAATTAGATAACTAATGTTTTGTTCGGACCTCTGGAGCTATATAGTTCGGCAGTTGGATTACGCGATTTGGAGTATTTTTTTTTAATTCAGTGATTGATGTGAAGACCCAAATGTTTTGGAGTTAAGGTTGCGATTGATTTCTAATTATGTTATTTAGGGTCAATAGCTTTGACATTGACGCTTGTGCAGACGTTGTATAGAAGTCTGGGAATTTTTGGGGTTCCGTACCGCAAAAGGAAAAAAAAAAACGGAAGGCTTATAGAATCACATCATTGTCTGTCTGTCTGTCAAGACCTTTTTGACAGTTTTGAAGTTTAGTTTTGAAGACAATTTGTAGCGTAATTATTAAATAACTAAAATGTAAAGTTTGTTTTTGGGATAAATTTATCCCAACGGAACCCTTGATTGTGCGTGGTCCGACGCACATTCGGCCGGTGTATTTTTATTTTGCTAGACCATCAGAATGAAACGAGTCTTGATTATACTCTAAATGATGACATAAATAACACGGTAAACGATGTTTTCCTGTCTTCCAAAGACAAGTTTGGCAACAATGCAAAGACGAAACCTCCTCAATAGGACAAAAATGTTAATAAAAGCGAACGATTCCAGTGTACGTTGGCTCCAATTCCTATATCAAATAACCATTTTCGTAGATTGATGTAATAAGACATGTCTTATAGATACAATATAAGAGGGGACGACTCAAAGAAATTAGCAATACGCCCTTGTGTATTAGTAATATTAATACACGAATCTATTTGGGGGATGCAATCAATGGGGATCTATTGATCGTGTCCCCAATTTTTTTTTAGTTAAGGATAGAATAGTTCACCCCATGGTTAGGCGTAGGTATGATGAAAGGATATTTTGAAATCGATGTTTTCGGATTTTGTAGTAATTTCCCCCATATGAGACGCAAAAAGTGGTTACCCAATCCTGGTGCGGAATATGGAAGAAATCTATGATGTCACACGATGTCTAATGACCATTTTTTATTTTATCAAGTACCTGGTACCTACTCGTTGACAGGCCTGTAGCTCTCCGTCCGATCAGGACTAGGCCCGTGCCGGACGGCGTGTATGTGTTCCACGCGCGCCTCAAAGAGATGTCAGCATAAGCGACGGGGCCCGATAGGGCCGAAGCCTGCCAGGGTAGCGGGATCGTCCGAAAGGGTTACCGCTGCCCTGGAACATAAAGGGCTAAGGAAGGAACACGGGTGGGTTTTAGTCAGTAAGAGTCTGACACTCCCTTCCGCTCCACCCAGAGCGGGAGGGGGTCATTTGATGATTTCCCATCCCCAAAAAAAATAGGCCTGCGCTGTCCTCCCATACCTACTTTAATTTGAAAACATTGTAAAAGCCAATTATTTTTAAAAGAGTAACCGTGGAGTTTCTTTTCGGCTCTTCTCCATACGAAACGACCAACTGGAACCTTGCACCTAGCTTCTGACGTTTCATAAGTGCACCATGTAGGTTTATGTGAAATAAAATATATAAATTTTGATATCATTCCAGTTAAAGTATAAAAAATAAAAATTAAACTACTTTTAACCCTTTCAACTGTAACTACAACCATCATATCTTCGAAATATCTTGTGCAACAACACTTAACATAGTTTCAAGTGTAATAGCGTAGTACATTGTGGTGGAACATTGCCACCGAACAATAAAAACGGAAAGGCTCTTCGGTTTATTTGTGATAATGAACTCTTGCCAGCGACGGGGGTAGGGACAAAAGTTCTAACTGTAGATGTAGAAACTTGGTGGAAGTGCTTTCTGGCATGGTATCTTATGAAGATGATTTTAAACGATATTGTTTTAAGATTTCCGTTAAGACAGAATCTGATGCTTGACGTTCACTCTCATGATCTTTAGAATTTTCGATCAGAAGACAAGTATTGCAACTAGATAAATTTATGAATAATGTGTAGACAGTATATAAATCTTGAATAGACAGAGACGTTTTGATATAATATGAAAAACGTATCCACTATTGCCAAACCACATCCAAATGTATCCATCTATCGTGTATTGTCTGTCTTATTATGTAATTTTTTTATTAAATTATTGACGATATTTACATTATATAAGCTAATATTTAAAATAATGACATGTACCTACATGTGAAAAAATAAGCATAATAACAATAGGGGCATCAAAAAATTCGTCCGCATCGCTGGCAACATTGTCTGTCTTGAATAGATCTTAGTTGTCTAAATAAAATAAATAAACAGAATTCAATACAATATTTTTTAGTCAAAGTTGGCATTGGTTGACCTAATATTTCTGATTCAGGTATAGATTTCTTTCAGCTCCCTCATCTTTTTGAGGTCTTCGTAGATGATGAATGACAACCCCAAGTTTAGTGACAGTTAATGTATCTTCCCAAAAGAAACTTCGCGGTGCAGCCCTCACCTCCATACCATCATCCAGTTCACTTGTATATCCAGGACTGGCACAGCTAGGAACCGAGCTGTTTGATACAATTTATGTGGCGCGATGTCGACGCTAATTGGTCGTGAGGACGCCTCATGCGCAAACATTGCCTTTTGATTGCACACTTACACTAGGTACTACTGCACCGTTAGATCCTGGGCTCTGATGGATTCTTATATCTATTTTTATTTTTTAAATTGTTTTTGATATATTGTTCTGTTTATTGGTAATTGTCAATATGAATTGACAACTGTCAACTGTCTGTGTGTATCCTTTACCTTAATTTCTTTGTTATGATCATTTGCTTTTGAAATATTAGTTTCATCAACGGCATTGTGGCTTATAAAGTTTATGAAAACTACTGTGATTTCCATGACCCGCACCGCTTATGCCCCATATATTTTACGCTCAGCACTTTAGTTTAGTTATCCCTACAGTCCTATAAAATATTGGGCAAAATAATATAAATATAAAAATAATTAAGTAAATCGTTTTGTAAATCATAATCGTGTTGAAAAACAAACAAGGGCGCAGTTCCAAACGAAGTACACGTACCTAAATGAACGACAATGAGTTCAGGAACACTGTTCACTACGCGATTTTCTGTAGCGTTTTATTTGTTCTCGAACGCGACAGAACAAAATATCCAGTACAAATAAAATTTAGAACGTACGTGATTGTTGAAAATGAGAGACAATTAAAATCCCAGCAAGTTTATGACGGTGATTTGAATGCTCCTGTAGTTAAAATAAATATTTTAAATCGAATGATGAAAACAAGGATTAAGATGAAGAAGCAGAAAACACCAAAAACAAAAGTTAAGCAAACACCAATACAACACGCGCACAAATAGACGCACATTGAACACCCACCTTTAAGCAACACTCCTTGGTTTTTGCCAGCATTTTAACGTAATTTATGGTTTTTCTTTTTGTGTAGGTACCGTTCCTGTTTATTCGTATCTCCCTCACGTAGGTCAGTGCATTTGTTATGTTGCTAATGCCGAGTCTTTTTACTTCCAGGTACGTACGAGCTTTGTGATTTTCTTGCTTGATGGATGTTGAGGTAGGTTTTTAATGTCTACTTTGTGCTAGCGTGTCATTTGTAATGTTGCTTACTTCGTTTTCTTGTAAAACAGTGTTTGAAAATGGTTTGTAAACTGGAAAAACGGTAAGTTAGATGTAGATTAAAAAAGAAAGCAAAAGTTTACAGTCTTACGTCCTGTGAGATCCGTAAAAGGGTTCAATCAATCAACTTAGCCTATGGCAGTCCACGCTGGACATAGGCCACTCCCAGATTACGCCACAACACCCTGTCTTCTGCCTTCCGCATCTAGTCTGTCTCAGCCACTTCTTAAGGTCGTCGGTCCATCTAGCTGGGGGCATCCCACGCTACGCTTGCCGATACGCGGTCCCCACCCCAGGACTCGTCTGCTCCACCGGCTATCGAACCTTTGACAAACATGGTCAGCCCACTGTTACTTCAGTTTGCTTACTTCACTCTGCAAGCTATTTCGGTAACTCCAGTTATTTCTGATTTCATCCTCCAAAGAAACTCCGAACATATCCCGCTCCACAGCAGTCCTATAAAAGAGTTATAGGAAGAGTATTCTAATAGTCTCAGCAGCAGTGCTTTGTGGAATAAATATAAAAACCATGACCAATCCTAAACCAAAGCATGGTGATTACGGCAATATTTCTAATGAAACTTTATTAACAGGAATTATTTCAACATCAACAGTGGAATCCCAAATTGTTACACATAATAATTTATTATATTCCACTAATCTCCTCGCATTATTAGCATCATTGATCGAACATATTTTAACAATAGGTATTACCACTAATTATTGGTAACATATTATACTAATACTCTTGCTATTGACGCGGACGAATGGTTTAATAGCTCTCATTACACACCTACACTTTCAATTGATTCATTAAGGTCTGCTGGATTGGCATGATCAACTGGTTAACTGTGTCAAAATAAATTATATTCATTGGTGTATCATGGCTAAATACCGTGAGGAAACCGGCATGCCCTAGAATAAAAAATTCGAAGACATGTGACATCTACCAACCCGTACTGGGCCCGCGTGGTGTCAAGTAGGAACACTGAAGGAGCACTGAAGATCTCATGTCCCGGGAAGAGGTTGATGACAATATACAGGAGGGGCCTACTGTACATTTTCATCAACTTCTTTCCGGATCAGTGGTAATTAGTTTAAGCTGGCTTCGCGTTCTACATACGACTATTATAAATCCGTACTACGCTAGGGCAGCTAAAGGTCAAAGTGTTACCACGGACGTGTACTGTACATTATTCATAGATTTCATCGAATAAAGAAAATCTATTCTTCAGAGGACAAATATCAATCTTATTAAGACGAATTTTAATGATTATTCTTTTAGCATTCATTTCATCTCCAATAGTATCTACAAGAGATTACCCACTGTAATGCCTTTTTGGCACCGCTTGGCATTAGAGACTGCTACATAATATCAGCTTGGTATAATTAGTTCAGAGGAAGATGCTGCTGACCCTGTTGCAAATCCTCTCGTCGTAATCCCAAAAGTCGTATTTTACGACCCTAGAGAAAGGTAGGGTGACTGATCGTTTGTCGAAAACCACAAATTACGAAGTAGGATCTCAAAGCAAACGACGCGACATTCGAAATTAAAAACTCGACCATTTCACCATTAAAGCATCAAATTATGTTTGAAAATTAAAACTCCAGGATTTTGTAACTGCACATGAAATAAAAAAAAAATATACGTAGACGTGTTCAACATCCATGTTGAATCACATTAGCTCGGCATAATTACGTCATACCATAACTAAGTTAGCGCCCAGGCGGTCGCTAATTCAAAACCGGACTTAATTTACTAACTGTACGGAACCCGGTGATTGATCGCGCGCCCGGTGCAATTTATAGTTTTAGGGTTCCACCGGTGAGAACGCGCGACAAATTATGAATAATGCGACCGTGTTTGTTTGTAGGTTGATCGATGACGTCATGTTTTTGTGTTTTTTTTTTTGGCACGTTATTGTGTTTGTCTTGTATTTGGGGACAATTTTCCTTGTTGATAGATGTAGGATTCTCTGTATGTATTGTGTTTACGTAAGTAGTTGCTAGCGTAAGTAACGATTAGAACATTTGTTATCTAAATCCCATAACCTCTAACTTACTAGATGTCATTGTATGAACGTACGAAGCGAATTAAGCAAAAGGAGTACCTATGTAAGGATCGTAGCAGGTGGCGCTCTGTAGTTTCTGCTTACCCTTTTGAAGAAGGCGTATGTTTATATATGCGAACTAAGTATATCGACCATTTAACTATACAGCCTATGCAAAGCTGCAGATACATCAGCAACATGTAATTCCCTACAGAAGTTTTGCAATTTGAAATAGTTTTCAAAACATATACAGTCTATACAAGAACTGCTGTACCACAAAAAGCTGTCAAAACAAAACGCAGCAAAATAAAAAAAGAATCGCTTTGTCGATACGCGCTAATCCAAATTTGGTTCATGCAAAAAAGCGCTGCAGCGCTGTTTCGCCCTTGGGCGCGGCGTCGCACGACAAGGCGTCGCCGTATCGTATCGCATGTCACAACGACGGCGCGACATCGCCACGGGCAATCGCACGACCGTACGACTTTTTCACCATTATTTTTCGACTTTGCTGTTTAATTTTTTTTGTTGGAGTTTGTGATGCGATTTTGTTTATTTTTGGACGTTTATCTTGATGATTGTTTTTCTCAGGGATGATTTTTCAACCGACACATAACTTTTAACTGTGGAATAAAATTGACATCTGACAGTTTTTGTATGGAAGAAAAGTCAAAAATTAAAAACAATTTCTGGAATAAAATTATCTGGCGTTGGAAAAATCAGCCCTTACGCGGGTAGATCAACATAGTGTAGTTTTAATCTACGTATATTTACATAGGTAAAACAGCGTACAGTCACGAGCACCAATATGTCAACACTTGGCAACTTTCAAATGCGATTTTTTCGTGAAATAACGAATGCAACGTTGAAATACGATACATTACATAAACCTATGGGTCCAAAAATGCTTTCTTCGTAACATCATAAAATTTCATTAAAAAATAAAGGAGTAAATCGCTTTTGAATAAAGCCGAGTGTATACATACTTTTGCTCGTGACTGTACTTGTACTAGGTATGCGAACTTTTATGTTTCTTAATGTTGAAATGAAAGTTAGGTAGGTAACCTACCTAACTTTCATTTCAACATTTGATAAGTATAGACTCCAAGTTTCACCCAACTTTTTTTATCTACGACATCCAGTGCTATGCAGTAAATATCCAGGAACCATTCCATAATCATAATAAAATGTCTGTCGCATGCCACTAGGCTACCTAGTAACATTGGGAATTTCATTCGCAGTAGGTACTGTGATGAGTATAGTGTAGGGCAATAAAATGATACATTGTTATAAGTATTACGTTTATTCCAAGCGAACGTGTTTAGTTCAACGCCTCTATTGTATCACTGTTTTACGAAACAAAAACCCAAAAAATAATTTGAAAGCTTATTCTAAATTTGCTTAAATTTCGAATGCAACCAGATTAATTTTCTGCCAACCTGCACAGCATAATGTCGACTTTTACAGACAACCTTTACAGTACCAACTAACTTCGTTTCATACCAGTAATAACGCCAATTTCTGAGAAATTACTAACATTTATATCTAGAAAACTACCACAGAGTGCAAAGTTTGACGGCTCACCTCGCTGTACTGCCACATGACGCGGCAGAATAGTCGACAACGGCTCAGTCGCCAAAGAATAAAAAAAAAAAATGCGATTACGCAATGTTGCCACACTTATAAATTACGCAAGTTCCAAGCAACCGCATATTAGGTACCCAAAGTACGTTTTCGTTAAGGGAAAAACCAGAAAAGCTGCCAAAACAAGGGTTTGAAAAGCTTTAACACCCGCGAAGGGTTGCCAGCCATCATTTATAACCAGCACTGACGGGATAAGAAATTCTTGTTTGTTTTATCCTTGCAGAATGTTGCTTACTTTACGTGAAGTTTACATACTTTTAAAATTCCCGTTACTTGTTTATGGTAACTGTCGATACTGTGTTATAAATGGATTTTTAATTTGCAACTTTAAAGTTCCATTTAATGACAAACAAAAACAAAAGTGGCTAAACGTAATTTTTGACTTAGTAATTAGATACTTATGCATGTCACATGTGGGGATTGAACATAGATATAAGGAGCTTGTCTATGGGACTGAACCAGCGCACAGGGCTATCTCTTTAGGCATCGGTTACAAGGGAATTTTAATTACCTACCTAAAAATAATCAAAACAAAATTCTATTTCTTCGCATAAAAGTCCTACGTCACGCATAAAAGTCGTAACTATGTTGAGCTTTACTTAATAACAACTTGGTGGGAAAAATAAAGTAAACAGCACCGAAAATCCATGCGAAAAGATTTAAAAATCCTCTTTGGAACATCTCGAAACCGAAACGTTTGCTAGGTGTCTAAGCGCACACTAATAAGGAGGAGGCAATCCATCAAGCTCCGAGCTTTTTTCCACTTTTGCGCCAAAAATTGTGGATTCCTTACGTGTTTCTTTTTCCAGTTTCATTTAGACGGTGTTTTCTGTTTTTGTAAATACTCCTAGGATAAGTTGATTGATTTCGGTTTGCGGTGTTTTTGGGCATTTAAGTTTATCATTTAGCAAATAACAAATATTTAAGAACATCTTACAAACATGCTTCTTAGATAAAAACTGTTTACAAACACTGCTAGTTATTTTAGCACCTACGATTTCCCCATGGATACATTTCTTCCATTTGACCCAATTGAGAGAAGACAAACAGCAAACAAACACAACGTTTCCCATAATTCGCTTATCAGCGTAAGACCCAACAACACGAGATACGAGATAGGGGCTGTCGGTTCACCCCACAAGCGAAATGAACACACAAACTGATCAAGCGTAAACCAAAATAATTTTTCACACCTGACGCTCTACATTCGAGTTCAAATACACCAATAACACCGATAAGAACATCCCTTGGCATATCGAAAGGAATTTATTTCTAATTTTGTCCCCCAATTGTCGTTCCCATGGCGACGGCAGATGATTTATCTCTGGCTTCGAGTTGCCGAGTTGCCTATTGTTCTCTACACACACGACTGGATTTAATATATGAAAATTTATTTTGTTCCGTTTTTAGATATTAAGATTCGCTTTATAAGTTTTGATGTAACTCTCTTTTGTAGGCATTCTAGCGACAATAGGGGCTGGAGGGTGTAACAGGAAGGATGTCTGTCTGAAGCTGTCACAGTAGAATAATTACTTTGAACTTAGAAGAACAAGTATGATTCCAAAAGGGTTAAGTACCTACTCAGGTTTCTAGGTACCTAGACATTTTCTGTTGTACAACCATGCTTAAAGTTGCCCTGCCAAGCAGACACCTACCACATGCTCAGCAGTAACATTAGAATATGGCTTTGTCATTTTAATAATAATTTAAGGAATTAACTTTAATAAAGAGCTTGTATATCAGAAAATGTAAATAAATAACTTGAGCATGAAATGTTCGAAAAAGTCACTGGGCGCTCAACTTAAATACTTAAAGCCAACTAGTCTTGATTACATAAAATAATCCGAAACAAAAATAAAATACCAAGTCCTCAAACCTAGCGAACGAATGAAAAAGTTGAAACCGAAAATCAAATAAAAACGTCTCAACTCACAGAATCCTGAGAAACAAACATGAAGAAAAATACAGAGACTTGAAATAGGAGAACAACATGACTTGCTTACTGGATTCGCTAAAAGTGACAATGCGTCAGCGAGCGGTGACTTTGTGCATCGGACATGAACTAACGTCATCAAAGGGGACAATGAATGGTACAGTGTACCCCTGTTGACAGTCCACCCCTGTCGCTCCGAATTTATTCAGCCAGCCCCTCGTTTTCCGTAAACCTAATAAAGATCAGTGCTAGTCAACAGAATGCCGGTTAAGAACTGCGAATCTTTGAAGCCCCCAGATTTTGTTGTGACAAATCTTAATTCAATTTGAAGAAAGGGAAACAAGGAATTTATAATTGAATGATTACTTAGTGTTAAATATTTTGTTCTCCCTTGTGGCGTGACCTTGACTTTGAAGTCGACTTTGGGTGTGGTCCCAAAGTCAAGGTCATTAATTATATGAATGGTTTTCTACTTAAAAGAAAGTGTTTTTTTTTTAAATGTGCAAGAATATAACTCTAAATAAACTATAAATTAAAATGGGAAAATCATATTTTAGATTGTATTTGTTAAGGTATACCATTACTATTAGGTAATAGAAATACCATTTAAATGCATGCTTATTATTTTATTTATAATTGTATGCTTGTAAAAAAAAATGGAATAAATCACGAAGTCCGAATTTTTCACGCGAACGTTCTTGAACGGTTGTTTGATATTTACCTGATTTTATTTTGGTCTCTTTTTCATTATAGAAGTAAGCAGACATAAAGAAAGAAAATAAATTCTAAACTTGTTCTGTTCGCCATTATTCCTTTTTTGTTTTCACATCATTTGTAAAATTTTGAATTAACTTCAATTTATTTTTTATACAATTTTACTTTAGACAGCTAAAAATAGATGGCGTGACCATGATATTTGGTACTGTGGATTACTAGACAGGAGAGAAGGAAAGCTTTTGTGTTGCTTGTCTTTTATTTACTAAACTTGTTTGACAAAGTTGGGCAAGGAACAGAAAAAAGATAACAAGTTTGTACCCTTCCAAAGATCTGTAGGTATACATATTTACATATTAAAATTATATATTCATTCTGAAGGGAACATGTGGACCCAAAATACCTTGTAGATACCAATAGGAACCCTTTTTCAAATGACACGAAAACCAAAACAGAATGAATAAAAGCGAAACCCGTATCACCGCATAAAGCAGGCCATTTAAAAGGAAACCCCAAAATGCCGTTATGTCGACGGTAAAAAGCTCGCTAAGTCAACGCAAAGCAAATAATGAACTGAACGAAATTTGTAGGCATCTGAAGTTAAAAAGAGCCGATGGAGCGTGTCTAACTTGCCGATATTTCTCTATCGCATCATAATAGTGAGCGTTTGACACTTGGCAGGAAAGCTTCCCATCCAAATCGACTAAACTTTCATTGCCTTTTCAATCGAAATTCAATTCTATGTGGCCGGATTAACGTGTAGATTAAACTTGGTGAATTTACGCCTTTACAATATCCTGTTCTAAATTTTCTGTCAGGTTATGGATGACTGTTCTTGGTCGATTACAAAGAGCTATAATTACTTTGAACGCTTGTTCTACATTCGGATTATTTTTTATTCAGTTTGTTTCTGGCTACAGGTACTATTTTCTTCGTAGGCATTTAACTGTTAATGCTTGCACTACGCCAGCCCAGTTTGAGCCTGCTTAAGCAACAAGTATATTTGGATCATTAGTGTTGGCTTCAATTTTGAAACCATGCACATTTTACTGTAAGATAATTCTTTAAGTTTTCCTTCATCTTTAACATTAAACTCAGCCCCATCTTGTCATGTACCCGTATGTTTAGCTCCCTCAACTACTTTCTATGATGCAAGGGGACTCCGCGTCAATCAATCATTGCTATCAATTCCTTTCAAACATTATTTATATACGAAAAGGGACTTTTATGTGATAGGTTTCAATAGCATGTGTGTTTATGGTATAGTGCGAGGTATGGTGAACAGTTTTAAAGAAAGCTATAAATTTTCACCTGTAAAAGTTTTGGCTCATTCATGTAGTATGAACTTCTTTCATCGAAGGTACTTCAAAATGTAATAGATTATGGGTTAGAGGAAGGGGTTTTTCAGTGGACTTTAGTTCAGGTGCTTGTCATGAAACTGGTTCTAATTAATGTTTTGTTTTGTATGCGTTGCTCGGACGTAGTAATGGGATTCAGGTTTTCAGGCAATGATTAAAGGGACCTAGTTCTATTAAAACGGTTTTTTAGGCGTGGCTGTTCGACGGTTCTCTTACCTGGCACAGTAAGGCTGGTTTTGTGTAATTTTATAATATTTTTACATCAAAATATTATATAAAGATTTGATGTAGCCCTTAACTTATTTGCATATGTCAAAGGAAGTTATGGTCCATTGAACCAGTAAAATCTTTCCAAGTTTATTCAGTAAAACTGTCAGGAAAAAATCATAAAAGCTTAAAAGATCAATGGGAAATATTCGAACCCATCTAAATCAAGGTCACACAATATTGTCCATGAAATAGTGACGCTGCGCACTAAAGAGGAAAAATATTACTGTCAATCTGGCTCCGAGGAGCAATATTTAAATTCTCGAATATTCAAGATGGCGGACGATGGTGGCTTTATCGTTCGTATAATAAATCATCTGCTGTCATGTCGGTGGAAATACGAGATTTTTATTCTTAGAAGTTATGTCTCAATTTGCGTTTAGTTTGCTTTAGAGGTATTATGAAATTAGTGGTGAAGACGTTTAGTTAACTCGTTCGGTTTATAAAAGATATTTAGTTTTCGTTTTACAGAAACTGAGAGGTTATAAAATTATTAAATAACAGAGGGGCAATTCCCGTATTTTTAAGAACGTTCACATTATAATTTCAGTCATAATCTGTCAAAAATACCTCGAATTTCCCTACATTTCTGACAAGTTTTTGACATAGATTATCGCTGAGATGAGATTGCGACTTGACTTTGAATGGTTTTAATTACGATAATTGGCCTTCGGGCTTAAAAAATAGTGCTGTAATGCAGTTCTTTAAGCTCATCGCAAATTTTAATACCTCCATGAATTATGCCAATTAGTTTTATTTACATCAAGGTCTCAATGTTATATGCAGTACTATATCTTTAACAAACTGTATAGCAATATAGAATAGACTTGGTTACCGGCGAGACGTATAGGTAGGTACCGTTTGATGTCTGCTGTACAACGAAAACTTGTATGGGCCAAAGATTAAAACATTTAAAAGAGACATGCCATGACACTGGTTTGCTACCTACGAACATTCATGAGGACAGATTAGATACAAAATTAATACAACTAAAATTAGATTATTTTAACTGAAAATTTTAGAAACCTCGGAATTGCATTACGAGCTTTGACAATAATTCCTATAAATTAAAACTTCACTAAGGTTGAAAATTTACTTTAGCCAATTATTTTTAAAAGAATAACCGTGAAGTTTCTTGTCGGCTCTTCTCCATAGGAAACGACAAATTGGAACCGTGCACCTAGCTTCTGACTTTTCAGATTGTAGGTTATTTTATTTTGAAACTATTTATTTATCTATCGTCATGGACAAGTAAACCTAGTCGTTTTATGACGTGCATGAGAAATTCAACCTTAGGATGATAAAGCTAATTACTAAATTGACTAAACATCATAATTTTACTAACATTTCCTCACAGAACAATTCCCCATTTTCCTCCATACAAATAACACGACTATTCAACACACTACGAAATAAATGAAAACGTAACTAAAATCCCACCGCACACGTGTCGGGGTACGCACGTCGACACAATCAAAAGGAGAATAAAATCGCGCGACTGCAACGCGACTACACGTTTTATAAGCGGACATTAGGCAGGCCGTGCACGTCCGACACATTAACGTACACCGTGCGACATACGTGACCGCCAGTCGATGCAGAGGGGCGACTCGATTCAATAATCTGAGCTCTTTTTGTTGTTTTCTGTTTACTTGTTTTGACTGAATATTTTTTGGGTTGCGACTTGTAATTGTGATGGTGTTTTAATTTTGTTATTTTATTTGGGTGTTTTATGGAGCACGTAACTGTATTTAAAACCTATTGCAGGTACCGCAGTTCTGAAATCTGCCTTTCAATTAAGTTCCGTACAATTTTATGAATCTTCTCTCCAAGCTTATTCTGTTATGGCACCACTACGTTCAAAATACGTTACATCCTCTAGGTCTCTCTTGGGAGTTTTCACACCTTCAAATATACCTTACTCAAGTAACTCAACAGATTAATTCAAATCGTTCCCTTACTGCGTCTTCGTCGTCTCAAAACGGTGAAGGAAAACATCGTGAGGAAACCGGCATGTCCTAGAACCAAAAATTCGAAGACATGTAATATCTACCAACCCGCACTGGGCCTGCGTGGTGGATTACAGCCCACTCCCTCTCGAAGAGAGGAGGCCTGTGTCCCAACAGTGGGAACGTTAAAGGCTGATTGTGTTGTACCCTTACTGAGAAGCCAAAGCCTACAGTCTTCGCAACATCGAATGGTAACATACATTTACATAATCATAGACATTTTCGATAAAGGCAAGCGTTATTAATGAATTCATTAGCATTGACGCGTCAGGCTGACATTCGATTAATATGTATTAATTACAATGCTAGATCACCTGCCGGATTATATGTATTAGAATTAAATGGTTTGGGTAAAGTGCTATAGATAGATGGTTGGTTGGACTTGGTACTCGTAGGTGAACATCAAGTTGATGATCGGTTCTGTTTAAATGACGACAAAATATGCTTGTGTGACTATCAGTAAAAAAATAACCAATAAATAATTAAAATCATAATCTGTTTATAATGTTCCCACTGCTGAAACACAGGTCGTATCTACCACGCGGGCCATAATCCACCACGCGGGCCCAGTGCCGGTTGGCGGATGTCACATGTCGTCGAATATCTAGGACATGCCGGTTTCCTCACGATATTTTTCTTCACCGTTTTGAGAGCAGTAGTAATGAAATTATTTACACAAAGTAAAGCGCCTGCCTGGGTTCGAACCTACGACCTACGACTCGTAAGTCGCGGCCGTTACCACATGACCATCCACTGCTCGGTTCGGTTTAAATAGCAGCATACCACTACATCATCATCAGCCTAGCCTTTTCCCAACTATGTTGGGGTCGACTTCTAGTCTAACCGGATGCAGCTGAATACTAGTATTTTACATGGAGCGACTGCCTATCTGACCTCCACAACCCAGTTACTGGGTAATACGATACCCCTTGGTAAGACTGGTTGTCAGACTTTCGGGCTTCTGACTAGACGTAACGACTGTCAAAGATCCACGAATGACAGCCGGGACCAACGGCTTAACGTGCTTTCCGAGGCACGGAGGGGTCTCGGTATGTAAAGCATACCACTACATACTACATAGAATATTACAGAATATGCTTCCGTGACTATCAATAAAAATAACCAATGAACAATTGAAATGGAAAACTTTTATTCTTGTACTGTATTGGCCAGCCTGCACCCCTAATTGCGTAATACAATATCAATCTCTATATGAATCATTTTTTAGGATATTGCAAAAAAAAATATACAAAAATATTTATTTCAACTTAAACATTGTGTCATTCATAAATTGAGGCAGCGCCAGTACCTACCTAAGTTACAAAATTACTTGAAAATTGCTAATCCATTGCTTCATATGTTCGAAAAATGTGTCTGCTCAAGAAGGTGTTAAATAACGCAATGAATGTTGTTGAACTGTCAAAATTAAATCCATGCCTACTGTTATTGTGTTACAGAATTACCCCGCAGGCTTTTTGAATAAATGTTAAACCCAATCATTCATTCATAAGTCATGCCACGATACTCTAATTGACATTCTATCCAACTATTGCAATGCGGATAAAAATCTTGTAAAAAAACTGTATACTTTGAATCGGATAAAGAAAAATCCATTTTAAAATCAGTTCAAAAGTCAAGGTCACTCTCTCCTTTTAATCTTTGGCCCGATTCGTCTTGTGTGGTTGCCGGAAGCGGATGTCGGTGTGCTTCTATCAGCCATGTTGTTGTTTTAGTTGCTCACTGACAACTGACGTGCGACGAATTGACATTGACGACGTGTCACGTCAAATGCTGGTGACAAATTTATTTTTTTCTGTTCAGATGGGGTAAGGTGTTGGTCCGATAGTTTTTGTTGCATAATTGGTTTTATTGGTATGCGATTGTATGAAATTCAACGTTGTTGGTTATGACTCTGGTGATTATCGATCTTAGATCAGCTCCCCAATTGCTTAACACACTTATATTTACAATGCAAAATTGCTAATCCATTACTTAATAATACAGGGTGTTATTGACAGCCCTCCACAAAAACACAGGATTGATTCAGCTCCTTATTCTGAATCATATCCCACTGGAAATTTTCTCAGGAAAAAAAAAAAAATTATGCCGTTTTTTCTGCTGATATTCCTTTATTTCAATGTAAAATTACGTTCTCTGTATGCAACACTCCATTTATGTAAATAAAACAGCTGAAAACAGCCTCGCTCAAGCTCGCTGCGCTGCCGTCCGCTACGTGCGTTTTGCCACGGTAACGATACGTTGCGTGTGAGGTAATAAAACAAATCTGGTTTTAAAAATGTAAATAACGCAATGAATGTTGTTGAACTGTCACAATGAAAGGTATTGCCATTGCACCTAAGTTCGTTCACCTAGTTTTTTCCCTACCATGTTGGGGTCAGCTTGCAGTCTAACCGAAAGCAGCTGAATACTAGTATTTTGCATGGAGCGACTGCTTATTTGACCTCCACAACCCAGTAACTGAGTAACACGATACGCCTTGGTAAGACTGGTTGTCAGACTTTCTGGCTTCAAGTGTTTTACATAATTAAGTCAAGACTGCGTAGGTACTAGTACCTGCTTACTATCGATGACTTCAAAATATATTTTTATATTACATTGAGTTGTCAATTAAACTACTGATACAATAACTTATCACAAAAAATAATTCCGAATTTTCAAGAAGACTTTTCACTAATTACTTACTTTAAAAATTAAAAGCCTTCTACTGATAATAATATTATCTATGTTGTTTTATGAGTTAAACTAGTATATATGAATGTACTTTCATGATTGCTATTTTAATTTGTCCCAATTTAATCTAATCTAATCAAACATTAATATTAAATTGCTACTCAGATATGCGCTTCACATGTAAACCAATTAAATAAGCTTGTTTAAATATAAACATCCAACGTTAACATAAACTATGTTCCACTAAAACTCAAGTTTGTTCAGACTTTTCAAGTATGGTGTACGTCGAGGAGTTTTTACCTTAAGTTGGTGGACAAACATGTTTACACCAGCTATTACATGCTTAGTTTTATCTTAGGTGTGGGATTAAAACAGATTTCTAGACACTGGATACACAATGAAAGCTTATCGTCAACAGTGTGGAGGATTTCCCAGTTTAACACTACATTTATTTAAGTTGGAAACTGACCACAAAAAGTACTTAGACCACTCTTATTTTTAGAGAAACTTGACTCTATTTTCATCATAAAAAATCGAAATATCGATAAGTTATACTACCTAGATAATACTTAAATTGGATCATTCATTACTCATTTCGAGTCATTTGTTACTTCAAAGGCAATTAAATGCATCAAAAATATTATAGATAGTCTGTCTTACGGACTGTATAAACAAATGTTATAAAAATGGTGTCTTTCCTGAATCTCTTAAAATTGCTAAAGTTACCCCTTTACAAGTCCGCAGTGAAAAGCGATCCCGGAAACTACCAACCACCAACACCAACCACTACCAATATCCGTTCTTCCAGTTGTTTTCAAGATATTTGAGAAGATTATGTATATTCGTTTAGACAAATATCTCACAGATAAAAACTTTATAATCGAGCAACAATATGGTTTCCGATCGAGATCCAGCACCCTTTCGGCTACTATAGACCTGATAACAAAAATGAAAGAAAGAAAGAAAAAGAAAGAAAAATATTTTATTCTGCACAAACAAAACGCACAATTACAACTAAAACAAAATAATAATAGTAAATAAAAAGACATAAGATACACATAGTCAAAAAACTCGTACTCAGTCATAAAAAATGTTGACACTCTTGTCTATTGCTTGATGTCAAGGCCAGGGACCAATGACAACTCACATTACTTGACATTGACAAGACGATATTGGCAGATGGCCACAAAACAATAACAATCATAACAAAAACAAAAATTCCAATTGCAGAGTGGCGAAATAACTAGTATAACTACTTTTGTAACAAAACAAACAACAATTAAGCCGTGCGTCGCATCTGTGCAAGAATAGGTCGTTGCTCAGCAAAAATGCTGTGACTTCGGACGAACCTATCGTCAACAGCGCTGATTTTCAGCAACTACCTCACGAATGACGTAATGACGTCCCATTGAAATGAAAACAGCCATTGATCAGAAACAGATAGCACTAGGTATTTTTGTTGATATAAAGGAGGCTTTTGACACTGTCAGTCACGTTAAACTTCTACAAAAGCTAAATAATATAGGTGTTACCGGCCAAGCCTTGAGAATGTTCACGTCCTATCTACGAAATAGGTATCAAACAGTTAAAATCGGATGTATTCCAAAGTGGTCGGCAAAATATTAATTGTGGTATTCCACAAGGATCAGTTTTGGGAACTTAGCTATTCCTAATTTATGTTAATAATATTAAAACCTTAGCATTTTTTTTTTTTTGAGGATGGGAAATCATCAAATGATTTAGCATTGATTGGTCACCTAACCGTGTATGCAGATGATACTTGCTTATTTTATTTTGGTAACTCAATTCAGGATCTAATAGCTGATGCCCAGAGTGATTTTAACTTGCTCAATGAGTGGCTCTTATACAACTTATTAACTATTAACGCATCAAAAACCTCCTACATGATTTTTGCTGCTAAGAATAAGAAAATTCAAAAATTTGCGCTTGTAACTATAAATAACAATGTAATTCATAGATCACGACAGGAAAAATATCTCGGTTTGCATTTGGATGACCGCACTTGGAAAGCACACATTGAGTATATCAGATCCCAACTGAGTTCAGTCTTCGGGGCACTCCGGAAAGTAACTAATTGCATACCAAAGAAAGTACCTGATTTGATATACAATTCACTTATAAAGACGCATCTCGAATACTTGATAGAAATATGGGGATTGGCTACCAAAACTAATCTAAGACAGCTACAAACCACACAAAATAGAATTATTAAAACATTATTCCATTACAATTACCTAACACCTACAAAGGAGCAATTCACTAAAACTAAACTATTTAACATTACGCAATTATATACATTCAACACTTGCAACCTAGTTAAAAAAATAATCACAGGCAACATCCACTCAAACATTACATTAACTCAAAAAACACAAAAACATAACTTAAGAAACAGATACAAATTAATAACAACTCGACCATGTACACTGACTTACGGCAAAAAACATACTGTTTGAGGGAGTGCAACTTTACACCAGCCTGCCTAACGACATAAAAAATGTGCGACAATTTAAATATTTATTAAAAAAAACTAAAATCGCATATTTACCGTCACTATTTCTAATGAGATGCTGCTGAATAGATTGTGAAATAAAATTATTTAGTTGTATGTAATGTAATAGTATGAAACTTGTGCCCATAAGCTTAAGCTGTATTTGAATTTAATAAGATACTTTTGTGAATTTCAGTTTAAGTGAACTATGTTCTTATGAGAATATAAAGTTCTTTAAACCTAATTTGATTGTATGCCACAAGGCAAGAAATATACATATATTGTGATAATGTGGCTTTATGTAACGACTATATAAAATATTTTTCATTATCATTACGTCCTCGGATCAGCAATTATGGGACAATTTACACAACCACTATCCATTACCATCTCCAAGCAAACATTTCGCAATATCTTACAGAGACTAAGTATTTCATGAATACGCTGAAATACCTTCAACATTCAATTTTTACATAACACGATCGCGTAACTCCAGCCAAACGGGCGCACGCTTCCCAAAAGTTAGTCCTTTTCGACTTACAAACGTTTTCAACTTTCTAATTAAGTTCAACAAGTCTTGAGTTAACATTTAGACGCGCTGATTAACTGCTGAGCTGGTTGCACTTAGTCAAATGTAGCCAGTCTATAAATAAGGATAACATTTGGAGAATAAGTGAGGGAACTTTTGATTTAGTCAACGACTTGGGTACTAAATCGTGGTGAGGCTGTACGCAAGACTGAGTCAGATATCTTTCTACGATATCTTAAATCAGATATCGTAAAAATGCGTTAGTGTCGCTCACACTCCTGAAAATCAATCTCATAGCCAAAGTTGACTTAAATATGCGGAAAAATCTAATATGACTCAGGTGTGCGCACTGTGTAACATACATACTCGTAGGTCAGATAAAACAATTGTTTAGTCAATTGATACCGTACGTCAATTTGTCGTGTTATAATTATTTCAGACAACTGTTAAAAAATGGCACCTACGGACAATTTAAATTGGTCGTCAATTTGTTTAACAATTAATTTCCCTGACTTAATATGATTTTTATGCCAATATTTATTTGAATGTTGTGTAAAGACGTATTCTCGTTCTTATAAAGTTCAGTGATGACTGTAGTAGTCTTCTGTCATAATTTGAAATCTTAGCCTTCTATTGATTTTTCATGTTACGAGGATTGACCACAAAAAAATTGCTTCGCTCGCACTGAAGAGGCAAGAAAAGCATAGAAAAGTAGACCAATAGCCAGAGATAGTTTATTTAAAAGTGTCTTTGACAAAAGGTGCAGTGAGAGCGATCTGAATGCCGCAGCAAAGCACGATGCTTTTTCATTCGATTTTCTATGTAGCGAACCGGATGCATGGTAAAAACCCGGAGTTTAGTTAAGTAGAAAAAGTGGACGCCACAGGCATTCTAGAAAGAGATAACATAGAAAGAAGGAAGAAATATTACACAACTAACTCACTATATCGAGTTAAAGTGTCTATAATACCTACTTCGGCAACAACCTGCAAAACCACTCAAAACTCAAAAACAAGGAAACGTAGAACTTGACCTCGATACCAAAAAGGCCAAGGTCAGATAAAATAAAATAATCCAATTTAAAAAAAAAAACTTGTGTCTCAGGCCACTTGGGAAATCAAAGTCTTGAGGCAGCCTGAAGCCTACGACGAAAATTTATGGTTGTCCGTCAGGGGAGCGAATCGAATCGTACTGGGATGCCTAGCACACATGTTGAATACAGTATCTAGGGATTTTTCAGTTACAGCGATGTTAAATGAAGGGTTAAAAGTGAAATGGTATGTGTCGAAATCCTCAAATTCTTCAAACCATTACCCTAAATGAGTTTATGACAGATTTGTAGAAGTGTCGTCAGAAAAGTGACAATTGGTTTAGATAGCAGGTTTTAATAATTTCTCAGTATCTATTAGGGTTTTTGGAGAGGCTCTATTACGTTACGTGTCCTTTCTTTAGTATTCTTCGTCGAATGGTTGAGCTCCGTTGAGCTGAACGTTTACTGACAAATGCGTGTACTGACTGAACAGGTCCACTCAATCTGTGTGGTTCTTTTCTGAAAAGATCATTTCAGACACCAGTGTACATGGTCTTCACATGATCTGAGCAACATTATGTCTGGACTTAAAAAAAACTGTGACCTCTTAGTTTGTGTCGGCCTTTCTTCTCGATAGGAAACGTCAACGCCTCATCAAGTTTTAAAAATATGATTAACGTGTAAAGAAGTGTGTACAGACGCTAGCACATCAAGCTACTACAATCTGTCAAATTTCTATAATAGATTTTCAACTTTATCGTTAAAGCTTTAAGGTTCAAGGTTGATTGGGAAAATTTGACAGTTTCGGGTAGCTTGACCTGCTGGCGTCTGTAAGTACAAACCAACTTACATAAATAAAATTATTTATTAGTTGGTTTAGAAAACATAACCTTGGTTATCTTACCATAAAATTCATTGCTTATGCGTATTGCGATGCGACTGAATTTAAAATTAAAAGACAACAATTGACCCATTGTACGAGTAGAAGTACATTTAAAGACCCCCGGACATTTCAGATAGTCTTAACAAAATAGTAAACTAACAAAACACATCATCATCTTCCTTAGCTAAGCCTTTCACCAACTATGTTGAGGTCAGCCAGTCTAACCGGATGCAATACCAGTATTTTACATGGAGCGACTGCTTGTCTGACTTCCACAACCCAGTTACCGGGTAATACCCCTTGGTAAGACTGGTTGTCAGATTGTCGTGGTTCTGACGACCCGTAATGACTGTCAAATATCAGCGAATGACAGCCGGGACCAACGGCTTAACGTACTTTCAGAGGCACGGAGATCTTGGTATTTAAAGATGGTTAGTAATTATCCACGGCAACTTAATCGATCGACTCAAGCGACTGTTATTACTTAACCACAACCCCTCAAACTAACAAAACACATGTTTTCCTAAAATAAGGACGACTACTATCCAATATATGACACACACATATCCCGTAAGCCAAAAAAAAGGAGAAAAACCTCCTGAAATATACGAAATGTCAACGCGTCTTTAAATATTTATGACAAAGGTGCTTAGGAAATCTTTCGCAGTACAAAAGCCATATTGATTTTGCTTGTTATGTCCCAATGCATAATGCGGCCTCCTGAATATTGTATGGTCCGTGGAGTGTGAACGGTATGGTGGTGCCAAGGCACTTTGGCTTAGTGTTTTTTTTTTTTTGTTTTTTAACAGCTAATAAACATGCTGGACTAAGCTTGGAAGCTTTTGGTACAAATGTTCAGTTTGTCTCAATTAGCTTTTAATTCCAACAGGTGAATGAGTTAGTAAGTTGAGCATCACGACGGGCTGCCCGCTATTGCTTAAGTTGTTTTCTCCGTATGTGTCTACTCAAGAACTTGAGTAATGACTTTTTCCTTCTCGTTGATCTAGTTACTGATATGGTTCCATTGGGCGAATTTCACCAATGAAACTTAACACTATCAGCACATTCGAAAGCTGTCAATGTCATCGTTGTTGTGGAATATTGACACTGACAGTGCTTGAGCGTGGTTCAGATGTGCTGATCGCGTTTAGTTTAATTGGTGAAATTCGCCCTTAGATCGGTGTAAACGATTACGAATAAATGCCTCACTCGCAATACTCTACGTCTATATAATTAGTGATTGCAGTTCCTTATTTTATCATAAAAGACTATGGTACCTACAGTCCATTTTCGCCACATGCTTACCAAGAGCATAACTTCAAGCAAATTACAAAACAACACGTAATGACTACTGCAGTTTCTAACGCAAGTCCCACAAAACCTTATTACGAACATTTCCTCAGGAGTTCACCATGAAAGTTTGTGAGCTACAACACTTATAAACTTTATAACATGGTTTATATTTGTTTCCACATTTCCTTAATCGTCAGAAAAGAAAATTTCCTAGTTAAATTTGTCGTGGCAAGCGCTAAGACGTTCTTGTTAGCGCAGCATTCCCACAGGAGGGTTGTTGAGTGAGAAAACCTTCCCCTTGCTTTCTACAAAATTCTACTCGGGCTAAATTATTATTTTTTCACTAAGCAAACATATTTTCTCTACTTGTTAAAACTACACGGGGAATATTTAGGTTTATTTTGGAGTTAGACCTAAGTGAAGAGTTTTTACTTTTCTCTTCTCGTGTTTTAATTTTTCTTAGAGTTAATTAGATATGGTTTTGTTGATATTTTATAAAAATACTTGAGGTTTCTCTGGCTGGCTGATTTTTCAGTACCCTAGACCGATTACATCACTACTTTTATTTTTAAGGGAAAACAAACAGTAGTACTTATCTGTTCAAAAAAAAAAATTCTGGGAAAACAAACAGTGTATAACGTATCTAGGAAAATCAAAATAACTAAACAATAGACATAACAAATATACATAAATATACCTTTGTCACATATTGCAATTACTTAATAAGTTTAACAATACTTAAGTTCATTCATTCGATAAACGCTAAGCTGAAATTTTTCACCGAAAACTAAATTATGATTCTATATGTTTACTAACACAGCTTACTTATTTACCGTTCAAAAATAAATCTAGCTTTTTATCTTTCACATCCACACGTTTATCATACCCAGGAAACTCATCTAAGCCTACAAAATTCAGTAACCCGACCAGACACGGTATCCTAACCAAACTCCTTCATAAATAATCTTTAAAATCACTCATTTATTTACATTACACAGTTATATATCACGGGAAAGTTTAAAATTCCCCGCAATAACAAAACCCGCACTGGCGAATGTAACATGGCTAGTACAAAAGTGGTAGAACTTGCACGAAGTAGGGGTATATTAAACTTTCCTTCTGATTTATGACAGTTTATTGTTTTTGCGGCTACAACCCTCGTGAACGCCCTTGGCGACAGTTTTTTGAGAAGGATTTTAAAATTCGCACTATTTTATTTGATTTTCTTGCTGAAGCGGGAAAGCGAAGCCGATTGTGGAAATGGATGTGGATATTTTGAAGATGGCTTTTTTGTGGCTAATATGGCTTATCCTCTTTATTTTTATGTACTTTACAGTATATTCGTGGAATAAACGCGTTTAATGTTTTTATTTATATACCGGGTGGATTTTTAAGACGGGGCTGTGAAGGCAGATATTTACATGAACAACCAGGTACCTACCTTTCTTAACCTGGAAAACGGCCTGAGGAGACTTAGCTTAACTCTTTGAAAAATTTTGGTTTACATTGACAGTTTTTGAAAAAATGTACAGTCTGCAAAAAAATGGGCACTTACTGCCCGATCTCAGTTTTAATTCGTTTTTGCGCCTTCCAAAGATTATTCAATATTGCGTTATAGCTTGTATTTGGCACTAAACTACTTAAATGTACTGTAGCGTAAGTATAGTTTTAGTATACTATTATTAAACAGTGGAGTCCTACAGGCTGACGATGATGATTCATGAACACTATACTCAAATCCATACTAGTGATAGATATCCATGTCAAACATATGTCGAGAACCTCAAAGCATACGAAAGTAGTTCAAATAAGTTACAGCACCAAGTAAAAGCACTCCAACATAAACTTCCAATATAGTACAATAGATGAAGTAGATATAAAGTTTAACCAACGACATGTGCTTCCTACAAAGAGTTTAAATGTGTGGTATTAAAAAGAAATCTAAGCTATGTTACGAAGTGCCGAGTCTTGAGCTCTTGTGGTTTCGTGAAGATATCGATAAAGATGACTATCGATAAAAATAAATGTCGTCTATCAATGACTTCAATTGTGTCTATTTCTTCGGTAAAATAAATAAATGCATAGTAATAATTTGAATTTGCAGAAAAAAAAATGGTTGTGTTAGCTACAAAAGTAACAAAAACTTATAATAAATACATTTGTTAACAAAATAACATGTTAAAATAATTAAGATAGATAATTAAAATGAGATACTTACATAACTCAAAGTTTCTAATCAGCTTCCACTTTTCCGAAATGATCTCATTAATAACAGAAAATTAATTATTTTAATGTAGACACCTTTGAAGTGTAGGCAAAGGCCAGTAAATATTAATTAAACATTTTCGGCTTTGTAACATTTATAGCGTTGTATACTTTTATCTTTTTTCATCCAATTAACAGTTCTTTTTGAGTTTTTGAGAATTTTGTGAATCAATATGGTGTTAATTGTCAAGCCTATAATTTTTACCTTAATGATGTAATTAATATGTATGAAATATAATAGCATGTGCCTTCACGGGTTTATTACTTATATGTTAAAATAAAATTTAAGTGGAAAAAACCACCTTTTGATACGTAATACTAAAAGTCTTAACTTTGTCCCAAAAAAATGCCTCCTATAAAATACATTACTACCTATAACATTGAATGGCCTTCCTAAGAAGATTTATTTTTCTATCGACATGAAAATCATTTCTCACAGCCCATCACTATTTCAGTAGACGAAGACGATAAAGAAGGACGGATATAATGTAGTGCTTTCAAACATTGAAGCGAAGTTTGCCTACAGAGCAGCAGACAAATGACAACCGGCCTGAGGCGGGGAGCTGCGATATTAGAAGCCTTTAAGATGGGAAAAATAGCAACTTTTACTTGAGGTAGGTTTTGTATGGTGTTTGAGGGAAGACGAAGCGAATTGACAATTTGATGGCTTGTTGGTTGGATGGTGTAATGGATATTTTTGGTGCGGTTGTGAATGGTGGAACTATTTGAAGGGTTTTCTGCTCGAGTGATTGAAAAGTGTTCAAGGCTGTCTTCCAAAATAAAGGCTCATGATAGGCTAAAGTTGGTTGGTTAGCAGAGAAGTAACATTAAAATGAAGGAACATATTCGTTGGAATTACAATCATATATTCATTTCGGCATTACAGAATAAACACACGTACACATAAATATACATACACGTATTATAAAAAAAATTAAGCCAGATGAAGTCAACATGGAAATTTTAACTTCATCTGGCTTAATTTTTTCTAACTACCCCTGAGAAGAAAAGGCGAAACAAACTCAGGCGTCAGATCTCTTTTAAACTCCAGACATAATCTTGGAGGACCATGTGAGGACCATGTATGATTAGTGTCTGAAATGGTCTTTTGAGGACCAAAAAACCAAGACCTTTGGATCGACGACCTTAAGAAGGTGGCTGGGACAGACTGGATGCGGATGGCGGAGGACAGGGTGTTGTGGCACAACTTGGGGGAGGCCTATGTCCAGCAGTGGACTGCGATAGGCTGAGTTGATTGAACCAAGGGCAAGGAACTTCGATCAGATCAGAGTACACCCGCTCCTCCTAACACGACACACATAAACCCCGCTTCAAACCCTGCCTTACCCCATACGCCATGCATAAGATGGCAGAGATGTTACACTTCGGGACGCCGTGAGAAAGAATTGCCGACGACATTTGTTTCGGGAGCGCCTCTGATGCGCTTGTTTTGTAAACTTCAGTTACGAGCGAATATCTCTGTATCTTTTCAACTTATTATGTATTGCTATATCGAAGAAAAGATTTTGTAAAAAGTTGGGGTATGTGCGTTTTTGCCACAAGTGCTAAGTCTTGTATCCTGTCATGATGTAAGTGTGAGCAAACCATAGAAATATATCAGGCATCGGATATTGTATTCCCTATATATTTTAGCATCATCTTCTAATATTCTGCCCTTACTCCCATTTTCATCATCACTTCCATTAATTTATTTTATGTTCAGCCTATATTGTTCCACTGCAGCGCAAAGCCTTCCCTTTCTTCTTTCAACTCCTCTCTATCTTAAGTTAGTGTGGAGCAATCCTGTCTGTAGGCGTAAAGCTCGTCTCGCCATCTTTCCTTGGGTCTGCCACGATGTCGCCGGACTCCATGACCCGTTCGACATATGGCAAACGTGTCCGGCCCAGTCCCACTTGAGATTGGCTGCTTTTTGGGTGTCGTCGACGATTTGTGTTTTGGAGCGCGGCACTATGTTCCTCATACGGTCCGTTAATTTGACTCCAATAATGCTGCGGTCCATTGCTCGCTGGCAAACCTCAAGCTTGAACTGCTCAAGTATGTGAGGATATAAGTCTGCATATTCATGTTGCGATAAAACCCTTCAATTCTTGTCTTTCTTGTCCAGCCTATCCCGTTTGTTTGCTATAAATAGGGTCCATCTTATCAGGCCAAAAACCACCTAAGTAGGTATAATTATTAAACGGGATACAAAATTTAGTACCGGCCTACTTAGTAGGCACTCAAGGTTATTTAATTTTCTTTGAAAATCTATTTATAACTTTATACTAAACCAACTGGCATTACTTTAACCTGCATGAAAACTGAAACAAAATAATATAAAAACAATTAAAACACAATGAAAAAAATATTTAAAACACAAATGAGTCGTGGAGATAAAGAACAATGCGTTTAGAGGAAACCCCACAACTCATGACACGGGTAATGCCAAGAATTCAGCAACCTACGCCTGTTTCTAAAGATTCCATATTCACTAGAAACGTTATCAACTATGTTACCGAAAATCTCGAATCATTTTGTGAGTTTATCTTAAGGTTTATTACGAGCCTACCTAGATAGGAATAGACTATTCTATATTCGGTAGCAGCGATGTGAATTTTTGATTAGATCAATTAGATTATTTATCTACTGGGGTTGATCATCTTAGACCATAGCCTTTACGTCAAATAGTTATCCAAATATCATCTTCGTTTTGACTCTTCGTGATTACAAATCGTTTTCCTATGATTAAGATTTTACAGCTAAAACTAAATCAATGAGCCGAGCTTGACACCAAGAACATTATTTACCACATCACATTTCTTACATTAAAATCTTCGACACAACGTGTGATAAAATCATCAGCACCCCTTATTGTCCTAAACTTCACACGCCGAGGCACTTCCAGTACCCTTCAGCCGCGTACCTATAGATATAGTCGAAATAAAAGTGGCGACAACGGCGTCTGGCTGCAGCTTAGAGTTGAAAGGCTTCGGCTAGACGGCACGACTAATTGTCGACACTACTATTGTCGTATTTGGATGCGTATTTACATGTCTTACTGACGTGACTGAAAATTATGCGGTCGAGACTTTTTTTTGTAGTCGGTATAAGGAGCTCAAAGTTGAATTAAGTGCATGGTGCAAAACTATGTTTTTGCTTAAATATTGAATGCAGTCTATTCTCGATCACTTTTGGGATTATGAGAAATACATCGAACATAATAAATAACATTCACTATCTGAAAAGCAGACTTATCTTTTCTATCCTTTCTTTATATACTTTAGAGTTTAGACATAATAGTTAAACATTGTTATGTGATCACGTGAACATATCCGTCAGAAGTTGGCCGAAACATCCCAGCGCTGATTTGCTAGACTTTTTTTTTCCTCTACCGATCAATATTTCTCCTGAAAAAGTTTATTATGTATCTAAATATTAGTATTTATTCTTGTATTTTAAAGTTATTTCGGAGCTATTTATCCCTTATTCCCGCCTGCCATGTTTTGCCTCTGCATTACCCTAAGGTCGACTGGTAGAAAATGCCTCAGGCATTAAGTCCGCCTTTGTATAGTATTTTTAGGGTTCCGTAGCCAAATGGCAAAAAACGGAACCCTTATGGATTCGTCATGTCTGTCTGTCTGTCCGTCCGTATGTCAGAGCCGCTTTTTTCCGAAACTATACGAGCTATACTGTTGAAACTTCATATCATTATCACACAAAAATAGAAAAAAAAAACAATAAATATTGGGGGTTCCCCATACTTAGAACTGAAACTCAAAAAAATTTTTTTATCAAACCCGTACGTGTGGGGTATCTATGGATAGGTCTTCAAAAATGATATTGAGGTTTCTAATTTCATTTTTTTCTAAACTGAATAGTTTGCGCTAGAGCCACTTCCAAAGTGGTAAAATGTGTGACCGGACATTTTACCACTTCAGAAGTGTCTCTCCCCCTGTAACTTCTAAAATAAGAGAATGATAAAACTAAAAAAAATATATGATGTACATTACTATATTAATTATGTAAACTTCCACCGAAAATTGGCTTGAACGAGATCTAGTAAGTAGTTTTTTTTTAAATACGTTATAAATCGTAAACCGCAATTTACCTTTCATTCAATCAACTCATGATTGATTTTTATAAATAATGGTACGGAACCCTTCGTGCGCGAGTCTGACTCGCACTTGGCCGGTTTTTTTACTTGTGCATAAAGTTTTAATAATAAATAATATGCGATGGCTTAGATGAACCAATTTTGCCAGGCATTGGCAAATAAATTGACATTCATTCAAATTACATCGACTTTGTAACTCTTCAATAATGTAACTGTACTCGTAGAAATTGTTTTCCCATTTGAGTCAGATTTAAATTTTCCAAATTTCCTTACACCGTACCTTACACCTCCTGTTTATGTGACAATAATGGTCTTGTCTTGTTCATTCAAGGTGACAAAGTACCTACCATTTAATTTCGAGGGTGGTAGGACCTACGTCGTTACGGGCCTTTAAGGGCATGTAGCAAGTTATTACAGCTCATTGTCTACGAACTTCAATATTTCCCTGAGGGTCTGAAAGGTCGGACGGGAGTCGTTACGTCTAAAATCAAAGGCAGTCTTTAGACTAACAAAGCAAGTTCTCGAACTCGGAAAATGATTAAAATGTTAGTATGCAGCTAATATTTTTTGAATAATAATAATAATATCCCTGGACGTTTCACACAGCGCCATCTAGTCCCAAGCTAAGCAACCTAATGCTTGTGTTATGGTAACAAGATGGCTGATAAACTACTTATATACATTTTTTTTTTTTTGTAAATACGTTAATATTATAGATAGAAAAACACCCAGACTCGGAACAAATACATGTAGGTCATACAAATATTTGTTCCGTGCGGGAATCGAACCCCGCGACACGCAGCGCAGCAGTCAGTCGCTCATAATCATAATCATAAATCATAATCAATGAATCAAAAAAATAAAATAACAAAAAATGAAAAAAAAAGAAAAGAAAAAGAGAGAATCATAATTTTAATGTTAACTTTTAATGTTAGTATTGGGTATGCGGGAGACCGGTCGAAGTGGCGCTGCTTGTGAGGCGCATATATCCAGCAGTGGACGTCTTTCGTCTGAAATGAAGATGATGAGTGGGTGACAAACACACCAATTATATTACTATAGTGGGGTAATCGCGTAGCACCCTATCATTCACCCTTTCATTTTGACAGTTCAACAACATTCATTGCGTCATTTACGTTGTCGAGCAGACAAATTTTGCGAACATATGAAGCAGTGGATTAGCAATATCTTTCAAAATGATTCAGATTGCGATTCATGTGTTACGCAATTAGGGTGCTACTTTTAATAAAGAACTATTCTAATTACACAACCCATAGCGCATTAAATACAGAAAATTTAAACGCTCCCAGGAAATTCAAAACCGAAATATAAGCGAAACCGCTCCAAAATCTAATACCTACTTACTAATATAATTTAATTACTACGTGACATGAATAGACAAGAGACAAATTAAATGTTGGATTAAGGTATTCCGCGCGGGGTGATTAGAATGATTGATCACTTGAATAGCATATGTTCTGGTACAACGGGTATCGGGACCGGATACCCGGTTTTTGGTTTATTGTAGATTTTGTTTGTTGAAATTAAATAGTTTTAGGTTATATTTTTATGAAGTATTTTTTGGATAAGAATTTTAATTTTAGCTTTGAATTAACATTCTTGATTCAATTACACTGTGAGCCCCTGCGATCCAGGGGGCCTACTCCGAAGTGCAAAGTGCGAATGTTCGGATCGGACCGACACATGGCCGAACCGTATACTAATGAAAAATGCGAAAAAAGTTCGGATCGGCTCATTTGGTTTGGGACCATAGTCAATATTCGAAAGAGTGTAGGAGTGTAGGATCGGAACCGACCGAACCAAATAGTAACTTCGTAGCAGGAAACGGCTGAACATTCGCCCGATACTACTTCGGAGTAGACCCCCAGAATAGTGTGTGGGCCTCCTTAATTTTGGCTACCAAATCAACCTTCACACGAGAGTTCAGAACTTAATACATCGGGGAATAGTTTAGCATCCGGTAGAAAATATAGAAGGTCCCTTCGTGTTCAGGACACCCTAATTGCGTAACACACTATAAATAACAATCTGAATCATTTCGAAGGATATTGCTAATCCATTGCTTTATATATTAAAAAATGTTGTCTGCTTAACAACATAAATAACGCAATGAATGTTGTTGATCTGTCAAAATGAAAGCCATTGCTACTGATAGTTTGTTACGCAAATACCCCGCAGCTTGATGTTGCCTGAATGCAGACCTGGGGGTCTACTCCGAAGTAGTATCGGCCGAATGTTCGGCCGTTTCCTGGTACGAAGTTACTCTTTGGTTCGGTCGGTTCCGATCCTACACTCCTAAGCTCTTTCGAATATTCACTATGGTCCCGACCCAACTGAGCCGATCCGAACTTTCTTCGCATTTTTCAATAATATTCGGTTCGGCCATGTGTCGGTCCGATCCGAACATTCGCACTTTGCACTTCGGAGTAGGCCCCCAGGTTTCAAAGATTTTATACCTACATCAAGTTTCCACCTTTCGGAGAAATTTCTTTCTAGCTTTGATTTTTTAAAACTTTATTACACTTATTTCTGTAAAACCATCCCTTATTTCATCCTTCTATCCATTATCATTCTCAAGTCAATACCTACATATTCACCGCTTTTAATTCAGTCTTCCACAAAACCATGAACGTAGCTATAGTCCCACAGTGTTCCTTCAAATTGCCAGAGGTTGCCTTCATTATGAAGAGTAGAGCAAACTTAGATTGGCGTTGGAGGCGCCGAGATTGTTATCTTAATGAATGTGTTTTGGTAATATCTTGTAGACATTTATGAAGTTCATTTTCTTTGGAAAGTTTAGCTTTTGGTATGATGCCCTAAATAGGAACACACAAATAAGTTTTTGATTGGGGTAGCTGGAGTTGGTCTGCGATTTGTTATTATTATAAGTGACAACAGTTTTGCTTTAGGTAACTGGAATAAAATAAACCATACAAAGTGTCGTTGTAATCAAAATATTTTATTTCACACGGGCACTTATGAAACGTCAGAAGTTAGGTGCATGGTTCCAATTGGTCGTTTCTTATGGAGAAGGGCCGGCAAGAAACTCTTTTAAATATAATTGGCTGTTACAAAGTTTTTAACTTACAGTTACATTATTAACATTAAAAATGACATTAATAACTGAAAATCTAGAAAATTATCATAATAAAACCTGTTCACATTGGCGAGTACAATGATCAGATCATCAGATATTATATGCGTATGTGGCACCTCCCCACAGACAATGGCCCACCTTCCATCCTGCGCCGCATGCCCTGTCACCTGTGCACTTGATGATCTTATGACTGCGTCAGTGAGCGGAGTTTGCGCAGCTGAATTTTGGGCCAAAAATATTTAAACATTTTGCCATCGATACCCTAAGAAGAATGGTGACTACAATGACCGTTTCAGGGCTTCAGTAATTTAAATTACACCTTGAAACCTTTCAACACCTTATAAAGTTAAAATATTTTTTTAATATAACTTTTATTGATAGAATCGTTTTTGACTAAATTCTCACTTGATCATCAACTGCCTAGCCTTTTCCCTACTATGTTGGGGTCAACTTCCAGTCTAACCGGATGCAGCTGAATATCAGTATTTTACATGGAGCGACTGCCTATCTGACCTCCACAACCCAGTGACTGGGTAATACCCCATACAAATAATATTACCCGTAACGACTGTCAAAGATCTACTAATGACAGCCGGGACCAACGGCTTAACGTGCTTTCCGAGGCACGGAGGGGTCTGGATATGTAAAGATGGTCACCCATCCACGGACCAACCGCGGCAAGCGTAGCTTAACCTGATCGATCGACCCGTGTGGCTTTTATTACTTAGCCACAAGCCCCCTCACTCACTCACTTGATGTCAAGTGATAATGCGGTCAACAATGATGGACCCTTACCTAGAACTATCTACCTATTTACTCGTAAAATTGTATACTTTATGAACAGTTATTACGTCGTGTCTATAGAACCAACCAATCAATAAAATAACAATCAAACTCAAGAATTAAACCAAACCAACAAAACAAAAGGAACTGAACTAAGTCAATAACAACCAGCCACTTGAAAACAAAAGATCAAGCTGCTATTTTGTAATAAAAGAAGCAATTACTTACTACAGTGGGACTCAGAGACAGCAGTCTATATTTATAATCGGATTATTTCCACCATGTCTGATGCTAGAGACTGCAGCACAAAAGACATTCGAGTTTTCATGAAATTAATTTGAAAATTACGAACGAAATCTTCAAAATTATTTTTGGCTAATTTCTTTGTAGTGAAACTTGTTTTTCGTTTTAAGAATTTGGACTTGAAAGTTTTATTTTTAGCTAACTAGCTGAGATGTGAATTTTTCCCAAATTAAGAAAAATAAGAATGAAGCTTAATTTTTGATGACGTAGATAATTATGAATGAAAAAGAGATTACTTGTATAATAAAAGTCTTGTTATAATAAATTGTCTCCAAAATTATGAAAAGTTTTCAACGTGAATAAAGAGATGAAAAATTCCAGTTTTCCAGTATCTAAAACTAGGTCACAAAGCTGTTGGTTTTCGATCAATTTACCCATTAACAGCTTATATGGTTTTCGAATTTGACCGTCCGCGTCGGTTAGAATTTAGGATCAGGATTTTCCACGCCACAAATCAGTGATCCCTGTACTTAACACTAGTTTGTATTCGACGTCGAAGCCCCCATATCGATTTACTATATGAAACGCACTTTATACACACCGTTGCTGTCATGCTATCATTATTGCAAAACCGAAGTTTGTCTAACACTAACGGAACATCCTTGATCACGCTCACAAAACAAACTAAGCTCTGTACTCCAGCGTTGAAGTCTAAAATGGCGTGACAATAGTAGTTGTTCAGCCGTTTCGCTAGTGAAGGGAAACGTAGTCAATAAAGGCGGCTTAGTGGCATCGATAACTTTGTGTTTTGCGATATTTATGCGTTCCACTTGGCTCGGGAACACCTGTTTGTTTGTGTGCATGCACGCCAGTGTGGGCAGACACGGGAATTTGTCTTGTCGATTGTTTCTTGCCACCGAAAGACAGCTGTATTGACGCCGTTGACATTTCCAGCTACTCGATCATTGCTTGATTTCATTGGGTATATTTGTGCCCTGTAAGTATTGGAAGTTAATGAACTTTATAGGTTCTGGGCATATGTGGTACTGGTAGTAATATTCTAGTAACTAAAGTGTTATTTTATTTATACGGCAGTACCGATTCACTTTTTCCATTTTTTTAACTATTAGTAACACACGTGATAATAACACTTTAAAGTTCGTGTAATCTACAAATCTAAGAATTAGTCAAAACATTCGATAAAAAAATGCTATGTCCTCATCAGTGACAAAATAATATCGATAGTAATTACAGAACTGTTCACATCCCTACAGCAGCCTCCATGCATTTAACAGCAACATTCATTGTAATATTTGCTTTATACAATCTGTGTTGAATTTTGACTAGTCTGTTAAATAATTTAGTGAGGTTCGTTTCGCGCAAACTGTGTAACAATCCCATCCAATTTACTGGTTCTGTTGTATCTACTTACGTACTGAAGTTAATTCTTGGTATAACTAGAATGATTAAGAAAATTAAGACGCTCTCATTTCAGTCTTTTTCAGAGCTGTTTTCTATTAACTGACTGAAAGTCAAAGTTATTTATTTTGTGAACATAGGTTTTAAAACCAAGTCTTACCAAAGGGTATCGTATTATCCAGTCACTGGGTTGCTAAATATTGGGCCAAACCAATTTAAGAAAAAAACTATTCTTTTTGCCATCGACACGCTAAGAAGACTGGGTTGTGGAGGTCAGGTAGGCAGTCGCTCCATGTAAAATACTGGAATTCAGCTGCATCTGGTTGGACTGGAAGCCGACCCCAACATAGTTGGGAAAAGACTAGGCAGATGATGATGAGGTTTTAAAACGAATTCCTACTTCTACTTCTATCTATTTCTACTAATATTATAAACATGAAAGTTTTGATGGATGGATGGATGCATAGATGGATGGATGTTTGTTACCTATTCTTCCACGCAAAAACTACGGATTTAGAAATATGGCACATAGATGGTACATAAGTAGGATTAACATATAGGATACTTTTATCCCGATATTGCCACAGGTTCAAAACTTCTGCGGGTGAAACCGCGGGGTGTAGCTAGTTCCTATATAAAAAATTGGGAGCAATAATACATACCTGTTATGTAAATTTAATTGTCACGTATAAAGTTCTCTGCCTCTTTGGTTTAGTGGACGCAAGTGCTGAGCTGAGCATGAGGTCCTAGCTTTGATTCCCTGGTCGGACAAAGTGTTATTGGGTTTTTCAATCAGGAATTTCTCAGTAGCAGCCCGGAGTAAAGGTTTGTATCAATAGGCTGGTCCCCTATTACATGGGGCTTAAACATAACTTAACTGGCAAAATGTGGGTACCTCTGCTTAAACATAACTTAACTGGCAAAATGTGGGTACCTCTGCTTAAACATAACTTAACTGGCAAAATGTGGGTACCTCTGCTTAAACATAACTTAACTGGCAAAATGTGGGTACCTCTGCTTAAACATAACTTAACTGGCAAAATGTGGGTACCACTGCTTAAACATAACTTAACTGGCAAAATGTGGGTACCTCTGCTTAAACATAACTTAACTGGCAAAATGTGGGTACCTCTGCTTAAACATAACTTAACTGGCAAAATGTGGGTACCTCTGCTTAAAAATAACTTAACTGGCAAAATGTGGGTACCTCTGCTTAAACATAACTTAACTGGCAAAAAGTGGGTACCTCTGCTTAAACATAACTTAACTGGCACAATGTGGGTACCTCTGCTTAAACATAACTTAACTGGCACAATGTGGGTACCTCTGCTTAACCCTACAAGGAGTACAGGCATGCTGTTGTGTTGTATTAAGTTCTAAATTTCGATCAATAATCAATATTATTGAATATTATAATAATGCAATAATTAAGGATCAGGAACAAAAATCAGTCGCTCAAGTGGCCACGTTTGCACACACGTAAACATCTACATTTCTTAGAAAAAAGTTTAATAATATTAACAACTTCAGTTTATTATAAACCTTAATGCTTAAACATAAAGTTTATTTACCATTGTAAAATATATTTAAAATGTCGCTTAAAAATACTATCATTCTATTTTTAAATTTTCAGTCATTTATTCTAAAATGAAACTTAAAGTCTAAGTAATAAGGTTAAAAACATACTAATTTGAAATAAGACCACAAAAGTATTTGTGATCTTATTTTTCGGGCCGTTTTTGAAGCGCTTATCGGGAATCTAGTACTATTATTGATCGAAGGTTCTAAACAAATGTGGATTTAATTAGATTTTGCTTTGTTTACAGGTGAGTGGTGTATGAATGATTAAGACGAGGAAAGGGGGATGGAAACTGCCTGGTGCGCATAGTATGCTGTATACCCAAGGTAAGTTTTTGACGGATTATTTTTAGGATTTGTTTTTTTTTTAAAGTTTGAACGTCAAAATGTGCTTGCTGAATGTTACTTCAAGTATTGATGATGACCATGATCATTGATTATTTCTACCTTTATCAGTCGTTTCTTGTGAAATACTGGTATTCACCTGCAACTGGTTATATTAGAAGCTGATCCCAACACAGGGGTCAAGCAGATGGGTAGCGGGACCATCCGAAAGGGTTTACCGCTGCCCTGGAACATAAAGGGCTAAGGAAGGAACACGGGTGGGTTTTAGTCAGTAAAAGTCTGACACTCCCTTCTGCTCCACCCAGAGCGGGAGGAGTCATTTGATGACTTCCCATCCTCAAAAAAAAAAGGGGTCAAGCAGATGACTACTTTTTATGAAAAATCAAACATTGTAAAAATAATTTGTAATGATATCAAAATAAAATCATTCATTGACCGTTCAATATAATATCCCTTTCTACAAATCAAAAACACAGGTATATAATATAACATTATTTCATCGCATTTGCGTCCATTTTAAATAATCTATCAATATTTTAATTACAAACATCAAAACTCTTAAAACCACCCCGTCTACCTTCTTAATAGAAGTAATATGCGCGTTCATAAGTACCTGACATCCCCCGTTACCTATAGCATCACGCTTCGCCGGTTAGGACCCGCCTAGACGAGCGGTTTGGTCGATTTCACACAATTCACGGCAATATGTTGTCACAATTAAAGGGGTAGAGGCCTGCGGGTACATAAAGATGCGCTATACTGAGATAGTCAGTTTGTAAGTGGAAATTAGTTGTCTCATCAATATACAAAATTGACGACGAGAAAATTGGAAAATTAATTTAAATCAAAAGAACACATTTTAAAAGAGTAACTATTTGCTGTCCATTCTTCTCCACGACCGATAAGAATGGGGAACTAGAATGAAGTAGTTTCCCCATGCTATTCTTCCTATTTCTTGTAAATTTTGATATTGATAGCCGTTTCATACACGTGTCAAAGAATGACAGATGTAATTTGAATATACAATTTTATACAATTTATTTCCCCGGCGTTACAATACATTTTGTAATTACTTAACTGTAAATTACTACGTCACACTTCGTTCTCAATTTCTGAAAATCCATGCGCGCAAAACCACTTTGCGCCCCTCACCTTTATCGCAGAAAATCCAAAATGTTTCGCCCAACTACGTGTATCACGAACCTAAAATCATGAATAGAATCTGCAAACTGAATAAGGGGTGTCTACCAGGTGAGGGTGGAGGGTGCAAATGGTAGGCAGTCACGTCCTAAACAGCCCCTAAACGAAGGGTAAACGGACGGAAATAAGTCCTTTTATTTAGGGTACCTAGGGATATAATTTTAAGCTATATTGGACTAGATAACGCTGTTTTAATAGGTTTGGGGCTCGCGAATTTATTACTTGAAAAAGTTTTCGTGAAATTGTCTAAGCTTAATTTTAAGTTAAACGAAGATAATAAGGATGTTTTCGTCGATTTAAAATATCACTTTTATATCTACCGAAATGATACCTCTTAGGTAACTTTTAGCCGATTTGAAGTTTGTCCATACGTCGCTCATTGTCGCTTAAATCTATTAATAATAATTGGAAGATACATTATTAGTTGTTTGACTATAATTATAATCCTAATAATGAAGACAAGCTGTTACACGTGTGGAATTTATAACACTAATTAATTACTAATATTAATTTCTGAACTAGGCTTTATATTAGAGAACACTCGAGAGAAATTATAATGATTAAATGTATTTAATTCAATTATTAAATTAAATGTATTATTATGTGTTACGAACAAGCTTATGATAAAATACATAGCATTTTTATTTGACGGTAACAACATAAACACCTGGGGGGTGTGCATAACACACTACCACAAGCGATGGCTTTCATTTTGGCGGTTCAACAACATTGAATAAGTTATTTACGTTGTTGAGAGCAGCCAAATTTTTCGAACATATTCATATATTATGTTATTCAATTGTGACCGATAGTGTGTCATAAAATTAGGGTGTTGAAAATTAGATTTTTCTTGTTTCATAGTGACAGTAGTACCTACCTACTTTTTATTTTATTTATTTGCTAGCTTTTGCCCGCGACTTCGTTCGCGTGGAATAGTGACTTCACCAATAGATGACACCGACTCTTGACCAATAGATGGCGCTGTATGTCCGGAATAAATTTTATTTTTTGTAATAAAAACTATCCTATGTCCATTCTCAAGTTCCAAACTATGTCTGTACCAAATTTCACACAAATCGGTTCAGTAGTTTAGGCGTGAAGCAAAGACAGACAGACAGACAGACAGAGTTACTTTCGCATTTATAATATTAGTTTGGATTTTACCATTTATGTACACATATATAAACAGACAATGAAAAACCGAACAGAAAAAATAGGTGATGCTTATTTCATAAGAAATCTCTTCCAGCATACCTGAGATAAATAGATTTTTAAACGACTCATTGTGATAAAAATATGTAACTTGAATTTGCCATAATAAATGTTATTTAATTGAATTCCTATTGTAAATCTTCATAATATAACTTTATTGTAATTTATAATATTGGACTAGTCAAATATTAAATGAATAATTGGATAATTTAAATGATTGAATATATTTGTTTAACTGGCATTAATTAATGTATAATTGTAATATTTTAAAATCAATGTATTAATACTAATTTTTTTCCAAGATATTTGCACGCCATGAGAAATGGCAAACATGTCGTGAGCCAATCTTATTTACAACCTTGCATGCATCTATTATTTTAATTTTGTATGTGTACACATGTTTGCGCAAATAAAATTTCTTATTCTTATTCTTATAGGACAATAGATACAGAGATGTAGACAGCGTGTGATAGAGCAAAGGAGACAAAAAATAATACATACATAGAACCAAAAAAAATTCACTTAAAAACTAAACAAAAATTACGAGAATATACTAACATACGAGTACATACAAATAAACATACATACCTAAATACTTCTAAAATAAATATTACTAGAACGATAATAATTATATCATACTCAAAATAAAAAATACATACACAACTATGATGAAGTGGACAGATAGTGTTCTTTCACTCTTCTTTTAAAAACTGCAACAGTTTGGCAGTCCTTAATGTCAGGCGGTAGTGAATTCCACAAACCCACCGCCAACGAAAGAAGGTATCAAACTCAGAAAGCAATACTTTCCCGTGCCTGCAGGCGGTAACATGCAACTGCAGACGCAACGAGTTCGAACTGCGTTTGGAAATCTCAGAATTATCCTAGTATTTTTTATGAACATTTCTCTGGGGTTTGGCCCACCACTTCATGACATAGCGTCATAAGTTTCTCATCTTTGTCTCTATCTTTCAGCACGTTTATCTCTTACTTATTTAACTTTTCCCACACGCCCTTTGTGCACACACGCTTTTCTTGCCGTGTAAAACTACGGTTTATTCGTCGTGTGTAGGCACGATCGTCAGGGGTGGATCACTATGGAAGTTGGTTGATGAACACATTTTTTCTACAGTGTAGTTTATACGCCGCCACGCCGTTTGTAGGCATGATTGTCAGTGTTGTATTGATCACTATGGAGCCTTGTTGACGAACACGCTTTTTCTACGGTGTTGTCTATACGCCGCCGTATCGCAGAGGGTTTTACAACATTATATATTCTATACCTACCTTACTAAAACCTTTACACGGTCGCGTGTCCTATCTTTCCGACATCCTGGTACAAGTAGTCCCAGGACCCCTTGGTGTCTCGCGCCAGACTACTTCAGACAGCTGTAGTGCCACCGAGTGGGTGCGAAAAGTACCTTATTCAGGTTCAAGGTTATATTTTAGTGCGTGTGATGATTAAAGTGTTGTGATTCATTAGGATATATGGGAAATGATAAAGTAAAGAATAATTTGAACAGATTTTTTTGTAGTCTTTTCATTAATAGCATGGTTATGTTGAGGTTTGCTTGTTATGTCAAGTAATTTTCAAGCTTGGTGATTATTTATTTATTTTACCATTTATGTACACACATATATAAACAGACATTGAAAAACAGAACAGAAAAAATAGGCACAGAGGTGATGCTTCATAAGAAATCTCTTCCAGCATACCTGAGATAGGACAATAGATACAGAGATTATGATTATGTGTTTGTAATAACGTAAGGTTATTTACAGTGCTGCTGGGGAGTTTGTTGCGCCACTTCTTCTTCTCAGCGATAGCACTAGGAAGTGGTGAAGGTCGGGCGTTTTTTGGGGACGGTTTTTTGTAATTGTGACGTTCGACAATTGCTGATTCTCAGCCTAATTTGAATAAATGACTTTTGAATTTGATTTCATAAAAAGTTTTAACAACCTAGCTTGAAAGTACCTAAAACCCATCAAGTAAAGTAGGTACACACGGCTACACGTCAAGCTATACAAAACCAGTTTGTCTTGGCCTCACTTTGTATGATATTTTCTCACAATGAACGGTCAGCCAATACTGGTTTTGCATAGCTTGATGTGTAGCCGTGTGTACATACATATACTCGTATACTCACGACTTCTTCCCATAGCGGCAGTCAGAAACTACAGAACTCCACCTGCTACGATCCTTACAGTAGGTAAATAATTTTCCCAAAAGAACAGCATTTTAAACATGTATGACACTGACTGGAAAGCGGTGGTGGCCCAGTCGTAACGACCGCGACTTACAAGTTGTAGGTCGTAGGTTCGAACCCCGTCAGGCGCTTTACTTACTCGGTGTAAATTATTTCATCACCACTGCTCTCAAAACGGTGAAGGAAAACAACTTGGGGAAACCGGCATGTTCTAGAACCAAAAATTCGAAGACATGTGACATCTACCAACCCGCACTGGGCCCGCGTGGTGGATTACGGCCCACTCCCTCTCACCGAGAGGACGCCTGTGTCCCAGCTGTGGGAACATTAAAGGCTGACTATGATGATGACAATGATTCTGTCCTATCATAAATCAAACCGAGCTATTATTCATTTCTCAATAAAAACCAATAATCAATTTACCATTTCCAAACTATGTCGGGGTCGGGTTCCAGTCTTACCGAATGCAGCTGAACACCAGTATTTTACATAGAGCGACTGCCTATCTGACCTCCACAACCCAGTTACTGGGTAACACGATACTCCTTGGTAAGACTGGTTGTCAGACTTAGGCTTCTGACTACATGACTCCTCAATAAAACCCACCAGGTACCTAATCAATCCATTTCATCAGGCCGTTGTTTACATGGATCACGGACAGTGTGTCAAAGTGGCATTTTTGTGTGATGGAAGCGGATCGTAGGCTGCGCGGTTCAGTCTGCATATACATTATTGAGTACCACTGAGTGACGAGACACGCGTCCCGTCGTACCGTTGTGACAAGCAAGTAAGCTGGAGCAAGTAACTGACCTTTGGCTTTATATACGAGTAAGGGGTGTCTTCAGATCTTTTTCCAAAAAATCTTGTTCTGTTCTTAAATAATGTAGGGTTTTTTAATAATGTGATCTTGTAATAAGTCCTAGTCATACTCCTTGGAAAATACTTTTAGTTTTAGCACAAATTAGTGAACAGTAAACGGGACATATGAAAGGAATGCAGTCACTAATGTAATGTATACAAGAGTTACGTAAAATGTAGCAGAACCGGAAACCTAATACCTATATAGTACCTAAGTATTTGTTTTCTCTTTTTATAAATGTGAAAATATCTCTCTTGCGAGGTAAAAACGGTCACCAAGGTGGTAGTGGCATTTACTGTCTTGAGTCCCCAGAGTATGACTAGTCATAAGTCATTTACAATCAATAGTTGTTACAGAAATTTACAAGAGTGCTATTTACTAGCGTACTTACATTTAAGTACATGTCGCCATGTATTGCTATTCTTTTTTAAATACTAACTACACAGTGTAAAATGGAGAAAGTAAACACTACAGAGTGTCAGGTAGGTAAGGTTGAACAAGTGAACAAGCAAGTTAACAGGCGAGTAGTGTAAAGGCAGCACAGTAGCAAGCACTCGGCACCCCATAACGCCAGACACTCCGCCGTAGTTGTGAGCGACGTATAAATAAGTTTGTACACACTCGCTATCAACCGTTCTGAAGGCTTGCGTTTTGAACTACTCGTAGCTTAAAAAACGTAGATTTCCGATTTGAATTTTGCTGTAGGTGATAAATAAGTTAGACTTTTCGATAAAAATTAAGTGCTACATCTAACAGTTGTAATGAATAAAGGATTACATTTACAAATAATTATAATTTTGTTAGAAAGTTATAATTTGATCACAAAATGACTTTATTTCATAAACATTTAAATTAGATGAAAAAATATATACGCAACTAACAATATAGGTACAGTACCAAATTAAATGACTAATTAAATAAGGGCTGATTTTTCCAACGCCAGATAATTTTATCCGAGGAATAATTTTGAATTTTTGACAGTTCTTCCATACAAATTCTGTCAGACGTAAATTTTATTCCACGAATAAAAAAATACTGTCGATTGAAAAATCGAATCAATAAATAAAAAAAAAATTGTTTTTTGGTTACTTAGGTCGAAGTACTCGTCCGCATCGCTGTCATCCAGAAACGTGCCCAGAAGACTGGCAGCATTGCTACTTTGAATGGTAATGCTAATTCTTTTGCCAAAGAACGAGCCAGCCCTGTGGTCACGCCACAATAGCGGCGATAAGTCCCCTCTTTGAGGAGTGGCTAGAGAGGCGCCACGGCGCCCTCACCTTCCGCCTGACGCAGGTCCTCACCGGACACGGTTGTTTCGGGAGGTTCCTGTTCAGGATAAAGCGGGAGGAAACGCCAGGGTGTCACCACTGTGTGGATCGCCCGGAGGACACGGTGGAGCACACGGTGGAGGTCTGCCCGGCTTGGGCGGGGCACCGCCGTGTCCTCGTGGCGGCGATCGGCGGCAGCGATCTCTCGCGTCCGGCCCTGGTCCAGGCCATGGTACGGAGCGAGAGTGAATGGGAGGCCGTCACCTCCTTCTGCGAAGCAGTAATGCTCGCAAAGGAGGAGGCGGAGCGCGTGAGGGAGAGGCAATCGCTGCGCCCTCACGCCCCTAGCCGCCGTAGGAGACGCCCTAGACGGGAGTCAACAGCCGACTCCCGGCCACCGTAGGCGCGGGCTTGCGGGCGGCGAGCAATGGGCAGCTCGCCGCCCGGTAAGGACCAGGCCCGGGTCGACGGCGCGTTGTGTTCCACGCGCGCCTCAAAGAGATGTCAGCACGAACTGACGGGGCCCTCTAGGGCCGATGCCGCCAGGGCTGCGGGTTATTCGAAACAGGTACCGTGGCCCTTGGCACAGGCAACTGAAGGAACACGGGTGGGTTCATTTTCGTCGTGTGTAAATATATAAATAGATTATGTGTAGCAAATAATAAAAAAATCAATTAAATATTTCTATAAAAATAATTATAGATAGTAATATAGTGGTTTAATAATTGAAACCCCTCCAAAAGTTTGTTGACTTTTTTCCCCTTCAGCTGTAATCCCAAGCAGCAAAAACTAGTACTATAAAAAACCATAGAACGTTTTGTAAAAAACTGTCCTTGGTCCTATAAAACCCCAAAGAACGTATCTTTTATTCGGAAGTGGCGCATTTACATCTCTGTTCAGTGATAAAATAATTTTATTGCAGTGTTCCTAATGACGAAATAGTCCTATAAAATCTATGTAATAGTGATGCAGGTCTCAAAATAATGATGTACTGGCTACTGTGGGACCTTTTAAAGTACTTTTTCGTACTATACAAGAGTTTAGTTTCCTTTACCTCACCTTTTTCATTCACCATTCATTATTTTACATTTGTGATAGTGCAGAGTGCAAAAAATTATTAAAATAATTTCACAAAAGGAGACAAGCAATCTGAGGTGAGTAAGATTTTATTTTGTTATTATAATATTAGTCTATTACGGTGGAAATGATGTGCGACTGCAGGTTTACTGATAAAGTAGGGATAGGTTTACTATGAATTTAAAGTGCCCCCCTCGAATTGTTGAGTTTTTACTAAAATATTTATCATATAAAGTGATTTCGATATTCTAAGAGCCATTATAGTACTTGCTGTGATAATGTTTTCACTGTCAGTCATCGTGGATTCAACCTAAAACTGGGGTTCTGTGTGAGCATGACTGAATACTTATACAATAATAGGTATGTTCACAGTGTTTTTTTTTACTATTTTTCTGAAGACCATAAGTAATGAAAAGAAAAACTGAATTATAAACTGTTTACTGACGAATAGTGTGAATTAATCATGTAACCAGTTTTTATTTCTTCGGGAAGAAACGTAGTTGTATCAAGTCTTACGTACCTAGTTTTTATATTTCTTTGAAGTACCTATGTATGTGTCTAGTAGCATCACTGACCTTTAGAAGCAATGCCTATATAAATATAAATTGTAATCAACATTTTGTTTTTTCAGTGTACCTTACCTACCTTATGGACACCAATATGGATATCGATAAATTTCTTAGTCGAGACGATTTCATGCTGCTTACAGCAGCAGAATGGCCGTGGAAAGTCACACATTTTATTTTAAGTGAAAACTGTGTCAACTGTGGATTATATACTAATTCATCTTTACCGAGTCACTTCACCATATATAAAAGAAATATGGCCCAATTGTTTTTTAACAACAATAATTATAGATGTGACACATATTTTTCCCTCAACTTGTTCTTTTATTTTGTGTTAGTTCTATTTCTTTTCATCATGTTTACCGTAAATAAACGTATTTTCTTTCTTTCTAAGACTAACTGAACTATAAAAATAAAAACTAAGAGAAAAAAGAGAGTCGGAGAGAGAAAAATATTTGGATCAGGGAGTGACATAGGCTATATTTTATCCCGGAATTTCCACGTGAACGGAAATTACGCGGGTGAAACCGCGAGGCGGTGCTAGCTAGGCAATAAAACAATAGTACTAGAATTAAACTTACCCTTGATCATAGCCCGAGCTGGAGAGTCACATATAAAGGCCCGTATATTGACGCCTACTATTTTTTCCTTTCCATTAATAACGATTAAGATGCCATCTTTTAGTAGTTTTTTCATTTCATCTACAAACATTCTTAGATAACCATCTAAATCAGATGGTTTATTATAGCCTGAATAAATTCCTACTACAATGGGTCGCAATTCTGGTATTTCATAAACGTTGCATAAAATTGGCCATAATTGAAGTTTTGAGCTTTTAAAAGCAGGCAGGCCGTCTATGTTTATGTTCAGTGAAATAACGGGTAGATTGCGATCAATTTGTATCATTTGTAGGTAGTGTTTCAGTGTGTTTGTCAAACCGTTGTGCCAGTACTGTCCAGTGCCCACGGGATAAGTTGTAACAGTCTTCTCTGTTTTAAGAAGCGTTCGGGGATCGTTAGGTAATGTATTTGGTATTCTATTGTTAATTAATCGTACAAAATTTTTTGTGGCTTCATGCGAAATATTATAATTAATGGCCCAATTTTTCACGCCGTCACGAAATTGTTGGTCTTTTTCGAATGTTGAATCATTGCTTGAAGATTCAGAAAAAATGCTGGAGTAAGGACTCTCTTCAGAAATAATATCTTTGTAAGACACATTTTGTACGGAACCGTTTCCCATAATAGTGATTCCAACTTGATTTTGGCTACTATCACTGCTTTGATTGTTTGATGATGACGAAGTTGCTTTTTCAAAACGTCTATTAACTTCTCTTCTATAAGTTCCACTGCGTTTATATCTTTTCCAATTCTTTAAATCCATTTTTTGTTTTTAGGGCAGAATGCACGTCGCATTAATTCCGTATCAAAATGTCTGAATATTGTTGTAAAAGCAAGCCAAGAATCCTTTTTAGGACTTAGCTGTCATTTAATAGAAACATTTATCTACATGTATGTGCCACTTTTGCGTCATTATAGTGATAGATACCCATTTATAATACCAACAAGCGCATTGCTAGGCACCAAAAAAGTTGTTATCCAATAATTCTGCTCTATTATAGTGTCTGTGTGATATGCTTATCGATAAAATTATAATATGCATTTAAATACTATTATAATACACTTACGTTCTATTAGCGTGCCCTGAAATTAGACTACATCACAAAAACACTCTATTGTAAAGTCTTTGTGACTACTAACGCACACGTACTATAGCAGCGATCTGAATATCCACAATATCACAATATGGCCCTGTAGTTGAGTGTTCATCACTGCTATAACGAAACTACTATTGCAGTTCGTTTGGAACCCTTATTACGTTAATCAGATAAATAAAGGCACCTGTTAACAATTTTATAGAGCAATATTATTATGTACTAGTTACATTAATACTTGCTATAGTACTTGACTATAACGGTTGTATAAAATGGCGTAGTAAACGTTTACATTCTTTGTTTATAGGTATTTTTAGCTCTCTAAGCATTTAGAGCAATAATGTACTGTCGAACGCTTTTATACAACACTGTGGCACCGCTAAAACCTTAATAAATCATTTATAGAGCTTTTTAGAGTTATGAGCTGAAATAATAGGACTGAATTGCTGGTTGGGATGCCACATTACGATACCCACAACTGAAACAGGTAATCCCTTATCCTAGGTAGACACCACGTAGAAAAATTAGGCCAAAAAGAAAATTAGGGAAAATGATTAAATTAGGAATTATTATTATTGTTAATTGAAAGATGTACTAAATGATTTTAGAGATTTTAATGAATTTAAAAATGATTGCGTTTTTAACTAATGAATAAATTATTTTACAATTTGACTTTATATATTTCAGTTATTTAATTTTAGTTATAATGGTATTATTGCGGCATGTATTTTAATCTTTGGTTACTAACATAATTTTAAGTATACTAACATAACTATGGATCACTGTGTCTGACTTAAATAAATAATAATAATAATTGTATGTATTTGAATTATGATAAATAAAATATCCGAGTAATAGGAATATCCGTGTCTAAACTAACACCCATTAAATTATCAACAGATTTGAGATCGTCTAAGTATAAAAAGCGATTAGTATTAGTTAATAATAATAATTAAGCCTCGTACATCATAGAATAGAATATCAAGCCAAGCCCAGATGACAACGGCACGCGAACTATTAATTTAACATTTTCTACAGTAATATAAATATTAAAAGCAACACAGTAAGCCTTTACGACTAAAGAAATGATTTTATTGGAACTGACTTCTGTATAAATTCCTACGGAAAATCGCATTAAGAAGACAGTGTTCAATGAATTGGTTTTCAGAAAATTGTTAAAGTAACTTAAGTATTTGTAAATCATTCTTAAGACACTAAAAATTGTTTGAATATAACTTGAAAATAAAATGTTTTGCACCCCTGCTTCTACGAGCCTCTTTTTTCTATTGTTTTAACAAATGGAGTATAGTTGGGATATTATGTGCCAGGCAGAAGTAAACAAAAGTGACTGATCATTTCGTACCCAGAATTTAATTTCAGTGTTATACTCATAGCTGTTATTATGACAATCACTTTGTCCTTCGTGTAAAGTGGTTAGTTATATTTTATGCTTTTATTTTTGTTATAGATTAGGTGCTCTGTGTTATAAGGTGAGATAGATGTAATAGATAATTGATATGTATAATAATAATGATTATAATATTTTTTATTTTATATAATGGTGTTTTATTCATAATTATAATTCGTTGTTTATGTAGTTGATTTATATTCTAAGTACTGTTTATTTTATATTCTTACCGATAGTATCAATTATTAAAACTGACTTGGTTTCCGTACGTCTTTTTCGGGTAACCACTGAAAATCAACGTTGTACTGTGGGTCCCCCTATAGCATAGCATCATGCTAAGTGGATGCCTTCTTGTCAGTCATGACGTGCAGATGTCGACTATTTCTGTTTTGTGCTCGTGATTATAGATCTGTTTTGTTTTTCTTTACTATAAGAGTTAATTATCTTTTTGTATGCATGTGTTTCTGTGACAAATAAACCTATTTTTGTTTTTCTTTTCTACATGAACATAAAATTTGATAGCATGACAAAAATAATAATATAGACATCAAAAAGCATGTGTCATATGTCATTGATGTCTGCACTATGTTTTTTTATATTTATTGCATGTTCTACACGTGCTTTAAAATAACATATAAGTGTATGTAATAGAGCAGTGGTGGCCCAGTGGTAACGGCCGCGACTGGCGAGTTATAGGTCGTAGGTTCAAACCCAGACAGGCGCTTTACTTTGTGTAAATTATATCATCACTACTGCTCTCAAAATGGTGAAAGAAAACATCGTGAGGAAACCGGCATGTCCTAGAACCAAAGATTCGAAGCCATTTGAAATCTACCAACCCGCGCTGGGCCCGCGTGGTGGATTACGGCCCACGCCCTCTCACAGAGAGGAGCCCTGTGTCCCAGCAGTGGAAACATTACAGGCTGATTATATAATGATAAAAAACAACATATTTTTCTCTCTCCAAATTATAAATGAGTTACATTAGTCAAGTTTCTGAAAGCGTACAAACTATTTTCACAAATATTATAACATGTACTTACTAATATTCCAATATTCACCTTTGCAAATAAGCAGATGGTTTCCAATATGTGCGTACTTTCATGATATTAAGTTTGGAGACGTCAACTATGCCAATACTGCTTGTATAAACGGCGATGATGACGACGACGATGTCCATACTCGTCTCTGAAACTTTAGCCGAATATAACTGAAACATTTCATTTAGCCCAGCAGCGGGACCTTAAAGTCTAATAATAAATTGAGATAAATAGCACCTTAAATTACTTTCATTGGATGTTGTTACAATTGAAAACCATAAACTGAGAAATAACTAAGAAAGTGACCGAAAAGGTGTTAAAAAAAATTTGTAAAAGAAAGTAGCTAAAAAATTATATAAATGTTATATTTAACTATGATTTCAGTAGTTATTACACCAATAAAAGGAAAACCTCTCCAATAGAATCCCGCAGCATCAATGAAAATAAAATCTAAGAGCGGTACAAATCTTTTAGATGGCTAATGGCAGCTGTTTAACTAGTAGAAACCAATTTGGCAACCCTTCTTACTGCGTATTTAATAGTTGAGCGAAAACCGGACCTATTAAAAGTGTGTGCTGGTATGACGCCCTCTTGCAACTCAGTAGGGATACCATGAAGAAGCCTTCAAGATTTTTTTTTTTAAAACGTTTCCCCACTCTAGGAATTTCTCCTGTATCGTGGGTGCGTTTACAAACATTTAAACTCACATACACAAACAGCCAGACCCGGAACAACTACTTGTAGGTCATACAAATATTTGTTCCGTGCGGGAATGTAACCCGCGACACGCAGCGCAGCAGTCGATCGCTCAGCTACTGCGCCAGCCGTGTCGTCAGTTTATAAAAAATGTAACGAAAAAAAGGACTAAACACTAGATAAAGTTAATAAAACTGTCCATAGACGACTTGTTATCAATAGCCTTTTTATAAATTATTATAGCTTTAACGATATTTAGAATCGGTTATAGGTCGAACGCCTAATGAAAGCTATTTAGATTACTAGTCAATACATTGAATGAATATTATTATGCGTCTTCGAATTGCAGACGTGGTCACAATTGGCGCAGTGGTTAAGCGATTGACTGCTGCGCTGCGTGTCGCGGGTTCGAATCCCGCACGGAACAAATATTTGTATGACCTACATGTATTTGTTCCGAGTCTGGGTGTTTTCTATCTATAATATGTATGTATTTACAAAAAAAAAAGTATATAAGTAGTTTATCAGCCATCTTGTTACCATAACACAAGCATTAGGTTGCGTAGCTTGGGACTAGATGGCGCTGTGTGAAATGTCCAGGGATATTATTATTATTAGTAATTATTGGCTAGTAAATTGGCTTCTGTGAAATGTTTTAGTTTAGTGAAAAGTAAGTAGGTACACAAGCTTACAGATTTCCAGTTTTAGCTGACCTCGCATTGTATAGGCTTTTCGTACAATGAGAAGTCAGCTTATGCTGGAGATTGTACCTTGATATGTCGTCGTGCTTACTAATAAATAATTTAATGCTCAGGGTTCATTAACTGTTGGATAGATAGGTAAATAATTAAGTGGTCACTTGGTTTAAAAGCTTGGTTAGGTAATTTCATTTTTTTTATTAATACTATTGTAATCATTTAAATTAAAACTTTTTTTTGCAGGAAAGTTAGGTCCTTAAAACATTTAAGGCTTAAATTTTCTCGTTTGAATAATTTCATCAATATTTTTCAGCCATAGTTGGAAGTGACTCCAAAGCAATTATAGTTCATAAACGTACCGAGGATTGCTTTTGCGTAGTAGGAAATTGTAAATTAATGTGGTATTAATTATGGCTCAGGGCATCACTGCTTTCATAGCTAATAACATCCGACCGACGCGGGAGGTCATAGTCTACCTATTTATTGCCACGGAATAGTACAGAAGATTGGCCCCGAACAACGAGCGAGGCGTACGCACACATATGCAGGTGCGTACGTACTGCGATCTAAAACAAATGACGATCATGAGTGCGCTTGCACTTGCTGTACGTGAAGTCGTGAAGCATTTTATCTATGTGTAGTGCGTTTTCGCTCATTATTTGGAGCCAATCTTCTACATTTATCTGTTTTGTGAACTGCCTCTGTAAAGCGAATTTAAAGGAAAGAACTTCGTAAGACAAAACCGGCCAAGTGCGACTCGGATTCGCATAGGAAGGGTTTCGTACCACAAGGCAAAAAACGCCGATGGTGACGCCCTTTAATTTTTAATTTTATTTTATTTTAATTATTTTTATTATAGCGACAATAGAAATACACAGTCTGTGGAAATTTTAACTGTCTACATATTACGGTTCATGAGATATAGCCCCCTGACAGACAGACAGACGAACGGATAGCGGAGGCTTAGTAGTAGTGTCCCGATGGCACTCTGTGGGCACAGAACGCTAAAAATTCTGTTTTCATTTTTGTATGCTGGTAAAATTAAAATACCTAATGTTTGTGAAGAAACAACTAAGTTTAAATTAAGTAAGCAATCACTTGCAAACATGACATGTGCGGAGTTAAGATTAAGTTAGACTTGAAGTTGCATTTACATACTTACTTTATTTTTGTTCTGCTTGCTGCATCTGGTGTAGCTACATAAACTAACTTCTCGAACTAATTTCAAAACTTTATTAACTTATTTTCAGCAAGAAAAGTTGATAAAGAATTAAATCTTCAAAATAATTAAACATACCCAGAATAAACACGTTCATTTTCAAACCTAAGTTTCAATGACTTTTTTGTCACTGAAACTCAGGTTTGAAAATGAACATGTTTGAAATATTTTTGATTTCGAAGTAAGTAAATATGCAAAAAAATCCTTGTTCACAGGTTGTCCCACACAACCCTTCGCTTAATTGTCACACACATTATAGGCTGATTATTTGTACTGAGAGCGGCTTCTATCCCAGGACACAGGCCCCTTCTCGGTGAGAGGGAGTAGGCCGTAATCCACCACGCACCACGACCCGGTGAGGGTCGGTAGATGTCAAAATGATGTCTTCGAATTTTTGGTTCTAGAACATCCGTCACCGTTTCGATAACAGCAGTGATGAAATTATTTATAGAAAATAAAACACCTGACAGGGTTCGAAGCCACTCGTAAGTCGCGGGTTACCTCTGCTGCTTATAATTTTAATCATCCACAAATTTACCCAATTGTTTATTTATCAAACTGAACATATTACTTCTATTACATGAGGTAAACATAAAGGAAGCCCACGTTGTCTACTTAATACTATTCAATAATTCACAAAGTAGGACGTAATAGTATGTCCTACCATTAAAGTTGGATATATTTCGGTAGTACCTATAAAGGTACTCTAGATCTCGAACAAGATATAAATAAAGAGATTACGTTTAGTTGTTGGCCTGTTTCGATAATGATTTAGGTATTTGTGTGGTTTTTAAAGAAAGTTTAGGTACTTATACAATTTTGTAGACGTTTTTTTTAAAATTAGCCTATACTGTCCCACTGCTGGGCAAAGGCCTCCCCGAAATCCTTCCAGGAACTCTTTTCCCGCGCCACATCGAACCAGCCCTCGCGGTACGCATCCAGATCGTCTCGCCATCTCTTTCTGGGCCGGCCGGCGGCGCCGTCCATCTTCAGGCACCCATTGTGTGGAGGCTTTTGCCCAGCGGTCATCGTGCATGCGGCTGATGCGACCCACCCAATCCCATTTGAGCCTGGCAGCCTTCTTTCCTACATCTATTATGCCTATTTTGGAACGCAGCGTCGTGTTTAGACTTACCTAATTTTAATGTTTCTTCATTTAGTGTGTGGGCCATCATCTCATCTGCCTAGCCTTTTCCCAACTAAGTTGGGGTTGCCTTCCAGTCTAACCGGACGCAGCTGAATACCAGTATTTTACATGGAGCGACTGCCTATCTGACCTCCACAACCCAGTTACTGGGTAATACGATACCCCTTGGTAAGACTGGTTGTCAGACTTTCGGGCTTCTGACTGCCGGGACCAACGGCTTAACGTGCTTTCCGAGGCACGGAGGGGTCTCGGTAAGTAAAGATGGTCACCCATCCACAGACCAACCGCGGCAAGCGTAGCTTAACCTGACCGATCGACCTGTGCGGCTGTTATTCTACTCCTGAAAAAGTTTTCGTAAAAATTGTAATTGTTAACTCAAAATAAAAAAAGGCCTCCATACCGTATTTTGGCCACGGCGGCCAATTTCAACGGAGACTAGCCTTCGGCGCGGGGTTTTTCCTAAAAAATAAATAAATCAGCCAATGAAAATCCCGAACATCGTTCCAGTCGTTTCGGAGATTAGCCGCAACAAACAGACAGACAGAATAACCATTTTGTTTTTGTTATAATAAGTACACGTTTAGTACACATTTAATAAAATGCTGTTATTTGGACATTACAAACAGACACTTCAATATTATTTATTTGTAGTATGTATAGTACATTTGTGGTAGAAGCGGGCCTTAGTCATAGTCACCCTACCGAATATACCCAGTCATATTTGTTAGTGAGCCAAGTCTGAGGCAACTGGCAAGAGGCCTATCAGATGGAGTCGTGGCTAGCGGACCCATTGTGAATTGTGATAACCCACTTTTAGCCGGAAAATGTTTTGTGTGTATGACACTTGGGAGATAACGTGTTATGTGTGGCTCGGATCGGCTTTCCTTTCCTATGGGCAGGGATTAGGACGATCTGATTGTGATCGAGTTAGGCCTAATTTTTGGTTTCAATCTCAATTTAATTCGCACTTGCATGTCCCGCTGAAAATGGGTCAAATCCTTTACATCTTATGATTAAAAAAATAAGCATACAGGTCAATGTGGAAAATATATATGTCCTGATTCACCATCTTCTTCTTCTCCTTCGTGTTGCTGCCCCGATTGTATTATTATCTTTATCTTTTTTTTTTAAACCGTTGCCCCACACTAGGAATGACTCCTATCGTGGGTGCGTTTACAAACATTTAAACAACAACAACATTTCAACAACATTTTAGATCTTGTTGGCCCATAACTTCACCACTTCCACGGCGTCGTCGTCGGTGGCAGCATAGAAGTTACTTTGACAGTAGGGCAGGATAGGAGGAAGCATATTTCACCATAAAACTAGGTAACTGAAGTTGGTTGTTGTAAATTCCTGACTAAAACACTATATTACTTTTTTTGCACAAAAAAGGGCACAGCTGGATTTTGATCGTATGATTAACCAGGTCACACATAAATCAAAACAACGTTACCAATTCCTTAACCATTACCAACTAAGCCCATAAACCTTCAAACTAACATTTACAGACTTACACCGTTTCCTTTGCAATTCCACCATTAGATAGTAGTAGCCACTTATTGATTATGAGGTCTAAAGCCGGGGGCAAGCCGATAAAAAGTTACGCCACCACTGTAATTTGAAAGAGTATTTCAGAGATAAGCTACCATTCGGTTCGCTTGTCTCTGTGCCACTGATAAAAGTTGTCCTATTATTTCTGCTGGGCGCCGTATCTGCGTGGCTCCAGGCGTTCACAAAGAAAATGCTACTCGGTAGCAAGCCGATTATCGATACAGTCTTTGTATGAATTATGTATTTAGTTGGAAAAATTTGTTTTATACGATATCTGGTTGCGATTTATCTAGCAAGTTTGTTTGTGAGTTATACAGGGATAGTTTTGTGACCGTATTATTAGTTATTCAGACGTGACCTCTTTGGTTAATGTCCTCGGTACTGGCTTTAGTTTTCTGGTTTTATTCTGTTCCTGGAATAATAGAACTGTCGGAGATAAGTGCGAACTGTGGTTAGCACTTATTTGTGTATGTTTGTAGCACTTTCACTCACCTGTATTGAGAGTTTCAGTACCATTGTTTGATACAGAAAACAGATTTTTATCCTGCGGGGTAGTTGCGTAAGGCCCCGTTCCCACTTTGTCGTGACGACAGATTATCGTGTCGTTTAAAGCGTCATGGCTTGTGTATTTAAATGGAGGTGTTCACATATAGGACGACACGATTAACTGTCGTCCACGACTTTTTTTGCAGTGACGATAAACAGTCGATATGGAAATGGGAACAGCTAGAGACGACAGTCGTCCAACGATAAGTTAATCTTCACGACATAGTGGGAACGCGCCCTTACACACAGTAGCTGTCTGTCAAAATGGCTTTTGTACTCGTATTGACAGTTTAACAACATTCATTGCGTTATTTACGTTGTGGAGTAGACAAATTTTTCGAGCAATGGACTAGCAATATCCTTCAAAATTTTTCAGATTGCGAATAAAAGTGTGTGGTCCTAGTTCCTAATAAATAAGAATCTCCGGGATTCAGATTAGAATTTTCTCATCCCGGTCCTAGTTTTTTTTAATGTTATTTGTGCAGGTCTATCAGGAAGTCACAGTTCATTATAATTGATCAACTATGATCAACTATGTTTAACTATATAAGGGACTGTTTATATGAAATCATCGTTTAAAAATAAATAGCTAGTTAGTTATTTTAATCAAATTATAGCTTAATTGAAATTGATTAACAAGGTTACAATTAGTGATATCATAGAAAACCTCAGTAAAATCGTGTTAACTATTAAATGACAATTATGACATTAAAATATTATTAGTAACTAAAACGGTTAAATGTCGGTTCGCGTGTTTGACACTGGTACTAGGTAATTGAGTGGTGTGGGGACTAACTGACCATTGGATTATACATGAACACATCAGTAACCGTTTAAGCTCACAGCTATTTTAAATGTTCATTTTATTTTACAAAACCTGAAATAGTGGGGTTGCTCTTTAAAGAAGAAAATATAATATGAATCAGTAAATGAGCTTTCAAAATTTATACTAACTGTTTGTTTGTTTGATTGATTGACCAAATTAACAACCAAAGAAACTGTTTGACATTTGGTATCATACTCGTATAAAACATTCCAAAAACATGAATTTACGTTACTTACAAAAAACAACCGACTTCCAAAAAAGACACTAAATAGTGAAAAATAACTTTAAGTTCGGAAGTTGGTGTCGTTGAGTTCGCATTTTCGTTGTTTGCCACATTCTTCACTTTGTAGTGTCTTTTTTGGATGTCAGTTGGTTTTTTTGCAAAAACGTTTTTATTTTTCACTTTTAAGTAGTAATTTTTACCAGTAATTTTGGTTTAAAAACCATACTACTAGACCGTTTTTGATGAAATTTCTATGGGACCAATCTGAAAGTGTATACTTACAAATAAAAAAATTCGCGAGTCGGCTTATAAATAACGGAGTTCTGAGGTAACAAACATTTAAAAAAATACAGTCCAAATGTGAAAACAATCTTTAAACTTCCAATACCGTCATTTTCATTGTTATTTATTTATTTAACCATTTATGTACACAAATATAAACAGACTATTGTCTGTATTGTCTGTGTATGTCTATTGTCGATATTTATTTCTAAAGAAATCTCTTGCAGCATACCTCCGATAGGAGAGTAGATAAAAAGAGATGTAGACAACGTGTGCAAGAGTAGAAGGGGGAAAAAATACATAAAATCAAAAACAATTTAAATATAAACACACATTATGAGAATATATTTACATACATACATTCTAAAATAAATTGTCCTAAATAACAATTCGATATAATGTAACAAGGTTCTAAATATTTTCATAGACCCACTGTCCTAGTATTTATATGATGAACTAACTAGTACTACTCTTGGCCTGAACTTTGTGAAGGCTTGTCGCAGACCGGAGTCATGCCGCAGCCCGCGGGCTGATGCCATTCATTCTTTTGTCACTCGGCTGTAACGATAGCAACGAAAATAAACAAAACATTTTTTTTGTTTTATTTGGGAATAATTGACAGTTATTAACACTTTTATTTTTAACAGATTTATTCAAAGAATGCTAGATGAGAAGCTAGAAAAGACAAGTTGAAGAGAGGTTCAGAGATCCAGTATCAATCAATTTCTATGAGTTGAGTTCTGCAACACAGTTTTAACTAACGCAGGAGTAATTTTTTTTAAATTGATTTGTGAAATTTACATTTTGTTTTATGTCAAGTTGTATCTATATGACGGAGAAGGTGTGTCTGTCTCTCGTTAACATCAGGCATAATTTAATTACTGTGGGCGTACTATGGGTAGTGTTGGTTATAGCACAATAGAAAAACGGTTTGCGCTTCAAATCAGATTATAATTTACGAACAAGTTTGTCACACTAGCGAATCACGGAACGCGCGACATTTTCTATGCATATGTGTTTCGTATGATGTCCAATGTTTCTATGTCCCCAAAAGCTCTGCTCACACCGCTTTTGTAGCTGTTGCTCTCGTCTCCCCACGAACTCAGGCTAGACTCAGTCCAGCGCCACGAGATGGCGCTAACGTTCCGAATAGTCAAACGAATGACTCCGACATATACTAATAAATTAATAAAGCTGAAGAGTTTGTTTATTTTTTGGTTTGTTTTAACGCTCTAATCCCTGGAACTACCGATCGGATTAAAAAAGTATTCTGGCATATAATAGACCAATTCTTGAGGAATTAGGCCATGTGAAATCACGCAAGACCCTTAGGAGCTCAGCAAAAAGAAAAAAGTCAGAAAGAACGCTAAGCGAAAACGAAGCGATGCGATGCGACGGGTGGATCGAGGGTACAAGAAATTATACACGGACGAAGTCACGGGCGGAAGCTAGTATTTCATATTTTTAATTTAGACTTGTGTAAAATATGAGATTCCATACGAATTGGTTTAAAATATACTCGTACTAATGATACTACTTATGAGAAGTCTTCTTGTCTAAAGAGTTAGCTCGCCCGTGGTGGATGTAAAGTGCTGGCTTCTTTGACTCCTGTAACGTCAGCAGCATAGTTAATAAAACTGACGTTTGCACGGTCGGTTGTGAATTTTAAAGTAAGTAACGTTATTAAGACTTAATTCGATAGTGTCGTTTGTCAAAGTAAAATGCAAAAAAATTGGATGGTATCGGGTACAAAATCCGTAAGGCCTGAATTGTAAAATAATTATATCTATCTAAAAAGGAATCTAATAATAAATAAATGTAGATAAATAGTTTGCTGCGCAACTCGACAGTCTCAATTTAAATCCTAACTTTCAAATGCCTTTAGGCGTGAATGCAAGAAACACCATCAACTAACACCCAGTATCAAATTAATAATTGTCTCTAGAGTTAACACTACATAGTTGTAGATACAATATTTAAATAAAAAGTAAGTATGAACATCAATATTCGATTCCGAATAACAGAAACGCCAACAAGAACATTTTTATTTTTGAAAACAAAAACTAAAAAGTTCTTATTGGCATCATCTACAATGCATAAATCTATGTGTACTTCAGAACAAATTAATAACCGTCACGGAAATACCTCCTAATTAGTGCCTCTTTTATCTAAACACACATTCTACGCTAAGCCTGTAAACTGCTAGTCGTACAATATTTCCATTATAATCTATTCTGCCGTCCGTACGGTAGTACACAACAATGTGACAGCCGCGTGCCGGACGTCCGGTGCCGGCCGTCTCGACGCCGGTCTAAACTTATTAATTGCCCGGAGCCGCGCCGCGCCGCGCTCGCTTGCGCCCACTCCACTCTTGAAACTGTTATGCTGGCCGTACGGATTTCAGTTTGTAAGGATTACCGGACTAGTGTGTGAGATGTAGAATGCCTCTTTTATTTTTTTCTAGCTTTAAGTGTTGGGCTATTTTGATAACGTTCTTTTATTTGGAAATTAATTAAAAGTCAATGTTATACGTATAGGAAAAGTAGAAATAGCTCTGTCTCATAAATCAGCTCGTATGTTATGCGTCGCGATAATGTCTAAATAAATAATTACGCTCTGCCATCTTTCACATTTCGCAACTATGATTTTCCTGAAGTGAAAATCTTTCATATCAGAGGCCTTATTATTATCTAATATCATCTTATCTCATCATTATCATCTTTGATGGCATCAATGCCATCATTTTTCCAGCGCGAGAGAGAGAGATGAAGCTATACAAGGCTTATAGCAAGATCCCATATTCGCAACGAAATTATGATGTCATTAGTAGATACTTCATAATACGACCCCTGAACCTATAATAATCCCTTATTGGATCAGTTTATCTCAGAGTTAAAGACACAAAGTCATAATAATGTACGTAACTAAAGCATATATCCTGACCCCAATCACTTCACCATCCACCATTCATAATTCAAAAATAATAAGAACAACTCGAACTGCAATCGTAATTAGTCGGGCTATTTCGGCGGCGTCGGCTCTGTTGCGCGGGAGCATACGTCAAAACATCGTTTTGTTTTAGAAGGAAGATATATTTTACGACAGTCGCCCGCGCAGTCACGATTTTTAACTGCGCCCTCTTAATTAATGGTAATGTCGGGTCGCAATCGGCAGTTGAAGCCGAGATCGTTTGTTTTTTTTTTAATCACATGCAGGTGTCGGTTTTGTATTCTTGGAGAAAAATATTCTGGTAGTCATATTGGTTAATTTATCCAAAATTAATTTGACAGATAGGTAGGTATTTATTTAACCATTTATGTACACACATATATAAACAGACATTGAAAAACAGAACAGAAAAAGTAGGTACAGAGGTGATGCTTATTTCATAAGAAATCTCTTTCAGCATACCTGAGATAGGACAATAAATACAGAGATGTAGACAGCGTGTGATAGAGCAAAGGAGACAAACAATAATACATAGAATCAAAAATAAACAATTCACTTAAAAACTAAACTAACTGGTACCTACTAACAGGTACCTACTGTAGAAATTATAACTTATAAGGGTGCTTATATGCAACTTCCGCGAGTCCGTTAAAAGTGATTGATGAAATGATATACATATTATGATACAAGAAATACAAGACAAACATGAATTTGGTTTAAGATTAGAATATAAAACAGGTAGTTTCCTTCCCCCTTTTAATCCATCCAAAGGTTGTCTAAGATCGCTCTTAGCGATAATACCGCCCATTGTGTCACCTTATGTAAAATTTTTATATTTGTGTCTGTAATTTATATTTTATTTAACATTATTTTTTATTTTATTATATTTGTATTTTGTGTTTCACGAACTGTGTCCAAATAAACTATTTTTCTTTCTTTCTTTATATGGTGTACATAATAAAGAGTATTCTATTCTAGTATAAGTCTGTCTAGCTGGCTAGTGGGAAGACATAAGATGAAAAAATAAATAAATGTAAAAATGAAAATCCATTCTAGGAATAGTTATTATGGATGTTATGACAAAACATTCGTTTATTTTTCTCATGGAGAGCTCGCAAGAGCTCTCACAGTATCAACTATTTTATTTAAATTGTGTTTTGATATTGAAGTACCTAAAACAATTTAGAACAAATACCCCCAGTATTTGATCTAAATTGTTTTAAATCCATACCGTATTTAACCAAGAAATAGAAAATATGACTTACACCTGATGCGAGTAATTTTTACAGCGCCATTTTTTTCAGTGATACTAAAATCGGCGAATAGTCCTTTTAGACTTATTTTACCTCTGATTTTGCATCACTGTCCAAATTACGTTGATCTGTATTCTCGTTCTAATAAGGTTGCTTTTGGGTTGCTGTCATGCCACTGATAGGTCTGTCAAAATCATTGTGAACTTTATTGTCGTCACAATAAGGTTGCTGCTGTCAGAAGTAAAATACCGGATGATGCTTTCGACATGAATCTTACTGTAATGTCACAGGTCAGAAGGCCAATTCTCGTAATTTAAAACGTTCAAAATCTAGTCGCAGTCTCATCTCGGCGACAAACAAATGTCAAAAACTTGTCAAACTGTAGGGAAATTTGACGTATTTTTTAATAGATTGGGACTGAGATCAGATTGTGAACGTTCTTAAAATTACCAGAATTGCCCCTCTGGTCACATAACATATCATATTCGGCTTCCAATCATTATCCCTTTTCCCTCATTTTCATGCTTTTAAATAAAATATTAATCCGGCTCTCACATTTTTCATTTTCCCGTGATCTGTAGAGCATACTTGGGCCGGCTATAAATAAATGAAGTTACACAAATAACTACTGATATTTCAGTCTGACCCAATCCGCCACACGCGTGTCGCCGAAGGCAGTTAAGGTGAACGCACCGATATTCAGTAGAGAGTTTTAAAATAGCTTTTTGTTTTTTTTTTGCCGTTGAAGTATTTTTGTGAATCTCTTGTAATATGATTAATGAATATGTTTATAGTTTATTAAGGTTTATAAAAAAAATAGATATTCAAAGAAAGTTTTAAGTATACATTTTCTTTTTGACTTTTGAATTAATTTGATTTATTTATTTAACCATTTATATGGACACATAATATATATAAACAGACAAGAAGAAAAGCACAAAAAAATAGGTAGGTGATGCTTATTTCTAAAGAAATACTTGCGATCGGAAAGTAGATAAAGCGATGTTAGATAGCGTGTGTAAAAGAGAAAATAAACGCAAAAATAATTCACTTGAAAAAATAAGACAAATAATAATAATTATGTTATTTTTATATATCTTGTATCTCCAAGTAACAGATTCTAAGCTCAAATAAATTCAAGTTCAACAAATATTGTAGTTTGATTAATTTATCTTTTATTATTTTATTTGCTGTTATCACAAATAATAGTACTCCTTTAGTCTGAACAATCCCGAGCGTGGGTCGCCGGAGGCTGAAAACTTGAACGCACGGATTTGTTAGTAGGAGTTTAAATAATTAATTTGTAAATCAGTTTTTGGTAATAAAGGATGTTGATCCGTCTTTTAATCCTTTATTACAGAGGATGGTCTTTTTATTTTTTGGGCGTAATTACCTTCTATTTTGTATCATACATGATCATCATCATCGTCATAACCAGCCTCTAATGTTCCCACTGCTGGGACACAGGCCTCCTCTCTGTGAGAGGGAGTGGGCCTTTTTTTTTGAGGATGGGAAATCATCAAATGACCCCTCCCGCTCTGGGTGGAGCAGAAGGGAGTGTCAGACTCTTACTGACTAAAACCCACCCGTGTTCCTTCCTTAGCCCTTTATGTTCCAGGGCAGCGGTAACCCTTTCGGACGATCCCGCTACCCTGGCAGGCTTCGGCCCTATCGGGCCCCGTCGCTTATGCTGACATCTCTTTGAGGCGCGCGCGGGAGTGTGCCTTAATCCAGCACGCGGGCCCAGTGCGGGTTGGTAGATGTCACATGTCTTCGAAATTTTGGTTCTAAGACATGCCGGTTTCCTCACGATGTTTTCCTGCACCGTTTTGAGAGCAGTGGCGATGAAATAATTTATACAAAGTGAAACGCCTGTCTAGGTTCGATCCCACGATCTGAAACTCGTAAGTCGCGGCCTTGAAAACATGCTTAAACAAGACGTGCTGTAATCACTTGAATATCTTATTTTTGCCACCCGAGAAAGTAAATAATCAGGTACTCGTTACCAACCAGGACATGACAAACATACACATACTCGTATTAACAAAATCATCCATCCAGTCACAAGTCCTCCCACCGTATTAACACATTAATATTGCAAGCACTGTCCGTAACAAGATCATAACGTATTTATCATGACACGGCCCCCGTGCCGGCCCTGCGCCGGTCCCGTGCCGGCCCCATGCCGTGGACGGATTGGAACACCTGAAGGATTGCGTCACGTTCACCTCTCGTTACTTATTTACTTATTTCAAGGAAAGGTGATAGTGAAATCGGGTTCGGTATCGAAAAAGAAGCGTCGAATCATGATCTCTTTGAGTTAAATTCTGAGATTAATGTTTCTCCTAACTCCAATAAACTTGTGCATAATAATGTTACATTAAGCCTTAGCATAATCAGCCTATAGGGTTCCCACCATTGGGATACAGGCCTCCTCTTTATGAGAGGGAGTGGGCTGTAATCCACCACGTGGGCCCAGTGCGGGATGGTGGATATCACATGTCATCTAACTTTTGGTAGAAACTAAAATTGGAAATTGACCGAGTTTTCTCATAATGTTTTCTTTCTCCGCTTTGAGAGCAGTTATCATTATCATCATCTGCCTAGCCTTTTCCCAACTATGTTGGGGTCGGCTTCCAGTCTAACCGGATGCAGCTGAATACCAGTATTTTACATGGAGCGACTGCCTATCTGACCTCCACAACCCACTTACTAATAATAATACGATACCAATTGGTAAGACTGGTTGTCAGACTTTCGGGCTTCTGACTACCCGTAACGACTGTCAAAGATCCACGAATGACAGCCGGGACCAACGGCTTAACATGCTTTCCGAGGCACGGAGGGGCCTCGGTATCTAAAGATGGTCACCCATCTACGGACTCCAAAAAGTAGGATATTTAAACAAAGGAAGACTAGACTGCTGAGTAACCACAAAATTATAATAAATTCCAAAGGTGTTCAGTACAAGGCATGAGATACCGATATAAAGTTGACTCAGTACTTCGCATTGAGTACAGAGCTCTCACCTGATGACTAAGTACCTACTTTCAGAAATATCCACCGCGTGAATGTTGATTGGCAGTTTAAGGAAAACTGAGATTCCCTGTATTCACTCTCCGTACACAACGCCTCACCACACGATTGTCTATTTGAACAACTAATGTATTGGTGCGTCAGTACTTTGTTCATGACAGCATCCACCTGTTTTCGACATTCACACAGATCTGCAGCAGCATCCTGTAACTTTCTGATTTGTCATATTATTTATATAATCGTTACCTATATCATCATCATTATGTTAGCCAAAGTCAATGCCAATTATGTCAGGGCCTCTCCGCAAAAATCACCACAACTACTAGGTGTTGCCTGCATCCAGAAGATTCCCTAGGCCTTCATAAAGTGGTTGGGCCATCTTTTGGAATTCTAATCGTTATTTGGATAAAGGCACTGTGAGTCTACGACCACGTACAGACTGGAAAAGATCAACACCTCTTGGATGGTTACTCTCAAAATGTTCACGTTCATAATGAGTTATTCCCAAAATGTTCACGTTCATGTTCACTAATGAGGACGAATTTAATTTACTCATAAACACTCATGAGCAAATCAATTTCTACTTTACTAATCAATCTTCCTTATCCTTAAACAAACAACAAATATCCAAATGAATCACCTGACTTACAACAAAATAGCTTGTAAGGACGATGTATCCCTCTGTTTGATAAACAATGCGGGGCGCGTACGCACGACGTCGGCGGCGTACGCGACGAATGTCGAAACCGTTCGCAATCCGACGCCGCGGCCACCGGCGATGTACGGCTACAATGTCTGACTTCTCGCCCCCTGATATGGAAATACTGTGTTATATTTTTGATGGAGTATCGATACAGAAATGTTATCGGAGTGATCGGCGTAACAAATGCAGGGGAACTTTAATTTTAGGATCAATTATTAAAAGTTTTAAAATGTTCACGGAGCTAACTAAACCGAAATCTAAGTGCAAGTACTCTTAATTTCAATGTAAAATTAAACCTTTTATAAAAACTTCTACCGTAATATTCATCATAAATATTTATTTATCTCAAAAGCATCATATTACAAGCACTGGTTAGTAAAATGCATAGTCATAAATAGAATAAGGTGTCTCAGGTAGGAGGGTCCTGAATTACAGATCACATGACATGTTAAATTACAAAATGGTTAAAGTCAAGATATTATAAAAGTCAAGGTTAAAGTCAAAGTTATATCGCAATTAGGTAAAAGCAGAACCTACAAAATTAAGCACACGAAGGCTCCGTACCACCGTACAATATTTAACACTAAATTTATGAAAATAAGTAGTGCTAAATATTGTACAGACGCCAGCAGGTCAAGCTACCCGAAACTGTCAAATTTTCCCAATCAACGTTGAACCTTAATAAGCTTTAGCGATAAAGTTGAAAATCTACTAAAGAAATTTGACAGATTGTAGGTAGTAGCTTGATGTGCTGGCGTCTGTACTTGTTGTGTATATCAGAAATAAAATCGAGAAAAAAGCGCCTTCTAACTTTATTTTTATAATCTGTTGTTATGGCGGCCATTATTGTAGTACACACTGTGTGAAAAATTCAAGTGTCTAACTATTACAGTTCAAAATACCTGTGACGGACCGACGGATAGCAGAACGTACCGTATATTCGATACCCAAAGAGCATCCTGCATTGGCACCCTTTGGGTACGGAACTCTAAAAAAGATATGATATCATTTTTTACCCCAGTAATCGACATGACTATGACTCGCGAATATCTGTTCTCTACAGAATAATTACAACCCAACAAAACTAAATTCAACAAAAATTTGGAAAGAGGAATTTGTATGAAAAAATTGACCTTGAAGCTGCCTCGTGATCGTACCTGTACCTATCTGTTGTTCGTAAATAGGACAAATTGTTGCCATGGAAACCAGAAAGTTTCCCTTTTATGTTCAAGGTCGGAAGTTTAGATTGTCACCGACATGTCGGTTGTGGTTGTGACGCCCGAGGATATACAAAACAATATTACTTATTTTAAATAAATTTAATCTACATTTTGTACATCCCATAATCGGTTTTTTGTGTAGATTCGAGATTGTAATTAGGTATCACAGTCGGTGGTACTTTATTCACATTAAAATCAAACATAATAACTAATAAGTAATTTAAATATAACCTAAACTGTTAAGTAACTATAAAATTAAGAAATCTTCGAGATTGTAGGTAATAATAAAAAATAATAACAGCTAATTAATAACAGCTTACTAAATGAGTAAAATATTTCTTCTAATAACCACATTTCGACTACTTCGAACTCTTAAACGCGTTAATTGATTATCTGAAAAGTATGAAATTTTCTGATTGGCCTTTAGACTAAAACTCAACAAAAGTGAGCTAGATACTAAATGAATACAAGTAAGCATAATAAACCTAGATCATTAGTTTAGACTGTGTGACGGAACAAACTACCACATCCGTACATCGTCTGTGAGTTTCATACACCCTTCCTTTCGACTATAGCCGGGTAAAAAGTTTAATTTATGGCTCAAATCTGACCATAAATCTTGAAGAATGTCAAAACTTTCGTGTTCTCCTGTCACGTCACTTAGCTCCATACTTTAGTCACACAGTAATTTGGTAGATGCGCAAGCAAAATATACGTAAAGAAGGTTTACTTTATAATTTTCATATCTTCGTGGACGTAAAAAGACGTTTTAAAATTAAAAGCCTCTACGAGTATTACCGACTTTAGTGTGTAAGGAAACCATTACTTATAAATAGTAACGCTAAAGAAGTATTCATCATTAAATGGAAAAAAAGTTATTTATTAAAACTAGGCTGAGAATTATTTCATCACCACTCTCAAAACGGTGAACGTGCTTTAGCTGAGAAGAAGAAGTAGCGCAACAAATTCCCCAGCAACACAGCTGTCTGATCAGTTGATTAATAAGTTACAATACAGATTTCTTAATTTACTCATTAAGAACCTATAAAAAAGCTGCAGTAGCCAAAGAAATTGCACCTATAATTTAAATTATGGCCCAAGCCATCGTCCGACGAATACATTACCGTACTCAATGTGTTCTGCCCACTAATGCTTAAACTGTGTTCCGTATATGCATCGTATTTCAATCATTATTAATTACTAAGGCTGGGCCTTTAACGCATCTCGATAACTTACGGTCTAAGCATACACGATACTTGCTCATCGGGTTAGTACCGTCAACAGAGATATTATTTTGGCATATTTACATAATGAGTAATTTGAATTAATCTGAAGCTTGACAAGGTGTGGGCGATGCTTGATGAACACGTCTTAGAAATTACATTTCTTGTTTTATCCTAAGATTTAAGTAGTACTTTGATCATCAATGTTCATCACGGATCACTCTAATCTGCATTCACGATTTATTTGCCAAAAATTTAAACAAATACGAGTTTATGGAAAAATAGCTATAATTCCTACACAATAAAGTTCAGTTTACGCTACAACTTCAAACATTTTTATAACTGTTTCAATAGTGCTAGTCACTCTGAAATCAACTTAATTACCATTAAAATAAAGTTGATATTTGTTTAACTTGAAATAACATCAATTTGAAACATATTTTTGAATAGACTATAGATTGATCTGTATTTTACCTATTGGCATCGTAGGCGCCATGCAGTCTTCAACACTGTGTATTGTTTGCGGTTCATGTCTAAGTGCCTACATATGTGTAGTCGGCATGTCTACCACAAGCTATGTCAATTCGCGGTCTCGATAATTCCACTCAAGTTAGCTCTTCTTCAAGTTCCACGTCAAATCCATTGTTAACATAATTGACATTCCAAAATTAATAGCAACCTAATATTCTAACGGTACTAACCCTTTCTCATTGAGGCAGTCTCTATCAAACCGGTATCGGGGTCTAAAGCGCCGATGTTACTACACCCTCGCCATACATTATTACTTATGTCTAACCGCCGGATAACTCAATATGGGGCCCCTTCTAAACGATTTAAGATCTCGATGGCTCTGTTAAGTTTCCGAAGCGTTCGAAGGGTTATTTTGATTAATTCTGAAAGCACTTTCAACATTTATTGGAGTTTCAATTTATATTGCTTGAACGTTCAAGTGTGGTTTATGAAAGGATCAAAAGAGTATTAATTGTTTATCTCCTTGCGTAAGTCGTGGAGGTACAGTCAACAGCAAAAGTAGATGATCAAAATCAGAAATTCAACAATAATGAACGGAGTTCGCGTCAGAACTGTGTGGCGTCGAAGTGATTCAAAAGTATGTGATTATAAATTATACCAAACATTTACTACTAGTACAGCTGCCATATAGCTGCGAACTCCGTTCATTAGTATTGAATTTCTGATTTTGATCATCTACTTTTGCTGTTGACTGTACAGACGAATGCTTCTCCGATACGGTAAGATGTTACAAATGAAAATCGCTATTGAAGTTCAAGTACGTAGTTCCAGAAGTAGTTTGGATTTTGCTTTGCGAAGAATATTTCACTATTCAGTCAAGAGTTAGATTCCATATTTTCATAATAATAAATTGAAAAGGATCTTTCAGTGGTTTTCCTAGCACTCCGCAAATCTTTGAGTGGTGAGTGAAGCTTCATTTCCCTATTTCTAGGAAAATACTTCTTTTCATTTTCGTTTTAATTTGGTTCATGGCAACGTTTACAAGAATATTTCAGAGGAGGAAATCCGTAAGCCTAAAAACACATTTGAAGGTGTCACCACATTAAGCATGTAACCGCACAGCACTTTAAATTTACGGATATGCATATGAAATGCCATTACGTTCCCCATTTTATGACTGGTATAAAAGGTCAGTTGCTCCCCCAAATAAGGGTTGGTTGCATTCGAAACCCCTAAAAATCCTAGGAGTGTCCAAGAAAGGATTTCTAAAATTGCTCTATGAATAAAAATGCGGCTATAACTCTTAATACCGGTCGAAATATGACCGGATGCGTTTCTCCATAGCGACGCATGCTATGGGTAAGGGAGCGTTTCCACTAGTACTTTCCGGTTGCGGTTGTTTTGTCCGGTAGTTAACGCCGCCACCGCCCGTTTATCGGTCGTAGGGGGAGGTAAGTCAACGTTACATTGCTTTAAAAGTAGCAGTCTAACAATGTTATACATAATTAAGGCAGTTATATAAAATGAGCCTAATTGTATTCTGCTCTTGAAGATTTTGGATGCTGCCTCAACAAATATTCACTTTAGTCCTAATAGGAGATATAATAAGAATCGTGCAACTTTGTCACATATTACATAGCTCTTGTTAGCTTAAAACTAAACTTTTAAGTTTTTGCTAGCTTGATCAAACCTTGGCAGCGACGTAGGTATAGCTTCCACTGACCGAACCAACCCAAATTTCAAGCAAATTAAATCAAAAAGTCCTCCGGTTCTCGTCCGGCTCCCCTCCGGCGCTAGGGTTATCTAAAGCCTACTTTAATCTAAACGTTTACCGCGATGATCTCCGATGCATAATGCATGAGCCTGCATATTATGTACTAACACAAATATATTCATATGTAATGCGTCATACTTTACGTCTTTGTCACCACTTGTAATATCGGTTTTGAATAACTTTTAATATAGATCTTGGAGAGAGGAAAATAACTGGATCAGTAGTTGTAGAAAGATGGCTTCCTGTAAAAAGTTATGGTAAGTTCGGTTGACGTTGCTCAAAATAATTCGATGAATTTTCGTTCGAAAGAGATAATTACTAATTTCGACTAGGAAATGATAAATGATTTTATTTTGTAAGTAGGTTTGTACAAACACTATCATCCGTCAATCATATTTTAAAAACTAGATGATGTCGGCGTTTCTTATCTGACTAGTCTGAGAAGAAAGGCAGAAACAACTCGAGCCGATCATGTGAAGACCATGTAGATCAATGTGTGTAATGTGTGTTCTTGACCGAATAATATTTTAGACAGTAATCTACATACATGGATTAAATAAATTATGTCTGGACTTTAAAAGAGACTGTGATCTCTAAGTTTGTTACGGTGTTTCTTCTCAGAGTAGTCGGATAGAAAACACTGACTTCATTAGGTTTTTAAAATAATATTGTCATGTAGAAGTGTTTGTATTAACATACTGACAGAAAAAAATAACGCTTATTTTTTTCTGTAACTAAGGACTGATTTCTCAATCGACAATTTTTTTTTATTCGTGAAATAAAATTGACGTTTGACAGATTTTGTATGGCAGAACTGTCAAAAAGTCAAAATTATTCCTTGGATAAAATTATCTGGGCTTAGAAAAATCAGCTCAAAGTTGAAATGGCGTTATGAGCAAATTCGTCTTAAGTTTTTTTGGTGCCTCATAGTTGTCTAGAGCTAACCGTCTATGTATCTTCATGTAGGTAACACAATACGTTTTGGAAGTTATTAAACTATTATTACCTAGAGTACGTCATAGACACGACAGATGGCATTCAAGTACCTCGTTGATGTTCATTATGGCCAAGTCGTTTATCTTGTTTATTATTTGCATGAGCAGGTACATAATATGAAACTAACAATAGTGCTGAATTGAAAATTTCTTTAGTCATTACAAAAAAAACTTGACGTTTTTTACTGTAAGTAATATTTTTTTTATTGACTCACATTGCCATTAACGTACTAATAATAGTGCTGAATAAAAAACTTCTTTAGTTGATCCAAAAAAATCAACCTCTATTGGCGTTTTTTACTGAAAAGTTTTTATTGACTCAATTTTACAATTAACTTAATACCTTAACCACACCATAGAAAGTCCTTGATAGTCACAATAAACTCCTATTACACACGTACCCAAACCCAGCAAAAACCGCAAGCAACCGACTCGTATACATGTCAATCAAATCCTGACTCATGTAACATACCGCCCACCGTCCGTAGATCGTCAAACAATTGACCGCATGTCGGTAACGGACGGTCGACTCATTCGCAGCTTACTCATTGTTCTTGCTCGCATTAGTCCCCACTCACTAATAGATACTGGTAACACTTACTTGTGGTTTTGTGGAAAGTACTGTGTAATTTATTAGTTTCTAAGAATTTGCTTGAAAGGAACTTTTTTGTTGTATGATGTATACACGTGACTACGATTCGACACACATATTGTAATAAGATGTCTAAAATAATAAAAACATCGCCCTTTTTCACCGCAGTCGGGTAAAGGCTTCCGAAGACAGTCGCGACGGTACAGCGCGATACGATTCTAATCGAACTATTTCTATGAAAACTTCATGAAAATTGTTCTTGTATATAATTGTAATTGTACCAGAGTTGCGTCGCACTGTCGCGTCGCGCCTGTCTGCGGGAGCCTTAAATCGCTCACACTGGGAAGAAAATGCTCGATGCTGCAGTGCGATTCTGTAACCATCTCACCGTGAAAACTTAGGTGAAGTGAGCGTGGAGTGAGCTGTCATTCCAAATAATGCTAGGGATTGACACTACTGATAACTCACATCAAGCTCACTTCACTTGAGTTTTCACGGTGAGATTTTTACAGAATCGACCGGCTGTTCTGACAATACGCCCACAGTCTTTCGATAGACAATATTGTATGTTTTTCAAAAAAATATGTAAAACTAACCATATCTATAAAACATTTTATCAGTTATCACTTGACAAACAGTAGCAAATATGTAAATAGAACAACAATGTCCAAACCCACGGTGGGCGACTGAGAAATTAATTATGTGTCGAATGTGGCGCCATCTGGTGCATCAATATTCAATCCTATTGGGACCGATAGACCAATTCATTTAGACCCCATCCACGTCATTATATTACTTCCAGGCTAGTTAGAAATGTTTGGGGAAGCAAGGGTTCTACGGATCAATGTTTTCTGGACATCAAATTGCGGTGTATTCAATAAGCGTTTTGTGTGGCAATACTGGCAATGATAATAGGACGGATCAATTACATGGCTTCGTACTAACTTTTGTTAATCAGACTATCCTAGTTTTGGATTAGCTACCAACATATATTTTTCCTTTACGTCGGCAACACCAGAAGTAAATGTAAGGTATCCTAGTACGCTCAAAGAAGGAGCTTAAAGTATATCACAGTATACTAAAAAAAAAAAAAAAAAACTACATTAATTTCATAAAATAAAAAGGTTTCTTTGAAAAGTTTTCATAAGAACTTATCACGAGTTTTAAGAAATTATCAGTTTTATTTATAAAAAAAACTTCATAAAAATCACTGCATCCTTTATTTTCTTCTAATTAAAGAACAAAGTGTCAGTTTTCCAATGCAGTTGCACAAGAAAGCCAGCAGAGCCATATAAATAGCAAATAACGTTTCGTAATTATGAGGGTTGGTTTCCAAATTGCAATCAATTTGTCCGATCAACGCGGCCACCCCATGAAACCTCAGACCACATAGCAAATAGATATGTATATGTATACCTTGATATTTAATAGTGGTAATGTTGCAATGATGAATACTATGCACTTTGCAGTGGAATAATATTTATTATGGTGATGAGTATACAAACATGGTATGGTTTTAGCCAACTCCTCATCTAGAGGAAATAAAAAGGTACAGCAATGATTGATTTGAAAATTAAAAGCTAAGAAATGAGAAGCTGAAGGCCTCTCTCTCTCTCGTAATTTCGAACGTTCAAAATCTAGTCGCAATTTCATCTCAGCGACATGAATGTCAAAAACTTATAAAAAATGTCAATTAGACGTATTTTTGACAGATTGAGACTGAGATCAGAGGGACAATTCTCGTAATTTTAAGAACGTTCACAGTCTGAAGGCCAATTCTCGTAATTTAAAACGTTCAAAATCTAGTCGCAGTCTCATCTCGGCGACAAACAAATGTCAAAAGCTTGTCAAAATGTAGGGAAATGATAGTTATTTTTGACAGATTGAGACTGAGATCAGTGGGGCAATTCTGGTAATTTTAAGAACGTTTACAGTCTGATCTCAGTCTCAATCTGTCAAAAAATACTTGTAATTTCCCTACATATTGATAAGTTTTTGACATTTGTTTGTCGCTGAGATGAGACTGCGACTAGATTTTGAACGATTTAAATTACGAGAATTGGCTTTCAGACTGTGAACGTTCTTAAAATTACGAGAATTGCCTTGTATGACGCACTTTAACTTTCTATGTAAGTATTTCTTTAAACTTGACTATTTTAAAAATACAACCTACTAGCTTTTGGCCGTGGCTTCGCCCACGTGGAGCTCGGAGATTATCCCATGGAAACGTACTACCAGGATAAAAGTATCCGTAAAGTTGATGGGGGATGTAGTTCGATGTCCTAACCCAGGTCATGATGTACCTGTGTGCCAAATTTTATTGAAATCCTTTCAGCCTTCAGGTGTGAAAAGGTAACAGATAGATCGACAGAGTTATTTTTATAGTATCATATTTGGATGGATAATTGTTCTTAATGAAATGAATGATTATTAAGCTATGATGTTCAATCGTTAACTGTACTCACAAAGTTCTGTTTAAGAAATTCACCAACATTTTCCAGGTATAACTCAGCTTGCTTAGTGCTCATTTACGGAGACGCGGGGCGACGCGCGTCGTGTTGTGCGGCGCGGCCCGCACTAAATTCAAACATATGGCGTTGTATGAGTGTGTTTACGGAGAAGCGATTTTAGACGCGTTTGCTTGAAATGGAGCGTTTTTTGCGGCCGAGCCCGCGGCTGGCACCGCCGCGTCTCACGCGTCGTTTATCGCGGCGGCGGCGCACGCAGCGGCAATTCTCGATGAAGCGATGCCCGCGGCGGAATCTTCTGCCAGTCATATTTGGAAATTGCAGAACGCAATTAATTAATAATTATAATTAATTTAATTTGCGCTCACATCTTCCGCTAACCTAAAACTGGTCGGTTTGATTGAGTATCCCGCGTGCGCCGCAGCGTTGCCCGCCGCATGCTTTGCTACACGCTTGTGGATTCGCCGCGGGCGCAGCGGCGGGCACCGCCACGCTTCCCGCCCCGCGTCTCTATCAACAACGTCTTATAAGTATTGCCATACCTTTGTGTTTACGCGTGCGATGATGAGTGCCGCTTGACGCGCCGCCGTTCCGTAAACAGAAAATCGTACGACGCGCCGCGAGACGCCACGCCGCACGCGACGCGCGACGCCCCGCGTCTCCGTAAATGAGGCCTTAGGGTCAAGACGTCTCAATTGCAAATCTAATCGTCATGGTTCAATTATTGCAAATTAGCACGAAGTCTCTGATGTATATCGAGAAATTAGACTCGGTTCGTTACCCAATAACTTAATCGGAAAATTATCAGTGAAACTGAAACATTTGCAAGTTTGAGGAATTTGTCATTTTCATAATTAGATGCTACGTTAATTATCTTTCATAGATTCTATGCTAAATGCATTAGTTTCGTGCTTTAGCTCTTCAAAAACCTCGACACGTAATATCATAATCATGGTGATTAAGAGCTGATTTTTCCATCGCCAGATTTATCATTTTTAATTTTTGACCGTTTTTCTAACACAACAAAACTCTCACACTTAAATTATATTCCTCGCATAAAAGATATCCAAGGTAAGAATAATCTGTCCCAACACTTACAATTATTACCTATTTTTGGAGAAAGGCCGACTTGATACATCTGAGTTTCTTAAACCATCATACCCTGTCTCCGCCAATCACAACGCCTAGACTAAATGGCTTCTGCCAATGATGGAACAGCGTACAGCACACGATGACCGATCGCGCCAATTACAGGGGACTGGCACTAATAATTACTGAACCAAGATCGATGCCGCTTCCGAAGAAGGATGGAACGTATGTCAGTGTGGTCAAAGATGGGGGGCTGATAACATTAGAGGGTGAAAAAAGGTATCTGCTAACACATTTGTATCTACCCGGGGTACTGTCATTGTTGAATCCATGATGGATTCAACTACTATAACGATGAATTATCCATCGTAATAGACGAATGGATAGTTTCTGGCAGTACAGTTTTGTGCCATGGTAGGTTCTAAATGTCTTATGTTTACTTATATGTATAAGCCTTGCTTCAAGACAAGAAATCCTAGGTTGACGAGGTTTGAAATCCACATGTGTTTTATTGTTGTGTACGTTGATTTATTTCAGAGTGTTACCAATTAATTATAATACACATTTAATTTTTAAATTATACTATTTTGAGTTAGCATAATCACCAACTGATATGCTTTTTTTTCACTACAAAATACCCAACTGAACAACTCCCATAGGGTTGCTAGCATCGAAATATAAATAAATTCCTGTCGCGCAACGAACCGAGAAAATTGGTGTTCGCAAACATTAATAACGTGATTATAATTACAAAATATAAAATGGTTAGTAACATTAAAGTTTGTCGGGCAATCATTTCGGTGTTCCGTCAGGCGGTCATTCGCGTTCGCTCAATTGGTGACGCCGATTAATTTCATTACGAAAACGAACGGGTCATGTACTCGTTCAATTTCATTCAATTGGCGATTGTGATCGTTTGGTTTTTAGCGTGAATACTGTTTTTTTATTGGGCATTTTTATTATTTGGTTACAGTTTTTGTTTTAAAGCTTTTTTAAAGCTTTGTGAACGCTAGCATATAAAACGCAAAAATTTGGTGCGTTGCACCGCTCTTCTAAATCTACTTAACTATTTGAATTTTGTACCTTCTCATGAAATTAGGCAGCAGAATTCGTCCACAACTGATATATTGACAAATTATATATTCTCCAAAAATAGTGATTTTAGAATAATTATGTACAACAATATATTACAGTGCTGCAGGCGTCGATGACCTTATTCTTAAATTTTGTTTTTAATAATGATTTACTGGGAATTGGCACTTATTTTGCAAAAATTAATACATAATAGGTGTTATGATACATTAGAGCTCAGCCATATTTTACCATTCGGCATGCAAACATTTATATTAACATTCACTTAAGATTAACCAAAAGCCAGATCCATCAATCCAGAGCATTTCAGGCAATTCTTTTCTCAGATAAAAAACTCTGCTGTTAATGTAATACCTAACCCTTTTTATGTACCTAAAATCCAATCACTTTATGCTCAAAGCCTATCAATATTTAAGGCATATCGAAAATGCACCTTACACTTACATACCTTACATCTACATATATACTTCGGTAACCCAGGTACCCTACGTGAGATGGTCAGTAACATCAAGGCGTTGCTGGGTTCCTTGAGGAGCTGGGGTGGATCGAATGATCGATTTTCCCACCCGTACGCAAAATACGCGCATTGTCGTGGAGTTGCGGACACCAGCCCGTACTACGAGTACCTAAGTGCACCTTACTAAAACCACCTGAATCCTGTAAAATCAACAAGTATTCATTCTGAAACCAAATTCCCATAACACAACTGAGATAGCTCGCTGAATGTTTTAAAAATAGCATTCTATGGCCGTCGTAGGGGAGAAGAAAAATGGACAAAACGAACGCCTAACTTTTGAACGCATCACACAACTTTACACAATACTTTTGTATTCGAACAAAGTTACACGAATTGAGACCTTATGACATAGCCTATAAGGTATAAGGAACATTTGTATAGGTTTGTGTTAATGTTGCAGAATAAAAATCCCGAATCAATTCGGTAAAAACTTATTCGGTTTGGGCTTTTAAAAGACATGTTACGTTTTGACGTTGCGTAGGTAGAATTAGGGGTATAAAACGACTGAAAAGGGTTCGAGTAAGATCTATCTGTTGCGTAAATCTCTAGTAAACGAGGTTCCGTACGTGGCCGGTCTTGATAGCAATGTATACGATCGCTTTTCCTTACGCAGTGAGCTTTATTTAGACCATTTTCGTAACACAATTTATAAAATTTAATACTATCAGGAGATTACCGTAGATTTTTCGTAACGACAAGCTTGGGTTCGACGAAAGTGGTCTTGAAATTAAAAATATGACTTTGATATTATCAGGTTTAGAGTATCTGCCGCTTATACCGCAATCGTTTACGTTTTCATTAAAATATTACGTAATGCTAAAAGGGAAAATAAATTGAAAACTTGTCGATATTAAAATTAAGATTTGGTATATTATGTTACGGATTATTTTATGTTTGTCTATGAGTCTGTATCATCATCGTTTTCATAAAACGGTATGTGCACAACCAAACATATTCTTTACATGAATATAAACTTGAGAATTGTGCCCAGTTGCAAACGAGTGCCGAGTGCTATCTTATTGCATAGCAGCTGAAACAATAATAGACCTTTCTATCTAACATTCCCATAACATTATCCAAACCGCTTTGCAATTTAATCGGGATAAACAAAACCACTTAACCGAATACCTGCTACAAAAACACGAAATATTTCGGTACTCCTAAAGCCGAGAGCAATGGCATGCTGAGTTTATAGATCGCAATAAAACATAAATAGTACGAGTTATAGCTATCGGCAACATGAACAGTAATAACTTTCCCTCAATTGACTTTCACAGTTCACGCGTTTTATGTATAACATTGGGTACTATCGCTATGTTCTAAATACATTCATCAAAAAAGTTTGACAAACAAACATGACACTGGTTGCAAAATAAGATAAAAAACAAATGAATGCGTTGTCTTGAGTTTTTTTTTTTTTTTTTTGTTTTGTTGATTTGAAGAAATTGATAAGTACATGGTAGTGCCAAATTTTCCTGCCCCGAGAGATTTTGATATGAAAAAGTAAGCACAAGAGTTGACTGCTCAAATGTAAATGTCATTAACATCTTTTGTTAAAAACGTGTCGAAATCTGTCGCGACTGAATCACATACTATTGGGAACGTTATTTATAGGTTTTGGATTAACAAAATTCGACTTTTTTTTGATAGTTGAAAATTCGTTATAAAGAGGTTGTTTGCAAAAAATCTTCGCAATGTAAAGGTATATTTTACATTGACTCTTAGGGACAATTCAAGGGGATTACGAAGAATTCGTTAAATCGAGGAATTCGTTATATTGAGGTACGTTATATTAAGGTTGCACTGCATTAAGTATTTGAATATTAAGTTATAAGCAAGTTTATTTTGTATTCTTAAAAAGAAAAAAGTTTGGCAACATCTGCGTCCCTAAAAGGTCATGATGACATTTTAAATTTTCATCACAGGCAACTTACTTTAGCTTAAGAAAAAAGTTAGTACATAGACCAAATTGGGCTTATTTATAATGTGTCTGGCAATGTTGTTAGTCAACAATTTTCGTTATTAAATTTTAGATTATAATGTAGTATGTTGCTACTAAATTAGTTTACATTCCAAAGATTTATTTAGCATTGTTGATCATTTAGTGAAAAAATATATAGCTGCTGTAATTTGATATTTCAATCGGGATAATACGGGGTTAAATTAGCTAGCGAAACTCTGTAGACCTGAAAAAAATTAAAATAAGATATGCCAATGAAAAATCGTGGAAATCAATACAAGTTTCTTCAGCGCGTAGGTACTCAGCACAAATGATCTGCAGATCATTCAGGCAGATCTCATAACAGAAAATAACATATTTTCTCGCCTCTTTTCCCCAGAGGTGTATCTACCTAAGTATAGTAGCGTACACTCAAATTTCGTCAGTTAATGTTTAAGTCCCATGTAATAGGGGGCAGTTCACCAGATTCGTAATTTACCAGATTCTCGATTTACCAAATTCTGAATTTACCAGATTCTCGATTTACCAAATTCTGAATTTGACCAGATTCTCAACAAACTGAATTCTCAACTCACCATATTCTCAATTCTTTAAAAGTACAATGAAAAACGAAATTCTAAAATGTAACACAAATCTATCAATAAAATTATTCAATGAAAAATAATTAGTAAGCAGGTACCTACTTCTATTTTAAAAGAAAGATAAAAATAATAATGTTTATTTGAAAACAGTTCATGAGATTCAAAATTTCATAATTTGTAAATTGAAATTATTATTAGTCTGGTTTTCAAATCTCTTGGCTCTCCGAGAAATAATTATATACATTTTCAAATAGTTTATTCAAAACGTATGATGGGCTGCGCAAGCCCATGAGTACAAAATATAAATACAATTTATTGAAATTAATAGTACTTATTAGTACTTCATCATCATCATCATCTGCCTAGCCTTTTCCCAACTATGTTGGGGCCGGCTTCCAGTCTAACCGGATGCAGCTGAATACCAGTATTTTACAATAATTAGTACTTATACACTTATATAATTTATACCTTGTATTTGTGTTAAAGAACTTTATTTTAATTGTTAGCATCATTATCATCAACATTAAATTCAACAATACTTAAGATTATTTAACAATCAATAAAAAATAAAATATGTACTAACTACTTAGACTAACCGTTCGGTCATACTGCGACATTTCTGTACGTACTCGTACCTATTGCAAATCGTAAACAATTTGTTACCTAACTGTACAATAATTGGTGAATGGATAATCTGTTGAGTAGAGAATCGGGTAAGTTGAGAAACAGGTTAATTGATAATCTGGTGGGTTAAGAATCTGATGAATTGCGAATTTGGTGAACTGCTCATGAGCCGAGCCATTAACTGGGCATAAATCCAGACTCCGGGATTCTATTTTTACTTCGTCGTTCCCTCAAAGCTGAGGATCGCGACCACAAACGACGAGTCGTCAAGTTATGCGGTCTTCCGCAGTGTGAACCACGCGGTAAATGCTGCCTCTAACGGTTGTTAGAGGCAGCATTTACCGCGTGGTTCACACATCAGCATCGGCAAGATAGTCTGAGTCGGGATGGAAAGAAAACGTGCTCGAGGCAGAGCATCGGCAAGATAGTTTGACGTGATCAAGAAAACCTTCTTGATCACGTCAAACTATCTTGCCGATGCTCTGCCTCGAGCACGTTTTCTTTCCATCCCGCCCCGTATCATAAGCCTTTCCAGATCATTCTCCATGACACCGGAATGCTACTGAGAAACTCCAGGTGGAAAAACCCGATAAAACTTTCCCGACCGGCCCAGGATCTCATGCTCAACAGTAACGCTCGCGTCCACTATACCAACGAGGCATTCATGACATATAATTTCTTACTAAAACCATGACGTTTGAAATGAAAGTGTATTTGAGTCAAAATATAAGGTGTAGCCAGCACTTATTGCCTAGGAAAGTTTCAAAGTCAACTGAGCCCAACGGATAAAAGGTCGTTATAGGTCATGCAGGCTTATTACCTTTGATATTCTACGACTTTACCTTGTGATTTAGGCATTAGACTGAGGGTGGCTATAAAAAGCTACAAATCACAACAGTTTCTCTAGTATTAATAATTGGGCGAGATCGCCTGTAGTAATTTTATAGGCTTTTGCGTCCCTTTTATATTTAAAAATATTTATTCCTCAATTTTCGCAATAGCAATCAATCAATCATTTATTTTGTTAAACATAGGAAAAATATGTGAACTATCTATCTATATATACTATTTTGCTAATATATGGCATACAAAATTTATTTATTTATTATTTATTTATTAAAATCTCCGTACCACTATCATTACAGGTGTATACCTAATGCGATAGCGTGGTCTTAAAATTAACTTAACTTACAATTTAAAACTATGAATAACTTAAAAAACTAGTAGTACAAGTATGCACCAAATTCCCTAAATAAAAGAAAACAAAATAAAAATAAAATAAAAACAACAACATATAGCCTACTCTAATCTACATTATAACATAAAAGGAACAGCAGTAATTATAATTTTAGCAGGAAATTATAATTTAAATATGTAGCAGAGACAAACAGTGGTCACTGTTTGTCGCTGCTTCACCCAAAGGTTGACTGGTACAAAATGCCTATGGCATTAAGTCCGCCTCTGTACGGACGCCAGCAGGTCAACCTACCCGAAACTGTCAGATTTTCCCAATCAACATTGAACCTAATGATTTAGCAATAAAGTCGAAAATCTATTCAAGAAATCTGACAGATTGTAGTAGCTTGATGTGCTGGCGTCTGTACATTTGTGTGCTTAAAGTATTAAATAAATAAATAATATATTTTATGGTCGAATCAATGTTTACCGTTTTAAGTCCTTCATAAATAAAATGTGTTGAACAACTGCGCAATTGTTTGCTCTCAAACAAATCAAATACGACTTCTCAAGCACACTTCACTTCTATAATATAATACAACAAAAACATAGTCAATAGAGTCTATCTATACCCTCTTGTTACCGGCAGAGTTTCAAGTACCCCAATTAAGGGAAAAAAGCGACCACGTGCCAACTTTCAGGAACCAATCAGCGGTAATACAGACTTGTGAACATTGAATAAATAAAGCAATTCCATCATGTTTTTCTCGAGCACCTGCCAATCGTGTTAAATATCCAAACAGCGAAACCATCGCACCTGGCGTAAAATCGATAAAAAAAGGAAAACAAAAGAAATATAGTCTATAAATCGGACCGCAACGTAATTTACGTCTATTAGGGCCTTCACTTGAAACGCTGTAAATCTCCAGCGATCCCCCAACACTCCTGCTTTACAACTTTCACTCGCACCTATACATATAAGAATACTAGATATTTCTTTTGCGGTGCATTTGATAAATTTTTAAGGGGTCCGAATAGGGCTCGTGGGTTTTAGAAATAGGGGTCTCGCGTCCACCTGATTCATATTAACTCGTTGGGGTTTCTTTCCCCTATTTTGTTAAGAATATAAAACTAAATTCTGCTTGTTTAAATGGCTGTATAAAGTTACATCACGTTTATGGCTACGTGTTGGGTTAACAAGGTTACGTAATTAATTATTGGCAAGCTTCACCCTGAAGGTATTTCTTTTACGAAGGAGGAATATGATATGTGTTTTGGTTTTGACTTTAGTCCTTTTAGGCTTCTTTTTGTAAGTTTTCTTTACGTTCAAGATAGATTGTCAAGTGCGTGGTATGAAAATCTTCATCAACATTTTTTATCGGAGATGATCGAACAATGCTCTTTCCTTATCTCTATAAGAAAAATACCTTTATCATATACCTTAGCAGGATAATTAAATGACCGGATTTTCCGATCTCCTGGGAATGTTTCTAGAAGATTACTTTCCAAGCTTTGGAAGAATATTAACTTCGATAAACTTTGCTTACAGAACCCGATGACAATGTAACCAGTCTAAAATTCTCCTCTCACCGACATCAGGAAATAATAGTTAAAGAGTAATACGTTGGATTTAATTCAAAGGTGTTTCGGTTCGATGGCCGGGCCGCGACTTGCCCGGGGCACCGCGCCTAGCTGCAGATTTATGCGTTCGACTTGGAGCAACATAGTTCAGCTTTGTTTCTCTGCAAGTTCCGAATTATTAAATGGGAAAGTAGAGAGGGTATTAGTCGCCTAGGTATTGGTGAAGTTAGGCTTTACTTGTAGTAATTAAATGTTCTTATTGGAATGTTTTACAAGAACTAGGTGCAGTATCGTTTCCCGTAAACGGCAATTTTCATTCTTGATATGACCTATATAAAAAGCTAGGACAGTTTTACTTCCTAGTAGTTTTCGTTCTGTTCTTTTGTAGCTCGCAGAATCTGCAAGGAATTATTTTTATTTTTTTATTAATTCTCCTGAAACCTTATGAAAATCTTTTCGAATGAGAGACTTCCAGAATTTATCTTTTGAAGCGGTACTTTTCTGTTACACCACTAGTTTCAGGAGCCCTGATCATGATGTCGCTGACAAGTAAAACTATTCAGTAAGACTAGTAGAGTAAAACTAGTAAGTCAAATCTCAGTTAGTAGGCAGAGTTGGTTCAACAAATTAGGTGCAACAAACAACAATTTGTTTCGAGGTTCAGATGAAATTTAACAGCTGAAATCAAGAGCACTGAGGCCTATGTGTCATTTTAATAATTTGTTATTAAATTTAAAATATCAACACTAAATATTTGCTTCGTACCTCCAACATTTCTCAGCTCATTCGTACTTCGTCAGATAGTGAGTTCATAGCACAGGATTATAATTTACAACAACGCATGCGCGACCCTTCGCCTCGCTTGATCCATCGCGGCTATTGTTGTTATTGTCTAGCGCTGCACAGATTACCTGGCTGATTCTGTTATTCACGATGTTATGCGACTTTGCGGTGATGTGTTTTTTTTTTAATAACCATCGCGACGGTAAATTTCAACGCGGTGGCAAAATACAAACAAAAAAACTACATTTAATACTCCTTACAAAACATACAATAGACGGCCTTATCGCTTTCTGCGATCTCTTCCAGATAACCTTGAAGAAAAAAATAATGGAATGGAATCATTTTGCAAAATATGAATTCCTGAAACTTAATTGCATACCTACAGAGTTGTATTGAAAATTTTTGAATTGAAAAAATATTTAATTCTTTTTTTGTTTTGTTGTTCTAGTGGTCGCAATATCGTGTAATGTGGTCGCGTATGCTTACTCTTGGATGCATATCCAGTAGGCTCTTAAATCCTATAACCCTTTCCTACGGGCACGTCTTCCTTACAAAAACCGCGCCCCCCGGTCTACTTCTTGATATGCAATGGTCGCTGTAGCACCATGAACATGAGGCTACAGGAGCTAGTGCGAATCTTGGAGTTCATTCGATTAATCGAGTCTGGTCAAATCACGCTGCGATCGGTGCAATTCATTCATTCATTCAAAATTTTCCGTGTTTTTCAATTTTAATGTATTTTCTTTGAAAAATCATTGAGTTTCAAAAATTCGCAATGAATGTCCGGAATATGGAAGGAGTGATGGGGCTATGGAGAAATCCTGCACATGCACGCTGCGTGAGCGTGCCTGATCCATCGCCACGCGTCCGATGTCCACCGCGCACAGGATGGCTGGAAAGCCGCACATAAAGTGATTTTTTGCTCCGTTAGTGTAATTGCCGTATGGCGCTCCAGTGTGAGGATAAATAAATAAATAAATTTGTTGGTCTAGTGGTCGCAAACGCTACTGCTGAGCGTGATGTCCTGGGTTCGATTCCAAAGTGTCATTGGGTTTGCCATCTGGAATTTATTAGTCCGGAGTCTAGATTTGTGCTTGGTTGATTGCAATAGGGTTGCCCCCTATCCAACTATATATCGAACTTAATCATAAGTGGAGAAATGTGGATGTTCTATAGTCACACGTCTGCCTAAACTTCGTGTGCGTTAGTTAGTAGTGTAATTATAATGTTGTATGTATTTATAGTATATTTTTAAGTTATATAAATATTGTATTGTATGTGTTTATATGGGCCTTGATGCCTGAAATAAATGGATAAATAAATAATAAATAAATAAAGCTTCGGGAAATATAAGCGTGATGTTATTTACAGATTTTTGTGCGACTGCCATCTTGGAAATTGAATTGTACCTTTTCATTTCCGCTTGAACCAAGAGTTGAGCTATGGCTACCTATATGTCTTAGACGTTTTATTATAAACGTGATAGTATTCCATAATCCAACCCAACTTCCCCGCACCGACTGTTTATCCTTTCATACAACAGCGATCATAAATTTGTTTATTATTATTGTGTCACCTTTCTTTCCTCATACAGAAATTATTACAGCCATAATTTCAACGTAACTCAGCACATACGTTTTATTACGAGGGAAATATCTTTATTAAGTCCATAGCATTTGTCTCTTCTGATACCTTATCGCTTGCCCTCGCTTCCTTCGTATAAGACATAATCTCATAAAACTCTCCTTTTACGACCCTACCTATAACGTATGCGTTTCATTACCGCTTACCTTCCACCCCCCGTTTATGCCCGTGTGTTAAAATACAGCAATGTATGGCGTGTAAGTAATTTCGAACGGGTTAATATTGGAGTTGGGGAACTTTATTAACCCTAGTCACACTGTTTTAAGTTAACGCGTTGTTATTGCTACACTTTTAATGAGACTTTTCTTGTTATAAAGGATTATTTTGGGTCTTATCAAATAATATTAATCGTGGTCGGTGTCTTTGAGTAGAAAGACTTTGTTGTTCATTTTATTACTGCGGTATAACAAGGTATGGCAAAGGTTAGATAGTTAACGTTGATAGCCGGGGTATTAATACAAAAAACAAAACAAAAGTCATTTATTCAAACCAGGCTGAGAACCACCACTTTTTGAACGACAAAATTATATAAAACAGTCCCCAAAACGCTCCCCTTCACCACTTCCTAGTGCTCTAGCTGTAAAAAAAAGAAGTGGCGCAACAAACTCCCCAGCAGACAGCTGCCTGTACAGGTAGAAGACATACCTAAGTTATAACAACAGGTAAAGTGGGATTCCCTTGAAGAAACGGCAATAGGGTGTGATTGTGGAGCTATGTCACAAACAGTGCTCCTAGTTATGTCCTATCCTGTGTCCCAAAACATGTATGGATCCCGTGGAAGTGGCAAAGTTTTGGGAAAACATGATGTAAAATGAAGTCGTGCCAGCGACATGGAGAAGAAGAACAACTGGTAATAGTACTAGTTGTTATAACCGTATCTTCTTCCTCAAGACTGTTATGTTAAAAGTTACTTAAGTTTTTATTCTGTTTTCCAAACTTTCCTTTTACTCACCACTCAATAATAACATTTTTATAAACAATTTTTGGAACGAAGTTCCTTATCGCGCGTTGCGAAAGGAGGCTAGACGGAAAAAATTAAGACCAAAAGTTGGAACGACACTTTTTGCTATAGGTAGTAATTTGTAAGCCGTGCGGCGTGCGCGTGTGTCTCTGTCTGTCTCTCTCTCTCTCTCTCTCTTATAGAAAGCAAGCCAGTTATACTTCGTTCCATCCGGGTGTCCCTTGACAACTCTCAAGTTTTTTTTTTTCAAATAGCCTGTATTAGCAATCTTAAAACTAGTTTTACAATTTATTTAAATTATAATTGCTTTGGTCTTTAGCATAGGCCTCTCCCAGGCGTTTTCTTAGCTCGAGGACGTGAGATTTTCTCCTCCATGTCCCTCCTGCAGTAGTGTTCAAGTCATCTTCCCTTCTTGGAAATGGTCTTCCTCTTTCCTTCTCTGGGATACCATTCTGTTACTTCTCTGTCTCTTCTTCCCTTCTTTATCTCTCTCCATCTTCCGTTTTAACCTCTGATAACATGAACTGCCCAATTCTATTTTAGTTTATTTAATTGTGTATGTCACGTCTGCTACATTTGTTTTTCTTATTTTAAGATTATTATTTTTTATTAGAGCATTTAAAACAGTTAATAAATAATACAGGGTGGCAGGGACATCGACGCGCAAACTGTAACAATGGTATCAGCACATGAGTTTAGACCCCATAGCGTCGAAATTTTTCGATGGTTATTAAAAAAAAAATATTCCTGTTCCATACATTTTGACCGCATAGGTGTTGATAACCAACGAAAAATAGCGTCGAAATTTTTCGTTCGTACTGAATCCATAGCTAGAGTTCGCGCCTCGATTAAATGATTTTATTTTTGTAAGTAGGTTTGTACAAACACTTTTACACGTCAATCATATTTTAAAACTAGATGAGGTCGGCGTTTCCAATCTGACTAGTCTGAGAAGAAACGCCAAAACAAACTCAGAGGGCACAGTCTCTTTTAAAGTCCAGATATAATCTTGGTCAGATCATATGAAGACCATGTAGGTCTATGTCTGAGATGGTATTTTTAGGAAAGAACCACACAGATTGAGACTTGTCCAGTCAGTGCACGCATTTGTCAGAAATCGTGCAGCTCAACTCAAAACTTAAGGAGCTCAACGACTCGACGAACAACACCAAAGAAAGGACATTTGGGTAGGCCACATTAATTACTGAAACTGCCAGACCATGACAAAACTAAGATGTTTGTTGCAAGTTTAAATTGGATACACCAATAAGTTAACTACATAGGTACTTACTTATATTTAATTAATTTATTTGTTTGGAAAAACACCCGATTATTGTCGTCTTAGAAATCATACCGACCGATGCTATGTATGAAGCCAACCTACCATGATAATCTTGTAAGACGAAGGAGTCTCCACGACACAGGGAATCCTAGTGTGGAGGCTAGTGTTATTCAAATATTGTAATGTTTTTTCTGAACAATAAAGTTTTTATTGTTATTATTTATTTTAAGACAACAGAGAGAAATATAATATAAATATAATGACCCACATAGTCTTCACATTCACAATAATTAAAATAATAGAATACTTTACAAAGTAAGCAAATGTCATAGTATTCATAAAATTCACTAATGTCAGAGTAGGTATAAAAAAAACAACAAAAAAAAAAAAAACCATTCAATATGTATAATATAAAAAATTGGAAGCAGCTCAAAGCTCAATACTAATGAAGCAAGTTTCTAAAGCCCCAAACATTTCTGACGTTTATTGTTTCAGTATCAGCAATATCCACTATAAATGTAGGTAACTCTAAATCCTCTCAAACTAATCACTTGAATTTAGAAAAACTGTTGAATAGACTGAATCTCGAAATACATAGATTTCTCTGTTATTTTCAACATTCAGAGTGTACGTAGCTCCGACACTGCAAAAATACATCTCCGAAAAAATAAAATAAAAGCCTTTCATCCTATTCTATTTTCAACTTTATTTAAATTACGCTAAGACATACATTTAAATCTGTGAATTACTTTTATTCAGACCCTAGTTTGTAGTGGACGGAGCATAACGATTCGATTTTCAAAAGCCGAGTGACTCTTCAAACTTACCGATTATTCCATTCGAATCGATAATCGATTTGAATGCGTTGTTTTAAGGCTGTTCTGTTATAATACGAGTATGTTGGGTTGACTAAGCTTTGTTGTGTTTACTGTGGTATATTATTGGACTGGATTGCGGTAACTTATGTCTTATAAGTAGGTACCTAGTTTTAAAATGTTTTCTCCCCGCATTCATTTGAATAGGTCAGAAGCAACACAATGATGTAGGTGTAACAGTGGAGGTAGGTACCTCAGAAGCGAACTCAGAAAGTGCATCATTTCCCACTTCAAGAGGCGATTCGAACCTTTCTTCCAGCACTTTTTACATTGCATTCCTATAAATTGTGTGCTTAGTATAGAAATAGAATAGAAGAGCCACTTTCCATCAAAACGATTTCAATATAGCACAAAATTCCAAACCATATTTAAATAAATCAAGACTTATTTGATCTTCGGCGCGGACTCATAAAGCTGTAAATAGCCGAGCGACCGTATGAACGAGTTGAATGGAATGCGAACGAGTGAATGAAAGAGCTCTGAACACACGGCCATTAGTCAACTACAGCCGACCATTATCCTAATGGGATCTCTAACCGCTCGGCCGTTTGATGAGATAATACAGTCACTGATACATTTGAACATTTAAAATCGTGTGTTTGAATAAATCTGATCGCTGTTAATATGACTTTCATGATAATCTGTATGAAATTGCTCTGCCGATATTCTTGATGGCCGGTTTGATTATATCATTCGTTGTTCCACCTGATATTTATCTTCGCGTCCTTTTGTTCGACGCGGCGTTCCGCTCACTTATGAGAATTGCAGGCATCAGCTTGCTCTCCTCTTCATAATGCATTGAAGATCACAGGTGTGCATGTTTTCATGCTAATTTATGGCATAATTGGAATGCATAAAAATCGGATATGTACTTTTTTAAGATAATTTTGCATGGCTCGTGGTGATGTGAAGTTTGCAAGAAACTTTATCTTTTGCACATGTTTACAAAGATGTGACTTAAAATAAGTTGTAGTAAAGTATAGAAGTAAGGGCACGTAAGAACATAAATCGTACCTGGGCTTAAAAATACTCCAAAAAAATAACAAAAGGGGCAAAAAAGTGTGAAAAAAAAAAAACATTACAAAACCGAAAGGTATTCCCAAAATATTCGCAACAAAACATCATTCACTCGCTGAACATATGTTCAGAATGAGACGGTCCCGTTCCCGTCTACAATCAGATAGACAGCTCATTCGAATAATCGATTCAAGCGCCCGATTCCCGTCACTATACAAACGGACAGTGTTGTCGTTGCCTGTTGTCCGTTGCGAATTCGAAATTTGAATTTGAAAAGAATTTGAATGGAACGGTTTCAATTGGATGGAGTATGTTCGATCATATGTTGTGACGTAGTTAGAGTGACGTGCTCTAGTTTTAAAGTATACTTGTCTGTACGGCTCTGTTGGAGCTAGTGGAGTCATGCCAATGTAAAGTGCATGTAGGGTAGGGCTGCGACTCACATATAGATAACTTGAGTACTTTAGCATAGTCTACCTATCGTCATCATCCACAGCCCGACTTTACTCTCTCACTAATGGACATAAGCCTCTATTTTCTTGTGCCAATCACCAAGCTCTCATTGAAGTACCTGTACAGGAAAAAAAAGTAATCAGTGCGCAAACTGAAACCATGAATTCAGCGTATTCTAGATCCCTAGCGTAGTAAAAAAGAAACAACTGTTTCATAGAAAACTGCAATACCTACGCGGTCAAAATGTAGGAAACAACTAATATTTTATTTTATTAAATTCTAGGTATAGAATCATGTGCTGAATTTATGGTAACAGTTTGCGCACTGGTTTTTTTTCCTATAAGTGTTATCTTGAAACTAAAACGTTCCAATTAACTAAGCTTACGACCTACTTAAGTTAATTACAAGTTAAACAAAAACGTAGAAAAAAAACCGTGCTATCTAAACATTTAACCATGCCTGCAACATTGTTTCTACAAGAACATTAACAAACAACAAATGGCTTCTCAAACACAATATACATGTAAGTACGACATTACTATAAACCCTGCGTTAGCTAAGCGCTTACCACTCATTCTCTATATAGGTTAAGAAGGAGTACCAGAGCTTACAGTATGAAAACGCATAAAAGCAACGTTGGTAGGCCGTCACGCGAGCGCGGCACGCGAATCAAGTGCCGGTTCAGTATGACGAATGTTGGTTTACAGTTTGCAAAATAAATGTCTTATTTAAATGTGGAATCTTCTTCTTACCGTGCGACACTTTATATCGTGTCCTGCGTGTCCTGTCAGCTGCACTTTATAGGAACTGATGGACGTTGGTGATGGCGCCAAACAAGTAGCCGTATTCTAGGCCGAGTCCATTTATATCACTATCGACACGCTAAGAAGAATGTGGAGTTAATCATGGTGAAACGTTTAGGTAGCGCACCAAGCTCATGTGTTATTAAAATTAAAGAACATTTAAGCCTTACCAAATCAGAAATCTATTTATCTTTAAAATATTCACATTTAAATACCAGGCCAGGCTAAAACGACGTTGAATCTAACGTCGTTTTTGCGACAGAAACAGGTTAAAAACAAGTTGGGGCTAGCATTGTAAAGGTTAATCTTTATCCGTCTAGTCTTTTCTCAACTATGTTGGGGTTGGCTTCCAGTCTAACTGGATGCAGCTGAATACCAATATTTTACATGGAGCGACTGCTTATCTGACCTCCATAACTCAGTCACTGGATAATTTGATACGCCTTAGTAAGACTGGTTGTCAGATTTTCGGGCTTCTGACGACCCGTTACGAATTTCAAAGATCCATTAATGACAGCCGCTCCCAACGGCTTTACGTTGGTATGTAAAGATGACACCCATTCATGGAACAACTAGTAGTAATAGCTGGCTAGAAGCTTAACCTGATCGATCGACCCATCGGTTGTAGGTTAATCTACCTGTATGCGTTCTGGAAAACCCTTAACACTAACAACATTGCTACTGCCATTTTATCTGTGAAAACTTGTAAAATGCACCTAGCACTAAGAGCTTCAAGCAGCGAAATTCTATAAAAAAGAAAAATTTATCAAAAAAAAACCTATCACAAATCCGATCACAAAAAAGGTTGCAGCAAATCGTTAAATTGTTTCTCCGAGCAAAAGTAAATTATACGCAATTCTAAAACGAACATTTTAACGAACCGATAAATAAAATGAAAAAGGAATTACCGGTTTTTTTATTCGGCATAACGAGGCAGGGACTGCGGAGCGGGCTCGCAGACATAATGAAAGCCTGGCACTCTATGCAATTATAAACTACACACGAGATAGCACATTTTAACGCTTATAATACATTTTTAATTAATTCATAGACTTTGATATGAAACTATTTCTTCGCGAATGTGATTTTGATTTAATTAAATCGCTACGGTATGAAATTAGTGAACAGTGACTAACGTTCATTTCATATACTTTAAAATGGTTGCTAAATTAAATAAACAATTAGTACGAATAAATTAAAAGTTACTGTGTGTGTGTTTGAATTTAAGTGTTACTATTTTAAATGAAAAATTAGTAAGAATAATTTTGGCACCAGTACCACTGTTTCAAAGCCTATTAAACATTCTTCCGGGAATACATTATCAAGTAATGTATTCCCGGAAGAATGTTTAATAGGCTTTGAAACAGTGGTACTGGTGCCAAATTATCGCCAATGGCAAATACCTTTTTTTAAATCTTTGATGTCCCATAATTTTCTCTCGCAATATCAGATGCAAATTCGCAACATCAAATCGAATGAAGACGAGTACAAAAAGCTTGAAAAAAAAACCCTTTCTTTTAGCCTGGGGTAACAGGTGAACACCGTAACGGCGCAAACACATCTGTCCCTCCAATATGGTGGATGCGGTAATGATAGGATATTATTACGAAATACGTTAACGAGTTAAGGTCTGTTAGTTTAATTTTTTACTTTCTATAAATAGTTATTTTGATGCGTATTCGAAAAGTTAGCCCTCAATCGGTTGTTTATTTTTATTTTTGATCACGGTTTTAAAAACGTTAACAGTGTTGATATTATTGTATGAAATGAGATTAAAAGTTTACAACCTACCTTTGAAGACAGTTTTATGCGTCAATATTTTAAAAACTAGTTGGCACCGGCATTTATTGGCTGACTATTCCCTGGGAAGAAATGTCGAAACAAACTCAGAGGTCATAGTCTCTTTTTATATTATTAGGATATAAATGTCCGTATCAAAATAGGTACTACATCTAATCTGGTTTATGACGATCTAGATTATGACGTTCCTACATAATTATGCCGTCAAATTATACACCATATCCAATACTGGGTTATTGTACACTATGGACTGGTACACAGTACCAGCCCATAGTTATAATAATGTGTAATATTAAAATAAATATAGATTTATTTTATGCTTTAATGATCAGCTGACAAACTAAAATCAAAATAAATTTATTTAACGACAAAATATTTATCAAATCGTAATTATGTTTTAGTTACAAATGAGGACACACATAAGTATACGGTGAAAGCGGTATCCAGTACAAATTACAGTGGCGGCCACACATATCGACATGCTATCTCAATCTTACAGAAGTCTGTTGCGCCGACAAATTATGTGGTTTGATTTTGAACCTGAGTTTTTTCTTGGGTCAGAAAACAAGGATTCGATGTTTTTGGATTTCGTTCTAGTCAGACTACTTAATCGGGCAATTCTCAGGATTTTGAAAGCAAAGGAAGAAAGAAAAAATGTTTATTCTGCATAAACAAAACGCACGTTACAAAAAAAGAGAAAATACAATAGAGAGTTATTATCATTCTAGTGATATTTATTTTAGAAGTATGTATGCATATTTATTTGCATGTGTGTTAGTATATTTTCGTAATTTTTGTTTAGTTTTTTAAGTGAATTGTTTTTGATTTCATGTATTATTTTTTTGACTCCTTTACTATTTCACACGCAGTCTACATGTCTGTAGGTATCTATTGTCCTATCTCAGATATGCTGGAAGAGAGTTCTTATGAAATAAGCATCACCTCTGTACCTAATTTTTCTGTTCTATTTTTTCTTGTCTGTTTATATATATGTGTACATAAATGGTTAAATAAATAAATAAAATAAAGACATACAAATACACATACAAAATAGCCAAAAGCCTCGTATTCAAAAAAATAAATAAAAATTTAATGTTTGACAGTTTTGTCCATTGCTTGATGTCAGAGCAGGTGGCAATTTAATGGTCATACTAAGACCAAAGACAGAGTTGCCAGTGTCGCAACACAGAGTAATTTACGCAATGTGTATACATTGCGTAAATTACTCTGTGTTGCGACACTGGCAACTGACAACAAACAATCAAAACACAACAAAATGTCGATTGCAGAAAGAAAAATAAATACCTACATACTTTTGTAAGAAACAACAATAAAAAGAAAAATTAAGTCGTGAATCTGTTCAAGAACAGCACCCTAATTGCGTAACACACAATCCATCGGAATCAGAATCATTTAAAAGCAAATTGCCAATCCATTGCTTCATAAGTTCGAAAAATTTGTCTGCCCAACACGTAAATAACGCAATAAATATTGTTGAACTGTCAAAATGAAACCGATTCCGATTGATCGTGTGTTACGCAATTAGGGTGCAGGTCATTGCTCAGCAAAATGCTGTGACTTCTGATGAACCTATCACTAACAGCGCTGATTTTCAGCAACTACTTCTTGAGTGACGTAATAACGTTCCCCTGTGTGGGATTAAGAAATTATAAGGAGAAAAAAAACTAGTTTTGGTCAGTGGGGTTATATTTCTATTTAATTTCAAATAAAACCAGAATAAATAACTCCCCTACAGTTTACTATTAATTACATTAAGACACCTATTATTCCAAAAAGAATATCACTCCCACTCTCACACAATACATTTATACCCATCATTACACACCTAACACGAATGATTGACCGAATATTTCCGCTCAGCTACCTTCATTCACCGCGAAGGAGCTTAGGGAAACGTTCATCAATCATACTGGCCACACTCTGGCGTGATTAGGTAATGAATAACTTTAGGTTATCATTAAAATTTATTGCTAAACACCCTAACTGCAATTAAGGATTCATTATGATGGGAAAGACGGAGAAAGTATTTATGTACTGAATGGAAGTTAAGTTTTATGTGATTGTAGGATTTTAATTTTGAAAGATGAAGATAGCCTGAGGAATTATGTGGTAAGGCAGCGGTGCGGTTTAAAAGAAGGTGTAGTGACAAAACATTGAAAAGAGTATGCTTAGATTGTTTGGTCATGTAAACGAGGCAAAAAGAGTATGTAAGGATCGTAGCAGGTGGCGTTCTATAGTGTCTGCCTACCCCTATTGGAAGAAGTCGTGAGTTTATGTATATATATGTTCTTTTATGAAGGTCGAAAATAATAATTATATCAATGATATGGTTTTTTTTTTCCTCTGCAGTACAATATAGAATCTCAAGGTATGCTACATCTGATGACAAAGGAAATCGGAATGTAGAACAAAGCTCTAGGAGATAACATAATTTCGCAAAATTGGTTTGAACGTGGGCTAGCTGGTAGTATAGGTTATCTAATAAAAAAGGTAATAAAGAAATTCTTATGAAATGTGTAGTTTGTGTGTATCAATTCTAGTGTAATAAAACTCACTAAATGTAAATACTGATACTTTATTTTCTCTTCACTTGCTCACAGTTACAGTCACCACAGTTACTTTCCACCAAAAGAGACCTCTCTCGGCCAAGTGCCCTTATTTATAGACTAAACCTTCCCCTACCAGATTGACGGTTGTAGAGTGTTGCCATTTCTCAAACAAGCGAATTAACATAAAAAACAAATTATTAAAATCTTTAAAAACCCTACACTCGACCGTCCTGACGACGTGTATGCCCTCATACACGCCCCAGGTGGTAACTAAAATACCCTACACTCTTGGCTGAGAGGACTCTTGATAAAATAAAATAAAAAAAGATTATACATTCAACTGATTTTGAACTTAATATTGTTTGTTCTAAAGATTTAAAGTAGTAAACATTTTTAGTTACAGTAATTAAACTACATCCTTAGAACACTTAATGGTTACAAATTCACAACAAACAAAATAAAATAAAAAAAAATAATCATAATAAAACTTAAAAACTAAGTACATAGGTATTTATATTGTTACAACAATTATTATTAATTAAACTACAAACATTAATTAATTCAACTAGTTCGTTTATGAAATCCTTAGTACTACCATAATTGAATACAATTTATAATTATATTATATTCATTTTCACAAAAAACAACAATTTTTCAACAATTTTGGCGAACCAATCAATTCTCGCCAAAATACTTAGATCTTAGGACTATCTCGAATTAGGAACTATTTATCAATCATTCAGAACTTTAAAATTTATGCTTATGCTTGTGCGAACCAATCAATTCTCGCTACTGAACTTGCGTACTCTATCAGGTTGTGAACCAATCAATTCTCACACCTGATCAGAGACACCAAAACCTAGGCAAACCAATCAATTCTTGCCTCCAATAACCGATGACGTGAACCAATCAATTCTCACGCTCGGTATCCACTTGTGTTCTAACTGTTGACGTGAACCAATCAATTCTCACGTCAGGTCTTCAATTGTGTAATAACCGAGGACGTGAACCAATCAATTCTCACGTTCGGTCTGAAACAATAATAAAACATTCTGTAATAATTGTCCTGTAGAATCCTACATTGATGACCACTATGCGTCACTATGTTCGCTCTCATCACTAGATTCGCTAGAATCCGATTTATTTAGTTGTAACGCAGCAACATGTACCCACGGCAGCATTCGATCAGCTGCTACAGTGGTAGTGCGTTTATTTGTACTATTACTGAAACCGGGAATAGCCGCTATCTTATATCTATCTTGGCCTAGAACTTCAGTGACCCGGTATGGTCCTATGTAAGATGGGAGAAGTTTCTTACTCTTCCCATCATTATTAAAAGTTACTTTCGTAATTTTGACTAAATCGCCCTTATTGTATTCCTTAGCAGGGTGTCTGTTCTGATCGTAACGTAGCTTCTGCTTAGCTTGTTCAGTGTCTATTCTTTGTTTGACTTGACTTCGGATAGTGGTCACATCTATATTTTCCCTAGTCACATCTGCTATCTCATTTAAATTAGGATTGATTTCACTGTTCATGAACGTACCAAACATGACTTCAGATGGTCTCCTAGCGGTTGTCTTTTGGACAGTGTTATTCAGCCCCCATTGTATTTTCCCTAACTGGCTGTCCCAATCCTTCTCATCATGTCTCAGGTTTAACGCTTTCAATGAATTTAGGATTGTCCGGTTATATCGCTCTACCTGGCCGTTTGATTTGGGACTCGCAACAGCATTCAAGATGTGTTTAATGCCTTTATCATAACAGTATCTTTTAAATAAGTTAGAGGTAAAGCAACTGCCACGATCACTGATCAAACGGTCAGGCGTTCTAAATGTATAGAATATGTCATTCAGGGCACGAATCACATTTTGTGTATTAGTGTTCCGAACTGGCTTTATAAACACAAACTTAGTGAACGAGTCTACAACTACTAGAACGTAAGAGTATCCTCGCTTGGATCTGACAAAGGGGCCCAGGTGGTCAATATGCAGGGTGTGAAACGGCGACTCTACTTTTTCGATTGGATGTAATAAACCTTTGTTTTTACTCGTGGACTTCTTAGCGTACGCACAATCAATGCAGGAGGACACATACTTTTTGATAAACCGTGACATTTTTGGAAACCAATAATTACTTTTAATCCTTTCCAAAGTTTTTTCTAATCCTAGATGACCAATATCATCGTGATTCATCCTGCATATTTGCCACCTCGCCCCCTTTGGGACTGCCCAGCGAACATTATCCTTATTGCCGTTAACATACCTATACAACTTATTATCTCGAATAACGTAATTGTCTTTGATATATTGAAGATTCTTGGGATCCAAATCCTTTTCTAGAACCTTTTTAATACGTTCCAATTCAGAGTCCCCCAGCTGAAGGGTATGTAACCAGTCTTCGCTACTAATCACCATAACATGAGCACACAGACTAGAGGAATCAGCCATAGAATCATTCGAAATAGGATTGCGAGATAATGCGTCTACATGGGACATTTTAGTGCCTGGTCGATACTCAATTGAACAATTAAATTCTTGCAGCAAAAGCCACCAGCGCGCTATTCTAGGTATGAGATCACGTTTCATGAAAGTGGAACGAAGAGCGCTACAATCGGTGACTATTTTGAACTCCTTACCCAATAAATAGACCCGAAATTTCTCTAATGAACGAATAACAGCCAGCGTTTCTAATTCGTAGGAATGATAATATTTTTCCTCTGGTGACGTTCGCCTACTACAATAAGCAATTGGCTGAAGAGAACCACTGTCCTTACACCGTTGCAAGAGTATGCCTCCAACGCCATCCTTGCTGGCGTCGGTATGCAATTCAGTCTCCGCGTCGCGATCGTAAATGGCTAAAACTGGTCTGTCTATTAATTTTGATTTAAGCAGCTGGAATGCATTTTCTTGTTCTTGGCCCCACTTCCACGTGGAGTCTTTTTTTAATAATTGCATCATTGGCGACGCTAATTGAGCAAAATTTTTGATAAATTTTCGAAAATAACTAGCAAGTCCAAGAAATTGCCTAACACCATGAATGTTAATTGGCCGTGGAAAATTCATAACTGACTGAATTTTCTTTTCACCTGGCCGAATTCCTGATGAGCTAATCTCATACCCAAGATAATCAATATTATCATACAAAAAATTACATTTCGACAAATTTAACGTAAGATTTGCATCTTCCAACAATTTCAAAATTTGTTCGAGCCTGTCAAGACATTCAGCTGCATTTTTACCAAAAACAAGCACGTCATCCATGTACGCTGTGGCATGGGTGAATCGAGCTGACCCTAAGACCTTATTAATCATTCTCTGAAAAATTGCTGGTGCGTTTGCCAAACCAAATGGCATACGGTTGAATTCGTATAATCCATCTGGAGTGACAAACGCAGTTAGATGTTTGCATGGTTCCGAAATTGGCACCTGATAATACCCAGATGCCAAATCAAGCGTTATGAAACACGCTTGCCCAGACAACCTTGCGATTTCATCGTCTATAATTGGCATCGGGTATCTTTCCTTTACTGTTACAGAGTTCAACATTCTATAATCAATGCACATTCGAAAACTACCATCTTTCTTACGAACTAATATGATAGGACTTGCATACTCCGATACCGATTCTCTAACGATCCCCGCGTCCAACATTTCACCTACCATGGACTGCACTCTCTCCCGTTCATGATGTGACAACCTGTAAGGGCGATAGACAATAGGACGTTGACTATTTAACTCAATTGTCATCTGCGTAACATCTGTACAACCCAAACTTTTCAAATTTGAGGCGAAACAATGTTTATATTGTTTGAGTATGGTCATAAGCTTTTGCCTATCGTCCTTTGATACAGAATCACCTATGCGAACGTCTTTTTCTTGAATGTCATGTTCACTGTTACTATCTTGAATACCTGTAGACTCTGCAATTCCTGGGGATTGTATTACTATCCTCTGGACAAAATCTACTTTTTCTCCTCTACTAGCAACAAATTCCTTTCGTAATCTACAGGGGATAGAAAATGGATAAACAAGAATGTCTAAATTCCCGCGCTGGACTTGGTAAACACCACCATAAACAACAACCTCTTGATTTGGACTACCCACGATGTTGTTGCTCAGCATTAAACAGCCACTAAATTCGGAACCTACGCGAGCCTTTATGGATGCAGGTCCATGAAGCTCGACATCAGCAGCGATTCTTACTTCAGCAAGTTGAAGGTTATTAGCATCGGGATAAACCAATGGGATTTTAGTGTGCAACTTATGAAATTGCAAACACTGGGAATTTTTGAACACAAGAATATGTGGTTGCTCCGTGTATGATTGCCCTATTAATATAGGTTTATCTAATAGATTATCTTCGACAACTCTGCAAGCTACCCTCGCATCAACCCCGTCTACTACTATATCTAGCAACATATTACCTAACGATCGAACCACCTCATTCCCAAATCCTTTCATAACCGACGGGACCTGATCATGCACTAGATTTAAGCTTGAAATTATTGACTCCTTAACCAACGTCACTTCGCTACCGAAATCAATAAATGCATCTACAGTTCTACCATTCACTGTGACCAGCTTTATGAATTTTGAGTTGGGACTAGAGCTTGAAATACACATTGTTTTAGATGGTGCCCCAGGTTTATTTATTATATTATCGGATTTAGGATCTTGCGAGCAATTATCGACCTTGTGACCGATTTTGTTGCATTTATTGCATTTGATCAGTGGCTTTGGACATTGTAAGTAAGGGTGACCTCGCTCCTTACAATTAAAGCAGAACAAAGGACCCTGAGACTGATGAGATTTATTTAGATTTGTTTTAGAATTAGATTGGTTAGAGTTGTTTTTACTAAAACTACGATCTGAAGGTTGGCTTTCTTTGTTGCTCATTAGGAATTGGAGAAGCTGATCAGGCTGAGAACAACAAAGTGCCAAAGCACTGGATTTCATAGTCCTATCAGATATACCGTGGATAATACAATCTACTGCGTGTTTGCCCATAATTTCACACTGAGTTAACAACGCAAGTTTTTCATAATAATATATTTCAATTGGTTCGCCAAACTTACTTTTTCTCTTAAGCATATCTTCCAGGATTTGGCCATAGTTTTGCTCGCAAGGAAAAGCACTCGTTAACTTCCCTTGCCATTCTTCCCAAGTATGCAAAATCGTGTTCAGACCCTCGTACCAAACTTTGGCCAAACCCTGCAGTTTTTGCATTGCAAAATGTATCGTTGTTTTATCATCCCAGCCGTATACGGTAGCGCATTCATTTACTTTACGTAGCCAAATATCAACACGCTGGTTTTTCGCGGAAGGGTCAAAATTAGGGAGAATGTTTTTATGATCAATATTCTTGGAAATTGATGCACTTGTAGACGGCTGAGATGTAAAACCATGTTTAATAGAATGCACCAAGTCCATAACATCTTTAACAGTAAAAGAAGGGGTACGTGACCTTTTATCTCGTGATGCGCCGCCGCCACGTAGACTATCGTTGCTCTGCTCACGTGAACCTCGTCTCCGCTTGGCTCGCGTAGCGTGATGCTCACGTTGACGTGACCGGCTCGGGCTGCAGCTGTGCTGCCGGCTCTTGGAGTGATGACGGCTCATACCCCTATCGTGACTTCTAGCAGATGGATTCCCATGCGCCTCTGTTATCTTCTCACGTTCCCGGCGTAGTTCCTGTTCAAGTACACGTAGCCGCTCTCGTTCTTGCTCAACCTCCAGCTCTTTCTCACGAAAACTTTGTCTCCGTGACTTGCTGCGACTTCGAGTGCCACCGCAGCGTGCACCGGAAATATCACGTCGATGATGCGACGAGCACCTCATTGGAGTGAGCAGGCGCCGTCGGCTCTCTTTGCGACCACGAGGAGAAGCATCCAACGACCGGGCGTAGCCGTTATCTCTTTCCATTGTGAAACTTTCGTATCCCACTTCTGAAGTGTAATAAAACTCACTAAATGTAAATACTGATACTTTATTTTCTCTTCACTTGCTCACAGTTACAGTCACCACAGTTACTTTCCACCAAAAGAGACCTCTCTCGGCCAAGTGCCCTTATTTATAGACTAAACCTTCCCCTACCAGATTGACGGTTGTAGAGTGTTGCCATTTCTCAAACAAGCGAATTAACATAAAAAACAAATTATTAAAATCTTTAAAAACCCTACACTAGACAGAAGAAATCATTATACCTTACTCTTAGCGACAGACGTAGTCCAAAAATAACTATAAACCAACTTAGGTTTATAGTTATTTTTGGACTACGTCTGTCACAAAGTAATCGATAGTTTTGTCCCATGTGCTGCTACCCACTTTCGGACCCCTTCATGAGGTTTTCTACTTATCTCACTTGACCAATTAAAACCATGTTGCATTAACATGTCATGTTAAAATATCGCAATTAGTAATGACAAGTTACAAGTCATCGACTGTGCTAATAACCTCTTCAATCAATTGACTGCATGCACTTAAGGGGGATGCTAAGTAGTTAGTTCATACAATCCTATTGAATGACTATTTCAAGAAATATCAATCAATATAGGATTATATGAACTTAGAGATTTTAATGATTATAATACTGTAAATAATACTTGTTATGCTTTCTAATCATACATATTGTTCAACATACAACATGACACTAAAATATCAAAATCAAAAGTCATATAATCAAATTAGGCTGAGAATCAGCATTTTTAGAACCAACTTAAAAATTACAAACGATTGTCCCCCAAAATGCCCGCCCTTCACCGCTTCCTAGTGCTTTCGCTGGGAAGAAGAAGTGGTGCAACAAACTCCCCAGCAGCACAGCTGTCTGTTCAGTTATAGTATATAAATGTAATCAAGTTAAGGGAGAGCGGTCTTTCCTGTCACAAGTGTTTTCACACTTAAAAGGAGAGGTCAACCTCAACACTGTTGAATGAACTTTGTTTGTAATTGAATAAATCATTTTTTTCATATTTCATTTTTCAGTTAGAAAAAACTTGATTGTGTGCAATACTAGGTATGCAAAGTAATTAATATTACAAGACACAGAACATTAAAATTAAATTATTTGCCACTGATCTGCAAATTGACACAAAACAACCTGTAAAAAACCTAAGAAAATTTGAATATTACGGGCTACGCTGGCGCTTCCCCCTTAAGTGTTCACGCTAGCTTACGTCATCTCGGTTATACAGGTTTTACATGGCTCAATTTTCAAGTAGATTTCAACAAACATCGCAAAAACCGCAGCGGACCGAAATCGACCGTGCCTTATTAAACTACTAGTCTGCCTACGGAGGTGAGCCGCGTGGAATAGACAATCGCTCTACCCATGAAGGAGTAAGAAGAAGAATGTCTATTCTACTCAAAATTGTGAAAATTAATGGCCATGTTTCCTTCTTAAAGGAATGGCCCTCAATCGTAGTACAGTCACGAGCACCAATATGTCAACACTTGGCAACTTTCAATTGCGATTTTTTCCTGAAATAACGAATGCAACGTTGAAATACGACACATTATATAAACCTATGGGTTCGAAACGGCTATGTTCGTAACAACATAAAATTTCATTCAAAAATAAAGGAGTAAATCGCTTTTGAAAAAAGCTGAGTGTATATATACTTTTGCTCGTGACTGTACACCTGGAAAAGTGGAAAGAGGGAAGGGGGATGCTTTTGCCCTGCAGTGGGACAACACAGGCCATGTTCGTCAAAGGACTGATGACCGGTGGAACAGACGACTCCTGAAGTGAAGACCGCATATCGGAAAACGTAGTGTGGGTCGCTCCTCAGCATAGATGGACCGCAGACCTTAAAAAGGTGGCTGGGATAGACGGCACCCTAATTACGTAACACACAATTAATCGGAATCGGTTTCATTTTGACAGTTCAACAACATTCATTGCGTCATTTCGAACAAAAAAAAAATCTATCGAACTTATGAAGCAATGGATTAGCAATATGCTTTAAAATTATTCAGATTACGATTGATTGTGTGTTACGCAATTTAGGGTGCTGGATACGGAAGACTGAGAACAGGGTATTGTGTAGCCTGAGAGAGGCCTATGTCCAGCAGTGGACTGCGATAGGCTGTGTTGATTGATTTATCGAATATAGTAATAGAGCAATCTACTTTGTAATTATTGTGTCTGTTGTATCTTGTTGGTTAAATTGGTTTGCAATTAGTCGTACGGTGAAAATTGACCCATGTAAACCCTCATTATATATGCCTTGTAAGCATCTAGAACGAGTTTTGTAATGGCGAACACACAATTAGCAGCATCAGTCTGCATCTAGCTTGAATAATGTGCATCGTGAATCAGAGATTACGATCTAAACGAGGCTATACGCCTATCGACTTGACTCATGCATAAAGGCAAATAGATGTAAGGTTATTTTAACAAGCGTGGTGATTATTACGTTAAGCCGTTGGTCCCGGCTGTTATTCATAGATCTTTGACAGACGTTACACCCGTAACGTCTGTCAAAGATCTACGAATAACAGCTGGGATTTCGGGCTTCTGACAACCCTGTCAGAAGCCCGAAAGTCTGACCAATGAGTATCATATTACCTAGTAACTCGGTTGTGGAGGTCAGATAGGCAGTCACTCCAATTAAAATACTGGTACTCAGCTGCACCCGGTTAGACTGGAAGCTAAACTCAACACAATTGGGAAAAAGCTAGGCAAATGATGGTAATTATCACTTCATTTACTATGGCTAAGTATCGGTCTTAAAATTACGAGAATTGCCCGTCAGATCAGACTAAAACTACTTTTGAAAAAGCCAGTCTTTTTACGCTCAATAAAGTCATTAATTTGCAACTACATGCAACACAAAAAAAAACGAAAAGTGATGGTAAAAAAAACATTTTTTTTCTTTTTTTTCTCCACTAACGAATACAACAACATCATTGTACTCACATCTTACATACCTACACGCAAATGAATCCGATATTAAAGTAGATTGGATCGCATCCAGTCATTAAGTGATTCGCAGAACATGACGCAAGCTTTTACATGAATCAGTATTAATTATTATACATAGTTTTATTAGTTAGGCCGCGAACTGTCGACCCGTCGTCATTATGATGAATGGTTACACTTGACAGCTTATTGGTAATGGCTGATGTGGCTGATCTAAGTAACGTGAATCATAGTGGTGAAATTCATTATTCATTTAAATTTAATGTTCGGTTTTTAATTAATCTTACGTTTTCCTTATAGGTACGGTCACCAAAGGAGATAAGTAACCAGGATCGTCAGATATAGTTGAAGTTTCTTAAGAAACCGATTAATATTGTCGAATTAAATTTAATTAATAGAAAACAAACAGTTAATTAGACAAATTAAATTTTATTCGAAAAAATCCATAAGTTTCTTACTAAACTTAAACTATATCCGATGACCCTAGTTACTTATCTATTTCGGTGACTGTACACAAGGCTGGTTACGTATTATAATATCTAAAGTTATTCTAACTATTTTCGAGATAACTATGGTCAAAAGACCTACTGTTTAAAATACCTAAAGATCGTTTCACAGATTTTTGTAATAACTAATGAACGAAATATATAAAGTTGGTTTATTCAGCTACAATGAATAAACCTAAGGTTCATTGAACTAACGGACGATTCACCTACTGTTGGTTCTTTCTACCTGATTTTGTCTGTTTTTGTGCTTTTGAACCAGAAAAAGACGGTGGACGTCAGAGGCACTTCGAGGTTCGGTTTGGTTAGGTTCCTTTAAACCCTACAGATAGAACTACATCTTAATATTATTAAGCTTGTAAACCAACTTAGACCACAACTACCTACCCACCACTTTAGAAATAAAACGAGCGCGCAGTATTAATAAATTGTAGGCGAAGTCGTCCATTAGTTATTTCATACAAAGTTTAAATATCAAATATCTTAAAAAATCTTTAGATTAATCGTTCGTTAGTGCAAATCAAAATTAAGTACTAGTGTGTTATGAACATAATATGTTCATAACACACTAGTACTTAATTATTTTCGAGACAACTACGATTGATTCACATATTATGTGAATCAATCGTAGTTGTCTCGAAAATAATTAGAATAACTTTATATAATACGTAACCCACAAGGCTACATATACAATGCGAAGTCAGCTAAAACTGAAAATGCCCAGAATAATGAAGAATCTCATAGAATGAGCTATCAAAACCACGGTCTCCTCAACAGTTCTTGATATTAAAAGTGACCCAGGGATCATCTGGAACTACTGGAAATATTTATAGAGTAACAGCATACAGGTTGTTCTATTCTGTAATGACGATGATGTTTATAGAATTCATAGAGTATTGTTCAATTCAGCCAATCGCAGTCCTTTACTGGACATATATTGTATATATATTTTGGCTCTCACAGGCTGGGCCACAACACCCTGTCCTCGGCCTTCCGCATCCAGTCTTCGTAGAGTTTCTTACTACTTTGGAAAAGTCCTGATTTAACGGTCTCACCTTTGTCCTAATAATATTATAAACGTGAAAGTTTGTATTGATCTTTCACGCAAAAACTACTGACCGGATTTTGATATAGTTTATAACCAGGATTAACATAGAGGATACTTTTTATCCCGATATTCCCACGGGATCGAAACTTATGCGGGTGAAACCACGGGGCGCAGATAGTACTATATAAGCCTAGAACATTCCCACTGCTGCGCAGGCCTCTTTACTGTGAGAGAGAGCGGGCCGTAGACGTAATACACCATGCGGGCCCAGTTGGTGGACGTCAGATTTCTTCGAATTGTCAGTTCTAGGCCATGCATGTTTCCTAACGATGTTTTCCTTTTCTGTCTAGCTTCGAACCTACTACTATAGAATTCGTAAGTCGTGGCTGTTACGACTGGTTCGTCACTGCAAAGGGTTTCAATACGTAGTTTCAATTTCTAATCTCTGGTCTAATTACAAGACTAATTGTAACAGCACCAATTAAAGTCCCAATTAACGCCCATCTCACCCTTATCCACCCATCTTTCTATTGAATCGTAGCACCCGTAACATGACAAGCACTACAATAGAAGGCACTACGGCTTTTATACAAAAATAACCGTGATTAATCAACTAGTAAAATAATGATAAATATTTTATAACAAATAATTATGATTGATTCGAACCCGGACCCTCAACATGCCAAGCTCGGGATATTAATTAAGAAACTAATGGGCGAAAAAGAATAAAAACGTATCGCGGCACGGACAAGTGACGACCTCAGGTACGGTCAGCAGAAAGGGTTAACAGATTTGATTAATATTCTGAAGATGCTAAATGGTTATTCCTTGTTTCTTTGAAAACAACAAGCAGTGCACTTAATAGGATTACTCATCGGCAAAAATGACGAACTTCAGTACAAACTTTCATCTCCTATTTAACCATTTTGGGATGAATTTCAAAAATACTTCCTTAGTGCTCATATTCATTATGGAAGGAACTCTTTTTAGTCCCAGCGGTTTAAGCTGTGCGATTCCAACATAAAATCTTAAATTCATTTACTGACAAGTAAGTGAATTTGAGATTTTTTTTATTAAGAAGAAGACCTTTTCGTATCGATATTCGTATTTTCGGCTTTATTTATTTAAACTTTTCGCTCAAAAAGGTACAAAGGCGGTCTTAATGCCTTAGGCATTCTCTACTAGTCAACAAAGGGTAGTGAAGAGTAATCTCTTCACTACCCTGATGACCATCTAATGATGGCAGGCTTTCCCTTATAACTTGGCACCTAGGATTGCTGGGATGAATAAAATATGAAATAGAGTTGAAAAAAAGTTTAGTGTGCAGTCAATGATGTACAAGTTAAACTTATGTTTTACTCTTGCAAAGGAATCTTTCCGACGTTTGGGATTTGTTTTGCGAAATGTTCTTGACTTTCGCAATCCGAATGTTGTTAGGCTGTTGTACACCGCTCTTGTTCGAAGCAAACTTAAGTCCAGTGCCTGTATCTGGCACCCCTATAACGCGACCCAAATACTGATGCTGGAAAAGGTACAGAAAACTTTCCTCAGGTGCCTCTTCCAAAGGTTATACGAGTACCATTTCTTTCCCTACATGTACCCTACCAACTATCTTTTAGGGACGTTGGGCTTTAACTCGTTAGAGGTAAGAAGAGGCTTTGATCAACTCACTGTAGCCTGTAAGATCTGACGGGGACGTATCGACTGCCCAGAGCTCCATGGTCTTTTCTGCCGACTATTTGTGCCCGACAAATACATCGTACACCGTCGGAGCCGCCGCGCGCCGGCACAATCTGTTAGCGCAACTCCCAGCGAAAACTGTAGCCAGAACCGAATCCCCGGTCTGTCTTACAATAAAGGAGCTGAATGCCCTTCTGGCTGACAACCATGAATGTGAGGTGTTTGCGGATGGATGGATTAAAATTATGCGAATATGTCTGGTGTTCTGTGAGAGAATGTATGCAAGGGAGTCCACTGTTCCATGTTAGTTTTAAGTTATATTATTGTCAACGTAATTATTGTCTCTATGTTAATTAATGCTATTGGTGTTGTACCGTTTTAATTAACTATAAATAAATAATTCTTTTAGGTGGCATTAGACTTACAAAGATACCTAAAATATAAATGAAAATAAAACTTACCTGCTACATAACCAGCAATAAAGCACATTAAAGGACGACGAACAAAATTTAATTTTAGCTTTTTATTCCATGCATGCTAATTTTTAAGTTTTTTCTATCATAATATTCATCCTTCATGTTTGCGTCGGTTGAATATCAATTTACTGCGTAAAAGAAAAACGTGTTTAAAATAAATAAATAAAAATGTAGTGTTATTAAAAACTTAAAATGAATAAACTCATGCATTTCATTAAAAAAAATGTAATTTTGTCATCATATTTTTAGTTAGCTGTCAAATAAAATAGAAAGCTCTGCTGAAAAGTCGGTCATAGTGTCATTTAATTTCACTAACAGAAGCAATAGCTTTCATTTCACCAGTTCAACTACATTCATTGCGTTATTTAAGTTGTTGAGCAGACAAGTTATTCGAACATATGAAGCAATGGATATGTCCTTCAAATGATTCAGAATATGATTTAGCAATTAGGGTACAGGTCCCATTTTTCATCGTAGGTTTTTTCTTAATTCATAGCAAAATAAACCTCAATAATTAATTAATTAACTAAGAAAGCCTTCAGGCTGCTTTTGCTAACGGTGCCTCTAACTATAAGGCATCGCTCACATCGCTTCGTTATGACATGGGCGTTATCTCATAAAGCATCTGAACACTTGGAATATAGCACCATTGTATAGAATCCGTGCATTAATATAAAGAAAATTATTTATTAAGTATTTTCACGTGTAGTGACCTCACAACACTAATTACTCAGACCGTTGTAATTATTTAAAGAAAAAAAAATCTGCAACGTTAATTGGGACCTTTGAATAACCCATGTCATTTGCCTTTGGGAAGGAAAGGACAATAGGATTAATACACCACATGAGAACGCCATACCACATAAGAATCATTACAAGCTTCTACTCCACCCTACGGGGTAATTGCGTGATACACTACAGCAGCAATGGTTTTAATTTTGACAGTGTAACAAAATTCATTGTGTTATTTACATTGCTGAACAGACAAAGTTTTCGAACATATTAAGAAATGGATTAGCATTATTACTTCAAAATGATTCAGATTGTAATTGAAGGAAATGTGTTATGCAATTAGCGTGCGGCTTCTACAACAATAATGCTACAGGTAAGACTTGAGTTGAAAAATCATAATAAATTCTACAATGATATCCACTGTCATTCTTTTTTATCACCAAGCTACGAATGTCCATAATTATCTGCTCATCCCTACGTTAAACACCCACGAGAGAGATGTTTTACTATTTTACGAAAAAAACCATTACACATTAATTTAACAACGTAAAGCAACCAGAAAACCTTTTAATAATGCGGTTAAAGCCTTTAACGTAACTATGATATGAAAGTGTCGGTTGTGTGGCCAATTTACCATTTTAACGACTGTTTTTGTATGAAATAATTTGTAAAAGAGATCGCACATTTGCTATGAAATTATTCGTAAAAAGAGCGTGACTTATATTATATAAAAAAATATAGAGATATTTTAAATAGAGACAGGTGTCATAGGTATCTCTTCATGGCCGTACCCAATTATCTAAGAGGTAGAAAAACCTAACCTCTCTGGTTTTAACGTCCCAATAATCTATATCAGTAGTGATCTATATGATTGTATTATACTGCCAGTTATGATGATCCTCCATCAGACCACCAATCAGTAGCGATCTGTCTTTAACTAAAAACCGGTTATTGGGTTCAGCCGTTAATCACCACGCTTGACAAATGGATCGGTGATCTTTGTACTTGTTAATCGAAAACAGGGCAAGACGATAGACGTGCCTTTGAGCGCGAGGATCACCACAGTCAGCAACCGGCAAGGGTTGAGAAAAGGACACAAGTCTTTTGTGTAAAGGGCAAGGGTGTAACGGTAAGACTGCCTCTATTCATCTATTATAGGTGGAATGTATTGTATAGTAAAGTTGTTGTTTTTTGGAAGATGATGGTGTGACACCCCCGTGCCTCGGAATGCATGGAAAGCCGTTGGTCCTGCGCCTGATCTCTACCCGGTCGTGTGACTATGATAGTAAAGAAACAGATAGTGCACCTGTGTTTGAGCACACACTTTTGTACTATAATCTCCTGCGTAGATACCTGGCTAGTCTCCGTTGAGACTGGCCACCGAGACCAAAATCTGTCGGGAGCATTATTTTTATAGTAAAATTCTACGAAAAGGTATTTCAAGTTTCAGTAAACGAGCTGATTGTGAATAGAGCAACCATCGTCGCATATTATTCTACATTAGAAATTGCCAAACTCGCCAATTATAATGAGTTACGACCGCTCAATGAAAAAGCAGTAATAAAGTTGGAAACACAGCTTTCTATTGCCAGCAAAAACTACAGTTTTGTCTAGTTCGTTGATGAGAGCCTAGACATTCTCGCCGGTACCACTAGTCACTGTCAACTTTCACTTGACATTTCACTGGAGCCAGTAAAAAACGGACAGGTGATTCTAAGTTCCTAGTTTTTTCCTTATTTTTTCTTCCTATATTTCTTTTTTTTTAAAAACGTTTCACCACACTAGGAATTTCTCCTGTATCGTGGGTGCGTTTACAAACATTTAAACTCACATACACAAACAGCCAGACCCGGAACAACTACTTTTAGGTCATACAAATATTTGTTCCGTGCGGGAATGGAACCCGCGACACGCAGCAAAGCATTCAATCGCTTAACCACTGCGCCAACCGTGTCGTCAATCGTTATTGATAAATCATTAGGGTTTGGTAATGTTTGTTTATTTTTATAGTAGCGATGACGTGTTTTTTGATGTGCTGACCTTTTGAGCAATAAAATGGCAAAGTCAAATCGTATATTTCAATTTTACCATTAAAAGACACTTTCGAACGTCGCAAATTAAAAGAAAAAATAAGAATTAATTCTAGTTGCTCCTTCCAAACGGAAGGTTCCTATGAAGAAGAATCGACAAGAAATTCCATTTTATTTTATTTTATTTATTCAGGGACAATAAACAGCTACAATATGTGTTGGTACAGGGGAAAGATAAAACATAATAGGTATTAACAATATTGCAGCCCACTACATTATCCGCATATTAACAAGAGAAAATATGATAATGAGTGCCACTAGATAGGTAATAAATAACTACATAACATTAATAATAAATAATTATAGAAATATCAATTAGTAATCATTAAATAAACGAAGTATTAATTACAACATGCAAAATAGAGATTCCAATTAATTTGATTGCTTGGCAACTGAGAAATAATTAACACTAATAATAAATAAATAAATAATAAAATCTAGATTAGCTTACATTCCTAATAACATTATTGGTTAATAATAATAATAAAAGTCCATTGAGAAGCATTGCATCGATAATCGAGGACACCGTTGGATGCGAGAAGCACAGGACGAGGTGCTTGGTAGAGACCTATGTCCAACAGTGGAACTCTTTCAGCTGAAATGAGTGATGAATAATGATGCATCGATAAATTACAGATATGCTCCTAGAAAGGTCTTTCATTTATTAGAATAGGATGGGTTGTTTTAAAGTGATTTTTCAAATGGTGGAGTACAGAAAAGAGCCTCACAATAATTACTATGTACATAGTGTGAAAATTACCCTCGAACGTCAAGGTTTTGGCCCGTTCTTCTTACAGATAGAACATTAGTATTTAATACCATATCCCAACCTTCATACCTCATCCTCTAGTGTCCCATTTACTTCTGACCCCACGGGCACCTCGTAAAATCAAGGTTCATCTACACAATAACTGTATAGCAGTAACCTTACGGTAATTTACCGTACTTTACCGGCATTACCGGTAACAATGAGGCTTGGTGGAAACGTTTTATCGGCTTATAAGGCGTACGATCGTGCCCGATTGGCCTATAAGCGATCTATGAGTGATGTTGTGATCTAGGGTTCAAAAGTATAATATAGACACATTACAACTTAACTTTGCTTTCATCTGGAATGATAGTAGATCGACGACGTAGTAATTTCGCGCATGTCATAATCGAGCGATAGAAAAGGTCGGCTATACAGGTGCCCTTCAATAATATATCATTAAAATTGTTTAAGACTAACTTTAGAAAACTGTATGAACACGCCATTTCATGAACAAACTAGTTTTTTAACCGACTTCTAAAAAAGGAGGAGGTTCTCAATTCCGATGTTTGTATTTTTTTTTTATGTTTGTTCGCGCATAACTCCTCCGCTTTCCAATTCTTTTTTGTTGGAAAGGGTATACTTTCCAAATGGTCCCATAGAAATTTCATCCAAAACGGTTCAGTATTTTGGTTTTGAAACCAAAATTACTGGTAAAAATTACAACTTAAAAGTGAAAAATAAAAACTTTTTTGCAAAAAAAAGTCGGTTGTTTTTTTTTTGCAAAAAAGTTTCTCGTGTAACTAATTATACAGGGTGGCAGGGACATCGACGCGCAACTGTAACCATGAAATCAGCACATGATTCTAGACACCAGTGCGTAGGAATTTTTCATCGGTTATCAAAAAAAAACTGTCAAAATGTATGGAACAGTAGTAAATATTAATAAATAATAATATATAATAATAATATATTATTCAAAAAATTATAAGGCATAAAAATTAGTACAGTTTTGCTTAAATTAAAATTATATTTCTAAGACTTACGTGCCTGAACTAGGTAATCCTGTGTTTCTTTCGAAAAGAGCTAAAATAGTCTTTAAAAAATAATAAATAATCAAAAGTTGACAATAGAAAAATAATTATATGTTGAGTAGCATAACTCCTAGTTTCTAAATTGGATAAATAATTGTATACTTACCGATATTACTTTAACACAGTTAGTAAATTCTCTGTTTCTTCGTAAGACATGCTTTGGAGAGCCTCCTTGAGGATTCTCTTACAATTTGTATAGTTCAGAGAATAAATGTTTGCTTTCGAGTTTAGTCTATTGTATAGGAGAGGTCCGTAAAATCAAAAGTCATTTATTAAATTAGGCGGAGAATCAGCACTTTTCGAACGTCAACATTATAAAAGACAGTCCCCCCAAAACGCCCGCCCTTCACCACTTCCTAGTACTATCGCTGGGAAGAAGAAGTAATACACCTGCAACACTAAAATCTTTCATTCAACTCCGAAAACATTCGCCAAATTGTATCGGAAAGTGCATTCCAAACAGAATTCATCATCATTCATCAATTTTACTCAGAGTTTTCCCACATTATAAAATCCGACAATATTTTGCAACAAGTACACCGAGCGCCAGGAGCAAATACCGGCTCATATTAATACACTGCAGTGATATTTTTTTACCAATTTTTACCGTAATTTACGAGCGTTCAGTAAGGTGACTGGGATCGTGACTCGACGTTTCCCGTCCGACATTTTTCCCATACAATTTTCGCCAAAAGCCGATGGCTACATGTTCAGTGACAGTAATTACACGGTTTTTATACGAGTTTCAAATATGAACGGTGTTCTGTGTTAAAAGGTGATTGCTTTACTTAGGGCTCTGCGAGGTAATTACGTAACACTCTATCAATGGTACTAATGGGTTTCATTTTGACAATTCAACAACATTCATTCCGTTATTTACATTGTTGAGCAGACACATTTTTCGAACACACGAAGCAATGGATTAGCAATATCCTTCAAAATGATTCAGATTGTGATTTATGTGTGTTACGCAATTAGGGTGCTGGTTCTTACTAGAATGGCTTGACCTGTTTATGTGTGTGGAGAAGAAAATGTTACCTAATACGCTTAAATATGAAAATGTTTTGTTATTACAAGCAATACAAATAAAACATAGAGAGACCAAATAAAATGTCAAGCCCAATTTAATACAGTATTTTCCTTCTTACTCAACAAACCGAAACGGATTAATGTCGTTACAAAACTTTATCAAGAGAATCATTTCTTCTTGCCCTCTCAATAAAAAATATTCACCCTCATTCCCTTTTATACATAGCATTGAATTCATTAAACTAACGATAAAAACTTTGTCAAGAAATTCACTAAATTCACTCAAGCATTAAAGTTTATAGTCATTTGTTGCAAACTTGATTCTTTCTAAAAGCCCCTGCGACATTGATTGAAAGTTTCCAGTGCGTAAAATGTATACAATCTGTAAATAATTTTATAAGATCAGCGTCTTTAGCTTGGCGGGACCAGTGGATTTAAATTTAGGGTTGGTGAAGTTTAAAACTTGGTAAGCTAATAATAATGTGCGCTTTTAACATTTTAACGTGACGATATTTTCGTGGACGTCCACGTCAGGATATCACGATAACACAGTGAAGTAAATAAGCATGGAAATATATATGAAGTCGCTTTTAAATTTCTGTTCACCATAACGTTATAACGTGCACGTATTTCCTTATATTTGATTATATACCTACTCACAGTACATTTATTTGTAATGGTATTTAATCAAAACATATACAGATATAAATAAACCAGGATATAAACGATTAGGGTATAGACGCTCCTGAACAAATCATAAGGCACGGTATAAAGGGGACGACAACAATGCCAAAAGTAACGTTCCTTACATTTGGAAAACTCAAAATCATTCAAGCAATATTTCATTTCCCGTCTACAGGTACCAGCCCTATCTCAACATGTCAAAACGTTTTGTCAACCATTTTTTCCCTAGTTCCCCACCAAGTCCTTTATCCTTTACTATAATGAACCATAACAACGGTCCGCGTTTGTCAACCGGAATAAAAATATCAGTAAGTAGGTTGCGAATTTCATTCAAGGAAGTATTACTGTGTTCTTTAGTTACTGTTAGCATATATCATACCACTGCTGGACAAAGGCCCCATGACTTCCTGCTCTTGCCACCCAGGGCTTATGTGGAGCGTTTGTCTTTTGTTTTGTCCAGCGCGTCCCGCCATCTTCTACTGGGTCTGCCGCGACGCCTTCTGGCTGAGTCAGGGCTCCACATAGTGCTATTTTGTCCCACAGCTCACTGGGCATGAGGCCAACGCTTCATCACACGTTGGCTTAGTTTTTCAGGAGGTAATTTTTAGACACCTCTTCATTAGTGTAACAAAAATATCAAGCGAAAATTTTCAAATAGTTACATTTGGTTGATCTTTTCTTAGGCAATTCCTAATACTAATCGAAGTTAAAATATTTTCAGTATGCTAAGATCAAAGCTCACAGAGGTAATTTGCACTTTCAAAAACAGTAGACACCTCTGATGTGGTCCTCTAAAACGAAAATTTAGATAAAGTTCTTAATAAAATATTAGTTATAACTGCAAAAAAAAGCGGCCAAGTGCGATTCAAACTCGCACACGAAGGGAAAATATTAAACACTACATATTAGAAAGATACTTTAGTAAAAAAAACACACATTTTTTGAATATTGAAATGAACCTCTCTAATTTTTTACTTTAATTTATTTTCTTTATTTATTGTTATAGCGGCCATAGTAGTACACACTCTGTGAAAACTATTACGGTTCGAAAGATGTAACCCTGTGACAGACGGACGGACAACGGAGCCATTGTAATTCCGTTGACGCCCTTTGGATACAGAACCCTAAAAAGACCTTCTAATAATTTAAAATTATGTCCTTTGCATACTTTGAAGCTTAAGAACACCTCCAACATTTTTAAAGATTCGATGACACTTGAAAAGTCATTGTAACGAGGATTAGGGGTTTGATCGGATTACGGTTGGAAATCATCAAAGAATTTTTTTATTAAATCTTTCTGTTAGTAAATTATCATTCTGAATAGAATTAATGTCATAATATGTTGAGTCTTTAAAAGCTTTCTGGATACTTGTCGAATTGCGTTTATCTCTTAGTTAAGACCCACGGTAGCGGGTCAGACAACATTCAGAAAAAGTGGCAGACATTGGGTAAAATGATATAATATTTAGGTATTATTGTATGTTGGTGAGTTCTCATAATTTATACATATACAGGTTGGCAGCGACATTGACGCGCAACCTTTTACCATGGATCCATGCACCAGGATTTAGTAGGTACATGGTTCTAACCCCCCCACCCCCCCATTTTTGTTGAAGTTCTTCGTCAGTTTTTTTTTTAAAATGCTGTTCCAAAAAAAATTGCAGTAACGACGTGGTCAAAATGTATGGAACAGCAAATTTTTTTGTAATAACCGACATTAAAGTTCAGAACTATGTACGAATACATGATAACAGGATGCTCGTCGATGTCCCTGCCACTCTGTATAATTCTTCTGTACGTCAGTGACTGAAGTACTCCTAAGCGGCTGAACCGATTTAAATGAAATTTTTGCGCACAGCCCCAGGTCCCTAGATGGTTTAGATTCTCAATTGAACCCGGTAGGTGGCGCTGTGATCAAGTCCTAAGAAACAGGACAACGTGAGCGGACAGCTAGTAACATAAATATACCTACTTTATTGTATACCAAAAAAATATATACAGGGTGTTATTGACAGCCCTCCACAAAAACACAGGATTGATTCAGCTCCTTATTCTGAATCATATCCCACTGGAAATTTTCTCAGGAAAAAAAACAATTTTATGCCGTTTTTTCTGCTGATATTCCTTTATTTCAATGTAAAATTACGTTCTCTGTATGCAACACTCCATTTATGTAAATAAAACAGCTGAAAACAGCCTCGCTCAAGCTCGCTGCGCTGCCGTCCGCTACGTGCGTTTTGCCACGGTAACGATACGTTGCGTGTGAGGTAATAAAACAAATCTGGTTTTTTGGATTCCCTTAATGTTCCTGAAAGAATTACATGTACCGGTCATCTTAATAAGATGTATAGATCCACCCTATAAGTTTGCGGAGGGCTGTCAATAACACCCTGTATTACAAAAATAGATTACAAAATACTACAAAACTTATAATGGGCGGCCCTTTCATAGAATTGTAATGTAAATACAGGAAATAGACAATAATAGCCTTCTTAGCCAATCTCAACGGAGATTAGCCAGGTTTGCAGGAGATATTATAGTGCACTAGTGTCTCTCTGTCCCTTTACTCTCACAGTCCGAAGGAACGGCAATCCGACACGACCGGGAAGAGATCAGGCGCAGGACCAACGGCTTTACATGCTTTCCGAGGCACGGGAGTATCACACCGCATTACTACGAAATTCCTATTGAAAAACCCAATAAAACTTGGCCGACCTGGGAATGGAATCCAGGACCCCACGCTCAGCAGTCACGCTTGCAACCACGAAACCAACAGGGCAGTCGTGGGAAATAGATACGCATGACAACAAAAAATAACGCTTTAGGTTTTATTTACAAGTAGTTTATAAAAGACACGTGTAAGTTTATCCGCACGAGGCTCCTACAATTTGCAATATGTATTCCCTTATAAATTCTGAGAGAAAATTCTTAATGTAATGTAATATGTTTAATATATACTTAGATCTACAATTGCGCATTCCTAGAATAAGCAAGGAAGAATATTCTTCTGTTTATTACTTTGATCTGAATTATGTTCAGCTAGAAACCAAGTGAATACAAAAAGAGGGTGTGTGCTTATGGAGATAGAAGATCATGATGAAGAAGAATGCGTAGAAGATGGCGTCGGAAGTCATGGCCTTTGCCCAGCACTGGGATGTTGCAGGCTTACAGTAACAGTGCTTATGATCACATAATACAAGTGAAAACTTACGACTGGAGCCGAGCATACCCGATTAAGCGTCACCGATCCAAGCGTGATGGTTCAGTTTCGTTCACTGTTCAGAAAGAGCACAAAGTGCTCTTACAAGTTTTCACATCAAAAGTGATGTTTTGTAATCACTAATGTTTTTTTTTTTTGCAAGTATCCCTTCCTCCTTTTAGTCACCTAAACACAAAACTTGCAGTTTCATTCATCAGCTGCTGGATCTATATCCAGCAGCTGATGAATGAAACTGCAAGTTCCAAGCAGCTCCTCTTCGACCGGTTCCCCGCATCCAGCTGGTTTCTGCGGCTTTTCACTTTCTTTCCTTTTTGCACTTTTATTATCAGGCTTTAATTTTTTCACTGCTGGCACACAGCCTGCGCGCTTTGCGCTGCGGCAGCTGGTCTCTCTTCGAGCGGGAGTGAGCTATAATCTACCAAGCGGGCCAAGAGCGGGTTGGTAGATGTCACATGTCTTCGAATTTTGTTTCTAGGACATGCCGGTTTCCTCACGATGTTTTCCTTCACCGTTTTGAGAGCAGTGGTGAAAAAAATTATTTTACACAAAGTAAAGCGCCTGCCAGGGTTCGAACCTACGATCTACGACTCGTAAGTCGGGGCTGTTTTACCACTTCAAAAGTGAAGTTTTGAAATTATTAATATTTTCTTTGCAAGTAGAAAGTCTTATTTCGTCAGCTAAATACAAAACTTACACATTTAGTATAACAAGGCCTAAAATAACCCACCAAAATCTTTATCATTTTAAATTAACACACTGCAAGAGATATTTTGTTTTTCAACCCATGAAAAGTGCTATAAAGAGGCGACTGTAGCCAAGAGCCCATAAATTCGGGACAGCGAGCGAATCTTGTACACGTCAGTGCAAAATCAAGTTGTTTCTCACAATAAAGCCTACGATCGAAGGAGATGGTTCAGCCGTTGACTGATGTATTTATAAGATGAAATGGGTATGTACCAGTCTGAGGATTTATTTATCTTGTGATCGAAATAAATTTATGATTATATTTAAAGGTATTTTGTTATGCTTGGAGATCAAATCGAAAACGGATTTGGGATTAGATACGTATGGTAGAAATTTCATTTTATAAAATATATTTGGAGGATATAAAATAAATATGTAACTTATTTTGTTTAATTATTGACGATATTTACATTAAATAAGCTAACATTTAAAATAATGATATGTACCTACATGTGAAAAAATAAGCAAAAGAATCAAAAAATTCGTTTGCATCGCTGTCAACAGGAACAGTGCCCAAAAGACTGGCAGCATTGCCACGTTGAATGGCGATGCTAATTCTTTGGCCACGAAACAGGTCAGCCCTCTGGTCACGTGAAGAGTCGACTTACCGCTTGGTCATATCTCGAAAAACCAAGTGGTCACTCGGAACCCATTGCCCTAGTGTTTCAACCCCAAACGGCTTGAACATATACCTACGTCCCAATCAGGTTGGAATATTTTCGCCGGTTGAGGTTTTCTGCACCAGCAGCAGCCGCTCCAGCACATCCTACCGTGCTTGGAAGATGGGATGGCGCAAGGGTGTCGACACATTTTGCATCCCACATCGAAGGTCTGCCTAACTTCCAGGGCATTATGGTCATTCCGTCTCTTTCCACCGTCGCGTGCCAGGCCGTTGGGTTCTAAAACAGCTGGCAACCCGGCGGTGACAAGAGCACGACGGATGATGTCATTAATGCTGGCGTGCCGTGCTATCCGACCTACGCTCTTACTGCAGGATAGGCCATGGTGTCCGAGGCAGTCGACAGCTTCACCGCACTGACAGCGATGCGGAGCCCCACAAGGAGCGCCCAAACGCAGACAGGTAGCGAGCCGGAAGGTGGTGTCACTAGCGTAGTGCCTATGTTATTAGCCAGAGCCCCGACTCCGTCCGCCTGCTGGCTGTGGGTGAGTTACCCACAGCCAGCAGGCGGACACGCTCAGTAGTATTGGTGGACGTATTATAAGATTATTCCGTAATATGTAACAAGATAACAGAAGACCAATTCTCGTAATTTAAAACGTTCAAAATCTAGTCGCAGTTTCATCTCGGCGACGAACAAATGTCAAAACTTGTCAAAATTTAGGGAAATTAGAGGTACATATTTTTGACAGATCGAGACAGAAATCAGAATGTGAACGTTCTTAAAATTAAGAGAATTGCCCCTCTGCTTTCATTTTAAAAGACCACGCTCATCTACATAGGATACGCATGCGAATATTAACCAAACAAACATTTAAAAATACTTAGGAATATGAAAGTTTTCCTAAGATTTGTATAAAGATTTATAACCCAACCTTGTCGCTTTCAGCAAAGATGAGAGAGATATAATTCCTTTTATAAAGGGAAGTTTAATATTTTATACCAGCCACAGTGCACTAATACCTAGGATAAATTCTAGCGAAACGGTTCTAGTATTCAAGCAATAAATTCTAGGATTCTATGAAGAATTTAGTAAAGCTACTCGAAGCATGAAGAAAACTGCTATTTATTTTAATATTTTAGTAGGCTTAGTAACGTTAGATGTACCTATCTTTTCAGTTTCGTATACGAATCTATGGTTGACGGAAAAGAATATCGAATCTGCTATCCAGAAAGTCCCAAAAATTATTAAAAAACAGTTCTCCTTAATTTAACGGGTTTGTAAGTAAAATAAAAGTAGTAAAAGAGTAGTTTATAACTTGCACAGATGATTATATTACTAATTCAAACAAAAAAAAAAACAATTTGAGGTGGCAGGGATATCGATGCGCTATCTGTTACCATGGATCCAGTACATGATTTTGAACCACCGTGGGTTGAAATTTTTAGTATTGCATTTTTCTCTAAAACAAGTTTTTTTTTGGTAATCCACTCACTCTAAATACGTAAATGTACACTCTTAAAAATATATAAAATATTCTCACACTCCTTAAAATTCAAAATCACATTAACAGTTCCCACACCCGAGTACAACTTATGAATTTCTTGCAGCAAGTACACTAAGTTACCACACCCTATAAGTTCTTCGAATTAAAAACCCAATCTAAGTTATCCCACACAATTACTAGGCACTTACCACTCCCCCGGCGTTAGGGGTGGCCGGTAATAATAAAATGCAAGGTGCAGACGTCACGTATTCCTGCAAGTGCGGGTATCCTGCAAATGGGTGAAATGGGGGATTCCTCCTGGGATTAGAATAACTGCTAAGGTGGGAAAAAGACACCCGATTTCCTTTAGTTTTCTTTCGCAATGAAGTCCTTGTTAAGTTTTGAAATATAGCTCTTTGTGTAATGTTTTACGTCTGCCTTGAAATTTTTATGGCTTGAATATATAGCTGTCGTAATAACTTTTGTGTAATTTAGTTTTTGTTTGTGTTTACTTTGCGCTTTGTACTTGGAGCTGCGATAAAGGAAAGCTGCGGGTTCATTTTGTTGACGGGGAACCCCGATCACTGTTGATTCGACGTCATAATATTGTGGTCTCCTAAAAGTGCAGTGCACCTACTTAGTACCTGCAGGCCAATTCTTGTAAAAGGTTCAAAGTCTAGTTGCAGTTTTATCTCGGCGGCATTCTCAAAACTAACATGTCAAAAATGTAGGGAAATTAGAGGTATTTTTGACAGATTGAGACCGAGATCAGACTGTGAACGTTCTTAAAATTACGAGAGTTGCCCCTCTGATGTTATCCTTTATTTATATGTCATGTATTGTGTACATCTTCCGGTGGAGATCCGAAATCAATAAATTAATAATCACAACTTCAGTAACCGTTAGACATTTAGCATAGATTGCTGGACAGGTTGATATGAAATCATGAAGTGTTTTTGCCAATAAATTTGGTTTCAGCCACCACTAACTGTAACTACTGATTAGTAAATTATATCTAAAAGAATAATATCCAGTATGCACTGATTAAAAAAATAAAATTCTCAGTATTCCAGTATTTTTTATCACGATCAAAATATTTTATTCCCAAATAACTAAATTTTACACATAAACCAGCACGTTATTCTGCATTTTTAATGACTGAACACTACACAGTACCTAAATTGGGTGTACATAATAACTTTTACCAACTACCAAAATATAGTGATTCGTGCAAATATCAATCGTGTGAATGGGCCCTATATTGTAGTACTAACAACGGAGCATCGCACTGTGTGTGCCGATTTACTGTAGCGTCCGCAAAAATATTTTAGTTCGACAGTTTTAATAAAACTAAAATCTAAGTGGAAAATAGGTTTTGAGCTGTTGGCTTCAATGTAATATGTAGAATTTAAATGTTCATTAATAATACTGTAGGTGTTGATTAGATTCAAATAAAAATTGGAAAATAAAGTGCAACATCTTCGATTATTGTATTAATCGGTATGTCATGGCTGATTAATAAATAAAAAGCAAAAATACGAAGTTTAAATAAAGCTCAAAGTGCCGCATACACTTATATTTAATATTTACAAAATATAAAAACACAGCCAAATATTTTAGTTAGATACGTAAAAGATAACACATGGATTATTTATCTGCTATCTGTACACGAAGTGCATTGGCGCTATCACTGCGAGTCCATCGAACCCATTCATACCTTGACCTGTCACACGACCGGGTTACCGTCACACCAGCTGGCTGTTTACTCCGTATCAGTAACGTTTACGCGCGCGTTACATATTTATTAAGTCGGTGACTCGGGTGGGTAGGGTGAAGGAATAATATTCATGACAGGCGATTGTGATAGGTCAGTGAATTTATTTGTGAGCGAAGTTGTTTGTAACGCCTACATACATAACACTTCGATATAAACGTGGAGCGATTTTGAAACCTGATCCAAGGAAAGTACCTACCTTTCGAGTGAACAGCGATGTAAAATCTTAACATTATGTAGGTAAGTTCGTTGCAGCATCAACTCGACATAACTATCTTATTTACTTAGGGTATGTTATAAGAAAAACTATATATCCAGCCTATATACCTGTATACCTATAAAGCACAAGGAAAAATTCCTTTGTGTAATAAAATTACTTAACAGCGCCCACGCATGAATTAGGACATTTTGCAATTTTCTACTTTGACAAAAACTTTTTGATTAAAACGTTATTATTTAGTCTTTAAACCCTGTAAAATTTATGTCTTCTAATGAAAAAATATTTTCTTTGTTCCAGGTAAGACTCGGCAGTTGAACAATAAGGTATAATAATAAAAAATATGACAGAACAAAAACCGTAAAGTTGCAAGATCCAGCAATAAATTCGCAAAGGGGAGAGGCTCTCAAACAAATTAAGCTCTGTAAATATTAGTGGGGCCATCTTTCAAAATGTCAGCGGATTCGAACCTGGGACGAGGCGGCGACGAGACGACAAATAGGTCGAAAGCCTAATACTTTAAAGCTCCAATTCATTATTGTTAATTGGGGGACCCTTAATTTTTTCCCCCTCAACGAGTATTTTGGTTTCGCTGCGGTTTCTGGGTCACCAAATTTTGGTTATTACCGCTGTGTGGTGTAATAATCCTATCGTTCTTTATTGTGGGTGTATAAGGGTTTTTCGCTTTCGTATCAGTTTGGAATTCTTTTCATAATATTCGGTTTTTATATGGTCATAAAAATGTCAAGAGGCTTGTGGCGAAGTAACAACAGTCGCGAAGGTCGATCGATCAGGTTAAGCTACTCTTGCTGCGGTTGGTCGTGCCTCGGAAAGACCGATAAGCCGTTGGTCCCGGCTATCATTCGTAGATCTTTGACAGTTCTTACCATCAGAAGCCCGAAAGTCTAACAAGTAATCAACAAGTCTTATCAAGGGGTATCGTATTACTCAGTAGCTGGATTGTGGAGGTACTTTAGGCAGTCTCTCTTTGTAAAATACTGGTATTCAGCTGCATCTGGTCAGACTGCCGACCCCAATGTAGTTAAGAAAAAGCTAGGCAGATGATGATGTATGGTAATAATGTCAATTGTTAATTTTTTAAGGCTTCGTCGCTGCTGGCTGTATATCCGTCCACTAGGTATTCAAATATACAAGTTTATCCCAAACGATTGAAACTATGAATTATTTAATAACATTTTAATGATTGACCTAGGGGTAAAACTACGATCCCCAATTATTCCACAAAAATAGAACTCAGAATTAAACCCAGGCTACGTTGAGGTCTAAAACTTTTGATTAACCTTCGACCTTTCAGTTAATCTGGCAAGCCTTCCTACCTACAGCTACACAACTCGAGTATTCACTAACCCTCGTACCTATATATATAGACGAAGTACATTATATACCTTTCAGTGGCAAGCCCCGGCCTTTCTCATCAGAAACTTGGGTTTACGAAGTATAATAGATTATGTTACAATTCTGTACTAATTCATGTACGGTCACCAAAGGATATAAGTAACCAGTCATCTGATATAAAAACTTGAGAGGTGTCAAGGGACACCCGGATGGAACGAAGTATAACTGGCTTGCTTTCTATAAGAGAGAGAGAAAGAGACAGACAGAGAAACACGCGCATGCCGCACGGCTTACAAGTATAGCAAAAAGTGTCGTTCCAACTTTTGGTCTTAATTTTTTCCGTCCAGCCCCCTTTCGCAACGCACGATAAGGAACTTCGTTCCAATAATAATAATTAATCAGCCTGTGTTGTCCCACCGCTGCGAAGGCCCCCCTTTCTTTTTTCCACTCAACTGGATCCTGAGCCTGGACCAATCTCTCATATAGGCATCAAGTCAAGTTTGTTTCGCTATCTACGCCTTGGGTCTTCCGCGGTTCCGTTTATAGTTTAAGTATATAAGCTTAATAAGAAACCAATGGAAGTTTTCGAATAAAATAAAATAAAATTAATAGAAAACAAACTTAACTTTTTTTTTTTACTAGCCTACGTTGTCCCACTCCTGGGCAAAGGCCTCCCTCCACTGTTTCTATATTTCGCGACCCCGCGCGTCCTCTTTCCTGGTTTGATGTAACCTATCCAGCTCGTCAACTAATTTATCAAATTAAATTTCATGCAAAAACATCCATCGGTTTCTTACTAAACTTCAACAATATCCGACGACCCCGGTTACTTATCTCCTTTGGTGACCGTACCAAGCTTGGTAGGTACTTACAACATAATAAAAGGCTCGAGTAATGAAAGTAAATGTCCGTAAAGAGAGTTAGAAGTAATTAAGTACTTCTAAGTAATAGCAATAATGTCTTATAAGTGGTCATGTTAATTTATTGGAAAAAATGGGTCAAGTTGGAAGTAATTTATTATAGTTATGACAATAACAGAGCATAGCATTATGCTTGTATTCCCCAAAGGGTAAGGCAGAGTTTTAGGTACCTATAGAATAGAAAAGAATAGAATTTTTCTTTATTCAAGCTACTAAGACTGAATTGTTAGTAAAACTTACGACTATGTTAGTAAGCACAGACACTATAAAATTAACGGTCACTGTTGCGACATCCCATGAGGGACGGCATAACAGTGACCTACTTACACACAGTCTAGGCGAGTCGCAATCATGCTTAGGACACTGTTGAAGCCGCCTCACACCCTGCGCACCAGGGAAGCGCACCTTTTACGCATTGTTGCGAAAAAGCAATCTACATGCGCATCTGCGAACATCCCTGACGCACTACAGAAACGGGGCAGCCCCAGCAATATCCTAAACGCATTGTTATAATAAACGCGGAGAGCGCTGTACGATCTTTGCGTATACTTAGCCCACAGGCTGTATGAGTAAAAAGCAGTACAGTAGGCTCGAAAGAGCGTGATTTTAACAGGAAGTGAGCATCGTGCAAACCGGCGAGCCAGCATGTTCGCTCTAACCGACAACGCTTTCCGCTCCCGTCCAATGTCATCATCGTCTTTGAGGTTGGGAGTCAAAATATGACCAAGATACTTAAACCTGTAGACTCTCTGCAAACCTGACCTATGGTAGGTACACCCACATTTTGCCAGCTATGCTAAAGTCCCATATAAAAGGGGGCGAGCCTATTGTCATCAACGGGGCACAAATCCAGACTCCTGGCTGCTATTAGGACCAGACCAAGCCACTAATTATATGCTATTATAACTTTTTATATGCTTGAGTATGAGGCTTTTGACTACGTTATATGTGTATATTTTGTGTCTTTTTTTTATTTGTAACTAGCTTCTGCCCCCGATTTCGTCCGCGTAAAGCAACTTTCTTATTTTTTTTTCCGTAAGAACCTTCTACAAAGTTTATGAAAACTTAAAAAAAAAATGGATGAAATCGGTAAAGTCGTTCTCAAGTTATGGCGTGACCAAGGGAAGTAGGGATTCATTTATATGTATATATAGATATGCATTTTGTTTATGTAGAATAAAGAATTTTTCATTCTTTCTAATTAAAAAAAAACTTCGTGACAGAATAAATTCCTTGACTATTTCCATTACAACAGTCAAAGTCACCCGGTCATTGTCCTATTGACTCTACAGGATACTTATTACAGTAAAGCAATGTAATTATATTCATCATTGGATCAATCGTTTGCACATCATCAATCATGTTCTGACAGGTGCTGTCTTCGGCCACAAAGCCGACTGCGTGTCCAGAAATCAAGGGTGACGTGTTATCGAATAGTTTATAGTCTAGTAGGCGTAGTAGCTAGTATAATAGTATTGACATATTATAAATTAGCATATTGATTAATGCTGCCAGGTAGTGCAACTTAAGACCCATTTACACACTGCCAGTTTCGTGCCTGCCGCATACAAAATTGGATCAACAAATGACTTGCATCGTTTAAAAAATTTAGATGGTGCAACTTTAATCATCGTTACTTTTACTTGTGATATGCCATAGGCAATCAAATCATACCGTTTATATGCTGTCCATTAGGTTAAACGTTTCTTGGCAGCTATCATATAATGTACATATTTCAGATTACGTAAAAGTTAATATTAAAATGAGTATTAAAATACATATACATATAAACTGCCTTATTTTATTGAATTATCTTATTTACGGCTTCTTGCAGACATTATAATACCGTACGTGTATCAATCAATGTATTGTGTGTTGCTGCAATCACTAGTTCCATCTGTCAAAACACGGTTTACCTAATGGACAGGGTATAATCAGACTTTTTTCATAATTATAATACCTATACTGTGCCTGTTTTTACAATTACAAATATTGTGGTACTTAGCTCAGTCAATCTTTCAGAAATCAGAAAACTTTTGATCTTAATATTTATAGAACGTGTAAAAGTTTAACTTTTATAATTACAAGGAAATACATAATTTTGGTTAATGGACGTGCATTGAAATCAAATCAATCACAAGAAAGGGTTGTAGGTAATATGAGTCTGTGAGGTACCTTTTACCCTAAATTCACTGAGCAACTGAAGAAAGCACTTGTTCTAGTAGTATACTGAATGAAGAAGGCAAAGTGCTGGAGCTGGCCTAACAAGTGACGAAAAAATATCGGTAATTATCAGCAACATGCCGTTTATTTATTTATTGAACGGTAACCAAAACGGTACAATAGCAATTTTGATTGATTAATTAACATAGAAACATGAAAAAATACCTACATAAAATTGATACTTAATTATTAAAAAATATAAAATAATTTCTATCATAACAAGTACATGGGTACTGGTTATGATAGAAATTATTTTATATTAAAAAAAAAAACAAATCAAAGAAAGAAAACAAATCAGAGCAGTGCAACAATTTATTAAGTTAGGCACCGTAATTACCTAACACACTATACATGATTCATTTTAATGGATATTGCTAATCCATTGCTTCATATGTTCAAAAAAAATTATCTGCTCAACAACGTGGATAACGCAATGAATGTTGTTGAACTGTCAAAATGAAAAACATTCCTACTGTTAGTTTGTTACGCAATTACCCCGCTGTACTCAAAATTTGAATAACGTAGGAGTAAATTCATTGAGCTAGCTAGACAGTCAAGTAATTGGAAGATAAAGATATTCATTTTTATCAAAGATTACTGGTTTTTCTCGGTATTTGCCATTCAAATATGAATAAGAAGATGGCCCTCTGATATTCACTGTAATCCTCGGTGTGGCCAGGAAATCTGTTGATCCTGTTTTTTGTTTTACTACTGATAGAATTAAACACTCGAATACTTGTACAAATGATTTTATTGGTACTCAGCACAGTAAAATAGTAATTGTAACCCAAGAACTCTTTCGTCGTCTCTAGCTGAAAATGTAAAATCAAAATCATAAGTCATTTATTCAAATTAGGCTGAGAATCAGCACTTTTTGAACTTCAAAATTACAAAAGACAGTCCGTCTTTTGTAATTTTGACGTTCGAAAAACGCCTGCCCTTCACCACTTCCTAGTGCTATCGCTGAGAAGAAGTAGCGCAACAAACTCCCCAGCAGAAAATGCTAGTTTGTATACAATACTAGGTACCTATGTTAAGTAATTAACATTACAAGACACAGAACACAAAATTAAATTATTTGCCATACCTATATCAGCTAGCCACGCCGGGATCCCTTCTTTTCGCATAATGTTCTTTGTCCTAATATACTTCGGCATAACGATTTTGGCACAATTTGTTTTGGCATAATAATACTTCAGCATAATTTTTTTAGGCATACATTTTATGTTGGCATAATCATCTTAAAGACTAATTTGTTTTGGCATAAATTTGATTCGCATAACGTTACTAGGCCTAATGATTATTAGCATAATAATATTTGGGCATACAATTAATAGAAATAACGGAAACAAATTTGAGTTATTTCTACGTATTTATTTTCACTCGATTCTGAATCACTTTTTCCAAGAGTCGGGGTGCCCCAAGGTCTAACACATCTCGATTTAGTAAAAAGGCAATGAGAACTTAGGATGCAAGAGCGAGCGAAGCGAGCTCGGGAATTGGGGCACCCCGACTCGGACAGGTTAGGTTCGAAGGGGATGACGGGGGCTCAAGTGAGCGAGCGGAGCGAGCGAACGAGCCCCCGTCATCCCCTTCGTGTTAGGTTCCTTTAAACCCTGCAGACAGAAATAGGGGCCCCGCGAAGCGGGGCTCCGTCGACTACGCCTTATTATTATTGTTATGCTTAATAAAGTTATGCTTTAGAATGTTATGCTTAATAAAGTTATGCTTTAGAATGTTATGCTTAATCATTATTATGGTTAGAGAAATTATGCGTAAAAAAATTATGCGTAAGCTGTTATGCGTAAATAATTTATGCGAAAATATAATTAGGACAAACAAAAGTATGCCAAGTTATATTAGGTCTTAAAATTTTATGCAAATGGATAGGGAACCAGCCACGCCAATATACCAATAAATATAATAACAACTATACGTACTCAAACTAAAAAATAATTAATTAAAATTAAAATGTAAATAAAAACTTACTACCTACCTAAATAAAAGCCTCCAGGCATAAAGGGCGTGACAGCTTATATATTTATGTATTGCTGGGTTCTGTTCAAGACCGCTTTCCCTGCTCTTTTTCCTTAAAAGTCATCTATGGGGGGTGATATTAACTTAAAAGCATAAAATGTTTAAAAATGACAATGTTGCTACCCACAAATAATATTAGTTAATAGTCGATCATTGTGTATGCTAACACAACCGATAAATTAATATACTAATAATAATAATTTTTCACCAAAGGATATAAGTAACCAGTCATCTGATATAAAAACTTGAGAGGTGTCAAGGGACACCCGGATGGAACGAAGTATAACTGGCTTGCTTTCTATAAGAGAGAGAGAAAGAGACAGACAGAGAAACACGCGCATGCCGCACGGCTTACAAGTATAGCAAAAAGTGTCGTTCCAACTTTTGGTCTTAATTTTTTCCGTCCAGCCCCCTTTCGCAACGCACGATAAGGAACTTCGTTCCAATAATAATAATTAATCAGCCTGTGTTGTCCCACCGCTGCGAAGGCCCCCCTTTCTTTTTTCCACTCAACTGGATCCTGAGCCTGGACCAATCTCTCATATAGGCATCAAGTCAAGTTTGTTTCGCTATCTACGCCTTGGGTCTTCCGCGGTTCCGTTTATAGTTTAAGTATATAAGCTTAATAAGAAACCAATGGAAGTTTTCGAATAAAATAAAATAAAATTAATAGAAAACAAACTTAACTTTTTTTTTTTACTAGCCTACGTTGTCCCACTCCTGGGCAAAGGCCTCCCTCCACTGTTTCTATATTTCGCGACCCCGCGCGTCCTCTTTCCTGGTTTGATGTAACCTATCCAGCTCGTCAACTAATTTATCAAATTAAATTTCATGCAAAAACATCCATCGGTTTCTTACTAAACTTCAACAATATCCGACGACCCCGGTTACTTATCTCCTTTGGTGACCGTACCAAGCTTGGTAGGTACTTACAACATAATAAAAGGCTCGAGTAATGAAAGTAAATGTCCGTAAAGAGAGTTAGAAGTAATTAAGTACTTCTAAGTAATAGCAATAATGTCTTATAAGTGGTCATGTTAATTTATTGGAAAAAATGGGTCAAGTTGGAAGTAATTTATTATAGTTATGACAATAACAGAGCATAGCATTATGCTTGTATTCCCCAAAGGGTAAGGCAGAGTTTTAGGTACCTATAGAATAGAAAAGAATAGAATTTTTCTTTATTCAAGCTACTAAGACTGAATTGTTAGTAAAACTTACGACTATGTTAGTAAGCACAGACACTATAAAATTAACGGTCACTGTTGCGACATCCCATGAGGGACGGCATAACAGTGACCTACTTACACACAGTCTAGGCGAGTCGCAATCATGCTTAGGACACTGTTGAAGCCGCCTCACACCCTGCGCACCAGGGAAGCGCACCTTTTACGCATTGTTGCGAAAAAGCAATCTACATGCGCATCTGCGAACATCCCTGACGCACTACAGAAACGGGGCAGCCCCAGCAATATCCTAAACGCATTGTTATAATAAACGCGGAGAGCGCTGTACGATCTTTGCGTATACTTAGCCCACAGGCTGTATGAGTAAAAAGCAGTACAGTAGGCTCGAAAGAGCGTGATTTTAACAGGAAGTGAGCATCGTGCAAACCGGCGAGCCAGCATGTTCGCTCTAACCGACAACGCTTTCCGCTCCCGTCCAATGTCATCATCGTCTTTGAGGTTGGGAGTCAAAATATGACCAAGATACTTAAACCTGTAGACTCTCTGCAAACCTGACCTATGGTAGGTACACCCACATTTTGCCAGCTATGCTAAAGTCCCATATAAAAGGGGGCGAGCCTATTGTCATCAACGGGGCACAAATCCAGACTCCTGGCTGCTATTAGGACCAGACCAAGCCACTAATTATATGCTATTATAACTTTTTATATGCTTGAGTATGAGGCTTTTGACTACGTTATATGTGTATATTTTGTGTCTTTTTTTTATTTGTAACTAGCTTCTGCCCCCGATTTCGTCCGCGTAAAGCAACTTTCTTATTTTTTTTTCCGTAAGAACCTTCTACAAAGTTTATGAAAACTTAAAAAAAAAATGGATGAAATCGGTAAAGTCGTTCTCAAGTTATGGCGTGACCAAGGGAAGTAGGGATTCATTTATATGTATATATAGATATGCATTTTGTTTATGTAGAATAAAGAATTTTTCATTCTTTCTAATTAAAAAAAAACTTCGTGACAGAATAAATTCCTTGACTATTTCCATTACAACAGTCAAAGTCACCCGGTCATTGTCCTATTGACTCTACAGGATACTTATTACAGTAAAGCAATGTAATTATATTCATCATTGGATCAATCGTTTGCACATCATCAATCATGTTCTGACAGGTGCTGTCTTCGGCCACAAAGCCGACTGCGTGTCCAGAAATCAAGGGTGACGTGTTATCGAATAGTTTATAGTCTAGTAGGCGTAGTAGCTAGTATAATAGTATTGACATATTATAAATTAGCATATTGATTAATGCTGCCAGGTAGTGCAACTTAAGACCCATTTACACACTGCCAGTTTCGTGCCTGCCGCATACAAAATTGGATCAACAAATGACTTGCATCGTTTAAAAAATTTAGATGGTGCAACTTTAATCATCGTTACTTTTACTTGTGATATGCCATAGGCAATCAAATCATACCGTTTATATGCTGTCCATTAGGTTAAACGTTTCTTGGCAGCTATCATATAATGTACATATTTCAGATTACGTAAAAGTTAATATTAAAATGAGTATTAAAATACATATACATATAAACTGCCTTATTTTATTGAATTATCTTATTTACGGCTTCTTGCAGACATTATAATACCGTACGTGTATCAATCAATGTATTGTGTGTTGCTGCAATCACTAGTTCCATCTGTCAAAACACGGTTTACCTAATGGACAGGGTATAATCAGACTTTTTTCATAATTATAATACCTATACTGTGCCTGTTTTTACAATTACAAATATTGTGGTACTTAGCTCAGTCAATCTTTCAGAAATCAGAAAACTTTTGATCTTAATATTTATAGAACGTGTAAAAGTTTAACTTTTATAATTACAAGGAAATACATAATTTTGGTTAATGGACGTGCATTGAAATCAAATCAATCACAAGAAAGGGTTGTAGGTAATATGAGTCTGTGAGGTACCTTTTACCCTAAATTCACTGAGCAACTGAAGAAAGCACTTGTTCTAGTAGTATACTGAATGAAGAAGGCAAAGTGCTGGAGCTGGCCTAACAAGTGACGAAAAAATATCGGTAATTATCAGCAACATGCCGTTTATTTATTTATTGAACGGTAACCAAAACGGTACAATAGCAATTTTGATTGATTAATTAACATAGAAACATGAAAAAATACCTACATAAAATTGATACTTAATTATTAAAAAATATAAAATAATTTCTATCATAACAAGTACATGGGTACTGGTTATGATAGAAATTATTTTATATTAAAAAAAAAAACAAATCAAAGAAAGAAAACAAATCAGAGCAGTGCAACAATTTATTAAGTTAGGCACCGTAATTACCTAACACACTATACATGATTCATTTTAATGGATATTGCTAATCCATTGCTTCATATGTTCAAAAAAAATTATCTGCTCAACAACGTGGATAACGCAATGAATGTTGTTGAACTGTCAAAATGAAAAACATTCCTACTGTTAGTTTGTTACGCAATTACCCCGCTGTACTCAAAATTTGAATAACGTAGGAGTAAATTCATTGAGCTAGCTAGACAGTCAAGTAATTGGAAGATAAAGATATTCATTTTTATCAAAGATTACTGGTTTTTCTCGGTATTTGCCATTCAAATATGAATAAGAAGATGGCCCTCTGATATTCACTGTAATCCTCGGTGTGGCCAGGAAATCTGTTGATCCTGTTTTTTGTTTTACTACTGATAGAATTAAACACTCGAATACTTGTACAAATGATTTTATTGGTACTCAGCACAGTAAAATAGTAATTGTAACCCAAGAACTCTTTCGTCGTCTCTAGCTGAAAATGTAAAATCAAAATCATAAGTCATTTATTCAAATTAGGCTGAGAATCAGCACTTTTTGAACTTCAAAATTACAAAAGACAGTCCGTCTTTTGTAATTTTGACGTTCGAAAAACGCCTGCCCTTCACCACTTCCTAGTGCTATCGCTGAGAAGAAGTAGCGCAACAAACTCCCCAGCAGAAAATGCTAGTTTGTATACAATACTAGGTACCTATGTTAAGTAATTAACATTACAAGACACAGAACACAAAATTAAATTATTTGCCATACCTATATCAGCTAGCCACGCCGGGATCCCTTCTTTTCGCATAATGTTCTTTGTCCTAATATACTTCGGCATAACGATTTTGGCACAATTTGTTTTGGCATAATAATACTTCAGCATAATTTTTTTAGGCATACATTTTATGTTGGCATAATCATCTTAAAGACTAATTTGTTTTGGCATAAATTTGATTCGCATAACGTTACTAGGCCTAATGATTATTAGCATAATAATATTTGGGCATACAATTAATAGAAATAACGGAAACAAATTTGAGTTATTTCTACGTATTTATTTTCACTCGATTCTGAATCACTTTTTCCAAGAGTCGGGGTGCCCCAAGGTCTAACACATCTCGATTTAGTAAAAAGGCAATGAGAACTTAGGATGCAAGAGCGAGCGAAGCGAGCTCGGGAATTGGGGCACCCCGACTCGGACAGGTTAGGTTCGAAGGGGATGACGGGGGCTCAAGTGAGCGAGCGGAGCGAGCGAACGAGCCCCCGTCATCCCCTTCGTGTTAGGTTCCTTTAAACCCTGCAGACAGAAATAGGGGCCCCGCGAAGCGGGGCTCCGTCGACTACGCCTTATTATTATTGTTATGCTTAATAAAGTTATGCTTTAGAATGTTATGCTTAATAAAGTTATGCTTTAGAATGTTATGCTTAATCATTATTATGGTTAGAGAAATTATGCGTAAAAAAATTATGCGTAAGCTGTTATGCGTAAATAATTTATGCGAAAATATAATTAGGACAAACAAAAGTATGCCAAGTTATATTAGGTCTTAAAATTTTATGCAAATGGATAGGGAACCAGCCACGCCAATATACCAATAAATATAATAACAACTATACGTACTCAAACTAAAAAATAATTAATTAAAATTAAAATGTAAATAAAAACTTACTACCTACCTAAATAAAAGCCTCCAGGCATAAAGGGCGTGACAGCTTATATATTTATGTATTGCTGGGTTCTGTTCAAGACCGCTTTCCCTGCTCTTTTTCCTTAAAAGTCATCTATGGGGGGTGATATTAACTTAAAAGCATAAAATGTTTAAAAATGACAATGTTGCTACCCACAAATAATATTAGTTAATAGTCGATCATTGTGTATGCTAACACAACCGATAAATTAATATACTAATAATAATAATTTTTTTAAGAAAAAGGGATATCAATATAGGGAAGACGGCACGGTTGGCGCAGTGGTTAAGCGATTGACTGCTGCGCTGCGTGTCGCGGGTTCGATTCCCGCACGGAACAAATATTTGTATGACCTACATGTATTTGTTCCGAGTCTGGGTGTTTTTCTATCTATAATATGTATGTATTTACAACAAAAAAAAATGTATATAAGTAGTTTATCAGCCATCTTGTTACCATAACACAAGCATTAGGTTGCTTAGCTTGGGACTAGATGGCGCTGTGTGAAATGTCCAGGGATATTATTATATTAATACTTTTCTCTGTTAGACTAGTGGTTACAAGAGGGAATGCGATCTACAAGGTATGCAAATGAAATACACCGATGTTACCTTCTTTTTGTGGAGCAACGTTTGCAAGTGTCAGGAGGCAACAATGGATAGCAAAGAGTTATCTACTAAAAGTTATAGCAAGTTACATAATGCAAAATGTTGCTCTAAAGCAATTAACTTTGATGTGGACGCACCTTTATAGGAATTTCTCAGTAGCAACTCAGTCTTCGATTTGTCCGGTTCATTGCAGTTGGCAAAATGTGGGTGTGTTCTACACACCTATGTGTAACATCTTAAGCTATCAGCTTAACATGTTAGAAGTTAGCAAGTTAGCAACTGGGCAAGCTCGTTCCACCGTAGATCTCATCCCTGCCTCTGGGCTGGATTGAGGTCAAGAGTGAGCCCATGGTCAATAAAACAAAAAAAAAAAAAGTGTAGTTAAAAAAGTACCTGTTAGGGGAATAGAGTGCCCTCTGCCTCCTATGTCCCAAAACCTACAGTTAAAGTGACCTCTGCGCTACCACCGACGACGCCGTGGAGGTGGCGCAGCTTTGGGCCAACAAGATCTGACATACAGTCATGCCAGCAACATGAAGGAGAAGAACTAATAAAGTAGGATGTTTTGACAGTAAGCTAAAGCTGTCATTCTCGGAACCGGCTTACACCGCTTCTCGGCAGGACACCGTTATCAGATCCTGTAGCTTATGCAGCCCAGACATGAATAATAGTCGAACTCGCTACCTTACTGGCCGCCGAACAGTTGTCTATTTCACAATAAGCCAGCGATACTGAAGGCAGATGCCCGACGTTCCAGCCGCACTCTTTGTTCGCCCTAACAATGACTTGCCTCCAAACTCGGCTAGTCGAGTTACGTACTACGCATCTCGATTCGGATGTGATACCAATTATTTAGGTATTATTGATCGAGTCGGTGAAAGAGCTGGCCACTAAAATAATACTGGCTGAAAAAATTTTAAATGTCATTAACTCAGGTAATGTCAGCGTGGATTTGAAAAATGAATAAGCATTATCCTCCACTGCAAATAACAATGCAAGAGAATGAAAGATGGCAGACAAAGATAACTTCAGACTGACGTAGTCACAGGGACTTATCTACATCGAAATACATCTACAAAGATGTGTTAGATCTTTGAGTTCATCGTCTTAATTAATCCTTAGATTTTTCGAATTCATTGGGTGTTCCAGCCATATGGAAGCTGTAAAATATTTCAGTCACCACCGTGACCATGGTTAATGATTTTAAGTACAGCCGATCAATTCTGTAAAAATCTCACCGTGAAAAGTTAGGTGAAGTGAGCTGTCAATAGTGTCAATCCCTAGCATTAGTTGTAATGACAGCTCACTCTACGCTCACTTCACCTAAGTTTTTACGGTGACATGGTTTCAGAATCGCACTGCTGTTCATTTCAGAAGACCATCTCAAAATAGAACAAAAACTCAAACCCAGAAAGTCTTCAAACAATGTTCAAAATAAAGACACTGCAGAAAAATAAAACAGCGTCCTGAACAAACAATCAAACTTGGTCCTTGTAATACAAACAAACAAACGAACATAATTCAGTTGAGTGACCCGCGGACCAAGTTTAAACTAATTATGCAGAAACGAAATATATTTCTCATTCTACGGCGGAAGGCCCGAGGAGAGATTTTTTTAGCTTTTATATAAAAAAGAACTGGCAAATAGGTGGAGGTTTAATGAATCTGTCATAAAAAGCTACGGTCCACGTCTAATGAGGGTTCGCTGTTAGCTATAATCAATTTGATGTCGGCCAATGAGGGTTTAGTTATTAAGTTTTCAATTTATTTAAAATCAATGTTTTTGGAAGTGTGGAGGTATAAAAATAAATAATAATACTGTTTATTTCAGCTTACGCAAATAATAAGGTAATAATAAGGCTTTAAAAATAAGTTCAGGTATTGTCCACATTTTTCGTAAAACGAACCGTCAAAATGTTATGTTCTCCTTGTCAAACAAAAAACATGGTAGGTAACTAAAAAAACTTTTAATTATTTAATTAGTTCACGAAAGTTCTAGGAGAAATAATAAACAATTAATTAATATTTGAATGTTACGAGTTAATGGAAAATTTATGTACAGACGCCAGCAGGTCAACCTACCCGAAACTGTCAGATTTTCCCAATCAACATTGAACCTAATACTTTGGCAATAAAGTCGAAAATCTATTAAAGAAATCTGACAGATTGTAGTAGCTTGATGTGCTGGCGTCTGTACAGACGCCAGCAGGTCAAGCTACCCGAAACTGTCAAATTTTCCCAATCCACATTGAACCTTAATGTTTCAGCGATAAAGTTGAAAATCTATTAAAGAAATTTGACAGATTGTAGTAGCTTGATGTGCTGGCGTCTTAGGGCAGTCACCATACATTATTTCAACCAACTCACCCTATCGCAGTCCACTGCTGGACATAAGTCTCTCCCAGCCACCTTCTTTAAGTCATCCGTTTATCTACGAGTAGCTGGGGTCGTCCCACACTACGCTTGCCGATACGCGGTCTCCACTCCAGGATTCGTCTGCTCCACTGGCCATCGGCCATACTTTATTTAGCCATGTCCTTTTACAAGGAAAGCTGGATTGAGTTGTCTTAACATAAAGTAGGTGGCAATAAAAAAGGATTATGTTAAAAAAAACAGATTTTTTAGAGTTGATGTTGATATGCGAAGCTTTAGAGTTCCCTTCCTTAACTGACAATAAGGAAAACTCATTGAAGATTCGCAACAGAACTTATCTGGGTAAAAAAATATTGTAACCCGAATTGAACGTCTTCCTTTTTCTTAGCTTGTCAAGGAAAACAAAGCTATACTCGTATTATTTACAACATTGGGGCAAAATTCTTCCTACGCTTGTTTCCTTTTGTGTTATTTTTATTTACAGTTATTTCTTAATTTAGGAAAATATTATTTTTATATAAATATATAATTATATTTTTTATAATATTTATTAATGTTATTTATCAAACTTTTACATAGCCCGAAGTATTGTCAAACCTAAGTAAGCGGCAGTGGGCAAGGCACATTGCTTGCAGAAAAGATGGCCGATGGGTTCGAAAGGTTCTGGAGTGGCGACCGCGTACCGGAAGACGTAGAAGAAGAAGGCCTCCGACAAGGTGGACCGATTACCTTGTGAAGGCCGCAGGAACCCGCTGGATGCGGAAAGCACAGAACCGGTCGAAGTGGAGGTACTTAGGGGAGGCCTATGTCCAGCAGTGGACGTTTTTAGGCTGAAATGATGAACTTTTCCTAGGAATGCCGCGATGGCAGTACCCCTTTCTTTCTAAGATAAATTATAACTATTTTTATAATTATTTATAACACGTGTTACTTGATACATAATACTTAGATAAACCTCAACCAATAAATTGAATCTGACAATCTAAGGCGGGTGAGAACCCATAAAACTGGCATACCAATTCTAAGATTGTTGGACATCAATTAGTTTTATGGCGAACAATAAAGGACTCTACCTTATTAGTTTCGGTCAGATATTCGTATTAAGCCACTGCATAGTTAAATACGTTGTAAACTGGATAATGTACAGTCAATAACGAAATAGTTTATATATATATCTTTTTAGCTAAAGGCTGACTTTTCCATCGACATTATAATACAGGCTGGTAGGATTTGCTTTTTGATAACCGACGAAAAATTTCTACGCTTGGAGGTATAGAATCATGTGCTGAATTCACGGTTACAGTTACCGCGTCCAGGACCCGGTCATTCTGTATATCTTTTAAACGAGGAATAAAATTGGCGTTTGGCAGTTTTTTATATGAAATAACTGTCAAAATTTCAAAATTATTTCTCGAATATAATTAATAGATCATTAAAAAGTCAGCCGTAATCAACTTAAAACTCAGATGAATACAATCTTATCCTTTTTATAGAAAGTAACAGAATATGTGTGTAGGTGTGACAGTTTTGACAAAATATAAGTGTGTAGGTACAAAAACAAACAGAATTCTGCGGCCTCTAAAGAGCTAGACAAACAGGACAGCTTAGTAATGAAGTACATTCATACTTTGCTAAGAAAACATCCCTTGATGTGCTAAGGCACATCCAAAAAAAAGCCAAAGGCAAAAGCCTAAGGGCTTTTAAAAATGAAACATAAATCACACTTTGCCAGATACCTATTGTTTTTTTGCGAGTTTACTCCAAAACCAACTCGGGACACATTCGATCTATTATGCGAAACTTTTTACTCCAAATTTCTTTACGCTTTTCTACGCACATGTACCTGTACAGTTGTCCCAAGATTTATATTGTGCTTACTACAGATTAATCAAATTAAGCTTTATTCGTTAAAACGTATTTGTTAGCACGGGACAAATTAATTTCTGACTTTTATTACGTGGCTGTACATCTGTATCTGTAAGTTCAGAATTTACAGTTCTTTTTTATTTTATGTTTTACGTCTGCCATCAATTAATTTGAGTGTATTTCACACTCGTATTACTGAGTTATCTAGAATCTTTCTTCATTAAAGTAGGTTTTCGATGTTATTCTTTCTTAATTAAATGTTTTTCTTTAGATTACTTATCAGGCGGCTTTTCAAATTAGAGAAACGAGTATTGTTCGCATAATATTATGGTATTCACTCCAGTAAAATCGTGTGTCGATGGGGATGTCGTCCTGTAGTGGCAGGGACGTCGACGCGCAAACTGAGACCATGTATTCAGTTCATGATTCTAAACCACATAAAGTAGAAATTTTTCGTCAGTTATAAAAAAAAAAAAACAAAAACCTGCCGATCGATTCTGTAAAAATCTCACCGTGAAAAGTTAGGTGAAGTGAGCTTAGAGTGAGCTGTCAATAGTGTCAATCCCTAGCATTAGTTGGAATGACAGCTCACTCCACGCTCACTTCACCTAAGTTTTCACGGTGAGATGGTTACAGAATCGCACTGCTGTTTATTATAAAAGTGCAATACCTACGCAATCAAAATGTCAGAGCAAATATTTTTCAGAGTTCAGTATCTTGTACTAAATCCATGGTAACTGGTTGTGCGTCGATGTCCCTGACTTGTTTATTATAGTTTGGAGGTATGAGGAACAGGGTGTAAAGTTCACTCAACCTCCATAGAAAAGGGAGGATCCTCCGACCAGACGGGTGTTGTGTCTGGCGGGCAATTGCTCAACGATTGATGTTGGGAAATTGTATCTATGCTAATTGTTTGTGTTGATGCAGGATTTGCGTGACGTCAGTATGACGCGTTGTTCGCATGTGGCGTTGTAGATACCGCTACAATAGTATCAGTAGAAACGTCTAAGTCTTCATAAATAGGAATAATAGCGTCCATATTCAGAAGATTTGTGATCTTACCAAGGTTTGAGAGACACCCAAGTCTTTTGTGCTCGTATTGGGCAAATACGAGCATAAAAAACTTGTACAACTAACTAACTAACTTATTAGAGCTTCAAGTATGAAACAGAGCTACTTCACAAGTACTTAAAACAGCATTCAAAGACATAAATACCTACATGTTATTCACAAAATTCGGTTTTATTTCATAATCCTTCCAAAAATCATACCACTACAAAATACTTATCTAGCGTCACGGATAGATGGCGTCTCAAATTCCTTCATTCGCGCAGACTTGGAACGAAAGAGCCTACACTTCGGGTCACGTCGCGCCCTATTTCCCGAACGTTTGAAGACTAATGCCGGTCGTATAGACCTAATGGCGTACCGTTTAGGGCCCAGTTACAACATCTCCCTCATTCCAAGCTTAAAATTCCACTAGTTCTTTTTTTGGCAATAGAAATACTTCTCCAATTGTTATTTTAGGTCGTTTTATACCGCGCGAGATTACAGCTGGATTAAATGTAGCAAATGGATTCTTGTTTTGATGTTCCCCAAATAGTGTCTGATGTTTTTAGAAAATTGTTCGAATTTGTTCGGTTTAGTGATACGAAAATAATATAACTGTCTGGGCTTTGTTTTTGTTTAACTACAGAAAGATATTTTTCTTAAATGAATGCTATCTTTGCGAGAGTAATG